>OZ030390.1:33819667-34559667 GCA_964023965.1 Melinopterus prodromus
TTGCCGCTCTAGTGCGGAAAGTACAAAATTCAAATAAAATAAGATCACAAATTTGATTGTTTGTTGATAAGAAATATCAACCCGTTGTTATATCTAATTGTAAAAACGATAAATTGAGAAAATTGTAAATAAAGTATAGCGATGAGTGTAGTTATATTTTAGTATGTTGGTACGGATGTGACATCTACTGTGTCATGAACGAATATAAATCTGTCAGAATTTGAATTAGCTTTTTAAACTTGACGTTTCGTAGAAGTGGTATTAACCTAACATTTCCTATACAGAAATATATCCATTTTGATTTTTTTAAATACGTTTTTCTAAAAAGCAACACAACAGCGACTCGCTGACATGCGACGGCGACGCTCCGCCATCTGTGACGCGCCGCAACACCGCTCGTCGCGCTATTCCGTACTTTCGGCACTTGTGAGATAAATAACTATTATTCTGATGACAGTAGGTACTGTCAAATGTTGATACTTTGACAATACCTACTATTGATACTATTGACTATCAAAATATCTGTCAAATCCTGGCTAACTAGTTTAATTTTAATGCAGACACGATTTATCTAAATCAAATAGATTCTCATGTAGCTAAAGTATTAATTTTATATTTTGTATGATAAAGTCATGTGCCTGGCCACATCAGATTTTTTATTAAAGAAGTTATTAGTTTGTTGAAAGAATTAATGTTGACTAGAAATTTTTGGTGGGTACAGTAGTGTCCCTCTCATTTTAGATGTCCTACATCCTCGACCAGTGGTTGGTCCTCCCAGCCCTAATACATATAGTCAAGGTTAGGGTAGTAAAGTGTACTCTGATTTGTAATCGGAAATTGAACCAGCATTCACTGTGCTCTATACTGCCTATCACAGGGCCGTTATATTGAAGATATGGCCGATTGCGAGGAGACAGTTTACAGCGCCATCAACATTACAGTTGAGATCAAAACATGATTTCTTCGGCGGAAGCAAACCTATTTTTAAGTCAAAGAAAAATATTACTTTAAAGGAAATAAATCTCATCTTGCATAAAAATGTAAATGTTTGAATAAAAATTAGTAGATTTCTTTGGTGTAAAAAACATTTTTTAAATCAAAACAAATATATTGCTTTAAAATTAAGTAATTTTTGTTTGTATCCAAACATATTTATTTAACGTAAATAAATATTCCAAATAAATTAATCTGTACAAGCAAATAAACTTGAGTATTCAATTAAGTAAATATTGTTGGCGTCAAAGGAGTATGTTCTAAGAAGCCTTTCTATCTGTGCACCGTATTTTACTCGAACACGGCAAAATACCTTCGTATGACACTGGAGACCAAGCTCGCTGGAAAGCACAGGTTGAAAATAATCGAGAAGAAGTAGATAATGGGCATAAGATACAAACAAATCTACTGACTTATGTCGGCTTTGTCAATATGTATTACACCATGAATAATAAACTCCAACTTTACAAGCAGAGAGTGGACTTATGGTATCCAACTGTGGGGATGCACTAAGCAAAGCAATATCAGTATCATTCAACGCTTCCGAAATAAGGTCCTTGTGGTACCACACAAAACCAATAAAACACTACACTTGATGCAATATTATATTAAGTAAATCGTCTTACAAGAATCTGACAATTCTAATCAATTCTAATCAATAATAATAATAATAATAATAATAATAATAATAATTCTAATCTAGCTTTTTTATTTATATCCACACCCGTTGCCCCGGTTTCCATAAAGGCTTGTCTACACCGCCTATTGGTCAGTGGTCACGTCGGCTGCAGTAGCTGTGACCGGTCTCCACAGTCCTATAATATCGTGGGCGAACCTTGGTATATTAGAAATAGCTATCTCCACACGGATATTGAGATGAAATTTGTAACCAACGAAATTGGAGAGTTTGCGGAGAATCATCAAAACAGAATTCTTTAGCACACGAATGTGGAGGCACTCCGGCTCCTTGATAATAGTGACATAGTGCGAACATTCAAAAGAACTAAACCTTATGAGATGGTCAATTGATGTTACAGAAGCAGAGCACAATTTAATGTGAGTGATATGTGACCAAAGCAGAGCAACGTGCAGTGCGTGAAGTTAAAGCCTTCACATTTTATATTTAGCATTTTATGTTAGACTAATATAACTAGATAATCATCTAACTAAGTGTTATACACAAGTACCTATGAGGTGCTGTTGGTTAATAAAAAAAAGGAAGACGTTGTTATCCATCTGGAAAAGGTTTATCGACGGTAAGATATTCAAGGAAAAAGGTTATTTATCGGGCAATTCCGTCATTCGAAGAAGCAACCGTAGACACGTGTTTCGGACTATTAGTCCTCATCAGTACGGTATAGCCAAGGAGTAAGATGGACACTCAATGGAAAAAACACTCAAATGGAGACCATAAGGGGGGTGCCCAATGTCACCAATTTGGTGCTTCAGTCACAACATCTTCAGGATTCGAAGACAAGATGTGACGTCGCGCCGGAGGTGACGGACACCCCAGGCCCACCATAGCCCATGGAGGTATAGATGGAAAAGGTTTATCGACGGTAAGATATTCAAGGAAAAAGGTTATTTATCGGGCAATTCCGTCATTCGAAGAAGCAACCGTAGACACGTGTTTCGGACTATTAGTCCTCATCAGTACGGTATAGCCAAGGAGTAAGATGGACACTCAATGGAAAAAACACTCAAATGGAGACCATAAGGGGGGTGCCCAATGTCACCAATTTGGTGCTTCAGTCACAACATCTTCAGGATTCGAAGACAAGATGTGACGTCGCGCCGGAGGTGACGGACACCCCAGGCCCACCATAGCCCATGGAGGTATAGATGGAAAAGGTTTATCGACGGTAAGATATTCAAGGAAAAAGGTTATTTATCGGGCAATTCCGTCATTCGAAGAAGCAACCGTAGACACGTGTTTCGGACTATTAGTCCTCATCAGTACGGTATAGCCAAGGAGTAAGATGGACACTCAATGGAAAAAACACTCAAATGGAGACCATAAGGGGGGTGCCCAATGTCACCAATTTGGTGCTTCAGTCACAACATCTTCAGGATTCGAAGACAAGATGTGACGTCGCGCCGGAGGTGACGGACACCCCAGGCCCACCATAGCCCATGGAGGTATAGATGGAAAAGGTTTATCGACGGTAAGATATTCAAGGAAAAAGGTTATTTATCGGGCAATTCCGTCATTCGAAGAAGCAACCGTAGACACGTGTTTCGGACTATTAGTCCTCATCAGTACGGAATGACGGAATTGCCCGATAAATAACCTTTTTCCTTGAATATCTTACCGTCGATAAACCTTTTCCATCTATACCTCCATGGGCTATGGTGGGCCTGGGGTGTCCGTCACCTCCGGCGCGACGTCACATCTTGTCTTCGAATCCTGAAGATGTTGTGACTGAAGCACCAAATTGGTGACATTGGGCACCCCCCTTATGGTCTCCATTTGAGTGTTTTTTCCATTGAGTGTCCATCTTACTCCTTGGCTATACCGTACTGATGAGGACTAATAGTCCGAAACACGTGTCTACGGTTGCTTCTTCGAATGACGGAATTGCCCGATAAATAACCTTTTTCCTTGAATATCTTACCGTCGATAAACCTTCTCCATCTATACCTCCATGGGCTATGGTGGGCCTGGGGTGTCCGTCACCTCCGGCGCGACGTCACATCTTGTCTTCGAATCCTGAAGATGTTGTGACTGAAGCACCAAATTGGTGACATTGGGCACCCCCCTTATGGTCTCCATTTGAGTGTTTTTTCCATTGAGTGTCCATCTTACTCCTTGGCTATACCGTACTGATGAGGACTAATAGTCCGAAACACGTGTCTACGGTTGCTTCTTCGAATGGCGGAATTGCCCGATAAATAACCTTTTTCCTTGTTATCCATCTGAGCTGCGGTGCACCCCTAGTTTAAACCTAGATTTCTTGAACCCAATTCGAAATATTGATAACAACTTGTCTGCATAGTTATGTAAAAAATATGCCTATCAACAGTTTTTCTTTAGAGTGAGTTGCCGTGTGTAAACGTAGCCAGTAAATAATTATGAATACATTAGTCAACAAACATAAATAATAACGGAAAAGCCACTTAATCGTTACTTTACCATTTAACACTTTTAAGTAATTGAAGCGTCTGTAGCAAAAAAATCAACTTCAAATAGCTTTTAGTTTTCATCGTGTTTGTTTTCGAGTCAATGCTCACTTATAAAAGTACTGTACAGATAAACCAATAGATTATGCAAATTAGAACTAGAAGTACTACTCACGAGTCCCGAAACCCGCAAATGACTGAGCAAACATTCGTTCTTGAAAGCTTTGCGTTTCCATTGGCATACGTGCATTGGCTTCCGCATTTTTTCCACCCCAGTCAATAGTTATTTAATTATGCAAATTATTCAATCAAACTGCGAAGATCAAGGCTATTGATGTCTATCGTACACATACATCCAATCAGTTAGACAGCGGGCAGCGTGGAGCACATTGCCAATATTAATGAGACCGGTTCTCCGCATATCCACACACACACACACACACACACACAAATTTTTGCAGACGATGGCGGCAGCGCTCTACACACATATTTTCGTTTTCGTTTTTCCGAAAAGGACTATACAAAATTAAAGGTCACACGTTATTTATGCAAAATATATGCGGTGCAATGACAGCCAATTGAGAAAAAGCGTGTGTATTACCCTAAGGTATATTATACATTACGAGCGAATATAAGCTAGGCACATTTGAGGCGGTTGAAATAAATGAGGCGATAAGCAATTGATTTATATTTTCGTTACGGCCTATTTAAGTATCGGAGTTAAGCGACTAATGAGAGCCCATTTGAATTTGCAAACTGGCTGGCCGAGGTTATGTTGTTCGATTTAAGTTTATAAACCTCGTGCTTGTGGTGAAAGAATGAATTTGATGTTGCTTCATTTTTAGGGTTTCATACTACAAAAATTAGGAAAGAAAAAATTGAGACCCCTTGAATTTGTCTGGATTCCGGATCTTCGAGAAAAATTAAGTGCTGTAGAGCCGCAAAATATAAAAGTTCAGAAACTGTCAGGGTTTGAATAACTTCGAATGATTTTGAAAGGGTTATTCTGGGATTTTGATGTTTAGCTTTGAATGAAGTTTAGAGAACGATATAAGTTTATAATTTGTATGTTATTAATTATTTTTCACTACCATCAACATACAAGGCCATTTTTTAGTTCTTTAATTTGTTCAAACTATTTCCGCAATATTATATTTTACATATTATTGCAGATTCGGATATTACGTCATAAAGACACGTCTATCTTATAATTATAATGCTTTAGGTTTAATAGAACACGTTTTAGATTTTGTTTTGCTTTAATACGCAGGTTTTCAGAATGATTTGAATTCTTAAAATAGTTTACTATCATTTTCATCTTTTTCCTTTTAATTAGCTGCATTTCTTTTAACAGCATTTCTGAAGAATTGTGATTTTCGGTCTTCCAATTTACCTCATAATGTTTGGCTAAGCAATTTTAAATGCTGTATATTTTGCCGGAGTTACGAATTCTAACCACACTCATCTGCGTCTGCAGCCAGTATTGGACCATTTCAATCATTTCATTCATTTCGTATTCTGCTTTCACAAACCATCTGCTACCTAACCTATTTACTCTAGTTTTTCACCATAATTGAAATTTTAATGAGTAGCAAACTGCAGAAACTATTTTATTTGAGCTACTTTGACGCCCACTATTCATAACCAGACATTTTGGGGTTGTCTGCATGCTAAAGTATGTAACAAGATTAGCGTACTATCTTGGGCAACGGTATTTATTTTTTACACTTAAAGGAGAAATTGTAACTTTGGAATTATTTTCTCTTTGAAGGTATACGCGTTACAAAGCAGTATGTGCACATGCGGAAAAACTAAACTTCATTACAAAAAATTATAGGCAATGTTAATTCACATCAACATTTGGAGATCTAACCCTAATATTGCTTTCTTTAACAAAGATATGTCTGAAAAGAAAAACACTGTTTAAGACTAAGATTTTTCTCACCCTAGAAACATATCATCCACACACAACGAAACGTTGTCTCAATTCAAAGCAACGATTGTTAACCATTATTAAGCAATCCAAAGCAACGCTTTTATATATATATATATATATATATATATATATATATATATATATATATATATATAAAATTGGTTTTTATTGGGGTTAGAGGCCATATACACAGTTTTTACACGTAGGTACACTTAAAACTAAACGTAGGTACACTAATTACACATATTAAAAACTTGAATAAATCTGACGTTTCGACGCAGTTCGCGTCTTGGTCACAGATATACTAAAATTTTCGTGAAACAAATCTAAACATCTGGACAACTGTACATTTTACACATTTCAAACAAAACAACTCTGCCATATGTGAACATAAACTGGTTGAAATAGTATTCACTTTAAATTATTTTCGTTGTATTTATCTTTTTTCTATTTGTCTTTTTCAAGAATCAAGTTATAACATTTGGATAGGTTAATGTCCGATCTATCGTTCACTGCTGTTTTATTTTTTAAGATTTCAATTGTCTCCACAACACACCTTGCTTTTAAGTTCTTTTCTTTTTGAAGCACACTCACTTCTTTGAAGTTAAATTGATGTCCAGTCTCTTCTTGATGTTTTTTGAGCGCCGTTATGTTCTTTGCGTATTTGTGGCCTTTCAACCTTTCTTCTAGTAATTGTTCTGTTTGCCCTATATAAACTTTATTACAACTGCAACAAGGAATTTGATATACACAGTGAGATTGCTTAAGAAGTGGTGTTGGAGCTTTTAATTTGGTGTACATTTTTGATAAGTTATTAGTGTTTTTGTGCGCTATTTTTATGTTAAACGGTTTCACAATATGGCCTATTTTTTCTGACAGATTCCTGACGTACGGTAGTGCTATGTATTTTGTTGTATCTGGTTCAAGAGGTTGCATCGTGTTTCTCATGCTGTTGTAAATTGCTATTCGGCTATTAATTGTCCTTCGAATAAGATTTTCTGGATAGTTGTTTTTATACAAAATATCTTTAACTTTCTGTATTGTTTCTCTATGGTATTCAGGACTTGTAAGTTTAATAGCGCGATCAGCAAGTCCTCTAATGACACTTGTCTTGTAGGTTTGTATCTAGATGTATTTAATAGTTATAACAGTAAACTTCAATTTACAATGGAGGTAAACAACGACCATGTCATTAATTTCCTAGACATGACTCTAATACAAAAAAACAGCACGATTGTTACAAAATGGTATACAAAACCTACGTCGTCTCACAGATACCTCAACTACAACTCCGTACAACCACAAACCTACAAGACAAGTGTCATTAGAGGACTTGCTGATCGCGCTATTAAACTTACAAGTCCTGAATACCATAGAGAAACAATACAGAAAGTTAAAGATATTTTGTATAAAAACAACTATCCAGAAAATCTTATTCGAAGGACAATTAATAGCCGAATAGCAATTTACAACAGCATGAGAAACACGATGCAACCTCTTGAACCAGATACAACAAAATACATAGCACTACCGTACGTCAGGAATCTGTCAGAAAAAATAGGCCATATTGTGAAACCGTTTAACATAAAAATAGCGCACAAAAACACTAATAACTTATCAAAAATGTACACCAAATTAAAAGCTCCAACACCACTTCTTAAGCAATCTCACTGTGTATATCAAATTCCTTGTTGCAGTTGTAATAAAGTTTATATAGGGCAAACAGAACAATTACTAGAAGAAAGGTTGAAAGGCCACAAATACGCAAAGAACATAACGGCGCTCAAAAAACATCAAGAAGAGACTGGACATCAATTTAACTTCAAAGAAGTGAGTGTGCTTCAAAAAGTAAAGAACTTAAAAGCAAGGTGTGTTGTGGAGACAATTGAAATCTTAAAAAATAAAACAGCAGTGAACGATAGATCGGACATTAACCTATCCAAATGTTATAACTTGATTCTTGAAAAAGACAAATAGAAAAAAGATAAATACAACGAAAATAATTTAAAGTGAATACTATTTCAACCAGTTTATGTTCACATATGGCAGAGTTGTTTTGTTTGAAATGTGTAAAATGTACAGTTGTCCAGATGTTTAGATTTGTTTCACGAAAATTTTAGTATATCTGTGACCAAGACGCGAACTGCGTCGAAACGTCAGATTTATTCAAGTTTTTAATATGTGTAATTAGTGTACCTACGTTTAGTTTTAAGTGTACCTACGTGTAAAAACTGTGTATATGGCCTCTAACCCCAATAAAAACCAATTTTATATCTTGACAAGGCTAATTATATTGATTTAACTTTATAACGAAGATAAATTATTAAATACTATATATATATATATATATATATATATATATATATATATATATATATATATATATATATATATATATATAAAATAGAAAGAAATTGTCGATTGTAGTATATATATGTATATATATATATATATAAACATTGAAAATAGTTAATACTAGATAGAATTCACTTCCTATATATATATATATATATATATAAAGTTGGTTTAACTGCGTGTGATGAATAACCAATAATTATATATATATATATATATATATATATATAATTGCCGGTTGCCAATTGCCCATTTGCCCCAATTGCCAATTGCCGGTTGAAAGCTCTCCTGGGAGAGCTTTCAACCGGCAATTGGAGGGTTCCTGGTTCAAATCCAGGCGGAGGTGTTTTTTCCAAAAATTATCCTCACCTGGGTTAATTATCATTCGCTTCTTTAGTTTGATTCTATATTACTGACGAGTTTACGTAATAACCATTTTCCCTTGAATATATATATATATATATATATATATATATATATATATATATATATATATATATATATATATATATATATATACTTTGAATAATTCTCGACCTTGAATTAATGAATCAATAAGTTCTTGGGAGAAGGGTCAAATTAAGAAGTCACTCAATAGTCATTCTTCAATATATTTCGCCAAAAAATTTTGGCATCTTCAGGAAGCACTAAATACATAAGGTACTAGCAATAAAAACGGAACGACACAAGATACACAGTGACTTACAAACGAGAGTGTTTGGTACAAATTAGTACGATGTTAATGATAAAACGGTACAATGCAGGGCGGCAAGATGTAGAAGCACCCAACCATCAACATTGAACGTAACCAAGTGGTGCTAAAATTAAACACAAAACAATATAGAGACAATAAAACCACGTCTACAAACGGTGCCATACCAGCGTCAATAAATAGTTAATAGGTGGCTAGGCTATGAAATACAATCAGGCTGGTAATTCATTACAATAAACGGCACACAACGCGACTCAACATGCACATAAAACAAATCTTTGAGGTTAAGCTAACCGAGACCACAAGGTCGCCAACCGAAAGCAAACCAAAACAGTGTTGCCAACGTGAAAAAGTACCGTACTAGCATAATCACACAGAGAAACAAAACCGCGACAGCAACAGGAAAGACATAAAAACGCACAGCGAGCAACAGAACTATTTGTTCAACAAATGAAACAAATAACTATAAACACCACTAACCGCATTAGTATCCGTCTTAAAGTTAACACATGAATTCTTTTTAATGTAAAACATTTCCTTGAACAACCTCCTCTTTGTGTTCTTGTCTTCAGCCAGCACTTTAGTCCCATCATAGTCAAACATGTGAAGCAAATTGTTCGAATGTGCGGCAAGAGCACATCTTTTGTTGTTGTTATTGTAAACTTTGACATCACTTTTAAACTGGATCAGACGGTTCTTCAGCCACTGGGATGTAAGACCCACATAGCATTTATCGCATTGTGTGCAGGGGACGCTGTATACAACGTGAGATCTGTACTGGACTGGTGTTCTGTCCTTAAGCTGTTTAAAAAGATTATTGATCTTTGTCCCATTGTACTTGACAATGCTCTTATTGGTTAGTGGTTTGAGAAAACTAACAACCGAACCAGTAAGGCCCTCCAGGTTTAACAGACTTGTATAACCGGCACAATCATCCTCACGAGCTTCATCCTGATCCGGTCTATTCCTTGTCAACCTCTCTCCAAAAACCAGTCTCTGTATCAACGTGTCAACGTGTTCAATGTGGTGGTTCCGACAGACGTGAGAGATTTCCTGTCTCTTGGACCGGGTTTTGCTGTGCCGTGTCACCCTGGTGCGCGGCAGATTTGCCAGTTCATCTCTGAGGCTGAGACGATACTGGATGATTTGGACGATGATGCTGCGGAGATAGCTAGGGCCAGACTTGCGACGGGAGTCACTAATTTCGTTACACGCGGTAATAGTCAGTCTCATGAATTGCAAAGAATGTACAAAAAGTCCAGACATTTTCTTAAGTCCAATCCATCTCTGTATGTGATGAAATCTGATAAGGGCAATTCTACTGTACTGATGGATAAGAATGACTATGATCAAAAGATGAACCTGCTCCTGTCGGATGGTTTGATATACAAACGACACAGCGGCCATTCGTTGTTTACCCTTCAGAACAATCACAACAAACTGATAAGGAGATTCCTTGCCAACAAATTTATAACACCTGAGCTGAGCCGAAATCTGATTATCAACAACTCATATTATGCGAAAGCTTACGGCTTGCCGAAAGTTCATAAACCTGACGTCCCGCTCAGACCTATTGTGTCCTGCTTAAACAGTACCACATACGGGTTGGCGCGGTACCTGGCTGGTGTGCTCACGCAGGGTCTTGCAGATAGGACAGCATACAACATAAAGGACACCTTCCATTTTGTGGAGTTGATGCGTGACAGGATTTTGCCCCCTGGTTGGGTCGTGGTGTCTCTTGATGTGGTGTCCCTTTTTACGAGTATCCCGGTTGCTTTGGTCATGAGGATAGTCGCTGATAAGTTTGAGGACATACAATGTAGTAGTAGCTTTACTAGAGATTCTTTTTTGGAGGCTTTGTCCTTCGTGCTTCACAACTGCTACTTCACCCATAATGATGCGGTCTACCAACAAATACAAGGTGTCCCTATGGGCAGTCCCATTAGCCCGATATTGGCAACCATAGTAATAGATGATCTCCTTGATACAGTGAGTACATCTCTTCCATACCAGACTACGATGTTATATAAGTTTGTGGACGATCTTGTCTGTGCTGTACCGGGGGATATGCTAGAGGCCACCCTGCAGACGTTCAACGGATATCATGAGAGTCTGCAATTCACGATGGAAACTGAAACTAACCGATCGGTGCCGTTTTTGGATACTAGGGTGGTGAGAGCACCTGATCAGCGTATCAAACTCGACTGGTATCAGAAGGACATGTCCTCTGGTAGATATGTAAATTATTTCTCCCAGCACACTTTCCAACAAAAAGTGAACACGTTGCTTGGTATGAGACGTCGTGTGGAAATGATCAGTGATCCTGAGTGGAAGCAGGCCAATCTTGATAAACTAGCTAGCATCTTTAAGAATAATGGTTACCCTCACCATTTGATACAGAGACTGGTTTTTGGAGAGAGGTTGACAAGGAATAGACCGGATCAGGATGAAGCTCGTGAGGATGATTGTGCCGGTTATACAAGTCTGTTAAACCTGGAGGGCCTTACTGGTTCGGTTGTTAGTTTTCTCAAACCACTAACCAATAAGAGCATTGTCAAGTACAATGGGACAAAGATCAATAATCTTTTTAAACAGCTTAAGGACAGAACACCAGTCCAGTACAGATCTCACGTTGTATACAGCGTCCCCTGCACACAATGCGATAAATGCTATGTGGGTCATACATCCCAGTGGCTGAAGAACCGTCTGATCCAGCATAAAAGTGATGTCAAAGTTTACAATAACAACAACAAAAGATGTGCTCTTGCCGCACATTCGAACAATTTGCTTCACATGTTTGACTATGATGGGACTAAAGTGCTGGCTGAAGACAGGAACACAAAGAGGAGGTTGTTCAAGGAAATGTTTTACATTAAAAAGAATTCATGTGTTAACTTTAAGACGGATACTAATGCGGTTAGTGGTGTTTATAGTTATTTGTTTCATTTGTTGAACAAATAGTTCTGTTGCTCGCTGTGCGTTTTTATGTCTTTCCTGTTGCTGTCGCGGTTTTGTTTCTCTGTGTGATTATGCTAGTACGGTACTTTTTCACGTTGGCAACACTGTTTTGGTTTGCTTTCGGTTGGCGACCTTGTGGTCTCGGTTAGCTTAACCTCAAAGATTTGTTTTATGTGCATGTTGAGTCGCGTTGTGTGCCGTTTATTGTAATGAATTACCAGCCTGATTGTATTTCATAGCCTAGCCACCTATTAACTATTTATTGACGCTGGTATGGCACCGTTTGTAGACGTGGTTTTATTGTCTCTATATTGTTTTGTGTTTAATTTTAGCACCACTTGGTTACGTTCAATGTTGATGGTTGGGTGCTTCTACATCTTGCCGCCCTGCATTGTACCGTTTTATCATTAACATCGTACTAATTTGTACCAAACACTCTCGTTTGTAAGTCACTGTGGTTTTATCTTGTGTCGTTCCGTCTTTATTGCTAGTACCTTATGTATTTTAGTGCTTCCTGAAGATGCCAAAATTTTTTGGCGAAATATATTGAAGAATGACAATTGAGTGACTTCTTAATTTGACCCTTCTCCCAAGAACTTATTGATTTATATATATATATATATATATATATATATATATATATATATATATATATATATATATATATATATATATATATATATATATATATATATATATATATATATATATATATATATATACATCCTGCTATACATACGGCGTCCTTCAATTGACCGATTCCATTACATGCGGCGCCCGGTTTGGATATGGCGCCCGTATACGGGCGCCATATCGCCAAACTGTGCTGAATGTGATCGTAAGCGTGAACATGAACCATAGACAAATTTTTGGAGGACGCCATAAATATGAATATGTGGAGCAAATTCGTATACTTTAGTTCCGTGCTTGACTGTCGCCGCGGGTGGCGCTGCAACGTGTATACCGACCGCATATACCTTCATACCAAGCCATCGATGATACGACCCCCAGTTGATTTGGCATCATCGGTAACTGGTGTCTAAACCGGTTTTGTTTGTTTCGCCCTCATTTGTACGGTGTTGAGATAGAATAGTATCGGCCGTACACGGTGTTTTCGACTGACCTCAGCGTTCGTTTAATGCAATGTATCAACATAGTGCGGTTGCCGGTTAGGTGGTATATTTAGGTGGTAAATTAAACTGTTCCATTTTATTTAAATGTTAAATTAATTTTTTCTGTTACACAGCACCATTATTGCGAAGCAAAAAACGCATTAGTGAAAAAATGCTGCCATGAGCTTGCGATCGGATACTGAAAGTTTGAGTTAATATCTTCAGCTTTTCTTTAAATATAGGTTGTAATAACTCAACCGAATTAAGTAATACTACCATAGGTGCGACTGATATCAGCGAGTTATTTTTCTTTAATTGTCGCTTTCATGTATTGCGTATTTCATGTTACACTCATGTTTTGTATCATTTTGGTATAATGTTAATTGTTTGGTAGTTTGTTAACTTGTTTAGCCGTTTTAATTTTGTCAAATTGCTGAAAATATTGGCAATTTATGACTACTACCGGTTGCAAAAGCATTGCGCCCTGTGTTTGAAAGCTTATAACTCAGCAATGACTAAACAAAAAACATGCGTTTAACCCCCCTTTTATTTCCATATATCATGAAGACCATTTTAAGCCGCTCGCACAGTATTTTATATGCGTTTTATTGCGATTTTTTAATCGATCACCGTTTGCGACAATTAAAAACCGGTTATCCACTGAGTAGCCGGAGTTTAATCTATGTTGTGTTTTTGTTCCTATGGCGGTCTTTTAAAATTTTGGTATTTATAAAATAGCAGACGTATTGTAATTAACTTTTGGGAAAATGTATTATTTTAATTGTTTTTATATTATTTCTTATGAAAACATTGGTTGATCACGATAATGTTCATAGATGTTGCTGTTTTTTTTCTCTATGTAAACAACTTTTTATCAGTTTGCTCGATGACGTACCAACGTCAACAATATTTTAACTGTATGTATTTCCTAATTAAATTTTAAATAAGAAAGTGTTAATCAGTACCTATATAAAACCGGTAAGGATCACAACTCAAATTAATAAGTTTGACCATATTTCAAAACCGTGCAGTTTAAATTTTATAACAATAGTAAAAATACTTTAATTATTGTATTTTCTACAATTAAATAGTACAAATTTGTCCGTTGCGATAAATAAAAAATCTGCACGTATTTCGTAGCAGGTTTCGTGTCATGAAATGACCTTTTATCGCTTATTGATGGATATTAAACAATCGAAAGCACCTTTCATAGAAACCCTCCATTTTTTTAAGTTTTTTTATGACTTATGATGCTAATGTGTATTTTGACAAATCGCGATTTATTACACATCTTTCTACTTGTCTATTGTGCAGTTATAGCTTATGTCTGAAATAGTAAAGAAATGATGTCCAATCTTGACTACTTCAACTGTTAGGACACCAATTGGCGTGTACTTACGGACGTATATAAATAATTACCTGAAGATTTATATACCTACTTGTATACATATGATATTATGAGATGCCTTGGGTGGCAATTTGGAATATTTTTTCATTTAAAAATTGTTATGTTTTCATAAAGATATGTACATTCATATAAAACAATAACTATTAATGTAATATAATTACCAAAAACAGCTAATCGGCTGTTGCTTTTCGCTCGCTAATGGTCCCCTTAACTAACAACTCAATTGTGATGCTATTCCAATATACGTATTAAGTAAAATAAGACGATTCTTTTCGTCCTTATCGTTACTAAGATAGGTATTTGTTTTTTTAATAACATTGTTTGCTGCCTTTATAGAAATTTACCAATGCACAAAATCCAATCTATAGACTGGTTGTTAAGTTAACTTACATTAGGGGCAAAGTTTGAATTTTTTTGGCCAGCTGGGAAAATTTGGAAGAATAACAAACTTTATGTCAAATTTGTTTGTTAGTTGCTTTAGGGTTACGACTTATGACCCTTCAAAACCAGGGTTCAATACTTTTTCGACCGATAGTAAAAGTTGCGACTGTTATTTGGTATGTTTGATCCGCTTTTATTGTATTGCTATCATGTTGATGCCTTTTGTAATTTTAATACCTTAGGCAGTCTACATTTACTGACAAAATAATTGAAGGAATAACATGGTCAGCTAATTGACACTGGAGCCCCGACAACCCAAGAAGTATCGTTTTAGAATATCGCAAAAACTCTCTTTTAATCCCCTATTCAAAAAAAGCTGTGAGATAATCAGGACAGTAGTTTTACATATAAAAAATAACAGCAATAATAATTACTATTTTGTATGTGAAAGCTAATAACATAAAGTAACAAATGATGAAATATTTATCTTAGGATACGAAATTTTGTAGATTACCGACTGAAGATGATGTCTCGTAGAGTAGTAGGGCTCCCAATCCCGGAAAAATATAATGATCACGGGATTTCGGGATTAAAGGTTCTGTAATCCGGGGATCCTGAGATTCACGGAAACAAAACTTGCCGGATCAAAACGCATGGAATGCCAAAAGTTACCAAATCCAGTCAGTAAATACACTACACCTAAAATATACTTGATTGGACAATATCTTTTACCCCGAAACATGACCAACGGTTTCAAATTTTACCTTACAAGGAGAAAACCAAAACTGTCTGTTTAAAAGGTGTCAAAGTGTGCGTATTGACATCAATAATAAACAAAATTTAAACTCTAATAGATAATAACTTTACTGTTTAAAGAATTGTCACGGCAAAAGAAATAAGTAACAGTAAAGGTCCGTTTACACGCTCATGCCATTTGCGCAAATTGGCTTGTACAAATCGATTTGCACAGTTATATCGTTGCGTGTAAACGCTGGCATGAAGTTTACACAAGCCAAAAATCTTGGCTTGTGTAAAATCTGCCGTGACAGAAAATCGGCTTGTGGTTGGTGCTTTGGCTTGAGCGTGTAAACGGGGCACAAGCCTCAGTTCCAACTTTGACCATGCATATCAGTAGTAAATCGAATTCGTCGATTGTTGACAGCACGTAACCTACCTGAAAGATGTTTGTTTGTTGACGGCACGTTGTCATTTACCGAAATCTTAATTTGTAGTCGTACCTACTTCGTTTAAAAGTCGAAAAAGTTTCTTTGTGAGTTTATAGGTATATACACATATAAAGCGAGTAAACTTATGGCACCTTTCCTGTTTTGTATATTTATATAACTTTTCCGAACTATGAAGAAAGACCAAAATTGTCCGAAATATTGGTTAAGGAATAAAAAATTAAAAACAAAAAATATTTGACTGATTTCCCACTATACATTTTCTCGTTCAATAATACAGTTAATCTTCAAATTATATAGTTATAATCTTTTCCATGTTTATGAAAAGGTAACAGTACAGAGTATAGTTACAGTGTAATGGACTATATATATTGAACTAGCTAATTTATAAATAATCATATTTAAGTCAGAGAATACGCGTTGAATGTCCATAGCACCTCGATTGCGGAATTAGCTTATAAGACACATTTAGCAGGATGTTTCGTACAAGGCTCATAATAACTGCGGGGCAGGCAATCCAGCCTGTCAGCTGAATTGTGACACCTTGTACGTACAATAGATATGCATTTCTGGACATTATTATTTTACAGTTAGTCTTAAGATGTTCCTAGTCAAATAAACATATAAAATCACTAGGAGTGTTTTATTGGAAGAACCTGGCACTGTACTTAGACTAAGTACATTACATGGCGATCCTGCCAGTTCTTCACATAAGAAGCAGTGTAACAACAACTACATGTTAGTGTTCAAGTAAAATGGGCCACTCCAAACAAGAGATAATCGTATCTCAGGCTGAAAATTGTAAGAAGCAGTGCAAACCAACACATGATCTGTGGTGAATTATTGGACAATTAATGGGCAAAAATAATGCATAATCCGTGCATAGCATCTTTTCGTATCTACAAATCCAGAACGTGATCCAACGGAGCAACAATGAATTGGCGAGTTGTGAAAAGTGGAAAGTGAAAAGAAAGGCCATTAAGTGCAGTGTTGTGCGCAACCTACCAAGATAATGTTGATGCGGTAAAATTAAACACACTGTAAGTTAGTAATTAGGATAAATGACAAATAGCCAATTGGAACGTTTTAATATTATTAGCGAAGAACTTAGAGTTATAAATAGAAATTTATTAAAAGATAATCAAGCCCGTAGATTAAGTTTAGAGGTAACGAATAAAAAATTATCAAAGTTAACCGGAATAGAAGAAGAATTTTCAAACGTACGGTTAGAATTTAACAAAGGTATCGAAAAAGTAGAACCAGACGTATTTAAGCAAGCTAAGCTATACGTAGCGGAAATAGAAACATTGATTAGGGAAATTCGTGATAGTTTAGAAAATAGAATAATTACTATTAATCAAGAAGGAATTTTAGATAGCACCGTAGTAACAATGGCAGAAAAATTCGATTTAAGAACGGCGGCAAGCCTTTTGCCAACTATGGATAATTCAGAGGATAAAACGAAGCAATTAATTGATTCCATAGAATTATACGATTCTTTATTAGATGAAGCTGGGAAAAAACTTTTAACTAATGTAGTATTGAAAACAAAATTATCGCAAAGTGCTAAATTAAGGTTAAAGACGACCTACGAAAATAATTTAGAATTGATTAACGATATGAAACTTCATTTGTTGTCAAAGAAATCCGCGGCGGCTCTATCAGTTGAATTGCATAGCTCGATGCAGAGGGATAAATCCGTTGATGAGTTTGGTAAAGCTATCGAATGTTTAATGGTAAATCTAACGCTAAGTCAGTCAGAAGGTAATAACGAAACTTCTAAAGTATTGCGACCGGCAAACGAGAAGTTGGCTATAAATGTTTTTGCAAACGGTTTACGTAATCACGAATTACGAACAATTGTCAAAGCAAGAAATTATTCCACATTAAAAGACGCTATTTCTGGTGCAATAGACGAAGAGAATGCACAAAAAGGCTCTTCACATGCAAAGGTATTCAACCTGCGCGGTAAAAATGATAGAGGTTCGAATAAAAATTATAGAAATAATTATTTTAGAGGACAAACTCAGTTCAGATGTCAAAATAATTTTAGAGGGCAAAATCAAATCATAGGACAAAATTATTATAGAGGACAAAATTATTCTAGAGGGCAAAATAACGGTAGATTCCAAAGTAATAATTACAATGGACGACGAGGTCGAGGAAATTTTAACGGTTCGTCAGACAGAAGACTCTATATGACTTCTGATTCAACACCCAAAAACGGTAATACCTCAAAAGAACGAGAAGATCAGTTTTTTCGTTCCTAATGCAAAATCTTATCCAAAAAAGGGCATTATTCTGAATTTTGGCGGTTCAAATTATTTATCGGTAAAATACTCAAATAAAATCTTAAAATTATTAATTGACACGGGTGCTTCAATTAGTGCTCTATTCGCATCATGTATAAATAAATTGGAATATGTTGACACAACAAAGCGATTAGAAATAGAGGGTATATCAGGTTCAACAGTAGCGCATGGGTCAGCAAATATTTGTTTAACGTTGGGCGGTTGTAAATTAAAACACAATTTTTTTATTATGAACGATATAACAACAGATTTTCATGGAGTTATTGGGGCTGACTTCCTTATGAAGTATTTTTCGGTAATAGATTATGAGAAATTCATGTTTTCATTTTGGTACAAGGGAAAGAAAAATTACATACCGCTTGAATCGGGAAAAGAATGTTTTACTCTCATTCCACCGAGATGTGAGATAATATCATATTTCAACGTGGAATTTGACTCAGACTATGTTGTTTTACCGGAAGAAATTTCCGAAGGCGTTTTTACTGCAGGAATTTTAACAAAAGCAATTAACAAATTATTACCAGTTAGAATATTAAATACAAATGATAGAGACATCCAATTAAAAAATTTTTTACCTAAACTGGAAAGTTTTTCGAATTATGATGCATGTGCATTTAATAAGACAAAATTTTCTGTTGATCGGATTGATAAATTGCTAACAACTTTAAATAAAGATGGATTAAATAAGGAAGAAAAACTATCAATCGACAAAATTTGTGCTAAATTTAATGACGTTTTCCACATGGAAGGCGACCCACTTTCGGTACTTAATACTAGTAAACAAAAAATACATTTGCAGGATAATGCAATGCCTGTTTATGTAAAACCATATAGATTACCTCAATCACAGAAGGAGGAAATTCACAAGCAGGTAGACAAAATGTTAACAGATGGTATTATTGAGGAAGCGACTTCAGAATGGTCAGCACCTTTATTAATCGTACCTAAGAAACCTGATCATAATGGTAATAAAAAATGGCGCATAGTAATAGATTATAGGCTATTGAATAGACAACTAAAAGATGATAAATTTCCGTTACCATGTATTGACGAAATATTAGATTCTTTGTCAGAGGCAGTATATTTCTCGCATTTGGATTTATCTCAAGGCTTTTACCAGCTTGGGTTAGATTCAGATTCGCGACCATGTACGGCATTCACTACTGATAGGGGACAATATCAACTAACTAGGTTACCTATGGGATTAAAAATAAGTCCGAGTGCTTTTTCAAGAGCAATGACAATAGCTATGTCGGGACTAAATTATGAAAGTTGTTTTATTTACTTAGATGATTTAATAGTTTTTGGAGATAGTTTAGATAATCATAACAAGAATTTAGTTAAAGTAATGAATAGATTAAGGCAAGTAAATTTAAAATTGAATCCAAACAAATGCGAATTTTTAAAGAAACAAATTTTATATCTCGGTCATGTCATCTCAGCGGAAGGAATTCGTCCTGATCCGGAAAAAATTAAAGTTATGGAAGAATATCCAGTGCCAACTAATGGAAATGAGGCAAAAAGGTTCGTTGCTTTTGCGAATTATTATCGAAAATTTATAAAGAATTTTGCGGACATAGCGGCACCATTAAATCATTTGTCAAAGAAAGGAGTTAAGTTTCTTTGGGATTCTCAGTGCGAGCGATCCTTTGTTACTCTTAAACAAGCTTTAATACAACCTCCAATTTTACAATATCCAGATTTTTCGCCTGATAATCAGTTCATTTTAAGAACAGATGCGTCTGGATTTGCCTTAGGGGCAGTACTTTCAAATGGTAATGATAAACCTGTAGCATATGCAAGTCGTACCTTAAATAAGGCTGAAAGAAATTACGCAACTATTGAGAAGGAATTATTAAGTATTTGCTACTCAGTGAAAAAATTTAGGCCTTATCTATTTGGCAGAAAATTTTTGATCCTTAGTGATCATAGACCATTGTTATATTTATTCGGTATGACAAATCCATCAAGCAGGTTAACAAAGTTTCGATTAATTTTGGAAGAATATGATTTCACAATTAATTATGTGAAAGGTAAAGATAATGTCACTGCCGATGCATTATCACGAATAATCATAGACAGTAATGATTTGAAAGAATTAGGAGATAATTCAACAGCAAAAATATGCGCGATAACTCGAGCACAACAAAGAAAAATCGATGATTCTGTGGATTCTTTTAATAATATTCCAAATGAAAACAGGCTTGATCACCCTGGGGTCGTGGAGTTATTGAAACCATCTGTAGACTCAGTCGAATTGAAGGTTATACAAGAAAATGAAATAAATAATAAAAGTATTGATGAAAAATGTTATGTGTTGAATAATGTAATATATGATGAAATGAATGGAATAGTTTACATAACACAGGCAACTCGATCAACGTCAGTTTTAGACACGTCGTTGAGAGACCTGAATACAGTTTGTAAAAAGTTTAATATTCCAGAATTAACAATAATAAAAAGTAACTGCGCAGTACTTTTAAATGATGTAAAGAAATTAAAAAATGAGATTAAGAAAACCGGTATAAAAATGACAATCATTAGAGGTACCCAATGCATAGCAGAAAAAGAGATTCAACAATTAATATTAAACGATTTTCATATATTACCAACAGGAGGACATGCGGGTATGAAACGAATGTATAATAACGTAAAAAAATATTACTTTTGGTCAGGAATGTATAAAGACATTGAGAACTTTGTTAAAAAATGCGATTCTTGCCAAAGATTCAAACATTCAAAACCGCGCAAAGAACCAATGACAATCACAACTACAGCATCGTCAGCATTGCAGAGAATTTTCCTTGATTTAGTGGGCCCAATTGATCAAGATAATAATGATTATCGGTATATTCTCACGTTGCAGTGCGACTTAACAAAATTTGTCGAGGCATATCCAATCAAAAATAAAGAAGCAGAAACAGTTGCAAGGGCATTTGTAGACAATTTTATTTTACGGTATGGTATTCCAGAACAGGTTATTACGGACCAAGGAACTGAATTTTTGGCTTCAGTATTTCAGGAAACTTGTAAGTTGTTAAAAATCAAAACATTAAAATCAACTGCATATCATCATCAAACTCTTGGAGCTTTAGAAAATTCACATAAAAGTTTAGGTGCATATTTAAGAATGCATACGTTTAAATTTCCAAATTCGTGGAGTTCGTGGGTTCCGTATTGGTGTTTTTCTTACAATAACACAGTTCACACAGAAACTCGATATACACCACATGAGTTAGTTTACGGGAAGGAATGTCGACTACCGTCAAATTTAGCAAATGCGATAGATCCAGTATATAATTTTGATGATTATCCAAAAGAATTAAAGTTTAGATTACAAACAGCATGGAATGACGCGAGGAATAATTTGCTGGAATCAAAATTGCAACGAAAATCGGAATATGACAAAAAATGTAGCTTTAAAGATTATAAAATAGGAGATAAAGTTTTATTAAAGAATGAAACCGGAAGGAAAATAGATCCGATTTTTAATGGACCTTATAATGTTGTAGATGTTAAGAGTCCAAATATTGTTATTAGAATAGATCGTAAGTTAGTAGAAGTTCACAAGAATAGGATAAAACTGTATAAATGATAGAAAAAAAAATTAATGTTTCATAATTTTTTTTTCTCTCTTCCCCAAGGGAGATGTAATGGACTATATATATTGAACTAGCTAATTTATAAATAATCATATTTAAGTCAGAGAATACGCGTTGAATGTCCATAGCACCTCGATTGCGGAATTAGCTTATAAGACACATTTAGCAGGATGTTTCGTACAAGGCTCATAATAACTGCGGGGCAGGCAATCCAGCCTGTCAGCTGAATTGTGACACCTTGTACGTACAATAGATATGCATTTCTGGACATTATTATTTTACAGTTAGTCTTAAGATGTTCCTAGTCAAATAAACATATAAAATCACTAGGAGTGTTTTATTGGAAGAACCTGGCACTGTACTTAGACTAAGTACATTACAACAGCAACGCTAATTCGTACGCGTATAATATTTTAATAGAAAAAATTCAACTCTTTGAACTAGAGTCAAATAGGGAAGGTATAGTGAAAAAATTGAACTCTTTGGGCACCCCCTACCAAAGGAACCTAAAATAAATTGTTAGCATTGGAAAAATCGGGTGCCGAAGAAGAAGATATGTATGTTCCAAATTTATGGTACTTTGGTCCATGCGTAAGTACTAAGTAGTTGCAAAAATCGTCGGGTTGACTACGTAATTCAGCAATTAAATTGACATGAGAAAGCAGATTCCTTTTTAGTAACCAACGTTTAGACCATTTCCTTTTGTCTACTTTCGATTTCCGAATTTTCATATTATAGGTACAAAAAGCACAGTAAATACCGCGTTTCGTGACGATTCTCCACAGTTAACTGAATCACATTTGCACCAACTAAACTGAACGTGTGAACGCGATCATTTCATTCAGTTCAACTGCACAAATTGGCTTGCACAAACCAGTTTGTGCAAATGGCATGAGCGTGTAAACGGACCTTAAGAGTCAAATTTGATTTAAATTTTCATATTAACGACAATAAACATTTTGATGATTTTTTGTTTTCTTCTTTAAGACAAAATTGGAAAACTTTAGAATTCATACGTCATGGCTGCTTATTATGCAAATAGACAAACTGCTTGCATTTTAAATAAAACAATCATTGCTTACAAAAAAATACGTATAATGACTTTTATACCTGTTAACGCGTCTTCAAGTAAAGTGCTATTTATTGTTAAAAATTGATGAAATATTTAGTGCAACTTCTTACAACTTTTTAAAATATTAAATATCCAATTTCTTGTCATGAATAAAATGAATATTACTGGTATGTCTTTCGGTTTTGTTAAATATAGTTCAAAATCCCAACCCACATTTTAAAAATACATTTTATTTATCTAAGTGCACAATAAAAAATTTTAAAAATGACAATATTACCGCTATGACAGCTCATCACAAACTCGAGGTGTTTTGAACCATGGCAGAGAAACGTTCCTAAATATTTTGTTTTTTAGTTTAAAGTAAAATTCTTAAACTGGAAGAAACTTGCAAATCGGAAGAAGAAATGACATCGTTCGTTCGATTGGAGTGAACCATAGAAAGATTAATAACAACGATTAATAGAAAATTATTTTTGGTACAATTTAGGTTTCATTTTACAGTTAAATATATTCATTGGTATCTTTAGGTTATACTTATTTTAATTTTTTGTTCGCTGTTTTTATACCTATTTGGTATTTACTAATTTTATATTCTGTAGTACATCATTGAATACAGGACAGTAATTAGCCACTAATTTTATTTGCTTTTTATGTTTATGTTTTTGTTTCTGTTTTACATACAGCCTAGGTAACTAAACGGACTTAACCAAGCTGAACAGGTTTATTTTTGCCTCCATATTCAAGTATATCTACTTCTTGCAATATCTGTTCCTCCTATCATAGCAACATGTTGGTGTAAATGAACAACTTATGCTTGATAATTAATCTAATCAGAAAGGGTGCTGCTATAGATTGAAGTTTAATTCAGTGCCCACATTTCACCAATAAAAAAATAAGAAAATAATTTAGATTGAACTTTTTTGTGATCCCGGTATTTTGATTTATAATCCCGGGGTCCCAAACAAGTTCAATATTTAACGGGATACCGGGATCCCGGAATTAGAATAATGCCTAGGCATCGAAACATGTCTCGATAAAATTAAAAACTGCAAAGAACAAGAGATCTTGGTTTATTTCAACAATAATAATTAGTTATCAAAATAATGATTAAAAAGGTCATTAGGTAACACTCCCTGTGTTCGTAATCTACATATTACAAAATATGTTTAATTATTTTTTACCCAAAAGCAATGTGTTACAAGTATCTTATTGGTTTTCAACGAGAACGAATTCACGACTAATTTCTACTGTCGAGGGGAGACAAGCGCGTCGCAGATCATGAATCGTTTGACCTTGTATCAGGCTCATTAAAACCGTTTAGACATACTATTTCTGCGGCAACACTGTCGGCTGTTGTATACATTGCGGCTTGAAAGTAACATACACTGTGGACGATACGCGGCGCAATGAAGTGAACCTATATACGGACGGACTCCAAATAATCGGCGATTTGAAAGGACGCCACATGCATTGCAAAATGAAAGTATGTGATTGAAAATCAAGAAACAAATGTGGTCACCTACCACTGAAAGTCATAGGAAACAGTATATTTGAACGAAAATATTGTATACACGACGCCTTGTGGTAGACGCCATAAGCATGTTTTTTGAAAGGACGCCACATGTATAGCAGGATGTATATATATATATATATATATATATATATATATATATATATATCATTAATTGAAGAAAACCGTTGTTTTGGCCGGTTGTCTTACTTTAAGATTGTACAATTTTAAATAAATACAATACTTTTTTGACTTAAGAATTTGTTCTTTTAAATTAAAAGGTTGGGTAGTTAAATTAATCAGCCACATTCTTGGATTAAACATTCACCTACTTCTTTTGAATATGAAATGAATGTTATTAAGAAAGCAATAATATTTTACATGGAATGCAATTAAGACATCCAAAGAACAATATTGTTATTTTCCAACTGGGGAAGGTACCTACCCGGTGTCCCTTCTTAGTCCCTTTACCATCAATACTAAAGCTGTTGGACATTTCAACATCAAGTACATTGACGGTATAATAGCACAATCGCACTGATGCTGCATATCAGCGGTTATACACCCTCTAGGAGACCTCTCTTACGACAAGAAACTAAAGCTCCATGTATCGGCCCCGTTCACATTATTTTCAAAACAATGACTTTCTTAAATCAAAACAATTGTTTTCTTAAAGCAAATATTTAGGTTGTTCTATCAAACAAATTATGTTAAGAATGTCATTTTCTTAACATTAGACAGTCATTTCTCTGCGGCAGCTAGTATGAAGAAGTTTGCACCAGGGTCGTCAAACCAATCGACAACAACAACAAAATATTCAAAAGCAACCCCAGGAAGATTTAATGCATTCATGCGATATAATACTTACTAATTAAAGAAAATTGCTCTAAACCAATGGAGTAGGAGCAGAGCTGGGCAAAGTTAATCTGAAAGGTAACTTTGTTAATCGTTAATCCGCTAACGAAAAAGTTAACTTCGTTAACCGAAAGTCCGTTAAATTTTAATTAATATAAATAGATTATGCAGAGTGCCGATTTGCTGGTGAGTAGGCCCAACCCAACCCAAATAACTTCGGACCTTTCGGTTCCATTAGTTAAAATTGCCTTACGAATTTTACAAACTATGTACAAACGAGACGTACAGTGTTAACTAAAGTTGCAAAATGCAAAAAGTTGCGAGATTTCTAAAAAATTGAAAACATCAACTAAGGTGGTTGGATTTGGAAGAAAAGCATTTTTAAAAGGTTGCTTTTTTAAGTTTAGGTGTAAATTTTGAAACAATGGGAATTAAACAGAAACAATATTAAAGGTAAAGTCAGTTTTGGTTTGTTTTTGGTGTCATCTGGAACGACTGAAAACTGGGATGTAAGTAAAAACAACAGTGGCATTTTTAATCCTCCCTAACCATATTCTAACCGTCTGTGAAGATTGGGTAAAATGTATAGCAAAACAAAGCCGTTACCGTACCTTTCCGACGGTAAACTAAAAAGTGAGGTTATGTACTAAACATTTATATTACTTTGCAGTTAAACTAATTACTCCCAAACACCTCTAATCCTCCCTAACGATTTTCAAATCATTCCAATAAAAAAATCACAAAATGTAAAAGTAAGGGGACCAACTTGACGGTACAAAAAAACAATTTTCATTATCTCAAAAACCATGTACTCCAAAACGAAAAAAAAATTACTCTCAAACCCTCTCTAACGATTCCCAAACGATTTGCATAACAATTTACTTAAAATTCAAAAGTGTGGGCTAACTTGACAACGGTCCGCCTAATGCCTATGGCAATTTGAAACGTTTAATTATGATATTTTTGATTTAACGGACTTGAATTAACGGATTACCAATGTAGCTGAAGCTAATGAGTCCGCTAATGGTTTTGAAAGTTAACTTAAAAGTTAATTCGTCAACAAAAATTTAACTTTGTTAATTAACGATTAACGGATTAACGCTTTTGTGCCCAGCTTTGAGTAGGAGTTATGAGGGGGTTGAAAGATAAACTTTTTTTTTAATTTTGAAACCTTGCAAATATTATTTCATACTTACAAATATATAAAAATCGATGTAACTCTGGCGATTTTGAGAGGGTTGAAAAATATATATCGTGTTAAACTTTGAAATCTTGTCAATGTGATAATATTCTTGTTACGGATCCAAGATCACTACAAGATCATTTTTGAGTTATTCGGTTTTATTACCGGTCCTTTGGATTACCTATAACATTTGGCTAGGTATACTGTTATTATTTTGAATTTTGTTGTGTCCTACTCCCACTCTGATAATTTGCAGGACTATACATAATACTTTTAGATCTGTCTTCTCAATTAATTTAATAAAACTTTCCATCCTATCTTGCAAACTATATATTCATATAATAAAACAACGGTTTTGTTTGCAAATTTTAATTAAAAAATCTAGCGATCGATTTCGACTTTTACATCATCATCAGGCTATCTGAAAAGGACGTCGTGTTAATTTCATATGTTAAAAACATATACGCCAGGTACTCACTTGTCAAAGGAAATTTAAAAACAACAAACAACGAGCACAACATAACGCCAACGAGTCACAGGGCCTACTGAGGCATACAACGTATGCAAGATGTGCATGCGTAAGCAATGTCGCATGCTGTCAAATAAGTGTGTCGAATAAATAAGTGTCGTCAAATTCGGTACTTTCGTTTATTATATCGGCTCCCTGATTGATATGTCTTTTTATTTCAAATATTTCGTATAAGTTTAATTTTGTTGACATTTTCACATTATGTAAAAGCTGCATATTACTTACATCAGACTTATGACTGTATTCAATGAGGTGCTTATTAAATGTGGATGTTTTCTGTTTGCTGTGTTCTCTATATCTGATTTTTAAATTTCGTCCCGTCTGTCCGATGTATTGAGCTGTACAGTCCGAACATGTCAGTTTGTATATGCCACTTTTCTCAATTGCAGGAATTTTGTCCTTATTATTAGTAAGAAAATTTTAAATGGTGTTTTTTGTAGATGTAACTATATTAGTGTTATATTCCCGCAAAATGTTCTTTAAGTACTTATGCAGTGTGGGTTCGTACGATGTTGAAATGTATCTATGTGGGAGGGTTTTGTGGGGGTAAACTTTTTGAATCAGATGTTTTTGCTTTATTGATGTGAATATTGAAGTTATCTCTTGGGTTTTGTATCCGTTCTTATTCCCTATTTGTATTATTGTATTAAACTCGCGAGCATAATTTGTCTGTGATAAAGGGGTATTGATCAATCTATGAAAGAGATAGTGAAATGCTGCTGATTTTATGGTATGTGAATGTTGTGAGTGTTTAGGTATTATTATGTCTGTAGTTGTTGGTTTTCTGAAAATAATGTACTCTAATTTATTGGTGTTTCTAGTGATGGTCAAGTCGAGAAAATTAATTTTCTTGTCCACGTCTCTCTCGCAAGTGAATTTTAATTTTGAAATGTTGTTGATTTTTGTTAAAAAAGTGTCTATTGAATTGTGATCGTTTTCCCAAATACACAGAATGTCGTCCACATACCTTCCCCAAAATTTTATGTGTTTACTTTCCGGTAGTTGGAATATTTTCTGTTCTAAATTGTCAACAAATATGCTAGCAAGCATACCGCTAATTGGGTTTCCCATGGCTAAGCCATCATTTTGGCAGTATATATTATTATTAAATTGAAAAAAGTTTTGCTTAAGAACAATTTTAAATAGGTCAATCAAGTCTTTAATGTTGTTATCTAAGAGGTTATGTGTTTTGAAAATATTAGGATGAGATAAAATAGTTTGTAAAATGCTGATGGCTTCGTTTGTTGGAATATTAGCGTAGAGATTGACTATATCAAATGATATTAAAAACGAATTGTCGTTAAGTTTTATATTTTTGGTTTTATTAATAAAGTCATTCGTGTTCTTCATTTCATACGTTGGTTTAAAATTTATCTGTTTTGTTATTATGTAATTGAGGTTACTTGTTAATCTGTGTGCTAAAGTATTACATGAAGTGACAATTGGTCTTATAAGGTTATTTTGTTTGTGTAGTTTAATTAAACTGTAAAGTTTTGGGGTCATTGGGTTCATTTCCATGATTTTATTCTGTCCTATTCCAAAACGGAGTAAAGTATTTTCACATTTCTTCACAGTAGATTTAAATTGCAATATGTATTTATTCAATGGATTTTGTGGAATTGAGGTAATATTATTTTCTCTAAAAAATTGTTCTGTTTTTTGTATATATTCTCAATTTCTATTGTATAAATCCCTAATACATTGGACTGTATATGAGCGCTCAGCATGTTCACAAGCGGATTTTGACTCTAATACAGGACAAATAATATTACAGCTGGACATTATCTACTATAACATTATCTAAATTAAAATCATTGTAAGGGCATTTTAGGGAAACCACAATTGGAAAACTTTCTGAAAAGCACGTTATCCCATAAAAGATTTATAAATTTTGGCAAACCTCTCAACTCCGTCAAGAACGCGTCGTCGCCTTTAGCAAAGAATCCAACGCGCGCCTAGCAAGGGAACCATCGGAAAAGTATTGTGCTCCCTAGATTGAAATTAAACTTTAAACGGGAAGGGGAACTTTTCGCACAATTCAGCAATTATAACTGACAAGTGTGAAGGATAGCAAACGCCCCGACAGTCCTTATTGTGCCGTACATTGGCACATTGTGTAGACCACTTCGTAGCGTCCCGTTTTAAGATAAACTCGCAATTTTATTTGCGCCATCCGTCTTATTGCCTTACGGCAAATTAAATTGCATGGATGCGAGGGCGTCACTGTATTCATGTATTATACGTGGGGATGTACTGCAACGAACAATAAACCGACTCGCTCCGAGATCCTCTTTAATTTAGCACTGGGAAATGGACAGAGGACCCAACTGTCCGACAATCGATGTAAAAGTTCGCAAATAGTAATAATACTTAACTCTACGTACACAAAACTTGCAATTATGAATTAACAATAAACAGTGCAATTATATACATTTTGTTGGAATTAAGAACGTGAAAGAAAAGTCAGATTAAGAAAATCGGAAAGAAAATCAACATCAACATACTTTGTAACACTGCCAAAAAACGTATTTATATTGGGTGCGTGTAGTTGGCCCCCATCATAGGATTTTGAACTTTTTATTACACCATCGTTTGGCTATTTGTTTGACCATCTCTTTATTTCGTTTGAGCACCCACCGTTTACGAGTTATTTACATTTTCAAAGTGGGGAGGGCAACTTCACGGTACCCCCCATTTTTGGAATTTACAAGACTTTATTACGCCGTCGTTTGACCATTTGTTTGACCATGTTTGACCATATTTTTATTTCGTTTGACAACCTACGCTTTTGAGATATAGGAATTTTTAAAATAGGGCCTACCTTGAAGCTGGCCCCCCATTGTAGGAATTTTGAAGTTTTTATTACACCATCGTTTGACCATTTGTTTGACCATGTTCGACTACATTTTTATTTTGTTTGACCACCCTCCGTTTTTGTGATATTGAGACCCCAAGTCTCCGCCCATGCTTGGCTTTAATATCTCATTCGTGCTTGTAGTACTTGATTTTCTGCAATTTTTACGTTTGACCATTTTCCGTAATCGACTAACTATGATAAGCCACATTTTGGAATTTTTGAAATTGCTACCTTTGCTAAGTTTGAATTACAGCCGACAACGAGATTTTGCCGATGACTTTAATTAAAATATGTTCGCAATTGCGATTTATAATAGTAAATAGTTGAAAATTCACAATTTTAACGTTTAGCCATTTTCTGTAATCGAATGACCTTGACTGGCCATATTTTGGAATTTTCAAAACTCCTATTAATTTTGAATTACGACCGCCAAAGTGACGGCGCGGCAGTCTTATGCAAAATTCGCAGCAATTTCCAAAATTCAAAAACATGGTCAATTATAGTCATTGATTGCGGAAAATGGCCAAAAGTAATTGAGAAAATGTAAAGGCAGTGGTAGATACAGAGATGGAGCCAATCGACTTTATAATTGATCTGGTTACAAAAGGCACTAATACAATAGTAGGGCATTTTTGTTACTGTCGTTTGTGGATAACCAGGTTGTCAATGGACTGCAGTTCAAATTTCTCAAATGTTGCAGACAAGCTAGTGCGCAATGTCTGTAATATCACTGAAACTACGACGTGCAGAACATGCAATACAATTAATTTTCGCGTTCAGTACGTATTGGCACCTGATATGAACCCATTACAAGATCATGGCCTGTCAAATGGTTTGAAGTTGTCTCTCGATCTTGTATAGCCATAAATGCAATGAAATAGTTTATATTTCTGTCAAAACACGAAAAGTTTTATGTATTCACATTGTGCGCTTTCAAACAATCCAATGCCACCTCGCAAATTCCTATCCAGCTAAATGACTTACCTGAATCTATTAAAATATGCAATTCAACATTAAACCTACGAGACAGTATAGCATTCGGTAACCCGTTTGTAGTACTTCCGTTAGGCACTACAGCTTATTGCCGACGTGGAGGAGCTAAATGGGAATTGCACGATGGCTTGAAGAATACCATTATAAATGTTACCGCTGCGACATCAGGTGAAATTAATCTCTTATTTTATTTTCAGACACAGGAAGAAATCTACGTAGGACTGTAGATTCGTCGGCATTCAAACAAAAATGTACCCATTTAACTTTTAAATTATGAAACAACTCTACTGTTCATTATATTTACCAGTTGTTGATCATGTATCACTGTTGCGGTTTATTTCTATTAGCACCACATTTTTCATCAAATCATTAAAGTAATATAACTAATATATACTAAAACATATAAACAATTTATTTAAGTAAAAATAAACATCTATCTAAACTCAATAACAAGTAGAAAATGTGAAATACAGAAACCACACCATTTTCTGTACAGTTGCAGACGGGGTTAGGTTCTAATCTGCTGGGAACGAACAAAAGCATGGAGGAGGATTGAGGTGGAAGGACTTGACTGGTTTTATATAATCTCTATAATGATACACGCCGATGATTATGATGACAGCAGGAACACCTACGTGGTTGATAGAAATTCAAAATTAATAGCGATTTAAAAAATTTCTGAGCATGGTCAAACATGTTCATTCGATTGGTCAAGCGTCAAAATTGTGAATATCCAACCTTTTGCTATGATATCTCCCAATTAAGTATTTCAAAGGTAACCGTCAAAATCACTTTATCAAATTCCAAATAAAGCTCAAAGCTCAAAATTGCTAATATTAAATCTCTTACTATGATAAATCGCAGTTACGTGTTTCAATGGTAACCATCAAAAGCACTTTGGCAGTAGTAATTTAAAATTAGTAGGGGTTTTGAAAATTCCAAAATATGGTCACTCTAGGTCATTGGATTACAGAAAACGGTTGAACGTTAAAATTGCGAATATTCAACTATTATTTACCTAACTATTACTATTATAACATATCTTAATTAAAGTCATCCAAAAAATTACTTTGTCGGCTATAATTTAAAATAGGCAGCGATTTGAAAAATTCCATAATATGGCCAGTCATGGTTATTCGGTTACGGAAATGGTCAAACGTAAAAATTGTGGAAAATCGAGTATTACAAGCACGAATGACATATTAAAACCAAGCATGGGCGGAGACTTTGGTGTCAATATCTCAAAAACGGAGGGTGGTCAAACAAAATAAAATTATATTCAAACATGGTCCAACAAATGGTCAAACGATGGTGTAATAAAAACTTAAAAATTCCAACGATGGGCGCCAGCTTCACGGTAATCCCTATAAAAATGCCTATATCTCCAAAACGGAGGGAGGTCAACCGAAAAAAAAATATGGTCAAACATGGTCAAACAATTGGTCAAAGGATGGCGTAATAAAGTCTTGAAAATTCTAATAATGACTTGAAGTTGGCCCCCATGTTTGAAAATGTAAATCGGCGTGTGGTAAAACGAAATAAAAAGATGATCAAACAAATGGTCAAACGATGGTGTCATAAAAAATTCAAAATTCCAGAGATGGGAGCCAACTTCACGCACCTATTTTTATTGGGTATATAAGGGTTATACTTAGGCTGTAAATTTTAGCAGACTGTTAAGCACTATGACTGGTCCTAGAATCAACGAATATCCAGACAAATTAGACGTAATGCTAACAGAAAATAGACAAAAATCATATCTGCAGCATATCTGTTTCCAAGATTAGACTGAACGGCCTGCTCAGATTGTGTTACTCTGATTTAATTGTACGAAAAAACTAACCGCCAAGATCTGACAGTCACACAAGTAAAACCAAATTGTCATAAAATATGCAAATAGAATATGTAAAATATGCTTATTTTACTTCCGAAACACAAATTATAAAATTGGTCTAAAATCTACAGATCCACGGGAACCACATGAGAAAAATGCTTGAAAAATGTCAAAATCGGTCGAAAATTCAAAAGTTGGATACAATCATTTCCGCCGAGTAAGTAAAGAGCCCATATGAGTAATGCGCACTAAGATAGAGAATCTCTAATGTATTGTTTTATGTCAGACGCAATTGTGATTATGTAATAAATTGATATAGGGTATGTTAACAAATTACTACTTCTTGGAAATTAATCGTACAAGATTTGTATTGAATATTTTAAAATAATATTGAAATAAAACAAACCATCTTACTAATGCTCTTTATTGGTTCACTAATAATAAGTCTATTAAACTTAATGTAGTCGTGCTCCAATAACAGATAACGGAAGCTTCTCTGCCCACTTACTGTAGCAGCCACAGCTTTTGCAAACAGTTGTAAAAGAGGTCCACTAAACCACTTAAATAACTTGCACCATTATTGTGCGATCACTAATTAATTTAGACTTAATTACGGAGAACAAAGAAAAGAGCTAAATTGAAGCAGCGGGTGTAGTAGTTGTATTTTTAGTTTTGGACAGGCAGATAGACGCTATAATGTTAAGTAATGTTTTATTAATTATAATCTTTCAGCAAACAATTGTTTGCAGGTACAAGTGTAAAGTAGAATCAGGGACTGTTATAATTGTAATACTAATGTTAAATGCCTTTATTATTACACAGAAAGTCCAGGGACCCAATTCTCGTCATCTTTTTAAAGCGAATTCGTGACTTTTCGAATGGGGTAGGGATATCACCGGTTGCCCGTACTATGAGCAAGTTTGCTGGTTGCTTAGAACAATAACACACGCGCCACGCCCATACGTTCCCATACGTTTGATTGAAAAGTATGGGCGTGGCGCGTGCGTTATTGTTCTTAGCAACAACCTAGATACGAACCAGAAGGCAACCGGTGATATCCCTACTCCATCCGAAAAGTCACGCATTCGCTTCAAAAAGATGACGAGAATAGGGTCCCAGGTCCAGGTATTTATTGACACATTTGAAAATTGTTGCTCGTCAAGGTCATTATAGTGGATAGAAAATTGAAAATTGGGATAATACTAATAACATTGAGAAACATCTCGATATGATGATCTCTTGGAAGCAGTACAAATATGGTAGTAAATAATAGCGAAAATCATAAAATATCTGAAATATATTTTTACCTTCCACAAAAAGTATTAAATAAATAAAGAGCATGCAATAACAGGGCTATATCTGTATTGGATATCATTTTTAACGGGTTGCCATATTTTCCTGTGTAAAGAAAAGGACACCATTGAAAATTTGACAACCGTGTAGGGCAGCGGTCGCCAACATGCTCCCGGTGTGCTTCTCCAGAGTGGGGCATTACTTAAGTAGATTTCATAAATTTGAGTATTGAGTGCGTGAATACTGAGTAAAAGTAATACTCTTGAGTACTCTACTTAAAACGATTTCGGTAGATTTAGTCAGAGTACGCAATACGTATCTATCTACTCAAATCGATTTGAGCATTTTACTCAGAGTAGTACATCTATTCAAACAGTTTTGAGTATTTTATTTTACAGTTTTGGCATTATGAGTATAATAAAACACGAATGTTTTATGTAGACTGATGGATTTAGAGGATAGTAAATGCTATCGATTTCGGTCATTAGTGCCATGTTCAGGAGTATAAACTAAAAGATAAAAATATAAATAGTACAATTAAAATCGAGAAGCGGTAGGCCAAATTCAGGACGACAAATTACAGGGGTTAAAAAGGGAGTTAGATTATCTATTAAGGATCTTGTCAAACTTACCGTCAAGGTGTAAAAGGTATGATTGTGAGACATACCTTAAAGGCTAGCAACAATACGGTGCACAAAAAATAATAAATCCAAAAATGTGTGTCCGTATCGCTTGGTGGTTCACTTTTGTCTGAGTGAGAATTATGTTTGGTAATTAACTGTATACAATTTAAATTAAAACCAAAGTTAACTATTTTTACTGTGCCAAGAATCGCACCTTCTTAACTGTAAAGCACCTCCGAAATCTCATTGTATCTACTGGCTTTTCAACCAAATCATGCTAATGTAGAACTTAATACAAATTAATCAATATTAAATACATAATTATTGCGGTATGTAAGTTATATAAGATTCATGTTATACTTGGTAATAAAATCACACATTTTTAGACCTTAGCGGAAAAAATAATTTTGTTTTATTTATATTTATTAAATTAAATTAATTATGGAAGTTCTGCCTTTCGGCGAACACTATGAACAAGAATGTTTGTACCAAATAAAGACCGGTGAACCACTCTAACATAATTAGTAAAAGTTTCCTAAAAAACTGAAAGCCAGAAGCAGAGCCGCACACTTTACATACACAAAACCATATGTCGCACGATCCTGGACTACGGATGCCTTCTCTTCAACCATCTACCCAGAGCGGCACTGAACAACATAAACACGGTGAAAGGAGTGCACTCCGCAACATCACCCGCTTACGTCATCCCAACAACCTCCTCCATAACCCATCCAACGAACTCCTTTATCAAACTACCAACATTAACCCTATGACCACGAGAATTGAAACCCTCAACATTAAAATTTCCAAAAAATTTCCCGCGACACTACTCCATATGTTCCTACAAAGAAATCCTATCCGAACTCGCAATAACCCAACCCATCCTAACCTCACCATACAGCATTTCAACAACATCCAATAGATGGAAATGAATCTTATACACATAAGCAGACGCAAGCAAGGCTGAAAGATCCCGATCAATGGCCTTTCCTGGAAGAAATTCTATATGTTTAAATTACCAAATATAATGTAGTCCAATTTTGAAAAACAAAATTTCTTTCGGAATAAGTTAATTCAATCTTTGTATCTTTATGTTATACCTATTCTTAATATTTTTTGTTTTCGCTGTATTTTATTACCTATGTACTAATTTTATATTCTGTAGTACATCATTGATTACATGTAAAGAAATACAGCACGAAATTGTTTATTTTTACATTTATGTTTTTTTTCTGTTTTAAATAGAGCCAGCATTTTTTGTTGAGGGTACAGTAACTAAAAAGACTTAACCAGGCTGAAAAGGTTCATAGTTACCTTGATATTGAATTATATCTACTTCTTCCGAAATCTGTTGTTTCTATTATCTATAGCAACATGTTGGTGTAAATGTACATTTTATATTGATACTTAATTTAATCAGAAAGAGTGCTGTTATTGACTGAAGCACATACTTAAAAAAACGCAGCTCGCTTGATTTATTGTAGATCAGTGCCCACATTCCGCCAATTAAATGGAAAGATAAGAAAATAATGTACATTTAACTTTTTCGATGTCCCGGGATTTAGATTTATAATGTCGTGATCTCGAAAAAGCTCATTATTTGTAGGGTTCTCGGGATCCCGGGTTCCCGGAATCTCGGGATTGAAAGCCGTAGTTTGGTCACCTTACACTAGATAGTAATGCACACTAGATGAACAGTATATTAAATAGCTTGCGTATTTATAGCGACAAATTTATTTAATTTATTATTGTTTTATTTATTCGTAATTCGTACTTCATAGTACATAGTTATATGAATGATTTATTTAAGAATTATACTTATGGATAACCTATTTGTGTGGTGGTGCCTTGGAATTATTGTTCTTTTGTGCTAGATTTCTAGTGCGTCCGCTCTTGTTATATGCTCCGATCGAAATTGACACGCAATCGTACATTCCGACCTTATTTCTGAAGAGCTGTCGCGCGTAAAACATTCAATTTTCTGAGCCAACGAAACTTCCTGCCCGCCAGCAACGAAAAAGTTAACGAAGTAGTTTTTTTACCCAATATAAATTTCCTGCAGAAGCTATTGGCGGCTTCTTTCGTACAGTTTTATTTTCACGTCTACAGATAACGAGTCAATTGGACCGTTAACGAAAATTTAAGTAATTAAAGACGCTACACTTATAATCTTGATTCGGAGCGAGTATTTATTGGGCCGTACAAGAAAATACCATTGCCACGTGTAGAATAATTGAAGGTAATGTCCCTGTCAAAAATATAATAAATAAGCGGAGTGTTAGTATCTTAAAATCGCTGACTCTCAAGGTTATAAATACCAGCACGTTAGTTTTAAATATTTTATTGTTATTCCGAATATATATATAAATACTATTATTAACTTCGATTAACTCCCCATAAATTATATTGACATGACAAATGTGTAATTAATATCCATTCAAACATTAGTACCAAAAAACACAGGTAATTGTTTTTATTGCCATAGACGTTGAAGATGTTGAGGTTGACTTTTTGAAGACTACAAGTCTCGCTGAAAGCGTATGTAAGTTCCTTTTAAGTAAGATTATAAGTAATTTAGTAGAGAATGTTTCAACAATTTTATAATTATTGATTAATTATTTTCTTCTCTTGTTTCTAATCAGATCATTCAAATTTAGAATGCGAATATGCAAACCAAAACTATAAAAGGCTTGAATTTGCTGGAAACTTAATACGTGACATTATAAGCTTTCTGGTTCCAAATCTGTTTCAATTATGACAAGTATTACGCAAATTCCAGTTTTTATACTTGTCCTTATATTGGATTCGTCATTCAAATTTAAAAATCTGTCTTAAGACCTAGTTCTACCTCTCCTAAAATGCGTTTTCTATTAACGGCATTATTTATTGTTAATAACTTTCAGTGTAAATTCTTAGATAGTTGGCAGTTGGGCTAAGCCAATAATAATAATAATAACAGTTCACAATACAATAATAGATTTTTTATCCAATTTTAGCCTAAACACTATAACTTTTCCGCTAACCGAACGATAGCCATACGTCACGTGAGGTCAGCTCATCGCGGACTCCATAAGCTTCACATAAACCACCGCGTAGACGTGGTTCCCGACAGAAAAGCATCGAATCTAAACATTTTATTTTGTAGTTGCGTTTTGTAGTTTTCAGAACTGAGTCTTAACATCCTAAGCTGACAGCTATGTTGTTGGCACTTTTTGCAAATAGTCGTAAGAGTAAGGGAAAACTCTCCATACAAGCAGAAATAAACAAACTAAATTGAAATTTAAAAAATGTGAGATCGTGATATTTGGAACCTTGAACGTTCATGGTTGATGCGATGACAAGGTCTCAACTATAAGCAGTAGTACCATAAATCGTCATCTAATTTTATGATTATAATAGTTAGTATAAACATGCAAAGTTGCGCACCGATTCGATATTCAAAAATTATCTTCGTTAAATTAACTTAACTATATTAAATAAAATAATAATTAATAAAGACTTCACGCATCTAAATGCAAAGCTAACGAAAATCGCATGTTCCTTAACTATGATTACAGGGACAATTGTCGAACCGTCAAGACGGTCAGCTTTCATAAACCATCAAACGATTCATTCCCATGCATGACGTCATCATGGAATCAATCGGCAAATTACTGTGGTCAAACGGACTCTCGATATAGGTATGTACGTGTATGGCTTATAGCGCCTAATTATATCAACAAGTACGATAACTCAAAGTGGTATATCCAGAGTTGTAAAGGCGTTATTTACCGGTATATTACCAAATTAATTACCGTAATTAATGGTAATATACGGATTTTTAAATACCGTAATTTACGGCTTAAATTACTAAAGGTATTACCATTGGTTATTTTTAACAATTCCAATAGCTTGCAGAATGATTAACTAAAAGAACTTTATTTTTGTTTCTTTGTTAGGTGTTTGTACTGTATTACTTTTGCGCCTAGTTTCACAAACAATGATCAATTTTTGACCTGTGTTTTTTAACACCGGTATATTTTTTATGGTATTTTTCGTTATCAAGGGTTGTTTCCACTTCTCAGTTCACCTGCCGAATGATATTATTTGAGAAAATATAGCTAATCTTTTGTTATTGAATGAATAGATGGTGAAAACCGGTAGATCGAGACAGCGAACCCAACACAATTTTTTTTTAATTTTTAGATCTATATTCAGGTAACTACTATCGAATTGACGATTTAGAGAAATGATCGGTGATGAGGATAAATAATTATCATGGTTTGTGATACAGAACGTTGTTGTTTTGCGAGTCGCTAGTAAATTAATAGTTATTTAACCAACAAGTATATTAAAAAGAACAATTAATGATCGAGACTGTATAACGCACGAGCGTTAATTGTCAAGATCATTAATCGCCGTATAATATTCGAGTTGGTAGCAAAATTTTTTTGTCGATCGTATTCTTCTAGCGGCGTCTATATAGGTTTTATTCGTTGATGTCGTTTGAGGTCATTTATGTAATTTGACAGTTGTAGACTGTGTGCCTAGATAACGGAATGTTTTCATTGGATGGTTTTATTTTACGTATGTTCGATTGGCTATAATGAAGTCGTTTGATTGATAAAAAATCATGCATTAATAGAAATCATGGTTTTATAGAGCTTTTTAATAAATGATTTTCTATTCATTAAACATACTCTACAAAAACTCTACTTACAAAAATTGCGGGTATAAATAGTATTTTTATTATGGTATTTCTTTTCATTTTAATAAATATATTATAATGACTTACTATTAAATCAGGAAAAATATCAGAGATTGGAGGTTATCGATATAATAATAACTTTAAGGTCGTTCCCCACATTTTTATTGACATAAGTAGCTTTCATAGCTTACGGTCATCGGTAATTTATCATTTTGAGTTACCCGGCAATTTATGAAAATATAATTTGCTATTTTGAATTTTTGATTTCGTGGTAATCTAATATTAGAAATCAATAATTTTAGTTTCAGCCGTACTTAATTTACCGAAAAAATTAATTACCAAAAGTTAATGTCCAAAGAGATACCTAGTTATGTATAAAGTAATGAAATTTATTTTTATTAACATAAGTAGCAATCATAACTTACAGTGATCGGTATTAGCGCCGGCTTAATTTAACATTATTAATTTTTAATTATGTCCCCGGTAATTTAAGACAACTTAATTTACCATTTTTAATCTTTAACTACACGGTATATTAATATATGAAAATAAATACAGTAATTTAACATCCCTTGGTATACCGATTAATCTTATAGTACATAACACATAACATATTTATAGATACTTACACTTTAAGAATTACGATGTGAATTTGCACCATAAAAATATTGTCACTTTCAGTAAAGGGACTGTTAATGCAAAATCTACAAAATATGTAGTGAATATTAATATCATTTACCGGAACTTTTTAAACTGATTCACACAAACAGAGTGATACAATTTTGTAATTTATAACTTATTCAAACAATGAGAATACTACAATACCATCGTATCCTTTACAAGAGCTTTTTGTCAGAATTAATACAATCTGATGGAACTTCGAACTCGCGCGAAACTCGAATGAACTCAACAAAGCAGTAACGGGCGCCGTCATAGTTTGATATTTCCCAAGAGATATCTGAGTCCCCTGTCTTGCTTTCTGGTCGTTACATTCGTGCTTGCTGCCCTCTAACCTTCCCTTAACCCCACATCCCAAATAAGCAATAGAAGATGCGATATATTTCCGTTGTTCTCGTTAGCTGTATCTATTGACAATAATCTAAGGTTGCTAAGTATATGTTATGTACTCTTGCAGCTTGCTTTTCCAACAGCCCAATAATATATAAACTACATATCCATAATTGTCAAATTGCCTTTGAATAGGGAAAACTACATGTTGTTACTAGGATTCTTAGAATGCGATTGAATTTAAGGTAAATGGCAGAAATAGCATAGTTAGACGCCATTGTAAAAACAATTGAATTTCTAAAGGTTTCGGAGATTAAATATAGTAAATGTAACTGTCTGATTGTGAAACGTGTAGCTTCTGCGATATCAAATTACTCAGGAAAAAGTAGGTACTGAACCTAACTATGTATAGAAAGATCCACAACTTTTTAAATAATTTATTCTCGAAAAAATTTCAAACTTTAAATGAAAAACTGCCTGTCAGATGTCAAAACGACATCTTGATCGGACGATAAATTATGACTGGGGCAACTAAAATATGCTCTAAAAAACTGTTTTAAGCGCGTATAATATGCCCTATAAATATGAAAATATGCTCTAAAAAACTGAAAATATGCCCTAAAGAATGTGCAAATACGCTTTAAAAAATACGGATTTAATTTAAATTTTTGAGATAGTGTGACGTCACAAGGTCGAAGAACACTGGTCTAGACTGCGCCATATAGCGTTAAGGCCGCCACTGACGGTACTGCGCCGCAGTACGATTTTGTTGGATGCAACGAAATTGGAATGAATCGGTCGAAATTTGACCGTGTGTGGGCCCGACCGATCAAGTTGAGTCTGCTTGACGTGCAGTTAAAAATTTTTAACTTTGCAGTACGAGTAGTACGACGCGGTCGCTCGGTTGCCCATATTGGACCGTGTGTGTCTCTCTGCGACTAAATTGTACAGCGGCGCAGTATCAGTTGATACTAGTAAAATACATGGGTCAGGGATTTGTTGTATTCAGGGTTGCCAATTTAGTAGAATTTCTACTAAATCTGGTAGAATGAAAGAAATATTGATCGGTGACCAAATTTTGAGTTTAGTAGATAGTGGAAAATCTGGTAGATTGACATATTTTTTTAGTAGTTGTCTATTCTGTACTTATATTAGTTTAAGTTATACTTAACTTATACTAATACTAATATAAGTACAGAAATCCTTACTCCTTAACAATTGTGATTAGAGATGTTTAGTGAAAATCTAATGTCATAAGTCATAACTTAATAGTGTTCTGTTCTATACAATCTTTAATATTTATATAACAAAGATATATTTTATACTACGTGTATATGTTACGGTCATAGTGATAAATAGGCTATTATTAATAATTACCGGTTATTATTAATAATAGCCAAGTGGCGAGGTTAAAGTGAAGAATTTATCACATGAACCGGCTATTATTAATAATTACCAGCATGCTGTGGTCAATGTGATATATTTCAATTCGATATTGCATTAAGGTGATGCTACTTTATTATAGATCCTCAGATTTGGAGTTCTGTTAGTATCTACATAATCGCTACACAACGAATCTATTTACTGGGTTTTTAGTGTTTGGCCTTTAGTGACTTTAGTCCTGATTAACTTATTTAGTTACTACTCAAGAATAAAATGAGGAAGATTATCAAAGCGAGACAAAAGATCTGATGTGCCCAGGCACATGACTTTATTATACTATATGTATATAAAATTAATAGTTTAGCTTAATAGTTAAAATAAAACGAGTTAGCCAGGATTTGACAGATATTTTAATTATATTGACAGTAGGTATTGTCAAAATATTAGCGTTTGACACTACCTACTGTCATTAGAATCAAAATATCTGACATATCCTGGCTACTAGTTTTAATGCAGTACGACCGATCTCGATGAAATAGAATTCGCTCATGCAGCTAAACTATTGATTGTACCAAACAATTTCATAGTCATAAATTATTCAGAATTTCCTCTAAGTTAATTTATTATTTAACTATTTCGACGAAATTCCAGAAATGGCGGTTTATTTGCAAAATCTTTAATTTATTTATTTTAAAAATTGTATACCTACAGTTCCTTTGGACCCTTTTCAACAGGAAGCGTTTCAGCTCTAAGTTTGGTCATAAAACTTCTAAATATGAAGTTTCGTCCCGATACCTTTAGTAGCTTCTCAGGAATCGTCGCGACAAAAAACGGGTACACACACACAGACATTTTTTGTACCATGGTCAAAATGGTTCAGGGGACCCAAAAAGACATATTTCCGGTAAAATCTCAATTTTTTTTTCTTGTCATGATTACGATACTTCAATACCTTTTATCATACTACATATATATAAAATTAATAGCGACGCCCTACCCCGCATCCCCTTGCCAGCGTGCGCCTTACCCCCCAAATCTTGTTATTTACCGATTTGCTGGAAGTCGTCTTATTATTTTTGCTACTTGATTAATAGTAAATGAGATTCTATTTGATCGAGATCGGTCGTATCTGCATTAAAATAAAACTAATTAGCCAGGATTACACAGATATTTTATTACAATAAAAAGTAGTCGGATTACTTATTTTTGATTGAGTTTAGCAATCGCTACATGTTTCGTGTCCTACTGGGCAGTTTTTCAGGCGCTATAGGAAATGAGAGATAAATTACATAATTTACAATTTACAATCAAATCAAACTCCAAATAACTCAATTGTAAAACCTACATTTTGTCCGGCGTGGCCCGTGGAGAACATAAAACAACATACAAAGGTCACAAACAAACATATATGAGACTGCAGAACAGATTTTTTATAAAGATTTTTTAAACTTAAATTGTCGAAATATTATTGTCAAACTCCACCTACTGTCATTAGAATCAAAATGTCTGATATATCCCTGCTACTAGTTTGAATGCATTACGACCGATCTCGATGAAATAGAATTGGCTCATGCAGCGTGTGTAGCTGAAATATCTAAATATGAACTTTCGTCCACCTTTAGTAGTTTCTCCGGAATCGTCGCCACAAAAATCTGGTACACACACACACAGACATTATTTTGTACCTTGGTCAAATATTATTCAGGGGACCCAAAAGGACATATTTCCGCTAAAATCTCATTTTTTCGGCACGATTACAATACTTTATCATACTGCGTATGATAAAGTAAAAATGCCAATCCATACTAATTGCATGAAGGACTGTGTAACTCTTTGGGTCATGCTTATTTGCGCAATTCTAGTATAGGTAATGGACAACCTAATGTAGGGAAGATTGGGGCAAGTTGTTACAATGTTTATTCTTTTATTTATAAAATAGGACTTTATTGGCAAACACCAAACGTAAAAATAGCGTGTTGGGAACCAAAGCATACAAAAATGTTAGCAATCATTTGTGTGGTGCAATTTCTGTAAAAACATCTATGTAACTAAATAACTAAACTAGTCTCGCCTATTCTTCTATGTATTTGCATGAAAGTACAATATTGAAAAAATTATAATTAAATGTGCAAAATGTCAAGATAATTGGGATTTGAGAATTTACTTAATAAATTGTAATTGTACATTTACAAAAAACTACTCATATAAAAATGGGTGTTATTGATAATAAAATGGTTAACTGTTTGAACACTTTGTATAAAATGTTCCTTTTTATGGTTTCGTTATTGAGCCATCCCTGGGTGTATACTAAATATCATTACTAATGATATCTAGTAGTTTCTAAAGTACGAGGGAGACAAAAGAAAACATTCTGCATTATAAATGGTTTGTATTATTCGTAATTTTGGTCAGTGGGCTAGCCGTACTGATGATTTGCGTCGAGTAAATAAATATGATAGCTTACATAGTAATCGAAATAAGTTAGCTAACTTCTTTAAAGACTGTATACAAATGATTTTTTGTAAAAAGGAACGTTTTTATCACTTTTACCGTGCCCGTTAGGAAATTATTAATAATAGCCGGTCCAAGTGATTATTTAAGTGTTTCTAATCACTTTGACCAAATGATGCGGTTATTATTAATAATCGCCGGTAATTATTAATACAAACCACATTTATCACTTTAACCGTAACATATATACATTATACCGCATTGTAGGATAGACATAGGTGATTATAATAATGGTAGATTTAGTAGAATTTCTGTAGAGCTAGTTGAGAAAATTAGACTTTAGTCGCTAGCTTTTTAACAGAGAGTCGTGCCGATTGTACCGCCTAAACACCTAAATAATTCTCCAACCATAATAAAATTACAAAAAAATTATTACAAAAATTATTACAAAATTATATTACAAAAAATCAAACCTTCTAAGTACTTTGGGTTTAAACAATCTCTCGTTTACATATACTTTTTAATATATAGGATGTTCATTTTTATTTTTATATATTTTTTTATTCAAAGATTAATTTCCAAGATTTTGTTGTAGGAAAATATTCTTAATTTGAAGTTGTGGAGTTTTGATTAATTGATTATAACTAAAAAATGATGCGTTTAAAAAAATTATTCCGACAAAAAATATTCTTACAATTAATCTTAAAATAAGAAAAAGAAAACATACACGGTATTCTATTGGAAAAACAAAATATTACCAAATTTCTATAATAAAATGAACATGTTAAAACTTTATTTGGACGATTAACCTTGATTAACGCAAAAAAACATTTGTTTAAACAAAATTTTTAAATTTTTTTCGTCTTCAACACACTGACTGTAGCTTTAGCTAACAATAAATCTTACGCTGTCTTCATATTTACTACGTCATCTTTACTACACGCCGCCATGGCAGAGACTGCCGGGTTGGATCGTGTGTGGCCGCTCAACGTATACTGCGAAGTTGTACAACGCCGCAGTACGATTTTGTCGTACTGCGGCGCAGTACCGTCAGTGGCGGGCTTTAGTTCGAGGCATCACCAATTATTACCAGAAACCTACTATGGCCACAGAAAAGTAAACAACTACTCGTTTAGCCGGAAACGCAAATTGCCACGCATATGTATCCGCCGTATTGAGTTCTGTACGGTTTAGAAACCAATCTGCATAAAGAATCTCATATAGAAATACTTAATTTGGTTGAATGTAATTTGTACTGAATCCATACGAAGAAGCGATCACCTCAATTTAAAGATATCAATTTTTAATTTTACCGCGAGAAAGAATCATTTTATTTCAGTCACTCTGCCTAATACCGCACTTGTTCAATAGTGTTTTAGTCTGAAACCTGTAGAGCCATACTCAGCCATTAGTGTACCGCTGTATTTTTTTAATGCTAAATAACTTCACTAGTTGCATCATTTGTATCAGATTTTACCTTGCTTCTAAGGTACGTGCGTTCAACTGTCCACATCGTACGGAACGGAATGTTTACTGTATTACAAAAATAAAGCCGACAGATATGATGCGAAGTAGTGAACGTCTTCCTTAAGCGGAGGTTCTCATGTAACCGGCTAAAAAATAATTTTTTTCCATTCATATTTTGAAATCTTGGAGTGTATAAAATCAGCCCCTGGAACAGTTTTTTGATTATAGCAAGTTTTGCGGTTTTATAGCCTTTGGTATTCTCCGGTCAAAATTTCCTGCATTAGGGCGGCGCAAAGACATTCAATTATAATTTCCGGTAACGCTTCAAATTAGAAATGTGAAATCTGGATACAGTAAAGAGAACGTATAGGGGTAGGTGCTTATGTTGATTCAATTATTATATTTCAATGAGTTCATATAGAAAAGGAGTTTTAAAAAATATTATGTTTCTACCTTCTCGTGTAGAGTTTTTACACCGATACAACGCATTTTCTAGAAACACGATCTTTCAAACCGGCTTGCGAGATTACTTTTAAATCGTTTAATGGACTGAGTTATTGTTTTTTTTCCTTAGAGAAAATACTTTTTATTCGAGGCTGAACCTCATAATAAGTGAAACTTTTAAATAATTATATTATTTATAACGATTTGAAACCGAAAAAAAAAACTGTGTAAAATCGATCTTAAATATCAAACAGCTGCCATTTTGTCAATTTTAAACTTCTTTAGCAAAATGTTGGTTTAGCCTTGAAATTTCTATTTCTTTTTGTGGGAGCTATCGTGCACGTCGTTGAGACAAGCACACCGCACAGGACCTGATACTTCCTACAACAGTATAATTTTTTTGCATATAGTTTTTTATGGCGCTATGTCCTTTTGTACACAAAAGTATGATAAATATATGGCAAATGAAAAAATATTGATATCTCTTACACTTTGTTTGAAAAACTGACAAACTTGAGCTACTTTTTCGGTCTCTACATAAGAACCTCCCCTTAAGACGGCCTAGATACATCTACACGACAACATGGCGCGAGGTCAACCAATCTGGTCAACAAATATCAAACCTGCAGTAGATATTCTGGTTGTTTTCTATTATATTTCCTTTCCATCCGTTCATATGACAAACTAGTAGTCTCTTTATTTCCACAATAAGCCACGTGTCTTCAAAGCCATGGTATCGAAGAAATGTCCAGTATGACAGGTATGGGTAAGCCGGCTTTGGTATATATCTGACATTCTTTTTTTCACGCGATATGTCACGTCCCATATTTTTGAGCTCTCTACCAGAGCTTAAAATTTTAGCCATGGGAGCATCCTGGGACCAACAAGGCCTGCTGATTGTCTTCCTAGGATGTTTCGGAAAAGATGGAACATTGCAATAAACTTCACATACGGCCAGACGTCTTGAATCAAGTCTGGACTGGACCCACATCATCTGGAGCATCTCCAACAACGAGATCTTCTTCAAAATCTTAACCTAACCAGTTGGCTTAGCGTTAATGATTGATCTATTCCAGAATCTATTCCCGGAATATTGATCATCGATGAAGTTCTCAACGATGCAGAGGAGGTTGCGCTAATGTTACCAGATGGTCAAGTTTTTGGCTCGCCCAACATCGATTGCCGTCCGCCTTCTTCAAAATATTAACCTAACCAGTTGGTTTAGCGTTAATGATTGATCTATTCCCGGATCTATTCCCGGAATATTGATCGTCGTTGAAGATCTCATCGATACAAAGGAGAATGGCATGGCCCCGGCACTCACTGTCACTGTCACTAACAGTGATTGTTTGTCAAAATTGACAAGCTGTCAGGTCTGCACTTTTTTAATGTTTACCTTTACCTACATTTCTTTTAGCCCATGTAGAGGAAGGTCGTGTTCTTATGGAAGTGGCAGGAAGTTGCTCTTGATGAACACCGAGAGCACCCCGTACTCTTCTAGGGTACCGACAGATGCATCTGGCCGGCAGTGGTCACAACCACAGCCAGTGCCCTTTTGCTGACACACAGACGTCAGTGCCACCTCCGGACATTGCCTAGGCTTCAGTTACACGCATGTAGAAGAGGGCCGCGTTGTTGTGCGTAATACGCTCCATTCTGACATCTGATCAATATTGGGCAAGACGATGGATACCAGAGGTGCGTTATTCTATCATTCACCACTTCAAGAAGACCACAAGTGACAGAAAGCTACTGTTGGTGTACACCGAGAGCACCCAGTGAACTTCTAGAGTGCCGCCAGATAATCTATCTGGCAGTGGTCCCAGCCAGTGTACCTTTTGCTGACACCCAGCTGTCGGCGCCTCCTCCCGACGTTGGCCAAGCTGTAATTTCGATTCAACAGATTTTTGAGATTCAACTCATTTGAATACTTAAAGAATAATAGTCTTCAGTTATTGGGGGAGGAGTAGGTTCGTCAATATATTATGGTCTATTTTGCAAAGTTAGTGGATCAAACTGAGGTTCCTCAGTTTATTACTTTGTGTTCAATAATTATGGCGACTTACCGTTAAGTAAGACAAACCTCACAATGAGGTCATCAACAACACCCCAATCGATTAGTTATTGATTCTTGAAGTTTTGTAATTGTGAATATCGAACTATTCAACAATATGCAGAGACCAAAGGTCAACTTTTCTTGCGAATTCTGGCACAATATCCTGGGACGCTGATAACTGGTCTAAAGAGGCAGACATCCATATTTGGTACCAGTATACAATATCCCAACCGTCAGAACCAGGAACCTTTCTCGTCGGAAGCCAGTATTTAGACCATATTGAAATGCCTACATTGGGCAAAGAATCTGGGTGACCATATTTGGTCGATATTCAGGGCCAACTAAGATATGTTGTATCAAGGTGGACCAATTCTTCAGATCAGTTTCTGCCCCCAAATTTTCTTAAGAAAGAAGAACCGAGTGGCTCTAATAGTAAAGCAAATTTAGTGGAGATTGAGATTTGCCATCACTTTCCAAAATTGCAATATTCTGTTCGTGAATTATAGCTTTATTACTCTATTACTCTAGTAATTATTAAAATCTAACTCTAAATATTCAGAGAGAATATTTCAAAGTAATGTAGATTGGCAAATTTTTTAATGTTGCCTTATTATTTGAAATATATTTCGTTTTATACAAGACTATTTTAAAGAAAGTGTCTTGTCTTTTAAGCAACATTCCTTAGCTACCATATTCTTTCCTTGAGTGCTGTCATTAGATGACTCTATATAAGGTGGTTCACTCCGTATAAAGACTGAAATTTTTTCAAATGAAAACTTTTAGATATCCCTATCGCAATTATTTGTATCAATAAAATTACTGGTGAGCATTTGACAGATTAAACAAACCATCCCAAGGATGTTTAGGACGTAAAATTTGTTTATTGTTTTCAAAAAATAAGTTAGAGCCGATTATGCGTCAAGATCATTAAAAATACTAATATCTGATAACTGAATTCAGCTAATTAATTTTGCTGCCAAAAGGATTACTCAATGCTTGGATACGCCTTATATACTTTTATTTGTACCGAAAAGTATTTAATCGGGACACGCTTCTTTGCTCCTGGTTAAAGAACCTGATTTCATAGCGGCTGAAGTCCTCCCTTTTTTTGTGGCACACAAAATTCATTATTTTTTCTTATATTTGCACCTCTAGAATACTCCCCTAGAAGTAATCCTACAACAAATTTCAGTTGTGCGTTGTGGCCGTTAGAACCGCAGCTGTCCTATTGTACAAAGCTCTTCCCTGTTGACAGGATAGATGTCAACCAAGCTCTAAACCGGGTAGGGATTAGGTATGGAATCTACAGATGATGCTCATAATTCTGCTGCAAATTCTTAAATTCACATAAATTAAAACGACGTTTGGGCTGAGATAAAGGGAGTTTTCCTTTAAATTGCCTATTTGACCAAAATTTCCAACGTTATTAACTTGCGTATCCTCCACAACGAAGTTATTACTTTCTTCGGTCATTACGTCCTCGCAACGTCATATGCGTGTGTGTCATGTTTTATATGACTAATAGTACCATGACTATTAATACCTTTTGGAGTCTGCCCAATAGGTTTTTTACTCTTTCATTAAGAAATGCCTGCTGCACTTTTCAGATATTTTGAGCGGATTGGGCGCGCAAATCAAAGATTCCTGACACTCCTGAATAGGCAGCTGACTGTTAATATAAGCCTTGAAAGATATATTTATCTTTTTTTTTACACTTGTTTTGTTACAATAACAAACTTAATAATTTGGTCTAAGATGGATCCCAAAAGTTACGCTAACAGGGCAATTACTTTGTTTGTTGCGTTGGATCGACCAAGGGCGTGATCTTGTAGTAGCTAAATTGACCATTTATATCAGCGGTCCTTCTCCCGCTCACGGGCAGTCCCATAAGTCTGCTCCAGTCCTGGGGGTACGCGGACCCCTAAGTTGGCGATCGCTGGTTTATATTAACCATTTGGATACGGAGGTCGGGTCATTGTTGATACGTTCCTGTGAACCTTTACCAATAATTTGTGTTTTTCCTTCTGGACAATAATAACCGCTCAGCCGCTGCTGGGTTAGTTCTTTGAGTGACAGTTCACCATGCCTACAGTCAAAACAGTCTAGAGTTGTCTTTATAGTCAATCGTATGTAAATTAGATGCTGAGCCATTAAAACACTCAAGAGTTTATTGGATATCCTTTCTTTATTATTTGTGGATTCCTTTAAAGTTTAGACCGCTCATGTTATCTGAAACTACCGGTAAACGGTGTTTTCAAGTCCCGTCCAACTAAGCTTAAGTTTTTACTTGGTACTCAGCAATTGTATTGAATTATATTACTCTTCGAGGCAGTAAGGAACAATTTGCATGTCAAATAGGGGAAAAACATTAGACTTATTGAAATAAAAAAAAAACTAATTAAATGATAAACTAATTAATTATACTTTTGCCTTTGTCCGCTGCCCATCGAGCTCAAAGATTTTCCCAATGTTTATTAAACGTCTAATTTTATTCATAACCATATGAAATTAATTCCAGTCTTTATTTATATACATCTATGTGTGTTATCTGTTGCTGTAAGTACGATTGTTTATCTATAATGCTAATTTTTTTTGGGAGTACATTTAGCGATTATTTACAAAGGTCTACATCATGATATACCTTCTTATTGTTTATACGCTTAAAAGGGCCACATAGAAAGGTATATTAAAGTATTTATACTGATTAGTACATTGGGATCGATTAAAAGTTGATTCATATGTATTCCGTACTGAAGACGACTAATAGTCTGAAACACGTGTATACGGTTGCTTTCTTCGATGACGGAATTACCCGATAATTACCTTTCTCCATATGTATTTCATGCACTTTTCACAAGTCATGCAAGCATTGAAATCTAGTCTTGTTTTGGTAGATTGAATTGGCGAAATTGGTTGAAATACACACAATTTTACAATAGTTTTCAATTTTACAACTGCATGCATGAAAAGAAGTTTGATGAAAGTTTTTACATTTGACTCTTTAACTTTGAATAACATGATAACGATATATTGTTGCAATAACATGTTAACAAAATGTGAACATGTTCTTGCAAGTGCATTTTGTTGTTTCTTATTCATAAACAGACGATAATGCTGTTTTAGCTCTAAATTGCTCTGTGCTTTAAACATCTACTAGTTTGTCATATGAACGGATGGAAAGGAAATATAATTAAATGATTAAACGAACTTACCTTAGTGAAGTTCTATCATAATTATATGATCTTTCCATCCGGAATATGACATAACCCACCCTTCCTTTGTTTAGACTTTCCCCAACCCTGACCAATTTAGAGACCCTATGCTTTCAAGAGAATGTCAGATATATACCAAAGCCGGCTTACCCATACCTGTCATACTGGATATTTCTTCCATACCATGGCTTTGAAGACACGTGGCTTATTGTGGAAATAAAGAGACTACTAGTTTGTCATATTCCGGATGGAAAGATCATATAATTATGATAGAACTTCACTAAGGTAAGTTGGTTTAATCATTTAATTCTATGCTATGGCTACCGATTTTACTACAGATCTACTATGGCTACAGATCAGCGCCTTATTACAAAAAATAAAAATAGGTGGCAAATATGTAGTAAAATATACTTTTATGTTCAAATAAGTATTTTAAGCATTTAACGGCAAAATATGCAAAAATATGCCCTAACCAATAGTGCTGAAAATGAGTGATTTTCTCTGAAACGGATTTCTATCAGGTCTATTTTTTTACTCGTATAGAAAAAATATGCAACTGCTTACATTTGGTTGCCCTAGTTATGACCATATTCAGAAAATAAATCAGCGTTTTCTCAACGTAAAATTAAAGAGCACACAAATCTGCACCACTTTGTCCATTTAAAAGACTTTCTATCTCTAATAATAACAAGTACCAATACAGTCTAACATCTCCTGAGACACATATTGTTTACAGGATAGTTGTATTGTATATATTTTATAGATTTGCCTTTAATTTTGTCTAACAAAAGAGCAAAAGTGAAGATATATTAATACTGTCCAATACTTGACAAACCTCCCTGCACAATTCTGTACCGCTGGTAACCCTAGCTTAGGCATCTTCAAAACGTTTAGAGTTGTCATATTCCTATATAGTACTTGAATTCGTCTATCATTTGGTATTTGCTCCGTGCATATGTTGTGGAAGGGATATAGGGAACGCAGCGGAGAAACGGAGAAATACCCACCAATACTGCGCCGCGTCGCGTCGGTCGGGTTGTTGTTACGATCTGTCAGATGAATATGTTCGGACAGTTTTTTTTTCAACCACATCAAAGAGCACCACAATAGGTATTGAGTGGTGAACAGTGGATTGCAACAATATCAGGAAGGAATAGCACATTGCATTAGATCAGCAGCACTTCATACCTGTATCCACATACCTGTAATTTGCAGTAGCACAGCTGCACAGCGCTTGGCATAAACCATGCATAAACATGGAGTATCGCAAACCAAATAGAAGCGCTTGCATTATGCACCAGGCCAATAGGTTTCATTGAAATATTTGTTTGTTTCATTTCACATACCTATATCCGATTAATAATCCTCGCATGTTTACACGCTCGCCTACAGCTCGTGTATAACATGAAGTTTATCGCGATTTATATCCTTAGTTATGTGCTTGTCCAATAATGTACTATTATCCACGACTCACGTATAACAAGTTCATTCCATACGTATCTATTACTATATAATCCCTACAAGGATACACACCGATGATTATGAGCTGATGATTATGTAGCCTTGTTTAATAATGATAGTTCGTTTAAACAATGACTTCATTATTCAAAGGAACTGTCATCATTTTACTAAAGTTCTCTGAAGTCTGTCAAAACATACGAGGGTGACAGTTACTTGCCAGTTCGCCTCATCACCATTGACAAATACATTTTAAATATTTTATATGAAATGGAATTTACAAGTCGTAGATAAAACGTGGTATTTGACTCGCACATAACGGATATAAATTATTTTATCCTTATGTATGTGCCCGTCAAATAATATACTAATTGTAGGCTTTTGTAGTCAATAATCAGTAATCACTATATTTCTTACCTTCTTATATCTATCCTGCATTCCTGCCACATATAGAAACACTACAATACTACACACAGCCTAACCCATCATTTAGTACACTTTTAGTAACCTAAAGTACATGTTTATGTATAACATTGAAGAGAGAGAGTATGTAAGTACGCGAGTTGTATTCAACACAACATTGTAGTGGTCAGCCGAGAGCGTCGCTTTGGAAAATAAACCGGGTTTCAGAGAAAAAGTAAGGTCTGTTCCTAATCCAACTACGCCGAACATATATATTTAAAGTATTTAAGTATTTAAAGTAAGCAGAGATAATAAAGTATGTCTGAAAATTATTGAATGACGCAAGATCACATATGAAAAAGAAAAGTGAAGTGAAAAATGCTTTTTAAAAACTACTTTTGCGTAAATGAATAACCAGTGGTGTAACATTTAATTAAGGAAAGACTAGAGATTATGTTATTGTTTAAACAAACTTCATGTGACCGTGTATCAGCAGAGGTTACGGCCCTTCGGATAATGTGTTTTGTCATAATGTGCTATTTGTCTTATCTTTGTTTCTACCATACCACATTAAAATGAATGGGTGCATTCGTAGGATTTTTAAACACAAAAAAAAACAGAATGGATAAAACTATGTAGGTACGAAAGACAAAATGGATAAAACTACAAAACGACAAAACTGCGTATGTAATATGAGGAAACGGAAAAAATAACGCAATGGGTAAAACCTTAAAAGTCAAAAACGCGAATGGAAACTTTTCATCCTATACATCGCGTCGTTTTGTCCCTTTCTTCCTGTTAGCGATATGCAACTCGTAAAACCCTGTGCTCCTTAAATATAGGTGCGAATGCGTTGACATGGTATGTCGGAGTTATGTAAGGGGTATGTATGTATTGTATATACAAATAAGAAAAACTTGAGACACGGATAACGCAGTTTAATAAACGTCAGCCTTCCGCTTTAGATTTCCTCACCCTCTTAAAGGTTCTATGCATTGTCTACTGTCAGATCGTTCTATCAAGTAACCTTCTGAAAATTTGGATCGTGGCTCTGAATACAAAGTAGGGGCTTATATTTTTGGTGCAATTTGTCACAAAAGACACGGCAGCCGATTCCCAATAGAGATGAATACCTATTATTCGGCATTTTGTAGCAGAGCGTCCTTTATCATGGTATTTTTGTATAATTTATAAGCAAGCAGTAAACACATTAAAATGCAATTAGTAAACTGTAAGTTTATAATCAATGATTCGATAATAATATAATATGTCTAATTTACAAAGGACTATTGCAAAGAAAATCTTGAGTAATTTCAATTACTGGTGGGGCTAAAAACTGAAGAACTATACCAACAAAGAGTAACTAATTACTGGGGAAATCAGCCAAAGTACGAGGGAAAATTAAAACAATTTCCTTTGATTAAGCCCTAAGCTTTCGGCAACTAATTTCTTGCCTTCTTCAGGGGGTGCACAAAATAAATAAGTAAATAAATTACAAAGCTGTACTAACGAACAAACAAAACAAGTGCAACTCACAACTGGAGAAGTGTACACAATCCTATCATTGAACATAAGACAACGTAAACGGCACCAACAATACATCTCTCTAATATCTCACAACTCGGAGAACTTAAAAACAATAGTATCAACATAATAAAATTGTTTACAATAAAATTCTTGTACGTTATACAATCACCAAACAAAGCACGATCCACTCACAAACAATAGAAACTCAATAGATCAGAAATTGGAGCGGTTGTCAGCTTATTCACTATTTTTATTTTTACAACGAGGTTAGGTCAATGACACATGCATAGAAAAGCCACAAAAAGCACCAGTATTGCCAGCGGGCAATACTGTGGCTTTGTAATTTATTTTGTAGTGCACCCTCTGAAGAAGGCAATAAATTGGTTGCCGAAAGCTTAGGGCTTAAACAAAGCAAACTGTTTTAATTTTCCCTCGTACTTTGGCTGATTTCCCCAGTAATTAGTTACTATTCACACCTACACAGCCGAGAACAACTGGCTTATATCAACAAATTTCAGTATAAAAATAATACACACCGTGGGCAAAGAAAAAACGGTACTAATTTTTAATCACTCATATTTTCAATAATATTTAGTCAATTCAAATATTTTCCTAAAAAATTAATTGCTTGTAGTATGAAAGTTGAAACCACCCCATATTCGCAATAACAGAACGTTTCAATCCAAAATTATGATGATTTATGGTTGGCTATGCAACATTTCTGATAATATCGGGTCAATTTAATGTGAAAAGAAAGGTGTATTAAAATCAATGGGTAATGACATATGTCTTGTTTTGGTAAAAACCTGCACAAGAGATCTTATATCATCGTATACAGGGTGATTTTTTTCTTATACAGGGTAAAACACTTAAACAATTTTTTTTTTATTGTTTTTACTCAAAACCAGTGGAATATGACATTTTTAACAAAAACATTGCAACGACAAGAGAAATCTAAGTGTGCAATTGAGTTATCTTTAAAGATCAAGAAGAAACCATTAGAGTTGTTATGGGCATCATGTTTGAATTTATCATTTTAGGTGATCTTTTCGTCAGTTCAATCATGATGTATCACACTTGTTGCTTACTGTAAATTTTAGACGTATGTTACCTGTTCTTGTTCTTTTGTTTGTTTTTGGTAAGATTTAACCGGAGCTGGAATCAACGTTTTTAGAGCATGTCACATGACTTTAAACCAAGGCTTCTTTTTTATTTATGTCATGTTTAAATAAAGAGCACTTCCAACATCAGCCTGAAGCAAGCCTGAATACATTGCCTTATTCCTGTTTTAGATATTTTTTATTAGAAGATGTAATTTGTAATTTGTAATTTACGTGAAAAACAAACAGCAAAGACCTGACTGTCAGACAAGTGAAACCAAACTGCCATAATCTTACTTCAATAAAAAAAGATCGTTATTTTAGTTCCAAAGCACTCCAAACACAAAATTTTGTTTTTGTTGCAAAAACTAAAATTTTCAAAAAATCTACAACCCAATAATTGTAGTACTATATGGAAAAACAGTAAGAAAAATCCTTAAAAAATTTCAAAATCAAACTTGGCGCCCATTAGAAAACTAAACGTTGGCCATTGTTAAACCACCATTTTTAAATAAAACTTAAGTTCGCAATGAGACTTTTCGTTAATTTCAATAAAACTCAGACTTTTCGTGCCTATGCAATGGAATCGTTTTTTTTTTCTATGCAAACGTTCAATTCAACTGCTCTTTTGAGTAAAAACAGTAAAAACGATGTTCCAAATTTCACTCTGTATACTAAAAAAATTACCCTGTATACGATGCTACAAATTCTCTGCTGTTCCTCTTTACCAAAATAAAACAAATGTTATTACCTACTAATATTATCAGAAATTTTGGATAGCCATACATAAAGTACTATTACGTTGGATTAAAACGTTCAATTATTGCAAATATGGTATGTTCTCAATCTTCACAATATAAGCAATTAGTTTATCAAAGAAATGCGTGAATTTACTTAATATCTTTGGAAATATGGGCACATACAAATTTGTACCGCTTTTTGCCCACAGTCTATAATATAACAATACACAGTGTGTCTTGTATTGTTACATACTAAAGGCTTAAAACTACGTGTCACGCATAAACTCGATCGGATTTTTTATAACTAAACTACACCCAAGTGATTTTCAGTCTACCGGAGGTATGGTAAAATTACAATGTACCTACCTACTTTGTGATTTTAATAATATTTTAGGGGATTTTTTAGGGGACACAGTGGTTTGCACTGTTTGCACTCAAATGGTTTCAACAGTCTTTACATTTCAAAAATTTATCCAATTTTTATTTATACAATTTTTTATTTATCAATATTATCCATATACGTATTAGGGTTTGTACGGAGCTTGTTCTATAACGCCAATGTGTAGTCTCGGTTCCAGCAATGTGAGACGGAGATATATATTTTGTCTATCGATGTGGCGCCCGGGATTGAAGTGCACATGCGTGACCAATAGTTATTAGGACCTTCGACAGATGGCGCTATTGTAGCTTAAAGTGCGCGGTCGGTATTACCGCGGGCGTTAGCCGGATATTAACATCACTAACGCCAAACCAGTGACAGCCCATAGATAACCTTATACATGTGGCACCTCACTAACACCAAACCAGTGACAGCCCATAGATAACCATTTACATGTGGCAGCTAGTGGCAGCACTGTGGCAGCCTATGGATCTAATTCCGCCAATCAAATCCACTAACTAGACGCATGCGTAGTGTGTCCAGTGGTACTACGTCAGATGAGATAGAGATATATGTCGCAACGCTAGTATTGGAACAGGCTGCTGTTACCAACATTGTTTATATCATTTTGTTTTTATATGATATTATCAAAATATCTGTCAAATCCTGGCTAACTTGTTTTATTTTAATGCAGACACGATCGATCTCGATCAAATACAATCTCATGCAGCTAAACTATTAATTTTATATATTGTATGATAAAGTCATGGGCTGGCCACATCAGATTTTTTACTTTATCACACGCAGTATGATAAAAATATCTGTCAAATCCTGGCTACTTGTTTTATTTTAATGCAGACACGATCGATCTCGATCAAATAGAATCTCATGCAACCAAACTATTAATTTTATATATTGTATGATAAAGTGATGTGCCTGTCCACATCAGATTTTTTTACCTTATGATTTTTTTGAAAAATATCTTTAAACTTTCCGCTGTAAGTATTAGTACCTTACGTCATAATTGTGATATGTTGACTCACAGTTACTTCTCTTTGCAATGCTAAAAATGCTCTGCAAGCGCAATATAGCAAATTTTCAACGATTACTTTCTATCTTTGCCCAGAAGAATGTTCACTTCCATTTACACAACTTCTGAATACTCCCTTAAACATTACGGCAAATGCCTCCTTAGGTAAGTGCTCTATGAGGTTTTTTTTTGTCGAGAATTGAAACATTTCTGCGTACCGATAACGATACATATTCCGTTACGTTAAACAGTTAAACACGTTCGCTGTTTCGAAACACATGTGGACTTTAAACGATAATGAGTGAGAATGACTTAGGGACGTGATAAAACTACTGAATGTTACGAAGATATTGGCGCCACCCGTCGTTAACAAAGTTTCCGGAAGTTATTTATAGATAAACGTATTGCGGTAGGTTCGGGTGTTAATTAATCGAGTTGGACTTTAACAGCTAAAGTTGGACAAAGTAATTGTCAGCTGTATTTGCTTTTAGTTTGAAGTTATACGCACTACGGGGACAATGTAAACATTGCAGACGTTCCTAACTATACTTAATCAACCTAGACCATAGTTAGGTACACCGCGTTTTATTGACTTACTATATAGAAACAGGCCTCAAAAGACGTTTAAGTCGAAATTAATCTAAACAATGTTAAAAAATTTCTTAATTAAAATGATTAGCAATATTTGCTCTGCAGAAATTTTGTTCAAAAACTTAACAGTCAACTGACAAAAAAATAATAAATATTTCTAAATTGTAGACTTCCGCGGTCTGAGTCAATGATATATTGATTTCCGGGTAGAAACCGCGCTGAGGACTTTGAAGCAGTCGACGTTTCGCGCTCTGTTGCTCATTTTCTTAGCGCTTGGTTTGATAACTTAGTCCTGAAGATGCCTCTTGCAACAGAGCGCGAAACGTCGACTGCTTCAAAGTCCTCAACGCGGTTTCCACCCGGAAATCAATATATCAATAATAAATATTGTTTGGAGGTAAAGAATGTTCAATGATTTCGTAATAAATTAAATTGTCGATAATTTTGGTTTACGTATCACCAGTCAAGTTAGTTACAAGTTGGTTACTTACAATTAGTCCAATTCTGTAAGAAAGTGGATAGCGCTAGCAACCATAAAACTTGATAAATGATACCACGTCAGTTCTTAAATAAGAACGTTGGGACAATTGCAGTTCTGTATGAAGCTTATGTATGAGCGGTTAAAATATTGTCAACTGAATCCAAAGTATCCACTGTGAATCTGTTGTACACGTTTGCAATCCTTTTACGTGATGGATCCTGTGAGTGTTATTCATGTTATTTGCTAATTTACTTAACGCAATTAATAATCTGTGAAATATGTAATAGAATAGTTATGATAAATTGAATAGCAATGTAAATTTGCTCATAAAAATTATTTTCACAACCAGCCTATAAAAACAATTATTAAATTTAAAACTTTACATATTTTTATATAATTGACGAAATAATAGTAAGATTCTATTGAAAATGTTCAAGAAATACAAATATTCCACAATATTGTATGCTATTGGAGCAGTTTCACCTTCTGTCACCTAGTAAAGGCTTTAAGGCCACAAGTACGCAAAATATACAAAATAAAGTGATTTCTTTTAACTGATTTTATCTTAAATTAGACATTTCTGCCGTCAGACTCTAACGAACAGAAATTTTACGGAAAAGGTATATCAGAAGTAATTTTCACTGAAAAGGGGACCGCTTTTAAACATATTATTGATGATGTTTCAATTATTTAGTTAATAACTGTGATATGACACATTACAGTTTAAACTGAAGTGTTTTAGTTATAAAAATATTGTTATTCTGATCATATAAGAAAAACAACCGAAAGAAAACATGAATCAAGATAGTCTTAGTTTGGTATTATAGCATCTTTGTTAGCAGCTAGCGTAAACGTAGAAATTTAGCAACGGTTAAAATATCCGGTCTTATAAAATTGACAAATGTCATAATCAATTGCTACGAAAGTTGTTAAAACTTAGGTTTTAATTCACTATAGTCCAGTCATTATGCGGGTGTTTCAGAAATAACGGCTAACCTTGAAGGAGCATGTGTTCAAGGACTTAAGAAACGTGTTTTGTCAAATAACGTATAGATTATTTCAAAGTTTTAAGTTTCAAACATATTTGATCATAAAAGTCGTCTGGAGCCGACCCTGGATGCATACCCCGCACCGCGCATGGCGCATCTGATTCCATTGTGCATAGAGCGCGCAGCGACGCGATGAACAGTTGACAAAATGTAGGTTTTGTTACTTACCAAATCTTGCTGATGGATGCTGATTTACAAAAACTGTTCGAAGTGATCTCCGCCTCTAACCGACGATTAAAGTTATTACGCATTCGAGCAAAAACTCCCGGCATTTCGCGAATTGAGTATCCCTAAATACTCCGCACCAAACATTCACGGAAAACTGTTGCTGAACATGCGTTTGTTGGGTTATATGGGGATTAGCATCTGCCCAATGACAAGTGTTGTGAAAAATCATAATCCCGTTTCTTGTGAAACAGCACTCGTCCGACACAACACGTTAGCGACAAAACTGGGTTGTCGTGCCAATTTTTGCCAAAACAACCGACACATTTGAACCTGCGGCTGATAGTCGCGATCATTTAACGCTTGCACACGTTGAATATGATAGGGATGATGGAGTTATTCACGTAAAATTCGCCACACTGTTGGGTAGGGAACACCGACGTCCCTAGCAATTTCTCTGGTACTCCGTTCAGGTTGTTCATCTACGATATTCAGGATGGCGTTTTCTGCATTGTGAATGTGTTGTGGTCTTCCGAATCAACATTCTTTGTACCGTACGTAACACTGTATGCGTATGCGGGTGTCTTCTGCCAGATTATCTCTCCGTGCACTGTTCGCACGTGCGATAAACATTATACCCGCACTCCCCGTACATTAACGCAAAGTCAGTTATTTCCGCATTAGCAAACATCTTAATAAACTGTCAAATCCGATTTTGGCAATATCAAAAGCCGGCAGAAACACGAAAACTAAGCGGTAGTGTGGTGGTTTCCAGTTATCAGTAGTGGGGAGTATTTAATAGTAGGATTTCTGCCTCCACCAAATCAGTACAGTCCAGGCTCGGACTACGTCTTTCATAATTAATTTTCTCAAGAATGCGTTAATTTAGACCATACGTAATTTGACAAAAAATGTTTTACACGTCCTTGGGCACATGCTCCTTCAACGTTAGCCGTCATTTCTGAAACACGATGTTACAAGTTGGAAATGCAAATGAACCGAGAAATCCACATTTTTGATATGATGTGGGAGGGGTCTAGAACAGCTTAACTTCAAATTGTCGACCAAGATTTCCTATGTGCATTTTTCGCCATCTTGAAAAGAGGGTTAAATTCAGTTTTTTTTACAATAACTCGGTTTTCCGTTGAGATACGGCAATTTTTAATTAATGCTTTTTTGTTGCGTTTTTTCCGCTCTGCAATTACGGTCTGTTACATTTTTTACCTATCGTTCATCGTTATTGAGATATCGATCAAAAGTCAAAATTTAAGGTGAAATTTGTTTTTGCTATTTTCTCTTTTCTGGCGATAGATATAAAAAATTTCTATTGTGAAACTTTTAAAACATATTGAGACCTAGAATTTGATTTTTTTTATGCTTTTTCCCTTCCACCAAGATTACGATCTCTAGCGCGCCGCAAAGTCGGTAAGTCCGTGCCCCGTTCTTATTAGCCGCTCGCACGGTTGTATGCACACGTCAAAACGGATGAAAGGTTGTTTGGGGAATTATTGGGATACAAAATAAATAAATAAAACAGATAAATTATAAAACAAACACATGTAATTTATTGAACAAATAAGTTTTTGTGTATCCAAAAATATTAATTAACGGCCCCCTTTTTATATTTTTCGTCGTTTCGATGGTTCTGGCTGAAGAAGTCTTGGGTAACTCTTCGAGTTCTGGAGACTCTCGAACCGCAGGAAGTGATGCAGGGTTGGTCGAAACATCATCATCATCCTCGTCGTTGTCGTCGTTGAGTAGAATGTCGACTCTGGTGATGTTGTGACCACTACAATGTAGGCAAATACCGGACCAACTAATTCCAGCTTTTCTGCACCCACAAGCAGCATCACACTGTCCTTTACATTTGCACGACATCACTTTTAAAAGTTCAGGTGGAGCGGGTTCGGCTGTAGTGCAAATTGGTTCCAGCCCCGTAATTAGTCTGTCGCCAACCCCATTACTGAGGATCTTTGAATGTTCCGAGCCATGGTTGTACTTATGTCCGGAAAATGTGTTGACTGACTGCGCTCTGTGTTGGTGGGAGTAGTGAGATGTGATTCAACTTATTTGTCCTAATTTACTTTGCAAAGCGGTGGAATCCCAAAATATTAATCGGTTTTTCCTGTTTATCACCGTCATTTAAGCGATGAGGAATCGCTCTCTAGCACAAATTAGAACCTCCGGATCGACCTTTTCTTGCTTAAATAATTCTACCGATGACTGTAGCTCCGGATTCTGCTCGAGAGTGTTGATAAATTTCGATTTTCCAATATTATAAGCAGCGTCGAGCGGCGTTGCGGTCTACTTTGCGGCGCGCTAGAGGTCCTAATTTTGGTCGGAGGAAAAAATACAAAAACGACAATGCAGGTCTGAATACGCTCTATACGTTTCATACTAAACAACTTTTCGATATCTACCACGAGAAAAGAGAAAATAGCAAAAATTAAATTTCCCTACCTAAATTTTTGACTTTTTCGGTCGATATCTCAATAACCATGAACAATAGGTAAAAAATGTATACAACCTAAAATAGCAACGAAAATAGCAACTTTGGTACAAAATTGGGCGGATTTATGCCTTTGGTGTTCGCTAATCGACAAAATTGAGTACAGTAATTGTCATCGAGACCCCAGATCGAAATCCAAACTGTCTCATATTGAACAGGTTTCCCAGTTCTAAGTACTCCATCAGCTGGATCTTTGGCAGAATTTCAAGGATATTTGAGCAGAAATGATGCTAATAGCCCGGTAATTGGACGGGCCATTTAAATTACCCTTCTTATAGATAGTCGTTATGGAAGAAATTGCACAGTATGAGCATTTGGATGCCATATATATGAGTTAAAAAGCTTTGTCGATGGAGATATGAGCAATTCTCTGGCTTTTTATCACTAGCATTTTAGTTATAAATATCAAGAGCTTTGGTGTTCTTTTCAGTTTTTTAATTGCACCTCGAATCTTATTTGGTGTTACTGACAGGAATTTTGCAAAAAAATATCATTTGAAAACATATATCAGATATAAGTTTCCACACAGTGTAGACAAACGTTGGACAAAGGGTAGATATTTTTCAGTTTATTCGAGTACCATTTGATACTAAGTGAAACCCTGTCTTTTTGCGGTTCCACAGTCAGAAGAGCCTAATTTCAGCAGAATCCGACAAAATATCCCAGAAATGCCTCGTTTTAGTCAGGAGATCAATATTAAAAACACTGATAAAATCCCAATTTGTTAACCCAAAAGAACCGCAGCCAACTGGCGGTGTATATCCATTGTCAAATTATCCAAATTTATAGGCACAAAAGTAATATCGCGCATTAGTATAGTGAAACAACCATCGATATGATGACTGCGTAAGTAATGAGATGCAAGTACAAAGCCAGGAAGTGAAAAACTTCTCTACGTTTAACTAATGTTCACAAATACATATAGCAAGTGGATTTGTTTTTATGTTAGTCAATATGAAAGCTTCCATTTCTAATATTTCATTTTTAGACCTTAAATGTAAACATTTATACAGATTAATCTAAACAATCGATTCTTCTATAACATTTTTTAGTCTGATTGGCTGTTCTTATGAGACATACTAAAAATATTGATTGAAGTTCGCTCAGGCCATAAAGAAGAATTCAATAGCTCTTCCTGGTACTTATGGGTACCTTGAAAAATGAATATTCATCAGGGTGCTTAGATTTTAGCTGCTCACATCACGTGCAGATGGATCATTTTTGTTGGTCCGTTTAGAATATTTGAAGAACTAGTACCCCGAACTGTTGCCAAGTTTATCAGCATCATAAGGTTTAGACAATACACGTTAAGAAGGCAATTTTGAACAAAAATAAGCTCGAAAATATTTCAATTATTGTTCTCTTTATTTCAGTTCGTCATCGGAAAGAGCGCTAAGACTAACAGGTGCATATAATATGCAAAGAATTGCAAACGTTAGCAGAGGGAACGGAGTTGAAAATTTAATTACACCGAGTATAACAGCAGTGGGCTGCAATAATCGAGGCATTGAACAAGCCGCTGAATATTCAAATGTGTTGAACACTTGCGGTTTAAAATTGTCGCCGGTAACGTGATTACGGCGCACCCCTTCCCGGACCACCACCACCACCCCTAATTGTGAAAAGTAGTTACTCCTCTTGGCGTACTCCTTTTCGGCTCTGACCGCCTTTTTATCCCCGCGACATTATCCACCGCTTAAGGAGCGGGATGTAAATTCGCAAAACCCAATTACCTCCCAGAAATTCGTTCAGAACTTTTACGGGGATATGCTAATCCCTCTCCTGCCTTCGAACAATCTATATGTAACAGCAAAGTAGGCACTTTTCGCTTGTCCTTCTGTCACGCTAATTACAAAATAATTTTCCGGTTTCACAAATTGACATTCTTGAACATTTGTAAAATGCTTTATGTTCTGCATACAGAAAATAAACGTGCGCCGTAAAGTAACCGCAGCTGACACAACACAAAATATGATGTCAAGTATGTAAAGCGTGGAGCATAGTAACCAGCAATTTATTGTCAAAACGGTGTCGGCCTAGCTGTACCGAAGAAAGCTTTTTGCCCGGAACACTGGATATTAGGGAACCCCAGGGAACGGCAACATAAAATACACATATGATCATCAACATTAGAAATAAGTATGTGTCCTTTCACGGCCAGAATCATTTAAAAAATAATTTGTTTCCGGCCGTGCATCAAAATTCGTAATTGCTGACGTTTCACGAACAATGTTGCTCGTTTCTTCAGAGCTAACTGAATTCAGAAAATCTACCGAAAACTTTACCGTACATACCTACCTAGTTTTACACCTAACTGCACCCATCTGGAGCTACCGCTCCCATGTGTTTTTCCACTTGGCCTCACGATTGATGTTATTGAGATGATTGAAAATTTTGATGCGTTTTCGAAACAGTTTATACCGACAACTGACGTAATTATTTACTTAGGTACCTGGAGTTTATTTCATTAATTAATAAAAAAAAGTTCACATGGTTCACAGGGCATTATTTATATGAGGTTTCATTAATATGACACGGAGCTAAATTAAAGTGGAAAACTCCTGTTTTAACAAACAGCATTTTCTGTCATTTGTGTGTTTGTTATATCCGGGCTCGACCTTGTTTTTAGACAGATTTAACTAAGAGAATTTTTTAATATGTACAAAATAAAACATTTCTGGTTTATGCAGAGAACAAAAGTTGATTATTTTGTTGGTGATTATATTACTGAACGCTGTCACATATTTGGTAATCTCTGACGAGGCTAAGAACACGATTAGCGATAATGATAAAAGAATTATTAATATTACAGTAAATAGCTTGTTACAAGAAAGACAACATAAAATAAAGATTCGAAAAAGACACAATTACACACATTAATTAACAACGTTGAATTAAAACTTACAATTAGTATATAGCAAGACCCGATATTTAAAGGAAACCACGGTTTCTTGTATAAAACAATATATTCACTTACTAAATAAATATTCCAAAACATTTACTCTTTTCTACAAAACAGTATGGAATAAAGTAAATATTTTTACCTACGACCGTATGTGTAAACGTCGCTTACGTCACGGACTGCTTCGCTCGTAAATCGCTTATAACAACCGTGTGCTTTTGGCTGTGCGTTTGTGTTTTTTACGCACGACCTAATGTCATAATGACAGATGTCGCGCGAATATTTTGATTAATTATGTGTCATTTTTGATACTATTTATATTTATTGAAATTTTCGGTCGTAGATAAGTCCAATACTCGAGCTGTAACATATATTGCATGCTCATGAACATTTATGTTGAATTTGTATTGGAATTTTCGGTCGACACTTCAGACAAAGTTCTCCGTAGTTGCAATAGATGTCGCGCGAATACCGTCAAATATTGTCAACCGTCAAATATCCTTACCTTTATTTTTTTGACATTTTTGATACAATTTATTGAAATTGTCGGTCGTAGGTAAAACTATGTACAATACTCGAGCTGTACACGCATATAACGTGCTCGTGAAAAATAACAAAACTCGCCGCTTCGCGGCTCGTATGTTAACTTTCCACTCGCACGTAATATGCTAGTTACAGCTCTTGTAATGTAATATACTATTACCTACGACCGTATGTGTAAACGTCGCTTACGTCACGGACTGCTTCGCTCGTAAATCGCTTATAACAACCGTGTGCTTTTGGCTGTGCGTTTGTGTTTTTTACGCACGACCTAATGTCATAATGACAGATGTCGCGCGAATATTTTGATTAATCATGTGTCATTTTTGATACTATTTATATTTATTGAAATTTTCGGTCGTAGGTAAGTGCAATACTCCAGCTGTAACATATATTGCATGCTCATGAACATTTATGTTGAATTTGTATTGGAATTTTCGGTCGACACTTCAGACAAAGTTCTCCGTAGTTGCAATAGATGTCGCGCGAATACCGTCAAATATTGTCGCCCGTCAAATATCCTTCCCTTTATTTTTTTGACATTTTTGATACAATTTATTGAAATTGTCGGTCGTAGGTAAAACTATGTACAATACTCGAGCTGTACACGCATATAACGTGCTCGTGAAAAATAACAAAACTCGCCGCTTCGCGGCTCGTATGTTAACTTTCCACTCGCACGTAATATGCTAGTTACAGCTCTTGTAATGTAATATACTATTACCTACGACCGTATGTGTAAACGTCGCTTACGTCACGGACTGCTTCGCTCGTAAATCGCTTATAACAACCGTGTGCTTTTGGCTGTGCGTTTGTGTTTTTTACGCACGACCTAATGTCATAATGACAGATGTCGCGCGAATATTTTGATTAATCATGTGTCATTTTTGATACTATTTATATTTATTGAAATTTTCGGTCGTAGGTAAGTGCAATACTCCAGCTGTAACATATATTGCATGCTCATGAACATTTATGTTGAATTTGTATTGGAATTTTCGGTCGACACTTCAGACAAAGTTCTCCGTAGTTGCAATAGATGTCGCGCGAATACCGTCAAATATTGTCGCCCGTCAAATATCCTTCCCTTTATTTTTTTGACATTTTTGATACAATTTATTGAAATTGTCGGTCGTAGGTAAAACTATGTACAATACTCGAGCTGTACACGCATATAACGTGCTCGTGAAAAATAACAAAACTCGCCGCTTCGCGGCTCGTATGTTAACTTTCCACTCGCACGTAATATGCTAGTTACAGCTCTTGTAATGTAATATACTATTACCTACGACCATATGTGTAAACGTCGCTTACGTCACGGACTGCTTCGCTCGTAAATCGCTTATAACAACCGTGAGCTTTTGGCTGTGCATTTGTATTTTTTACGCACGACCTAATGACATAATCACAGATGTCGCGCGAATATTTTGACTAATTATGTGTCATTTTGGTACTATTTATATTTATTGAAATTTTCGGTCGTAGGTAAGTGCAATACTCGAGCTGTAACATATATTGCATGCTCATGAACATTTATGTTGAATTTGTATTGGAATTTTCGGACGACACTTCAGACAAAGTTCTCCGTAGTTGCAATAGATGTCGCGCAAATACCGTCAAATATTGTCACCCGTCAAATATCCTTACCTTTACTTTTATGACAATTTTGATACAATTTATTGAAATTGTCGGTCGTAGATAAAATTATGTACAATACTCGAGCTGTACTAGCATATTACGTGCACGTGAAAAATAACAATAAAAATAACAATAACAATAACAATAACAATAACAATAGCTCGCACGTAATATGCTAGTTACAGCTCTTGTAATGTAATATACTATTTTGTGCCAATGATAGGTGTGGATAAAGAGAACATGTTTAAAAAAATGTGTCAACGCAAAAAAATCTCTATGTTGAACTTACAGATTGGGGAATGTTTCTTAAAATTCACGGATTTCCGGTTACTATTCACTTTTGTAGGCAATAATTCTTTCACAAAAATGCTGAACTTACCTGGGGTTTGAATACCTAATACTAAAAATATTTTATGATTCTTCCCAGTTATTTTGATATCGCAGCATATGTGTGTTGGACAATGTGTGTTGGACACATTGTATGTATAAGTCAAGTCGGGCGAACTTTTGAAAAACAGTTTCTAGTTATTTTATACAATATGAACGATAGGTCACTAAAATTATCAAAAGAAACAAATTGCAACATTCTGAATCTCACACAATCTTACCGTTCTTTTAGAAATATTAAAAGTTCTGCTAAAGTTACCAACGAAAGTCTCATAGGTGTCCTCTTTTATACTCAAGGACATATGGGAACCTTAACGAGAAGAAACCACCTAGACAATCGAAGCCCTCCAACAACAGATTTGAGATGAAGTGGTTCAAATCCAACTAGAAATGCTGCTTAATTTGAAGACAAACTTTACTGTCCGCCTTCAATGTTGCTGGGACGATTCATATACTAGTATGTACTGCGGTTGATCAACAATGGTTGGACATCTAAATGAGATTTTTTTCAAACCTAATTTACACACATAAAATTATATATATTTACTTTTCCTAAATGGGGTTTTTGTATAGAATTATGCGATTATATTAAATTTGAGAAATATTTGCTAACTTTTTTACATATTGGGGTGGCCCCCGTTATTCTGACCCACGCTTTATCAACATTTTGTCTCTTAACTTAAAAGCCCATTTTAACTGGTGCCCTGGTCCAAGCTGAACTTCGAAGTGGTGGTCTTGGTTTTGGCGGATTCGCCGGTAATATCTGTGTCGGTGATATTGCATTTGCCTATCAGCTGAGACGATTCATATACTGGTACTGAGGCTGATTATACCAAGAACTTTGGTTTATCTCTGACTCATAGTCAATATGTATTGGCACACGTAACACATATCAATTGGTTACGATGTCGGTTGTGGATTTCCCCCGGAAGAGATCGTCCTAGTGGTACTCCAAGTTTTAGATAGATTCTGAGTCTTTCTTTAGCGTTTCAATATAACTCTTCGTATGACCGTTTCTAGCAGTGTGGTGCTAAGTAGTCCCGTCATGGAATATGCCGTTTGACTTTGAAATCTGCTGACTTTAGGCTCCGTTTCAAAAGCATCGCAACTCCGAAACGAAATATTTAGTTACGATGTTTTTTTTACTGGAAGTGATGAGCCTGTCCCCCACCAACGCCAATCCGTAGTCACCAGTTATAGGCGGTGTTTAAAGCTCCTGACGTCTGGTATATACACCGGGCAGCAGTAATATGGGCAAATAAACAAATGTCTGGCTTTATTATCGCAATTATAATGTTTGGGTTAAAATTGTACTTTGGTGTTTTATATTTGAAAAAAGCCAAAGATGTAGAAGTAAAAGTAATTTTTCACATTCAAAAAAAATATTTACCCAACTCGTTATTTATCTAAGAAGTTACACCGAAAGTTTCATAAACTTTTAACAATAAATAACGTTTTTATTTGAAATCGCGTTTTAAGAGAGGTAGAACTGGGTCTTAAGTACATCCCATTGGCTGACAACATTGGGGAAGGCCAAATTTAGCATGTGGCATAATTTTTCCCATCAGCAGAAAAATCGTGACGTCATCACCCATCATAACATTATTTAGAGTTTTGAATAATAAATTGAAAGGCTGACTAACAGACAAAAAAATTTATTTTAATTTATTTTTTATGCTCTTTGCTCTATCAATACTTAAAAATTTGTGCAGTTGTATACCGAATGTAACGACGATATTATCTTTCGTCCAGCGGCCACACCACTTTTGCAGCGCCATCTATATTTGCTCATCTAGCTGAATTGCCAACATCACAATTTGACCCCAACTTTACATGAAATACTTCCGGAGTCCGAATTCGTGTTAGCGCAAAGAAACCAATCGCAAATGCCTATGCAGTTTCTGTCCACTAAAGCCACGGTTATCAATTTTTTTCAATGTTAAATGATGTTTTTCTTGAAGACCATGACTGAATTTGTCTATTTGCAAAAATATAAGGTGGCTACGGTAATTTAAATTTCATTTGCTTACTTGAAGCGCGAGTTTTAGCTGTAAACACGACCAGGATAGAGCGGTATAGCAGTTTCAGAGTTTTGGCTCCCCATCCATGTTTAATAAAAACAATTAAATGCAAACATTAATTAAAATCATAACTACAGAGTTGGGACTGGCTCGCTTCAACGGACTAGTTTCGCGTGCGGTATTAAAAAGGATACGCTTGAGTAAAGTATTAATAACTGTTTGGAAAAGCACCGTCCGAAAGGAGTTGCTAGGAGATGCGCCGCATACATCAGACTGGATTTGTGGAAAGCGAAGTACAGATTTATGGGCACTCGGGGATCCAGTTGGGGGCGGTTTACCCTGGTTACCCGCTTGCATAAGGGAAGCTAGCGGCCGTCATGAGAGTTTCCGCCTCTGCGTGGCACCTACCTGCTACCGTTGCTTATATTATTCCCAACTTTCGCGTAAGTGATATTTTACGAGAGTGTAACAGCCGCCAAATTTTGTATGGTTTTTCTGTGAAACTTCGTACAATTTCTAAGAATGGTCGGTTGTTGGGCGTGCACGTTCACCGGTGCTGGCAGAACTTTTCTGTTTTGTTGAAAGTTTTCTATGCGTATACGTTCTAGTTATATAAACTTAATACAATTGAATAGCCATAAATAGATACATAATCGTGATATCAGAAATATCAGGATCTACATGTGGCCAATCGATTTTAAATAATTTGGTAAACTTATCTGGTTATATAAGTGACTTTGAGTAGGGAAGGTTTTTCAAATTCTTTAGATTGCGTTAAAGTGAGTAATGCCTTGTTCAATTTAGTTATCATAGTCAACTTTTAAATGACATCTATTATAACTAGTTAATTAATTATTAATTATAACTATATACTTTAAGATTTGTAGAAAGAAAAACATTTTTTACATTTTGCAATAAAAATCATCGTTACGGAATTTTCTATATTGCATTTTTTAGAAACTTTTACTAGTAATGTACCATAAAAAATACTTGGGCTTTACAAAGACAAAGCAAACATGCCCCACTGGTGCGATGGAGGTAATGCGAAACCTCACACCTCTGCACATGCCTGTTAAAAAATAAGCATTTGCTAATTTTCAGGAAATTTTAATTCTGAGACGCATTCGTCCATAAGGAAAATAAAAATTTCCTTTATTTCCAGCGAATGCTTTGGCGAAAAATATTTCCCACTAACATAAACTGACGGCTTCTTAACAAGTCGAGAAACTTTTCAATTTGGGAAGTTGTTAATACATATATTCATATTTACCAATAGGTAAATAGCCCCTAGGCAGTAATTGCTCCATGATTTTAATATCTACATTTCTACAATATTACGTTTTAATTTGTCATTAACATGAGCAATCATATCAAAACCGCAAAACCATTTAAAATTTCAGCACATTTTAAACAATAGAGTAAGAATGGTACCATAGTGTTGATTTATTAGTAATTAATATTTCTAAATAAGCTTTCCAAATAACATTTTTCGTTAACTTTATAATACATAATTAAAAATAAAGCTGGTTAGTGATACAGTTTCCTCTTGCGATAAATTCTTATATTCTGTATTACCTGTCCCATGCTAGCTGCAAAGTACATTAATAAATTACATTAATTTAAATGGAATTTTGATTAATCCTAACCGCTTTGGCAACAACTTGTATTAGGCTATTTCAACTGTAAAAAATAAAAATTTAGAATTTAATAAATAAAATTATAACTAAATAATAAATTTTTATTACTTATCTACGTTCTTGGGTTGATTGTAGTGGCCTTAGCTAGCTAAATCGCCTGTTCTGTTTATTTGTTTGTGTTCTACTAATAAATAAATAAATGGATAATTGTAAACTAAAAAAAAATTAAAACTATTTCAGTACGGTTTTCATGAGTGCACATATGAGCCCTCTTAGGTCAATGCTTTTACATCTAACTAATTTGCGTTGGACATGTTACTTACTCACAATACTGGGCAAAGGCAAACGAAAAAGTTAACTTCGTTAACCGATATTCCGTTAGTTTCTTACAAATATAACGGAGGTTAACGTTAACAGTTAGTCGTTAACATTTTATAAAAAAAATAGGTTATGTTGAGTGCCGATCTGCAGGTGAGTATGCAACCCAAATAATTGCGGACCTTTTGGCTACATAATTTAAAATTTTTATCTACGAGTCACATATAATAAGTTCATTGCGTACGTGTAGATGACTATATAATCCCCATCAGTATACGCGCCAATGATTATAATGACACTAGCGTTGTATAAAAATGACAGTTCGTTCAAATAATGACTTCATTATTTCAACATCATTATACAACGCTAGTGTCAAAGTTTGTCAGGACCTACGTGGATGACAGTTATTTGACAGTTTGCCTCGCCATCATTGACAAATACATTTGAAATATTTTGCATAAAATGAAATTTATGAGTCGTAGATAAAACGTCGTATTTGACTCGCACATAACGGATATAAATCGCTCACATGGTTACACGCTCGCCTACGGCTGCATGCTCGTGATTTATATCCTTAATTATGTGATCGTCAAATACTATTATAATATCAAATATACTATTAAACTAGGCACAGTGTTAACTAAAATAACTACATTGCGACATGCGAGATTTATAATAATTTATAGAGACATTGAAAATATCAACTAAGGTGGTTGTAGTTAGAAGTTAATGCGTCCGTTAATGGCTTTGAAATGTAACTTAAAAGTAAATTCGTTAACAAAAACTTTAGTTGCATTAATTAACGATTAACGGATTAACGCTTTACTGCCCAGCTTTGGTTACTTATTATTATTTTTCATGGTTTTACAAGAACATTCTATTAATAAATATATATATTCAATTCTTCGTATTCGTTATCGTAGTTGTAATATCCCCATAAAGTTCTTGCTCCGCATGTCTCCGCAGAAAGAAATCAAACGGGGTTAAATCAGGTGATCTAGTTTGCCAAAGCCTTGTACCACAATGAACAATTTAAAGTCTTTGATAAGTGTTATTTTAATAATTTTGGAGTCGTACATAAATTACTAATTCTTTGACTTCACTGACAATCAGTATCACATTTTTTTTGTAATTCAAAATTGCAGAATACCGTTACTAATAGCTGCTGTATGAAGAGAAGAATTTGTGAGATTTTTTAGTTTCGCCATGCCATCTAGGTATTTAATATGAATTTATTAATTATTGTTCATAAGGTATGAATGTCAAATTAGATGCTTAATAAATTTTTAGTAGACGATAGACCTTCCGAGTTAGGCATTTTAGAAAAACTAATTTATTTTGAAGTATGTTAAGATTTATATAAAATACATACATTTCAGCAAACGTCCAGTTATTCTGGATAAGTCATATGAGAATCACAAATCAATAATTACTGTCAAAAAGTGCGGTATTACTATCCAAAATAAGTTATTTTATTTCTTTGTTCGTTTTTGACTGACCTTCTGAACATCTCAGAAACAGCTGATAATAGCCTATACAAGTTGTTGCCAAATCTATTAGGATACAAATCTTCATCAAAACAGTAATAACGTAACTCTGTTCCACAAAAAAAATATTTTTTCTACTTTGCGTTCGTTATGAACTCATAACGAAACCGGTTTCGGTGTCGTTATGAAAACACTAGATCACAAACATTTGGTAACTTTTAGCTTTCCAAGATTGATCAAATTGACGTCAAGTGTCAGGTAAGGCTGACATCTAAATCGCTATTGGCTCGTCTCAATCGTATGTGTGAATTTTACTACAACTACCAACTGTTGAAGAAAAAAATTACACTAGATTGTAAGATGACAACCGCAATTTTTGACATTTATGTAAAATTAATGTCGCAAAGTAGAAAAAATAGTATATAACACTCGTTTTATAAGACGTATTGGCGCACTCGTTCCATTTGGGCACTCCTCGCTACGCTCGTCGTGCCCAAAACGACTCGTGCGCCAATTTTTGTCTTATAAAACTTGTATTATAATATACTATATTAAACAGCTCTATAAATGCACTATTTCTATTAATGCATGCATTGTTGTAGACGTCATTACGTCGTCGGATTGGCCAATCGAACATATGTGAAATGAAACCTTCCAATCAAAACATACCGCCCTCTAAAACTGTCAGTGTCAAACTATATAAATTGTCATATAACCTAAAAAGACATAGGCGAAGAAAAATCTATGTAGACCACGCCAGAAGAATACGATCGACGAAAATTTTTGTATCCACATCGGATATTAAACGGCGATTAATGATCTCGACAATTAAGGCACTCGCTAATCGCTCGTACGTTGAACAGTCTCGATCATTAATCGCTCTTCTTAATATAAGTACTTGTTAGTTAAATAACTTTTCTATATACAAAATCGTGTATTTCGATTTGTTATGTCCATTAATGTACTTTGCATCTAACATTGACCAATATAATCTTCTGAGAAATGGTTAAGAAAAAAACACATTGCAAACTTTCCTGGACACACTATATATGTTGTATAGATATTAATTAAGATTAATATGAAATGTATAGTAAATTACAACAATGCACTATAAAAAATAATAACTCTAATTGTACGACATAGTTAAATTAAAATAAAGCATTGAGATTAAGTTTCCAGCAACACCCATTGCATAGCGGTCGAACGACGAACTACTAGATAAGCTTGTTGTCGATCATAGGTGCACATTCATCATCCATTGTGAACTCTAATGGCACGAGCGGCGTAGACTGAAATATTTGAAGGTGTGGTGGCTCAACGTCCGCGATATAAATTTTAAGGCACGACGCGACGCAGTGGCTTTCGACCGGATTCCGCTCACCGTCTCGTAGCCGTCCCATATATTGAATGTGTACGACAAATCGTACGATTTCAGATGATATGATAAATTGCTCCAACCAGTAGACGTTCAAACTGTAATTCGCTACATCTGAGCGTAAACTTTACATGACAGTTTTTATCGGATATGATGTTAAACGACTTAATAATTTCTTCGTAGACGCTGCCGATGTTCCTGGAATGATTACGATCCTATTATTGATTCAAGACTAATTCGAATCATTTTTCTCAAATTAAAGTATTACGTTGATATGCAGAGTGCATGCTCATAAAAACCATTAAAAACTTAATTATCATTCTTCTAACTAAATTGATTATTTAAAGAATGTTGCTGCATTTTTTTCCTGAATGTTTAAAAGTGAGCAAGGTTCTACCTACATATGAAAAGGGCGACTGGGCCGATGCCTTCAATTACAGGTGCATTTCGTTGACCCCAAGTCTCGGCAATTTTTTTAGGCAGCTGTGAATCGACAGATACGCTGTATCTTGAATCCAGTAACCTACTAACTTACGACCAGTTTGGCTTCAAAAAGGGTTGATTATCTGCTGCGGTCGTGAGTGCTCTAGTGTTACGTTCAGGAGTGTTTCGATAATAACTTTTTCTACTTTGCGTTCGTTGTAAACTCATAACAAAACCTTTCGGTGTCGTTATGAAAACACTTGATCACAAACTTTTAGTAACTTTTAGTTTTTAAGATTTATGTTATTGACGTAAAGTGTCAAATAAGGCTGACATCTCAAACGCTATTGGCTCGCGCCAATTGTATTTGTGAATTTTACTAGAACTACCAACTGTTGAATATAAAACTACTCTAGATTGTAAGATAACGACCTCAATTTTCGAAGTTTATGTAAAAATGATGTTGCAAAGTAGAAAAAATAGTATATAACACTCGTTCTATAAGACGTATTGGTGCACTCGTTCCATTTTGGCACTCCTCGCTACGGTCGTCGTGCCGAAACAAGTCGTGCGCCAATTTTTGTCTTATAAAACTGGTGTTATAATATACTATATACGCACAGGTTTCTGTTTACGATCTGACTAAGGCAATGACTGCGTGTCCCATCGGTTACTTTATGATGAATTATTTTTGTTTAGTTGTCGGCAACAGATCTTTGATTGCAACATACTTATCAAATAGGTCACTTATGAATATCCACAGAAACAAAATCTCTTAGAAATTGAGTCCACACTGGGCTCCACTTTACGCCCCGTGTTATTCTTTCTTTTTAAAGGGCGATGGGGCCCAGGAAGAACCCACCTTCACCCCGCTGCCTGGTATCGCCGTGAAGCATTCTGCAGTGCAGCGGCATCTTCCTTCCTTACCACAACAACAATTTGAATATAAAAAATCTGGGCCCCTTCGCTCTTATGCTCTAGTGACTTTATTTTTAAATAACAAATTACAACTAACCTCAGCTGGAGCTGACACCTTATCAGGTTTACATAATTACCCTTAAAAGTAAACACTACTTAAATAAACTACTACTTAACTACCCTATAGTTGCACTATACCCTAACTACAGACGTCCTCGCGCACTCGCTGGGACACATCCTGACCTATTTTCCGAAGCAGCGTTTTTTTTCCTGCGGCTCCTCCCCAGACTACGGTATACCTATTGAACATCAGAAAACAATAGTATATTATTCTATGAGCAAGTAATGTAAGCAATTATTCTCGAGAATGAAGTTTCGCCTACGGCTTGTGCTGCAAAACTTTTGAGTAATTGTCATTACCTGCCAACGGAATACTATACTCTTTCTAATGACCATGCAATAAAATTTTATATTTTATATGTCACTATAACGGTTTACTGGATTTTGACAGATTAAAAGTGTTTGTTGCGCTTGTCACGTAGCGACGTTGTCAATGCCTTGTCAATGTCGCTAAGCAGTGTACCAAAACACGATAGAAATCAAAATCCAGAGCAGTGATTGGTTCTGAAATCGTGATAAATGAAATATTTCTCACGACGCGCGGAGTATGAGGAGCCAGCAATGAAATATTTGCCATGTGTGTGGGAATGGTTACTATTACTTCTCGTCAATTGCGATGATAATACATGCATTCATTAATAGGCTTAGAAAAAAATATTTTTTCCTTGAACATTGACTACCGATTATTCGATGTGTTTTCCTTACGTCGTATACAACCCGTGCTAAGCTTCCGTTGCAAATAGATTTTTCAGAAAAAAAAAACACTGCTTTAGTGCGGTATACTTGATCCTTAACACAAGGCTGTGGAGTCGGTAAAAAACTTTTGACTCCGGTTCCGCCTCCGAATAATTTTTGTAGACCGACTTTGACTCCAGAAAAATTGCATAGCTTCTGATGCGTGTAAAAAAGTCGTATGTGTAAATAATTAAAAATTGAACGAACAATAATACAAACGACCCATTTTCTGTGAAAATGCACCAGGAACCCTGAACTACCAAATTTGCTCAATTAACTTGCTAGTATATTTTTGTCTTTAATAAATAAATTATACCATTTAAATAATGCTGTGTCTCACGGGACGTTGACTCTTGTAATTAATAGTGGTAGAAAGTCGGTTTGATATGGGTAAAATACTGTTTCGTGGTACCGTACGATTACCAGAAATTACTAATCTGATTGTATTAAACCTGTTTTGTACTATATCAAGTTACGCCGAAAAAATGCTGAGCTCAAATGTGTAAAAACAAACAATATGGCACCCATCAGAAAAGCAGAAGTTTTATTTGTTCACAGCAAATTCATGGACGAAGAAAAAATTAACTGACGTAATCTGATTGAAAATAAAAATATTCCTGAATGATGTCGAAACGACATATTGTTCGGACCACAAATCTCAATAACCATTTCAAATCTTTTGTTTAACTTTCTTTCTTTCATAGTTCAAAGTTCGAATTGCTCTAACTAGGCTTTAAAGTGAGATTTTTCATTTGTAGAAGATGAAGCTTACCCACCAAGCCGCTCCCACTAATTGTTCGTAATCATTACTTACCACTCGTAGTTGGATTATATTTACCTACTTAAGTGGGTACTTTGTAAAAGATCTAATAAATGTGTCTAGTTTTGTTTATTTACTGTCTACTGAGGCAATGGAGGCAGTCCCGCTTAACACTGTGCCAATATGCCTATTTATTATTCTTTATGATTTCAGTAGTTATTCAGAATTTTATTAAGACATTATCAGGATTATCACATGTTTTCATAAATTTGAAAAACTAAATGGCTACAGCTTATCATTTAGGGAGAATCAACATAATGCGGTGGTGTAAGTGCGAAACGCTCGTGGGTCAGAGTTCAAAGTTCAAGACACTTGTGTGGACCATACTTCCTTCATTAAAGTAGGGTTCTCAAGCTCTTAGTTGAAAATTCATACCAATCCTAGTGATTAGTGATACCTAGTCCCATTTTGTAGTTTCGTTCATCCTAATGTGTAAATGATTGTAAAAGATGCACAAACTTTGCAATTTTAGCTTGGATGGTTTCACAACCTTCGTTGTTAGTCTTTAACAAACAGAACAAAATCAGATCACACTGTATGTTATACTCGTAGATTTAGTGAATTAAAGAACTGATGCAATTTTCCTATTTTGTAAGAATAATATAGATTTAGTTAGTTGTGTTATCTCAGCGCCTTCGCAAACTATTCTACTCGTTAAATGTACATTTGTATCCCATCTCGAGCGAGATTCGATTACTACACTTACTCTTCATTTACTTTTACGATCTCCACGGTTTCTTGCCTTGAGTTCGTCTCGGCATTGGTGTTGCGGAGTGCTAAAGTTTCCTCAGCATGATTGGAATTTATGTGGGGGTATTTATAAAACAAATTAGCGATATCTATTTTCATTAATAAAACGCGCCACTTTTCCCATGTAAATTCCATGTGAATAATGGCCACCAGGACGCGCGCTGACAGTCACACTACACAATTTGCCACGTTAATGGCTAGCACATGTAAATACATTTTGCTTATTGCAAGTCATTTATTTGATGTTTGCACACCGCTGTACAATATCTCATTATGAGAAAAATTAACCTGCACCTTCTTAAGATTTTGTTTTTTGATAAATAGCAACATTTTAGAGATACACTTATCAATAAGTTAGTGTTGCTGTAGCTGTTGTAATAGTGTATTATTTGACGAGCATAACTAACGATATAAATCGCAGACATGAAGTTTTAATTTAACTTTGTTTCTTAGTTTTTAAAGTATTAACGATAAACTGACGTTTTTGTGTTACATTTTTACTCAAAGCGCGTATGAATTAGTAACTTGCGACAATTATTGCGTAACTACTTTTTTACGATAAGTCTAGTAGTGTAACTAACTGGATGTAGGATAACCCTAAAGATCGGAGAAACCATGAATGTCAACTTGTGTTATTTCAATGTTTGGCTATGGTTATAACGCGTTTTTGTTTTTTTACAGGATTGCCAATTTGATATTTCTTTTGTTTCAGCAAACATTTGACAGCTAGCTTACAATTGTCGAAATTAGATCTTAGTTTCCAATAAGACAACAAACCAGACGGTTGCTTTAGAAATTTTCATTCGTTTGGAAACACCCTCTCCTACGATGTATTTGTTTCAAGCGGTAGTTTTCAACTACTATAACCTGTATTTTGTATTTTAAAATACTATTTAGAAGATGCTACTCGCTGTCAAACTAAAACCAAATAAATAGTTCTTTTATTAAAAAAATATTTGAATGTATTGTTTAATTATAATATCTGCTAAGTAGTAACTAGTCAGTGGATTTTTGACTTTGAGTTTATCAAAAACTAGAGACAATTCTATCTTCATATCCAGATATATTAGTTATTTTATATCAGTTGCCCAATAGTTTATTGATTAATAATTATAAAGAATGTTAATTTCTTGCAGAAATATTAAAATTAATTGTAGTTAACATAAAAACAATCTTTTGTTAAATTCAAATTTAATTATTTTCAATTAAATTAAGTTGGGCAGATTGTGGCTAAGGCCCTCCTTACTCGTCATGATGGATTACTTTGGGTTATAATGAGAAACAAAAGCAAACTTACCTACAAACCAACCTGAAACTGCAGTTGCTTGGCTGTTAATTTAAAAATGCTATTTTGACGCTTTTACAAAACACTAATACTCGAGCCGAATCGTCGAACAATTTCTATTAAACTGTGATCAGTTTGCTTCAAAGATGCTCCATAAAAACTAATCCAAACAACTGTGATGTATTATTTGAATTCGAAAACAAAACTACATTCGGGAATATCAGTATTAAATATGGAGATTTCACAACAATCTATTTTTCACCTTGTCAAAAATAACGCCGACGTGTTGACATGTTTTCAAAAGGTGTAATTTCATTCCGAGTTGCCCATTTGTTCAATGGATATGAAATGAATAGCGGAAGTATCCTTGCCATGCGCATAAGAATAGCTGTAGATGGAATTGAAAAGTTTTGCGCATTCAAAGACCTTCCTCGAAAAATTGTTCACTCATTTTACGATAAAGGTGTTCGCACCATTTTTGTCGCAACAGAAGCAGTTTGTCAACAAAGGATGCAGAAAGCAGTAAAAGAGGAGAGGGCTACAATACAAGTCAACTGAAAATAGTAAAAATGAATGGCGTAACTGCCTCGGACGATGCAACATGGGGAAAACAAAGCTTTTCTTCTCTGTATGATTGGTGGCGCGTATCAGCTGGAGAAATGTTGTTGATATTCTCATAAAATCTAAATACTGCAAAGTTTGCAAATTTTTGAATAAGAAAAGGAAAGAAGAAAAGGATAGATCACGTGCAAAAACTAATGGCACTTGTCCCCGCCATTTGATAACAATAAGTTAGAGTAGTTAACCCTGAAGCCTATAAATGAGCTTTGAATTTTTGATGGACTAGCCAGTCGTCGTAATCATGATTCAATTGATAAAATAAAGAAAATAGATCTGGGTGACACTGCTCAATATATTCTGACCGATAAAATGCCGCAGCACGAGAATTGTCCACCTGGTAATTTCATTTTCATTTTCACTTTCAGTGGCAAAGTAATTGTGGATATTGCAGCAAGTACAGCCATATGTGTTGTCAATGATGCATTATCCAGCCTTTTGTAGATTATGGAGGTATTATGTATGAGCATCGGGCAAAAATTTCAATAATTCCTATAATTGCAATAATTTCGGCGCAAAGGCTGACGCACGGCGCATCATGTTTTGATGCTGCAAAACAGGCTCGTATGTCGTCAAAATCAAACAGAGCAAACAAGAGGAGGAAAATATTAATTTGAAAATATAATTATATGGTCCAGGCATCGCCGACTATAGTAAAATATAACAAAAAAAAATAACTCCTGAAAAATTACTCCAACTGATCTTCGTCAATCCACTTGAAAAAATTAATGCAGCTTCAGAACAACGATATCTAGAAAAGTACGTACGGATTTCACAATAAGTTCGAATTTATTTTTTTTAAACAATTTTCAACCTATTTTTCTAATTTGTGTTCAAACGTGCGCCATTTTGTTTTAAAAGCGGAAATTTCTAGTTTCCGTACGTACTTCCCGAAATAATCTAATATAGAATCAATTTCTATTTTGTTTTTATGGCGAAGTCAAAAACTCCGTGCAAAATCTTTCCGGCCGTGCGACCCTGTCCGCCGGAAAAGGTTTCCTTTGATATCCTCTAACTCTTCAATATTTTATTTATTTTTGTTTTTTTTATTGCGAATATTCTTTAACATATGGACAATAACGGGCTTTAAAGAGATTTTGTAATTCATTTACTAAATTGTAAAAACGATACCGACAAAAGCGGCTATTTTTTCTCGCGCTAGTGTGGCATTACCCCTTAACTCAACGTAGATCGACAATCTGGTTTACGGATCAAAAGCAAGATCACAATCGATCGGTCTACGAACATAAATCATCACAAAGCCTACAAATAACATCCTCGATTGACGCAGAAAAAATATATAGATCGAATAAGCGGGCGTAACGAGCCGTATAAATCGCTTCAAAATATATCGCCCCGTAAATTTTGTTATTTGTTTTCATTGTTTGCGCCCGACTGATAAGAGCGAAAAGGCCACAATTTAGTCGATTGGAGCGAGTGCGACCGAGCCGTATAGCGTGCCACTATGCTCACAACCAAGGGAAGAGCGAATTCAGCAGCCAGCAGTGCAAACGGCGGATGCCGGGCGCAAGATCCGGTATCTGCCCTGCGAGGCACCTCGATCGCATTTTTATCTGATGCAGTTTCAATCTGAGCACTCTAGAGCTATCGCCCGATTAGGGCAGAAAGATGGCCGCTCGTCGCTATCGCGAACTAAAACTGTAGGTATTGCTATATTTTACTACCATCTAAAAATATGCCATCAGCCTATTACTTACCGTAAAACCAGATCTGATCTACGTTTATCTTTGAAACTACTTGCAGCTAAGTGGAACAAACATTACACAGTGTCTGGCACTAACTTGGACACAAATGGGACAAATTTGTATCCTCAATTTTTCAGAAAATTTTATTTCAGGAAAAAGTTTAGGTGTTGTCTTAAACCTAAAATGCTAACCGCAAGATATAATTATCTGCTTGCATATACCGGATGTTTCAAAATTAAGAAAATGACTAAAGAGGAAAGTACCTTAAATATTAAAGATAAGCAAAAACTTTATTTTAAAACGACATTTCGAAACATTAGAAGGTATCAAATACGAAATTAGAAACACTTTCGTAAGATTTTTTTAATCACAAGCTTACATAAAACCAAACAACAAAAACAAGAATAATTTTTAAAATATTAACATTCTAACATTTTGTTTTAATGCATAAAGAATTGGGCAAAAATACTAAAATAAATAAAAAAATATATTAACAACACATCACAATACAATATTTTACTCAATGTTGCCTCCTTCATTTTCAATGCATAATATTGTACGTTTGTTTGTTATGCAATTTTTGATTACATTTGTGATATGTTGGACATCTCTAAAGGGCCGTTGTGCGTACACATGTTGCTTTCAAGTGCCCCAAAGAAAAAAAATTATTGGGGTAAGGTCGGGCGACCTCGTTGGCCATGGGTCAATCGAATGTCATCCTATCCACCGGTAATGTTGAGTGAACTTACTGAAAGACCATATTTCACCGAATATCTAAAGGCAGATTGTCCAAATATTCGGATAAGAATGTTTGCAACATTTCCAGATATCCTTGGGAGTTTAAAGTTTCGCGAAAAAATACAGGGCCGACAATATGTTAGTTCAAAATTCCTCACTTTGAATCTACAATTTTGCGAACTAATGGTACCGTTGGAAGTAAAGGTTGCCTCGTCAGAATAAAGAATGTTTTTTAAGAAATGTGCATCTTCCTCTACGTTGCATTGAAACCAAAAAGAAAAGTCCAACAGTGCATTTAGGCCTCTATCTTGTGATGTATCAACAAAACGATGTTTGTATGCTTTAAATTTGTTTTTTTTTCTAGATTTTCCTTATTGAACGTTTCTATTGTTTCTTGTCTATGAGATAGAGACATTCTTAGGGCTTCTACGACGGAGAAAGGAACATTCAGGGAATTTTCTTCATTTGTTGAACTTTTTCTGCGCGATACGTTTTTCCGTTTGTCAATGGACCCAGTTGCTTAAACGTTTTAACAACTTTCGCTACTGTTGAATAATTTAATTGTTTCCTTGGGTACCTTCCAATAAAAATGATAGCAGTTTCCCGACAAGTGCGGCGATTGTCGCCATATGTTAACACAATTTCAATTCTTTCTTGCAAACTCACCAACTAGCGCAACTATTGTTGACTATATCGAACTATTAATTATGGTCTCTTTGACGTTGATAGGAAACAGTAGTTAAGTAATATAATTGATGCTTTTTGACCTGTCAAAATTACTGTACTCGGGTCGCACTCTGTTTAACATACATTTAAAAATGCATGCAAAACAGCAACCCTTGAAATGATCCGAAATTTGCATATGGAGATAAAAAGATAAAGAATTAAAGAGGAAGCATGGAGTTAAATGCTGTGTTGTAAATGTTTTGATAATAAATTCCTGTTTGTGATAGTATTAGTATCTTTGTTTTTGCTTTTTGTCTTGATCACTTGTGTTTGAAATGTTTTAAATGTTAAAGTTGTTGTTACTTTTGGTATTGTTTTTATTTATTTAATTTATAAAATTGATAAATATGTAAGCTCGTGATTAAAAAAAATCTTACGAAAATGTTTCTAATTTCGTATTTGATACCTTATAACGTTTCTAAATACCCTTTTCAAATAAAATTTTTGCGTATCTTTAAAATAAATGTACTTTACTCTTTAGTAATTTTCTTAATTTTGCAACACCCGGTATACGCAAGCAGATAATTATATCTTGGTGTTTGCATTTTAGGTTTAAGACAACACAGAAACTTTTTACAAAAATAAAATTGGGGTAAATTGAAAAAAATTTGGAAAAATTGATGGTAAAAAGTATTCCCATTTCTGTCCAAGTTAGTACCGGACACTGTATAAATCACAAACTACACATCTCCCAAATATTTCATGCGATTGCCTGCCAATGGTTTTTTTATGATGTATAACGATCATTTTAGTATGTGATATATGTTCAATGTCATAATATATGTCATCTATTTTTACTAGTGTTTATGATATTTGGAACTTCAAAAACATTTAATAAAGTACACTATGAGAGTAGGTATTCTATTCTAGTACTCACACAAAAATAAACAAAAAACGCAAAAATCTAACCTGATAAGAATCATTTGACAACTTATTAGCATTCAATACACAAAAAAATACAAAGATCTACTAATATCTACTAACTTTCATCAAAAGTTGACTATAAGCTTGCCTTTCTTGCATTTAGGTTCAGCGTGTGAACACACAAATCACTATAAAAAAAACGCTGTCTGTACAAAACATTATAAAGCGATAAAATTCTCAAAATGGGTCACCAAAAGGTTTAAGGTTTGCTTTGGCATCATTTTGCACCCTCTGGGTCACCGGATTAGAATTAAAAAATTTCAAAACAGGAAATTCGGGCGGAAAATAATATACAACGAGATCCATAAAAAAGAAGTGAAGAAAAAGCAATATATGTAAATGATAAAAAATTATACATACCTGTTAATGTTTTTGTGACTATCTAAAAACGTTGTAAGACAATAGTAGTTTTAAGGATAAGCTGCCAATATTTTTGGTAATCAATAAAATTTCTATACTAATCGGGAAAAGAAAATGGGCCACTAAATAAATGGCAAATTTGATGATTATTTCAACAACATGATTATAGAATTTTGAAAAAAAAAGTTTTTTGAACTTGTTATACCGTATTATCAGAATGTCAAAATGGTATTTAAGTATACAACATTTGTAATGTTGAAAGAAATCGAATAGTAACCCTTATAAACGCATTGCTATTTCTACTGCATGCTGTTATTGTAGTTACTACCAATAGGTACTTAAGGTACGTACTTAGGGTAGGTACTTAATTAATAAGCAAAAGTTTAATTAATGATCTATCCACCGTTTCAATTGTTACTTTTTGGTTGTTGTCTCTAAATTAATCCATTACTGCCATCAAACCAAAGTCTAAATTATCGCAAAGGTAAGAAAGAAAATAAGGTTTTTTTATATATTTGAAAGGCGTGTGATAATTTTGATTAAACATCAAAATCGATAAAAGATTACAACAAATTTTCTTATAACAAAACTTGCCAATTACTCGTCAACTTTTACAAACATTCAGAAATTGGGATGAATCAAGAACTAAATATTGAGCATAGATATATGGCAATAAAACAGAAAACAAGAGAACCTGGCCAAGTGTCAAATATGGAACACCAAAGTAAAAGCTGCAGTTATCACTTTAATAAAAAGTAGTGATGTATATTAATGTGCTCCAATGAAACCGTGATAAAATTGATCAGTATCTCATATATTTTTTCATGATCTTTCATTGCCTGGCAACCCTACTCGTGGCGAATCCAGTATAGTGCAGGATTTCGGTAGAAGCTTAAAACAACAAGGTAGATATCCACTAGCTATTCGCATACTAAAAAGAACACCGTACAATAGCATTTTAACTATGTTAACTGTAAAATTGTAGATTAAGCAGCAAGAAATTAGAAGGCACGCCTCTTGAAATTTACAGCTAGTTGCATTGCTTACTACAAGCGTAAATGGGATTAAAAGACGATTACTCGTATAATTTAGTTTTCGCGAGATTATCACCTAAAATAAGATAAATATAGGTTGAGTGGTACACAATTTGCATATAAATGAAATACCAGTATTCGCCATAATAAGTAAGCAGCGAGCGCCAGCGATGTGTTCAATCGTCGACCCTCGACTGATTGCGCTGAGACTCTGTCTGGCGATGTGGTGGAAACTTGAAATTGGAAATCTGGTTATGCAAGACGAGGAATGATCTCGATATAGACTAATTAGTGACTACTAATTTTTATTATCTGTACTACTGCACAAATTATTTTATATACATTATTGATAATAAAATAATTACAGGAGAAGAAAGAGGATAGAAACAAAGACGATGTTACAATCTAACTCATTTTTCTATAAATATCTCTTTTTACCAAGATCTCCTTGAAACTGAAATGTATACAACATGTATTACCGTACAATACGTATTGGGATTTCCAGTATACAGTTCCATCTATGTATTGTTGAACTTGTCGACTATGGGTGGATCTATCAATGCAAGGTTAACCCTCCAGCCGCGGGCAACTTTTCAATTTTTCTGCAGAAAAGCACGGGAAATCGCGGGAACTCGTGAACGGGGAAATCGCGTTGCCCGCGGTTGGAGGGTTAAAACAGTAACTAAGGGTTTAATTTAGGTTAACTCTTAACTTTGAGTTTACGGGTTCATTAATGGTTGGGTTAACCCTAACTACCACTTAAATCGTTGTTAATTTTACCCGCCAGAATTTTTGATAGTGAAAGCGCTAACTCCAATTATACAGTGATGCGCGTAGAATCGTGGTAGAATCGCGCAGTGGATATTCTAACCTAACGTTCCATATGTTGTGAGATTTTATTTATTTACTATAGTGATGAATCTTTTGGATGATCCTTGTCGACTCGATGATGGTGAAGAAATCAGAGATTTCGACTATCAAAAGAAACTTTGCTTGGTTTAATCTCTATTGAGGGGAGTATACAATGTCCATCATATATTATGTAAGTTTTCATTTGTATGTTTTTGTGTTAAATGGTATTTCTTTTTTAGACATCATGCTGTGTCCCCTATTAAAAGCTTCTGCTAACTCTCCAGTCTACACTACAGTGGGTCTTAAGATGGGGTTCGAAATAGTAAATAGGCATAATTATAAATATTAGGCAACCAACTATACGCCATGCAGAGCCTCTTGCCAACAGATGGCGTTTCAATGCAATTTTATATATATTTGGGGAAGCTGGCGATTTTACGTGGTCTTTGCACGTGACCTCTGCTTGATCTCCGAGGCGGCCTTTTTTTGCGTATGGGGTCGAGCCAGGTAAGGCAATAAAATGTTTGATACAATTGATACAATTTGGTATTTTACTGATACAGGATTGTAGGTTTATGACAAAACAGACAAAATATTGTTCAGGACCAATACAATGTGATGGAATTGTTAGATGTCAATAAAATTTTAAAAAGAACAAACAATTTATGTTAAATTATAATATATATAATTAAATTATAATTAATCAATAAGCCGGTTACTGACAAAAGTAATAGTAGGATTTATAAAAATATCAACAATAACAATGAACAGTACCTAAAAGTTTATCTCAGCATAAAAAACAAATATTATTTGCGTAAGTTTGTCAGTAAATTTAAATAATCATTAAACTAAATCTGTTTCTGTGAAACAAACTCCGTCGTTTCTTTATTTTCCGAATCGACCTTGGTACTATTATACTCGTACATGTTGACTACCATTGGTTGCAAAAGTATTGAGCCCTATGTTTGAAGACTAGTAACTCTGAAACGGCTGAACAACCAAAATTTAAACAAAGTGCGTTATACTCCTGAATCATTTTATATAACAGGAGTGACTATCAAAATTTTCTGCGTATCGGTTTAGCCACGAGCGCGAGAGTAGTAAAAAAAGGTACCCGATTTTTGCGGTTTTATAATAATTATCTAATTTTTTATTGATTTTTCACTTAAACCACATACCAAAAAAACTTAAATTTTTGTACATGTTACAGTTAGAATCTTTTCTATAGATTGGTGTTTTTATTTTCTTGATCTTACGTAATAAAGTCTGTAAGCGAATTTTTTATGGACGCGGATATCTCAGAAACGAACGGTAGCAGGACAACGCAGGTAAAAATCCGTATTTATTGTAATACTCATCCATTGATGTATAATATAATAACATAAAAGTTATTTAGGAATTTTTAGGAATAAAAATAATGTTATCTATCCGGTGCGCAGGATGGTTCCCCTCGATGCTAGGCTTCGCCCGTAGATTTCAAACGATCCACTCTCAGGACCGTATTAAATATTTTTGTCATTTTCTCGTTCGGTTTTATTATTGAAAATAGCATACGTGTTTTTTCTTTATTTGTGGAATTGTATACATATTCTTTTTTGTGAATTATTATTTGCCGTAAATGTTTCAATTGCGACAATTATTTGTTCTAAACTATGAACGAATTGTGCAGTTTCAGAAAAACCACCAACATTGGTACTATCGCGGCAACTTCTTTATCATAATATAAAATCGCTCTTCATTATCTGTACTGTTATCGTTGTAGCCTAATAATTCGTCATCATCATCATCTTAGTTAATTATAATTGTGTCTACAATTGAGCCAACAATATGATCTTTATCAATGTATTGATTTTCAAAAATTGTGTTGCAAATTGAAACGCAATATTGCCATATATCTCTTTTGAAACAGTGATTTGTTACATAAATGTAACATATCTTTAATTTAAAATGTACTGTAGCTTTTTGCAACTTTAATTTGTACGTATGTCCAGATTAATTCATTTGCAATGGGCTACAAGTAATCACAATAATTTTACTTAATTGCTTCCGATTTATATAATTCCGATAAAATCTAATAGTAGTACCTTCTCTTGATGGTGATTTTTTGACAGATACAACAGCTGTGCTGTAGTTATTTGAGAAAGGAATTTCTGACAATGATAATTAATTGTATTACTTCCTTGGTATAATACTTCACCATTCTTGCTCAATACTTGCAAAACACGTACGCTTGTAACGCAGTTACTCAAAAAACTTTATTCAATGAATATTTATGTCTTTATGTTATCTTGGTTTTACCCAAAATCATATTATTGGCGCCTGACAAAAAATATTTGGTTTTGTTATTTTATTTGTTTATGCTACCTGATAATATTTATTTGCTGCTGTTGATTCAAAAGACCTTAAAACAAAAAAAAAACATGCTTACAGCTCTTCGCTGTACACTTGCTATCTATTCTTTCATTAAACAAAGAGCCCACCATTTCTAACATTCAATTTCAATGCTGGTTACATCAATTTAATATATACGATGTTTGTTGTAATTCTAAGTACGGCCTGGTGACTTAGCCTCGGCTTCCCAATCCGTTGACGACTGCATTGAACGCCATGACGTACTTGCGCGCTGTACCAAAATTATATTGCATATTTATGTCGCTTTATAAAATTAACGAACATCTGAAATGTGTTTCTATTTCAATAGTCTAATTAAACAAAATTTTGCGATTGTTTTCGTTCCTGTCTCGTTATCGTGCTATTACACGTTGCTGAGATATCCGCCTTCATAAAAATCTTGTTTATAATCTTTATTGCAAAGAAAATTAGTAAAATACGAAAGCCAATCGGTAGACAAGATCTTAAGTTTTACTCTGTGTAAATATGATTTTTTTTTTGCAAGCAAATAATTTGGAAAGAGGAGAGTTTAAAAAAGTGCAATTTCTTTCTTCAACCGACATACACAATTACATGAAAGTACCTGGGTTATATTGCAGACTGCGCTTTTTACAACCTCCTGCACATCTAAATTAGGCTTTGTTACAATACTTCTTTGTAAATATGTATTCAAATATGTTATGCAATGTATCGATACAACGCTCGGACAAGGAACGGAAAGTAGCTGAACTAATCAACGTGTTACCCGTACTGTTCAACAGATGGCCGCCCGGAAACAAGCGTTTTTATTTTCTTAAGAATCTCAATTTCTGGGCACTGATTTGAATCAAACATGAAATCGCAATAGAATCAATGCGTCTCGGACTATTGAACGATACAACCATCTCGTCTCCATTCGCAAGAACAGCGACGTAATACGCTGTTAAAAATAGTTGAAATTGTCGGATTTTAATAATCTTTTACAACTGACTATTAAGGTATCTGGATTCAAAATATACTTGGTTGGTATATCTGAAGCTTTCTTAACAATAAAAAAAATCTGTAGTGGCCAGGCACATGACTTTATCATACAATATGTAAAATTAATAGTTTAGCTGTATGAGAATCTATTTTATTGAGATAAATTATAGGTATTGTCAAAGCATCAGCATTTGACACTACCTACACTACGTCAGCAGAATACTAGTTATTTATGTCACAAGTGCCTAAAGTACGGAATAGCGCGACGAGCGGTGATGCGGCGCGTCACCGAAGGCGGAGCGTCGCCGTCGCACGGAGCGAGTCGCGCTATCTAGTTTTTGGCAGGAGTGACATCAACGTTTATTGTGTTGCTTTTTGAGAAATATGTATAAAAAAAATAATGGTTGTATTTCTGTATAGGAAATGTTAGGTTGGTACCACTTTGACGAAAAGGCAAGTTTAAAAAGCTAATTCAAATTCTGACAGCATTATATTTGTTCATGACACTGTAGATGTCACATCCGTACCAACATACGAAAATAAAACTACACTCATCCCTATACTTTATTTACAATTTTCTCAATTTATTGTTTTTAGAATTAGATATAAAGACGGGTTGATATTTCTTATCAACAAACAATCAAATTGGTGATCTTATTTTATTTGAAATTTGCATTTTGTCATTTGCCGCACTAGAGCGGCAACGTTCCATAGCGGTTCTCCAACCTCTGATGAAATCAGCTGTTTTCGAGTGTGACAGCACAAAAAACTATTTGTCAAAATCCTGGCTACTATTTAGTTTCATATCAACGCAGATGCGACCGATCTCGATCAAATAGAATTTGCTCTTGCAGCTAAACTATTAATTTTACCAAAAAATGTCATAGGCATAAATTATTCAAAATTTCCTCTACTTTAATTTATTATTTAACTATTTTGACGAAAATACAGAAATGGCGGCTCATTTGCAAAATCCTTGAAAAAGGCTTAGAATAAACTACAAGTTCCTTTGGACCCTTGTGAACCAAAAGCTTTTCAGCTCTAAATTAGGTTATGAAACTTCTAAATATGAAGTTTCGTCCCGATACCTTCAGTAGTTTCTCCGGAATCGTCGCCACAAAAATCGTTTACACACATACACACACACACACACACACACACACACACACACACACACACACACACACACACACACACACACACACACACACACACACACACACACAGACATTTTTTGTACCTTGGTCAAAAATGTTCAGGGGACCCAAAAAGACCTATTTCCGCTAAAATCCCAATTTTTTTTTTCGGCACGATTACAATACTTTACATACTGCGTATGATAAAGTAAAAAGAGTCTAAGGACGGATTCTAAGGAATATTGGCGACTATGTTTTAGCCTTTTTGCGATCAATTTAAACCCCACCTTAAGTAGCAGTTCCTCGTCCAAAAGGGGCAATAGACCGTACAAACATAGGTACGAAATCTATATATAATATGCATAATGTATATGCAATACAAACAAGTAAATAATTTTGACTTTTATTAAACTACGTTTATTGTAGGAACTGACTAAGCCGAGATTTTTAGAAACAGTAGGAACTTCATATCGATAAACGTCGCGGCTGTGCCTTCGCCTAACCTACTTCCGAACAAAATTATTACGAAACATGACTGCGTCGAAGTATTGTGTTACGGGGTCTTAAAACACATATTAAGATCTGTATGTTGCCATTATACCACATGAAGCGGAGTGGACTGGCATAGTACCTGTGCAAAAGAATTATTGTAGGGCATAGATATTGCTCAAATATTTTCATATACTATACAATAAACAAATTTTCTGTTATAAATAAATAAATATATCTTGTAGTGTTTTATTTTTGTAAGTGTAGAAAATAAGTGATAACTAACTATAAACCTTCTTCGTAAGTATTTAGTACACAATGTGCTCTTAACTGCCGCTTAATTGATATCCAACAGTATTGAACACAGATGAGTTAACGGTGAGTATTAATTGCAAATACAGAAGTTTTGATAATCCGGACTAACCTGTATTCTAACTAATCAAATAATATGAAAACAGAAATGATCGATTTTGTAAAATTTTATTCTTCAAAAATCTTTTCCCATATTTTATTGCGGTTTGCCACGTAAGATATAATACAATCATATGTGCGTAATAGTCTATAAGCAAAAAATTTACAGAAAGCAACATAATATGTAAACTCGTAAACAAAGAAAATGTCGACGCTTTAAAACTCAAACTAAAATGCGGTAACATGGCGATATCCGATGCACAGTTCACACGTAGCTTGTAACGAATTACCATGCCTGAACATTAAAATTTGTTAATTGTAAATAATTGTGTATAGAAATAAGTATTTAGAATTGTATTATGGTTTATTTTGTGAATTATTTTCAATTGTTTTTGTCGAGAAATGTTTTCGAGTCAAAAACCGTATATAAGACAAATAGGTACGAGGTACGATTCGAATATTTTCCAGTATTTTTTTTTTTTGCAAAGAAAAGCCGTTTCGAATAAGCTGGTTTTGCTGGCCAGTTTATTGGTATAGAGGGGGTATCTCCCACTCCGTTTTTGGCCGTATAAATACCGCTCGCATTGCCCGTAGTAAACAGACTTCTTTCTATCTGAGTTGGCAAGAGACGCTAACCGGGTCTCATTTGGCTCTCTTGAGTTGGCTTTAGGCTAGCCGAGAAGTTCTAGGCAGGATCATAGTTGGCATTGTAGACTAGCATGATATCAAGTTGTAGTTAGCACCGTAGTTGGCATTTTAGGCTAGCACGTTCTAGGCAGGATCATAGTTGGCATTGTAGGCTAGCATGATATCAAGTTGTAGTTAGCAACGTAGTTGGCATTTTAGGCTTGCACGTTCTAGGCAGGATCATAGTTGGCATTGTAGGCTAGCATGATATCAAGTTGTAGTTAGCAACGTAGTTGGCATTTTAGGCTAGCACGTTCTAGGCAGGATCATAGTTGGCATTGTAGGCTAGCATGATATCAAGTTGTAGTTAGCAACGTAGTTGGCATTTTAGGCTTGCACGTCCTAGGTAGGATCATAGTTGGCGCTGTAGGCTAGCATGATATCAAGTGATAGGTAGCAACGTACTTGACATTTAAGGCTAGCACGTTCTAGGTAGGATCATAGTTGGCACTGTAGGCTAGCATGGTTTAAGTTTCAGGTAACATTGTAGATAATAATTGTTTCGGGTTGATATTCTGTTTTCATTTATGTATTGGGAATTTCTTTTATGTGCAAGTCCAAAAATAAATTTATTTAGTTATTTTACGCAGGATTTTGTTTTAATTTTCGAAGAACCCCAATAGTAAAGAGCTAGCTACTACAGGGAAATATCTTAAGATATTATTATTGTGTGACGAAGAAAAGTCGGATCAGACGAACCACGTTACAAGCTGACAGTGAAGCGCTATATATCACTAGAATATTACTAAGATCTTATTTTTCTATGATTGGCGGGCGACATTGGTTTTCCATTGCCAACCTCTCCTTAACCTATAGTCGCTTAACTAGAAGTTTAGACTGCATTGAAGGACCCGACGTGTCGTAACTAGCAGTTAACGTAAACTACTAGTTTGGGTAACTACAAGATTTAACCTTGCATTGATAGATCCACCCTATATTTTTCCGTATTACATTAGATCGGCTAGTGTATCATGTGTATCTGCTAGTGCATCTGTGTGATCATGAAACAAATATAAACGTAACATAATTTAATGATTTTATTCATGCAGTGTTGCGTTCAGGTTGCTTTAGAATTCATTCGAGTTTAGAAATTCTCTGCTTCCGAGTTCGAACGACATACGTTCGCCCATTTTTGCAGAAAACATGGGTTTAAAACTCGAAGATAAAATGCTTAGGGATTTAAGATACGAACGCGAGCTGACAAGGAAGGAGGTCGTAAAAACAGGGTTTTACGAGCGTATCAAAGGTACTGGAGACTCACGTCAAGGCTATACTAGAAATTACCGTCCGTTTAGTGTCTTCTCTTGTAGCAGCTTGAAGTACGTGTACAAGGTTCCCGAACGCACTTTGCTTAGCCCATTGAGTAAGTTATTTTCAGTATATGTATAAGCGTGTTCCAAGAAATTAGTTACAATACGTTATATAGAAAAGCGAACACCAAGAATGCATGGGATAATTGTTTTCCAAACTTTGTGGAAATGGTATCGATTATTAACAACATAATTTATCGTAATGTAATTTTGAAAGAAAGCGAGTAATGTTATTATTGAATATTATTTATTATGCTTTTGTCTGGTCTGGTTTGATGCACTCTCCGACTCGCTGCAGTATGAATTCCAGCAACTTAAAAGATTGTGTCCCAAGGGACTTTCAATTCGTGACGGAGAAATTTCAGCAACTGCGGAGGAAGAGCTTAACTGCCTTTCCATTGTGTCCCAAACATGTTTAATTTGATATAAATCCGAAAATCTAGGTTGGTATTACCTATGGTTTTCATTGGCGTCTTGAAGAAACTTTAAAGATCCGGTTGAAATTAAGAAGCTTGCATAACCTTTTTGAAAAAAAAAATTGTTTCATTCGCAGAAGAAGATGTGCCACGACTTCCGACATGTAGCTTCGAATGAACGCCAATGGAAATAATCTCATGAGCAATCTAGCCCCATACCAGAACTTCGGCAGGTTGGTGATGCTACGTTTTCCACAAATTCATCACCAAACCAAATACCAATCAACTTAGCGACTTAGGACGTGAAGAACGTAGTAATCCTGATTCTTTGCTTGATAAACTTGTCCACCAGCTGCGGGTATTTGGTGCACAATAGGTGGCATACACGTAGATATGTCCACAAGGGGAACTTGGGACTCTTCATGGGGGCCTGCAACAATATGTGGCTCGTTTTCCAACTTTTTTGCAGATAAAAATGGCCGACCACGCAAACGTTGTCCATCCGTACCACCATTCCGTCTGCAGTTTCTTCTGTTCGTTGTTAAGACTTACATATTTGAGATGTTTAAGGTTGGATTCGAAATACAACCAAATATACCTCACAAATTTTGGGGTCAGTATTTCCTGGTATTTCACCGAAATGATTAGGTATTTCCATTCAAATTATACGTCGATCAGAGCTTGAAACCTTTCTCATTTCGACCACCATGTTAATGGTGAAATGTTGTCATCAGTAGGGCCAAGCCGCGGTTATTGTCCGCGGTTATTGTTCGAAGAAAAATGTGCCTCCCAAAAAAATGAACAAATATGTTTTTGTAATCATATTTTCGATAGTAGTGGACTAAGGTTGAGGTACGTAAAGTGAAAATAGTGAAAATGTTTGGATCCAAATACCAGGGGTAGCAAATGTTGCCTAAATAAATAAAAAAATCTATCGTCTATTGTTCCCACATGTCAGGCACTGATGATACTGGTTGTGGCTTGACCCCATTGACTTAAAGTTCGTGATTATTTTACGCTGATTCTTTGTTGTTGTAGTTTCTGTAATGTACAACTGTATTCCGCTAATAAGAATTAAACATTTATCAATAAGAAACGACAATAATATTATGCAGGTCATATTATTTATCGGTCAACACCTTTTGCCGTTAAATCTTGCTTTAATGTATTTCTTCTAAGTAAAAAATGAATTGAAGGATTGCAAGATCAAGTGTAAAAATGTGTAAAAACATCAATACAGTAAAATTATGAAGTTCATTAACCGTACCGTTTGCCGTAAATTTTGTTAAAAGATTTGACGAAAATATGAAAGTTTTCAGCAATTTTAAGGTACAAAGTTTTGTCCGATCCAGTCTAAATTTTTAGCGTTATCATTATAGTTTATTCTTATACCTCACATTTTAATTCCACAATATTTGTACAAAAACATAACACGAAATAAATTGGTGTTATGTAATGTACCTATACTAAAAAGTAATCGTAATATGCATACATTAATGGAAGACACATTTTTTTGAAAGGCTTTTTTCAACTTTTGTTTTTCGAATGTTGCCGTTAATTTTTCCCCAAAATGTAATGGACGATTTTTTCTTACATCATTTTACTTCTTCGCATGGAAACGGACATCAGGAAAGGGAGTCTTTTGCAGGAACGAATATTTACTGTGTTTTGCCATAATCAATGCGTTTGTCTTTAATTTTGGAAGCACTTAATACAATCAATCTGCATAGTTTGAGAATTTTGTATTCTTATTATTTGTGTGAAACAAAATATTACCAGTTCCTCTATGAACTAAACTGAATTATACATATATAGCGTTTTTGTTTTATTGCATACCAATGATTTTTTCTCCAATAAAACTTTGATACTGGCAGTGATTTATTGCCCTTTTCCTTGACATTTTAGGAATAGCCTTCCATTTAGCACATTTCAAATCTGAGTGTGGCTCTTTTCATGATTCCAAAAAATTGGACACAATATATAACAAATTATTTGAAAACCAGGAAAGTTTGCATGGAAAACATTTCTCTTTTGTAAACTCAGGTATAACGCACTAGTACAAGCGATGCAAATTAATAATTTAATATCAACTGAACTAAATAAAATTAAATACATAATTTACTGAATTTAATAATAATAATTTTCGACAGCTTTTTTTCTTGGATTATGCTTAGGTTGGTATTACGGCCGCCTCTAGGATTTGTTAGCCCGTGTTCAATGCACTCACAAAGAGAGGGTCGGCGCTGGTCATCAGGAAATATATTAAACTCAATTTCAAGCTATCTGCAGAGCATATGATAAACATAATGGAAAGACGTGAATGTGCTTAAAAACATTTTTTACTCATATACTCCCATAAGTTTGATTCCTGGATGGTACTGCTACACCATTTATAGAAGTTGCAGTCGTTGGGATTTCAGACTATCACTATCACTCACTCACTCAAATGTCAGTTTCAAAGCTTTCATTGCGGAACGATGTTATATGGCCATTATTAGGCCTTCCCAGAGTTTGTTACAAGGCACAACTAGCTACAAATGACGCCTTTCTACAAATTCGTGAAAATGCGTAAAACGTAAAACATTCAGTGTGTAAAAAACATTATGTATGGTAAATCAAAACTCTTGACTATGGCTATGGACTAGATTATCCAAAACATATTGGAAAGATTTTTCTTGACAAATTAAAATAATAGGTCCATTAGATACAGCTTCCTTGACAAGATGTAATTTTCTCGAGAAGGATATTCGATCAATATTGTAATTAAGTAATATATTCGTCTATCTATTTATTTAATTTCTCTCATTCATATTTATTTTTATAATATGAGACATATTAAAATTCAAAATATTGCGCCACATAATTCTTTCTTTCCTTTTTGAATTTCAGTTCTATATTTTCAGGTTTGTACTCTAAACTTTGTCCTAGCTTACGCACGATTTTTTACGAAGATTTCATTACCTATTCACGTTGTGCAGTTTTTGTTACTCTGAAATTATACTAATCAATCATTTTGTCCATTAGAAATGAGAAAATATTAGTCCCACTCAAACTGTAATTTTCTACGGTTTAAAATTTGATCAGCACACTAAAGCCGAGAATAAATTACTCCAATTATCTTACAATGGAAACGACGCCTTTGGGCACAAATTAACAACCGTCTGCGGTATACGGATAAAGTAGTGCATTGGAAAGTTAATTTTGTGTATTTATTTCTACCAATCCAATGTCCCAATTCACCCATATTTATAATTCTGTTAATTAATTCACTAGTATCATTGAATACCTGTCATAATGATTTTCGTATCAATGTGTCTTTAAAATTGGCGTGGTCAGATAAATTTGCGCGAATATAGGTTCATATGTGTAGGTATATCTCTGCTTTGTGTTATATTTATATTTATTTTAATAAGTTTCTTCGATTTAAGTGTGCCTCGCATGGGGCTTAGTTCAGTCGGCTTATTTTAGAACGTTTGCTGATGGTGATGTCTTAACGTTCAACATAAGTGTTAAAATTTTATTTAGTTGTCTTTGCAGCTTTGTTTTTCTCAGTACTAATAATTTATGTATGGTATAATGAATTTTAAATAATACATAAGTCGCCCCAGCATTCCTATAACATAAAAGAAATGGCATTCCATCACTCCATCGATAGACTGGTAAGCACACCTCTTTCTTCTGAAGACTTTGACCAAGCATATAGCACAATTACACAGATGTCGAACAACAATGGTTTTAAATCAACAGAAATAGAAGTATTGCGTGCATCGTAAACTTTATAACAACAAGTCAAACAAAAGAACCGAGGACATACCTCATGTCAAGATTAACGACGCCACAGTAATATATGCGAATACTGCAAAGTATTTGGGTAAGATACAAAGCTAAGGTGAAAAGAACACGTTAAGAAGAACAGTGTAGTGCTTGGTCTCAAACACAGAGAACTGCACTGGCTTCTGAGAGAAACTCTCAATTGTCCGTACAGGACAAACTACAAATCTACAAAAAAGTACTAAATCCGATTTGGTTTAATGGCATCCAGCTTTGGGTTTGCGCAAAAAAAGCCAATATACGAGGAACCCAGACTTTCCAAAATAACGTACTAAGCAATATGGTTAACGCTCCTTAGTACATATGGAACAGTGACATGCACCGTGATCTTGGTGTCCCACAAGTCATCCAAGAAATAGAAAGATCCGCTGCTAAGCATGAGACTCGCCTAAGCCATCACGTCAACGGAGAGCTCCTGCAGCTGGACAACCAGAATCTAGTGAGAAGACAACAACTCAACCCTTCGAACTAGTGAATCAGTGAAATGTGTAAAAAGCAGAGCACAGTGAGTGAAGAGTTAGTGCTTCTTGTTTAGGACAAACTAAATTTAGGATATCAGTGGATGATAGCCTATTAGAGACAACTACCTACCTAGTTTAAGAATTAAGATTTTTATTCATTATTAATATTATTATTAACTTGTATTTTAAAAAATACACTTATTCACGGTATAGAGCTTTATATTGAGGCTTTGCAGTCAACAGCGAGTATATAAATTAATTTTATTGTTCTTTATTAACTAGAAAAGTTGAAATAGAAGTGTTATGGATAATTAACAGTTTTATTTTGTTTATAATTTGTTCGGTTTTGGTGCTATATCACAACTATCACTTCATCTGGACCAACTTACGTTTCGAAGAAAAAAGATTTACATCAAAACCAAGAACACCATAAAATGCAAACACGATAGGTGTTTTGTTGCGTGTATTCGGGTTAGCGCTGGCGCTGGTTCAAATAAAAACTGCTAACGCTTCACTAAACTATTGATTGATTTATTAGAGTGGTGCAAAAAACGGATTTTTCGCTGGAGGGCCATGATCAGACCAAATCGGTTACTTTTCCTGAAAAAAACGTCTAAATTTGAAAAATCGGTTAACGCTTAACCTCATGATCCCATTTAAAATACCTTGGAAAAATACTATTTTAAAAGTTGTGGGACATTATAAGATTTGTCTCCCCAAGAGACAAATCCACAACTACTACTTTTTATTTCATTACCCCCACCTGCAGAATCCTAAATATGAGGCAATTATTTCCCCAAATTTACAATGTTGCGTACTTTTAATAATTTTGGCTAAAATTATTATTATTGGTGGATAGGCACATTACTTGCCGTTTACCAATAATTTGCAATTGTTGAAACAAAATACCATTTGTTTAAACAAAATACAATGTTACGCACATTTTTTGCAGAAATTATTATTGCTAGATTATCGGCATTTTCTTCGTAATTTGTTAGTTATATTTGAAATTGTTTAAACAATTATCACTTGTTTAAACAATAATATGTACCTATACAGTGTTATTTATTTTTCTTTAAATTTTGTTGGCTGTAAATTAATGTTATTATAATAACCAAAAAGCAGCCAATAGGCTCATTTCTCACTGATTAACTAATTTAAAATTGTTTAAACAAATACTATTTGTATAAACAAAAATGTACAATGCTACATACATATCATTCATTTTTTTTTTAATTATTGTTGTTAGATACTGGCATGATTTTCGTAATTTGTTAATTAAGTTGAATTTGTCTAACCAAATACCAATTATTCAAACTTAAATATGAAAATTTATTTATCTTTTGCCAGTAATCTTTATCATTGCAATATTGGTATGTTTTTATCAACTAATTAAGTAATTAATGTGCTATACCTAATGCACAAAGCGACTTACAGAGTCAGCTGCTTTGAGACTTTCAAAGTTAAATTAACAATTGGTGACACACTTTAAGACAGGGTTTGGAGGTGATACCTACGCAATGCTTTCGGCTACCCAGAAAGAGTATCACTGAAGACCATATGAACATCTGGCTAATAACAAAATGAGGGAAATATTTTAAACAATTGGAAAAGCTAATTACGCGGAATTTCCCATTAGTAGTTTAACCCATTAGTAAGTACCTGATGGTAAGATAATTTATTTTATACATTATCCACTTTTATTTAAACGTGCATAGATTTCTCTAATGTTTTTAAAGATGTTCTTCTGTATACTTCTTTATAAAGGAAAATAATTGTTCATTATTAACATTGGTATCACAAAAACATATGACAAAAACATATGCAGGATGAAAACGCGAGCACGTTTCTTGAATTTAATACAACTTTATCTTACAGAAATGAAAAGTATGTGACAATACTGTCAATAGTATCAAAATTGTGTCAAATCCTGGCCGCAGTGCGAGCGATCTCGATCAAATAGTATTTGCTCATGCAGCTAAACTATTAATTTTACCAAAAAATCCATAGACAAAAATTATGCAAAATTTCCTCTGCTTGAATTTATTATTTAACTATTTTAACGAAATTATAGAAATTACGGCTCATTAGCATTAGCTCATTATTAAAATCGTTGAAAATGCTGGGATTTGTCTAGATGCTAATGCGAAACAGTCCGTGCGATAAACAATCGCAGCAAATATTAATTTTAAAAATTGTATACATAAACATAATGCTACAAATAATCATTTATTGACCACTATCGAAGTGTTCGGGTTCTCACTACAATACTATAAATAATTCACGAAAGTGATGTGTAAGTATCTGGAAAACCCCAGGAGGTAACACTAATTGCAGATTCCAGCCACGTCCGTACTCTAAAACAAAAGAACAGTATATAAGGAACAACGGCAGCACTCCTACGTGTTCCTTTGTTTTCGCGTCATCCCCAATATTCTCTCAGATAGCTTTTATTTTCTTATTGTGCACGTTGCGTTTTGATTTTGCCCACTTTATTTCGTGGATGGGCACGGTATGTTTACAAGCCCCGCAAACGGAATGAACCACCCTCAAAACGCAGAGGAACTTTTTGGCATTTATGTATTTATTAGCTTTTCCTTTTAGCGAATTCCACCGTAAATAAGAAGCCGGACCAGATGAAATAGTCCAGAAGATAAGATAAATAACGAATTTCTCGTTGTCTATATGATGGTCGGTATGATTCCATAAAAATATACACTGGAATTTTTCATCATCTGAAATAAATACCCTTGTTGAATATCGCTCATGCTTCCCTTTTCTGACGTGTAACATTCCTAACTTAGGATTGGGGTTTGTATGTCAAAATTAGTCGCAAAATTTTGTCTATCCATCTTTTCATCAAAACGCTTAAGCATGGCAACGCTTAAGCAAAATGTCTTAATGTTATAAACAAAGAATTCCTATAAATTTTGAAAGAAATTTTTGTAGAAGTTATTTTGTAAAATGGGTTATTATATCCATAACGATCTATACTGCGTGTATACAGGCTGTTCCATAAGGTAGTAACAACCAAACTTGTTTATTTAAAATGGAGCATTCTATATTTCTGCACAATTTTGAGTTCCTCGCTAAATTTTACGCCAATGAAACATAACGTTACCTACACTAAACTTTATACTTTTTCATTTATTGGCATTTTTATTGTAAAACAGTAGTCTAAGAAAAACTGTATATCTCAATAACCGTTTTTAATTTTATTTCGATAGCTTAGCTTATGATTAAGTAAGAAGTGTTGTATTATCATGATTATATGCCGTCTCCAAATTATGTACAGGTTTATATTTAGAAGTTTTATGACCAAACTTAGAGCTGAAAAGCTTTTGGTTCAAAAGGGTCCAAAGGAACTGGTAGTTTATTCTAAGCCTTTTTCAAGGATTTTGCAGATGAGCCGCCATTTCTGTAATTTCGTCAAAATAGTTAAATAATAAATTAAAGCAGAGGAAATTTTGAATAATTTATGCCTATGACATTTTTTGGTAAAATTAATAGTTTAGCTGCAAGAGCAAATTCTATTTGATCGAGATCGGTCGCATCTGCATGGATATTAAACTACATAGTAGCCAGGATTTTGACAAATATTTTTTTGTGCTGTCACCACAGAAATGTCTATGGCTGTCACCACGCTGTCACACTCGGAGACCCGCTATGGAACGTCATCTACAGTGTCATGAACGAATATAAATCTGTCAGAATTTGAATTAGCTTTTTAAACTTGACATTTCGTAGAAGTGGTATCAACCTAACATTTTCTATACCGAAATATAACCATTTTTTAATTTTTTTAAAAATACGTATTTCTCAAAAAGCAACACAAATAACGTTGATGTCACTGCTGTCGAAAACTACCTTGCGCGACTCGCTCACATGCGACGACGACGCTTCGTCATCGGTGACGCGCCGCATCACCTCCATATCACCTCTCGTTGTGCTATTCCGTACTTTCGGCACTTGTGAGTTAAGCAACTATTATTCTGATGGCAGTAGGTAGCGTGCTTTGACAATACCTTCGATTGATACTATTGACTATCAAAATGCAGACACAATTTATCTCAGTCAAATAGATTCTCATACAGCAAAACTATTAATTTTATATATTGTATGATAAAGTCATGTGCCTGGCCACATCAGATTTTTTTTAATAAAATATATCATTTGCAATTTAATATTATAATTTGAATTAAAATTTTACTTATACCTTGTAGGCTGTGTAAATCTGTGGTATCTGTCAGTGGTATCTGTCAACTCTACTTGCCAATAAAGTATTTTTGATGCATTCGCCAAAAACCCACACCATGTCAATTAATGCCTCCTGGGAAAGGAGGCATTAGTTGTTCGCCATAGTTCGCCATATTTCCCAAAATTATGCAAATCTAACTTAACAACCCTAACAATATTACCACCACTGAATACCATCAATACCTTAATAACTCGTTTAGCACAGTTTTTTATAGCCTACAGGGTATAAGTAAAATTTTATTTCAAATTATAATAACATTGCAGATGAGCTAAAATGTTTTATTTTATTAAAAAATATGAAGTCATTCGAGAAAACAGTACGTAGGTAAATACTTAGCTGGTTTAATAGGTAATGTAGTTGTAAAAGCACTTATTGATAGAAAAATCAATTTTTTATGAAGAAGACTAGTTATCCCTGCAATGGTTTATTTTATCACTAGTGTGTACTAGTACTTTCTTGCGCAGAACGATGAGTAGAATCCAAAAAATTAATAAGTTATAGGGTGTTCCATTTAAAAAAAAATAACCTTACGAAAAACTCTTTGCTTTATCTTGTTGCAGATTTTGACCAAAGTGTACACAATTCGGAGATGGTATGTAATGTACGGCTCGGAGTTCTGTATATATGAGTGAAAGCAGTTCTAAAGTATTTTCATTAACAGAGGTACAATCTTCTGAGATCGCACTGTTGAGACACCCTGTATTGTCAAGACATCTGTCATTACTAAAGTTCTGGATTTTTCACAATATTCATATCAAATTCCTTAAAAGCTTTCCACCTCTATAACCAAAATGGCAGTCCGATGCATTGCAAAGAACTCTGTTTTTTTAAATTAAATATTTTAAGTTCATAAATAACAGAAACAGTCATTTAGTGGCTTACAAAACTTTAAACAAATTAATAAATTTAGGAAATAATTTTTGTCCTCATAGCGTTAATACATTACACACTCGACGCTATAGCTAGTATTGTTAGTTAAATTTGATTTTATTTAATATTCTCTATAGAACACTATACGACTCATGACAGAACATAAGGTTGCAAATAACTTAAAATCTTTTGCTTTTAATCATTTTTTAAATACTAATTTAATTATCTTTAATTGTATGTAATAATAATTTGTAATTAGTTGTCAATATTTGAATTTGAGTTTTTTATTACCTTCTTGCGTTTATGTGTACGTGTGTGTGTATATGAAGGTATGTCTATGATGTAATTTTAATGGTATTGGTTTGTTGGCGCTGCATCTAACCTCATAATGTTTCTTCTTGCTGGTATTCATGTGCAGATGAAAGAAATTTATTTTCAGAGACATGTTGACGCCAGCACAAAATGAAGAGAATAACAGTATTCCATACCTAGTTTTGCATATTTCTGCAGCAAATCTTCAACAATTATCTAGAAGTTCGGGCTTTTATTGTTTCCAATTTCCTATACAAATAAACAATATCACTTGGGTCACTAAGACCCATGCTCGCTAATACAGCACAACACATTTTCAATACACACGACCCACATGGTAAATACCAAAATTAAAATAAAGATGCATCATCATAATTTGTGTTGTTTTAAATCGCATTTACTTTATGGCACTCTTAAGATTACCAGGGAATATTCTAAACTGTGGCATGATGTGCCTATAATTTTAAAATGGCTCTTGATAATCTAATATAATAGTAATAACTGGTGATATTAAAGTAAAATCTTTAATATTGATTGAATCAAAAAATACTTAAATTAATTTTACATCAAAACGTGAGACATTTTTGTAATGTGTTAGTTTTGATACAGAGTGTTACACAGATATCTAAAGAATGATAAACGCACTAAAATTTACAGCTTTTGTAGGGTTACTGTTATTATATTATTATTATTATATGAGGCTGATACTATCCAAATTTGTAGCATTCCAAGAACCTTGCGCAAATTTACGTGGAATTTCCATTTCGCATTACACGCAGTATTGGCATAGTATCGCAAATTCACAAGTTTCGGTTCACATAGACTAACGGTCTATCGACTGCAACTCTTCCGACACTGATTAGAATTTATGGTATCTCCAACATCGTATTTCGTACTTAAACCGATCGAGGGCTGTTTATTGGAAACCGATACTCGGTCACCCCATGCTCGTTCTCTCTTCCTGTCCGAATTACCACTCTCCTCCTGTTTTTGTCCATCTCTCTCTTCCTTGCTTCTGAATCATAAACTACACTTTGCTTTGTACCGAAGTGACAAACATTACCATTAATAAAATAGTGTTGAATGTCACGCTATACAGACAACACCTGCAAACGATGCAGACATTATTGTGGATATGTTTTCTAATACGTATACGAATGGTTGATGTCTATAATAAAATGTCGTGTCAGAAACGCGATAAGTAGTGTTATGTACAAATTTTCGTAGGGGTGGTAAAAAATGATGATGATTTTTTATCAATATTAAGTATTCTATGCTGTAACTGCAAAAAAAGTAATAAATAAATGAATTAAATGTATTACCATTTTTAGAAATTCAGTTAAAAGGGAACTGCTGAGAATACTTAAGTTGATGCTATTCGGCGCCCCTTCAGCGTACTGTAATTAACTCATACCATTTTCATTAAAACAATTTTATGTTTTACGTTATCATATAATAACATCAAATACTATCTTAACTGTCTCAATTGAACAATTTGAACAACTATCCATTGAAAGTCCAACTTTTCACTGCACATCATGTCTTTCAAAGCAAACGGTGGCATGAATAATTTAAAGTGATATTTATTTTCAATTGGCAGTATTTTAACAAATATAATTATCTCAGGTTTTGAATAAAACATATAATGGTAAGTTACTACAACCGGAAGCGATATTAAAGAATGTGTCAGTTAATAAACATAATAAAGATGTTTATTTGAAAAAGATAAAGATATAAAAAAAATGAAAATAAAATAAGTTGAATAATTCTGTGTCGCAATAATAAGTACATAAACATATGGAGTCGCTGATCTTAAATGTAAGGTACGAATTATATCAATCAAATTTGCGTTTGAAAATATTTTTTAAATGGATGATAGAAGCAGTCATTGAGAACCCATGTAGCCAAATATACCATTATACAAAAAATTACGGTTGAATTGAAATTAAAACAAAAAGTAACCTAACCTAACAAAGAACTCAGACGCTAACCAATAACTCAAAACTACCGTTGCGAATTGTGATCTTCTACTCATCATTTTCCAGAAAATTAATATTGATAATAATAATATAGAATTTAAGAGGACATCCGGAGAGAAATAAATTTAAACATCGGTATCCATTTATCCAAAAGTTATACGTGATTCTGCGGCATTTCCACCAACCCAAGTAAGCGTTGCCAGTTTATGTTCAGAGTTAAATCTTGTTTTTTTAGTAGAATGAATTCTATTTTGTATTTGTGGTCCGACAAAATGCCAGTTCGACATCTTACAGAAACTTTTTTATTTAGAATAAGATAATCTCAGTTTAATTTTTTTGTCCCATGAATTTGCTGTAAACTAATAAACCTTTTGTTTTTCATTAAGGTTTTATATACATTTGGGTTCAGCATTTTTTTGAGTAATTTTTTATGGTACAAGACATGAAAAATACAAACAGCTTATTATTTTTTAAAAATCTCTGGCAGTCTTACGGTGCTAACAAAAGTGTGCTATGTACCCATATTAACCGACTTACTATCACTATTAATTAAAAACGTATCCATACAATTAAATGTCCCGTGCAATAGAAAATGTTATAATTTAGTTATTTTAAATAAAAATACTAGAGTAGGAATAAATTTTTTATTTATTTTTATATTTACACGTTGATTATTCTGTTTGAAAATATTCAAGCTTAGTGACTCGAGCTAAACATGACTATTCGAGTAGGTACTTTTTTGTAATGACTGATAAGTTTATTTTCCCGTTTTCTTTTAGTACCGAAATGTGTCGTGTCATAAGAAACTATACACTGTTAAAAGTTTCAAATGCTGACAATTTGGGTTTAAGTAAAGTTTCAAGGGCATTTCATAAAGGGTAGAACAACAGCACATTGCAACTGCTTTTGATGACAAACCGAGTAAACACGATATATAAAAAGTTATATGTAGATAGATCAATGAAAAATTTTCCTTTTAGGAAAGTTGCCGATAACATCACTGTAATTATTGCTGTAATGCAATAATTTATTGATAACTATATTATTGCGCCTTCGAAAAAATCCTTTCCAAAGGATGATTCTTCCAATATTTCTTTACTTCAATTAGTACGACGTATGTTATTAACACTGTTACACCACCTGCTTTGTTCACACTAGTGCCCATATGTCGCAACGTTTAATGATCTTTTTTATGGTTGTATGAGCGACCTTGCATGTTCACTGCTCCAGGCGTCAAAACTATACCACATATCTGCATTGTTGTACTCCTTCCTATCTGCATTCCAGAATACTGATTATATTAAATAACACTCGAGTCGCTATGCGCATTATTTATCGTACAAATATTTTAATTGGGCAGTATTATGTACAACAGATTGTTGTACTGTTATAATATAAATTTGTTGTTCGATTGCTGTGAGGTAACGAACAACTGCATTTCCGCATATAAATTTTATGAGATTAACGGTTGCTTTTATGTAGTAACTGAGTTATTTATAAGCTTTGTTAGTTATTATGAAAGAATAGCGCTTGTTGGCCTTTATTTAATTATTACAAATGACTGTGTTTAAACAACATTGATAAAACACTCACGTTTATATTTTTCTGTTAAGTATAAGTCAGTTACTTCATATATATCAATAGTTATTAATTGATTATTTTTTATTGAGAATTTAATAATTTAAAAAGGTGAAATAATTAGTTATGACACATCTGCAAACTAATTTACAAGAAAAAAGGCCATTCAAATATTATGAACAACTACAGTTAGCCTTTTAAAATTTGCCAGTTAAGAATGCTATACCATGTTTTGAATATGACGTGTATCTAGAGGACGTGCGTTGTAATGATCTCGTAATAAGTCAACATATTTGACAACAACACCATTTTCAAAAAGTACCTACATACCCAGGAGTCCGGACGCCCTATAATTGCCGGGTGCGACTTATGTGGGGTAAAATTGAAATTCTTTAAGGAAGGTGCCAAAAACGAACAAAAAGAGCAGAACGCTGTAAAAAATAGGACATCATCGATAGGACGAGGTCGATTTTGAGACTGCTGACGAGGACATTTACTGAGATATGGCGGAGGAGACGGTGAGATTAATTCAAGTATGTACCAGTTAGTCAATTTTCAATTAAGTGTAATTGAAAATGATTTTTAATGATGTGCTTTATTAGGACATAATTGAAAATTAGTAATACTAATGTAGTAAATTTTAAAGTTAAAAAGCTTAACTAAAAAACTAAACTTAACTAACCCCAAATGTTGGTTCACGTATGTGGACGAGACTTTCGTAATGTGGCCACATGGACGGCAATCCTTAAACAATATCCTCGACTACCTCAACCAGCAACACCCAGACATACGCTTCACCATGGAAGGGGAAACAGATGGCTCTCTTCCTTTCCTCGACGTCCTAGTTACTCGCACTCCATACGGCACCTTTGAGCATACCGTGTATAGGAACCCTACTCACACCGACAGATACCTCAATGCCAATTCCCACCATCATCCGCGCAGAAACAACAGTAATCAACACCCTTGTGAAAAGAGCAATTTCTATAACCCACCCAACATACCTCTAAAAAGAACTTGACCACTTAACCAAAGTCCTATCCCAAGTCCTCAATAATTAAAACCATTTCCCGACACCTAAACCCAACCGATAATGCAACTCATCAGCATCACAACGTCCCAATTGTAACCGCTTTCCTTCCTTATGTCCAGGATACGACAGATCGTATTGGACGCATCCTCCGCAAGTACAACATAAAACCGATATTCAAACTCCTTTCCAAACTATCGGACTTACTTCCTTCTATTAAGGACAAACTCCCTCCTCTTCTTTATCCTGGTGTATACCGGCTTCCATGTGCTTGTGGAAGAGTCTATATTGGCGAGACGAAGCGGGCAGTTAGCGTCCGAGTATCTGAGCACGAGCGCTGCACTGGATTGCGACAAATCGCTGGTGTTCAGCGAGATAATACGGGACATGAGATCCTGTTTACACATACCAATATCCTCGTCCGTGAATGTCATTACTACGTCCACGTAGGCCAGTCAGGCAGAGATTTGGAAACTCTACTAACGAAAATCAATTGATGGTATGTTAAAAACTGTTGATATACATAATTTTGGAGTTAATTTAACTACATAACAAGTAAATAAAAATAGTTGAGATCCGCAACGGTGAAAATTGTTACAGAAGGTGTAAGAAATTTCATTATGTCCTACATGATCATAAAGTGACATTTTACATCTTAGATACCGGGGCAAAAACTGCTTTAAGGGCGTTAAGGATTCTTAACGCCCGCGCGGGCATTAAGGGTTGCCATGGTTATATGTCAAATATATCAAATATTTGTCATTCAAATTGTAAATTTTAAATCGTCAATGTCAATTATTGGCGATTAAGGTTATAAGTTTGACAATTAATTGTCTGTCTTGTCACTCATCACTGTCAATTATTGGCGATTAAGGTTATAAGTTTGACAATTAATTGTGTATTGTCACTCAACTCCGAATTGTATGTATTGTTATTCAACTCCGTCGATACGCATGTCACTTGATAACGTCAAAATATTTATTAATATTATTCAAACGGTGGAACAAAACCATTGTAGGACATAAATATTATTATTTTTTTTTTAGTTTATACCCTCGGGCGACTTAAAAATCTCGAGGACCCACAGGCCCGAGAACCGTCACCCTCGGGGCATAAACATCCGTGTAATGCCCTTGGTACATAAATAACTATTTCCTCGACTTTTGAACCAGACAGCTTTGAATTTTCATTTCCGTCGTGGTTTGAGCCACTGCTTAGCGACGTTGTCATGGCGATGACAACGTCAAGCGACAAGTGACAAGCGCTACAAATAATTTTAATATGTCAAAGATATTTTAACGTTATACCTAGATACAGCAATAAGTGTAATTTGTTAATAATAATATTTAATCGGTATGATATTCTGAATATAAGGTCATCTTGATCGCGATTTTTATCACCCAGCCACCGAAAAAAAGGGATGTTTAATAGAAAACAAGGTTATTTTTTTATTTATGACGCATGAGGCTAGAGTGCTAAACGAATTAAATTTAAAGTACCTATTGTTAATAGACCAAATGTGCAATTCCTTCTAACATCCCGATTAAAAATCTCAAAGGGAATGTAAAGTCATGTTGTTATAACCTTAAAATTGACTCAATTGGTCTAATAGCTTTACACCAAATGTTTATTGGTCTGTCCTAAACAAATCAATAGTGTTCATACGCCGTGGGTTACCTCGTTTTCATTTAAAAAGTATATTCTCTTTGTTGACTTGGTGATCGACGATTGATATGTTTTTGCATTCAGAATCTCATGCAGATAGAAATAAAGCTAATACTAACCTAAAGCGTATCACCAATCGTCAATCAAATATATGTATTCGCCTGGTTTTGGTCCCATAAATAAGCCAATCGCATTCAGTTTGGCATATGCCTACAAGTTTATGCTGGAGTATTCGTATAAATATCAGGGTACACTAGTTCGGCCTAGAAAGACTACTTTGTCCTTAAACGTGTTTGACCGATAGCATTTACGTCTGGATCTAATTACTGTAGCAATGTGCAATGTGATCTGCTCTCTGATAATGCTAGTTAGGAATGGTTAAAAATAGACTACACACAAAAAATAATATACACATGTTAGCAATAGAAAATCCTGTCTATATAGGTATTTTAATACAACAATAATTCTGTAATCACAAGAGTACCACAACTCACCTTTGAGCTTTTGTCAGGTACCTAGTTAACCACCAGAAAATGTATAGTCTTGTCCACCTGAATGTCAGGAGTTTCTGATAACCAGTAAATTCAATTATGCTAATTTACCTTCCTGTTAAGATTAAATTGTTCTTCACCGAACCACAGCATCTTCTCCACAATTCTTCATCCTCGCCTAGCTTTTGTTGAAACCACTGAGAAAACTCTTCGATCAGTGTAGTATCATTCATCGTCTGCAGTAATTTTGAGATATAAATTTTCTACTTACAAATCTGTATTAAGGACAACTATGTTACGGACAATTGTCGTGTAGGGCTCATATTATTACTAAAGACATGAAATTAAAAGCTTCATTTGAAAGAACATCAGAAAATACCAAACGAGTCCATAATGGCAACCTTGCAAAATGCTTATCACAGCATTTTATTTTACCGTCGTCGAAGGCACATGTTAATTCTTGAGTCAAGAAATTAACACCATCATTTGACGGACCATTAGGGATCGTACTTATCAGCTGCAGCCTGTAGGTGGTTTTCACCAATAAATTTATCAGTTCCTTGAAACTTATTATTTTCATTTGCTCATTTGTTCTTTGTATACACATAAACTGTACACATTCAGTACTTGGAGAATTCCATTATATAAGGAATGTTGGTGAAATTGCACCCGGTGTGCAACTTTGTTATCACATTGTACTTAATACCGAGAATCCCAGTAAGCGCATCCAGTATTGCGTAGCAATATACATACATCTGAATCTGGCATTTCATATGTTATAACTTGATATTTGCAACGCAAATAGGTGTATAGACGCCAGCAATAACAATGGGGAATGTGCCGTAGGTACGCAAATATAAGGTAAATTTATGTGCAAGCAAGAAATAAGCATGACAGAATATCTAAATGCATGTATGCAGGCGTGCTCTCCATATAGTAACTAGCTGCCACTATGCATGTAACGTTCCAGATGCAATACCAAAATTAAATTCGGTTGTGAGCGTTCCGCAACACGTCTGTCATTAGTAGTTATGTCAAACACAATCAAATATAATACGGATTGCGGCAATAGGGAATTTGCGTACTGTAAACATGCATAGTTGACGGAAACATTGATTCGAAACCGGCGAACGGAACGTAACATGAAAAGAATGTAATGACATTTGTAGTATGCATATGAAAAAAGGCCTAACGTAACAACAAATAACTTACATATTTACAAATAATTTAAATATTTCTTGCAAATTTGTAGCATTTTTACTCGGTGTAAAACACAAACGGGTTAGTTTTCTGCAGAAGTGCTAGATATTTTTTTTTATATATACGTTTCAGGGACAAACACTCTAAATGAAAAGTGGAGTTACATTTTGTGAAGTGGTACGAGTATTATTAGGCTGAACACCCACCAATGTAGTGAAGTGGTAGTCATAAAATATTAGAATTTTTTTAACGGAATTATCATTAGGCGAGGCAAATGACAGATTCCTGTGGCAAAAATACTTCAAATCAAACTTGTAACGTGTACTTTATGTAGTAGTAGGGGTATGATTATACGGAGGGAGGGCCTATCGAAGTGGTGCGACCATGTGGTGGAGAAATGCAAATAGCCATCTGTCAAACGCTGATCAGTTTGTTTACATAGGACCAGCAGTAACATGTTTTCTGTGTAAAAACGTTAAGAGCTTAAAGGTGGTCATTTGACACATCGCCACACCATTAACTTAGAGCTTTTGTCTCAGAAATCGTTACAGTAATTCAAAAATTGTACGACCACTACCACTCCACTTTGGTGGAGGCCCTGCTAATAGGTAGGCTACTACATAAACGCCGCAGAAAACACAAATAATGCTGCAGCCACTTGCCGCGATCGCATCCCATTACTGGGCGTCGAATGATATTTTTGTCACAGCTTTTGATTTTTCGAACAGCATAGGTTATGATTTTCTATCAGTTCAACAATGTCAGGTTGTGATTTTTTGTTCAGTTCTGAAATCACAGGTTGTAATTTTTGTCCTGTTACAAATTCACAGGTTGTAATTTCTCGTCACAGTTCCATAACCACAATTAGTTATTTGTGTCATTTCCAAACTACCAGGTTGTGATTTCTCGTCATTGTTTCAAAATCACGGGTTGAGATATATGGCCACTATGTCAAAATCACGGTTGTGATTGCTCGTCGCTTTTCAAAAATCTCACGTTGCGTTGTGATTATTCGTCCCTGTTCCAAAATCACAGGTGTGACTTCTTGTCATGACCCAAAATCTCAATTGAGTTTTTTTACATAATTTTGAAATCACCAGTGATTTTGTGTCAGTTCCAATATATCAAGGTGATCTTTTTTCTCCTGTTCCGAAATCACAGGTTGTGATGTCTCGTGACAGTTCCAAAATCACAGGATGTTATTTTCTTGTCACGCATGTTTAGATCGCTTAAGTGCCGAATCGCTAAACAAGCACACAACAGTCCGTACGGGGTATTTGTAAAATTGTTTGTCCAGTAACTCCAGTAACCAACAGCACATTCCGGAAAATAATAGTAAAGAAAACTCAGTGCGCTCCTGTGCCGGGGTTGTTACTCAACCGCTGGTTACCGAAGTGAGACGTTCACTGCCAGTGGCAAACCAGCTGACTACTTTTCAAGATAACCCACCACACTCATGACATAGACATGTTTAGATCCCAGTTAGTGTCAGCTCTTTGCTGTTCTAATCATGCGGATGTGACATCCGCATCACGTTGTCATCACAGTTTTTGTTAAGTTATTTCGCAAAAATATTGTGCTCAATAAACACCTAAGAAATCTTTGTGTATAAATAATAAGAGAGATAAATTTAAGAGAAAATTATATATTGGCGAGACATATTACACAATATTGATATAATATCGATTTAATACAATATGGAATATACATGTGCTTTGCCTGGCCGAACATTCGATGACTGCACAAAATAAAGACTGCCACCACATTGAGCCATTTGTTGAAACAGCTTGCTACGCTCGAAGGTCGTACGCGTATGGAGGTGTCTGCGGAAATCTCAGCCAGATCAAGAGACATAGACTGCGAGTTATGCGGAATCGTTTTAAAGATGAAAAAGGATATTTTCTCCTTCAACCAAACTTATGATAGCCGATGACTTCAACGTGGACTTGGGGAGAATATCACCATACCCAAAAACCTAAAAACGCCAATTTTGGATTTCAACAAACAATATTCGAACCGACAAGGATAACAACAAAATCAGCCACCACCATTGATAATATCTTCACTAACATCCAATACATCTCTACGTACACTGTTGACACGTGTTTATCTTATCACCATTGCATCCAAATGGTTATAAAAAAACTATTTTACGCCTCCAACAACCACTAGTAAAAGATATACCACGAAAACAGGAGAATTTGAACTGGAATACTCACTAATAACAGAGAGTTGGATCTCCGCCAAGAAGACTGAGGACGCAGAAGGAAAATATGAAACTTTCTTGCAAACCTACCTGACACATACCGACTCTGCTTTCCCCTGAGGTACTCTAAAAGAGGAGGGGAAAGACGAAGCAAAATTTATTACCAGTGCTACAACAGGTTAAAGAGACCCTATCTCTAATACGAGAAAGCTATGAAACCTTGGGACCAGAAGACTTGGCAACAAGCTGAGCACTTTGTTTGTAAACATAATGGTGCCCTCTCCAGGGGAAAAATTCCAAAAAGAGTCCAACCGGTGCCGCAAATATCTTGCTGTCACCTGTGATACCTATAGAAGTTGAAACCACCATTCAGAACCTGAAAACAAAGTACACTAGCAAAGTAAACTTTCTAAGTACAAAAATTCTGAACATGGGAAGCAAGTACATCAGCGCACCATCAACCGATACATCAATGGTTGTTTTGTGGAAGGAGTTCTGCCAAGTTCTATGAAGATTGCAAAGGTGATAAAAATTCTTAAATGAGTGACCCAGAAGTTCTCTCCAACTACAGACCAATAGCCATTTTGCCGATGTTCTGAAAAGTCATGAAATTTCTCAGCTTGTCAAAATTGATACCATTCTTGGCCAAACACAGCATCTTAAATGACCAACAGTTTGGCTTTCGAAAAGGAAGACGTACCATAGACCCAGTACAATCGCTGTTGGGGTATGTCTGGGAGCGCATGGAGGATGGTCAAAATGCGGAAGCCCTGATGTGTGACCTGTCCAAGGCCTTTGACTGCATTCACCGCGAAACTCTACCGTAGAAGAAGCTAGACCAATAAAGGATTAGAGGTAGCGCTCATCGTCTGTTCCAGTCATATTTTTCAAACAGGAGGCAGGCAGTCTATTCCTCGGACGGGCACAGTAATTACTACCCTCTAACACTTGTGGCGTGGCACAGAATCTTTGATCGCGCCCCTCATGTTCAGTTTGTTTGTCAAATGATCTGCCTGAGAACATATCAGGAAAACCAAATGTTTTGCGGACACCACAATCCTTGTACGAGATTCTGATTTAAACAGGCTCCAAACAAAGACCAGAGCAGTTATGCTTGAAGCCAAACACTCGTTTGAGGTCAACTGACTCAAACTAAATGAGGATAAGACGCAGACATCGTTAAGCTTCTTGGAATTACCCTCGATACCAGCCTGACATAGCAGCCCCATACCAGTGACTTGTGCTCCTATTTGACGTCAGCTCTTTATGGTGAGGCAGATTGGTGATGAGGATGCGGCACGCATATGTTACCATGTTTTTTTTCCATTCGAGAATGACCTATGGACTGTATATGTGAGGTGAATCTTGCCATGCAATTTGAGTATTTCAACAGCTAAAGAAAGCGATTAGAGCAATAGCGCAGGTGCCTGGAACAACCGACTCCAGACCGCTGTTTCAAAGATGTGAAAAATGATTGCAATTATACCGTGATCATTAATTGATGGACGGTACTCTCGATGTCATACAAGTTTTGATTTCCTGTATTTTAAATAATGTAATAAAACTAAGTCGCTTTCACAAAGCCAAATAAAAAAATCTGATGTGGCCAGGCACATGACTTTATCATACAATATATAAAGTTAATAGTTTTGCTGCATGAGAATCTATTTGACTGAGATAAATCATGTCTGCACTAAAATTAAACTAGTTAGCCAGGATTTGACAGATATTTTGATAGTCAATAGTATCAATCGAAGGTATTGTCAAAGCATCAGCATTTGACACTACCTACTGTCACCAGAATAATAGTTGTTTATCTCACAAGTGCCGAAAGTACGGAATAGCACAACGAGCGGTGATGCGGCGCGTCACCGATGGCGGAGCGTCGTCGTCGCATGTGAGCGAGTCGCACTATGTAGTTTTCGGCAGGAGTGACATCAACGTTTTTGTGTTGCTTTTTGAGAAATACGTATTTCAAAAAAAATCAAAAATGGTTATAATTCGGTATAGAAAACGTTAGGTTGAAACCACTTCTACGAAATGTCAAGTTTAAAAAGCTAATTCAAATTCTGACAGATGATGTTCCATGCGGTTCTCCGAGTGTGACAGCGTGGTGACAGCCATAGACATTTCTGTGGTGACAGCACAAAAAAAATCTGATGTGGCCAAGCACATGACTTTATCATACAATATATAAAATTAATAGTGTAGCTGCATGAGAATCTCTTCTATTGAGATAAATCGTAGGTATTGTCAAAGCATCAGCATTTGACACTACCTACACTACGTCATTAGAATAATAGTTATTTATGTCACAAATGCCGAAAGTACGGCATAGCGCGACGAGCGGTGATGCGGCGCGTCACCGAAGGCGGAGTGTCGCAGTCGCATGTGAGCGAGTCGCGCTATCTAGTTTTTGGCAGGAGCGACATCAACGTTTATTGTGTTGCTTTTTAAGAAATACGTTTTTTGAAAAAATAAATAAATGATTTCTGTATAGTAAATGCTAGGCTGGTACCACTTTGACGAAACGTCAAGTTTAAAGGTGCGTTCCGATTGGTAGGTAGTGGTAGCTAATGGCGGTGGTAGAATACGAAATTATAGTATTTCTTACATATCGTGATAATGACACATATTAGTTTGCATGTACATAAACATCAGTCACTAGCAATTTTCTATTGGAAATACTATAATGGCGTCGGCTACCACTGCCATTATCACTAATGAAACCGCACCTTAAAAAGGTAATTCAAATTCTGACACATTTATATTTGTTCATGGCACATCCCTACCAACATACTAAAATAAAACTACACTCATCGCTATGCTTTATTTATAATTTTCGCAATTTATCGTTTTTAGAATTAGATATAAAGACGGGTTGATATTTCTTATCAACAAACAATCAAATTGGTGATCTTATTTTATTTGAAATTTGTAATTTATAATTTGCCGCACTACAGCGGCAACGTTCCATAGTGGTCCTCGAAGTAAAGCCGGTGGCCCCGTGTGCTGTCATTATGCGACGTGCACGTTAAAGAACTCTTACTGGAGGTTGGAATTCCTTCAGTAGGACAAAATTCCTGGGTGTGTGTAGCCTGCCCTCAGCGTCGGTGATTGGCCTAAGTTGCGGAACTAGACCGACGTAAAATAACAAGTAAAAAAAAAAATTGTGGTCCTCCAACCTCTGATGAGATCAGCTGTTTTCGAATGTGACAACACAAACAAATATTTGTCAAAATCCTGGCTACTATGTAATTTCATATCAATGCAGATGCGACCGATCTCGATCAAATAGAATTTGCTCTTGAAGCTAAACTATTAATTTTACCAAAAAATGTCATAGGCATAAATTATACAAAATTTCTTCTACTTTAATTTATTAATTAACTATTTTGTCGAAATTACAGAAATGGCGGCTCATTTGCAAAATCTTTCAAAAAGGCTTAGAATAAACTACCAGTTCCTTTGGACCCCTTTCAACCAAAAGCTTTTCAGCTCTAAGTTTGGTAACAAAACTTCTAAATATGAACTTTCGTTCCGATACCTTTAGTAGTTTCTCCGGAATCGTCGTAACAAAAATCGTTTACACACAGACATACACACACACACACACACACACAGACATTTTTTTGTACCTTGGTCAAAAATGTTCAGGGGACCCAAAAAGACCTATTTCCGCTAAAATCTCAATTTTTTTTTTCGGCATGATTACAATACTTTATCTTACTGCGTATGATAAAGTAAAATATTTGTCAAAATCCTGGCTACTATGCAGTTTCATATCAATGCAGATGCGACCGATCTCGATCAAATAGAATTTGCTCTTGCAGCTAAACTATTAATTTTACCAAAAAATGTCATAGACATAAATTATTCAAAATTTCCTCTGCTTTAATTTATTATTTAACTATTTTGACGAAATTACAGAAATGGCGGCTCATCTGCAAAATCCCTGAAAAAGGCTTAGAATAAACTACCAGTTCCTTTGGACCCTTTTGAACCAAAAGCTTTTCAGCTCTAAGTTTAGTCATAAAACTTTTAAATATGAACTTTCGTCCCGATACCTTTAGTAGTTTCTCCGGAATCGTCGTCACAAAAATCGAATACACACATACGCACACACACACACACACACACACACACACACACACACACACACACACACACACACACACATATACACACACACACAGACACACACACAGACATTTTTTTGTATCTTGGTCAAAAATGTTCAGGGGACCCAAAAAGACCTATTTCCGCTAAAATCTCAATTTTTTTTTCGGCATGATTACAATACTTTAGCATACTGCGTATGATAACGTAAAATATTTGTCAAATCCAGGCTACTATGTAATTTCATATCAATGCAGATGCGATCGATCTCGATCAAATAGAATTTGCTCTTGAAGCTAAACTATTAATTTTACCAAAAAAAGTCATAGGCATAAACTATTCAAAATTTCCTCTACTTTAATTTATTATTTAACTATTTTGTCGAAATTACAGAAATGGCGGCTCATTTGCAAAATCATTGAAAAAGGCTTAGAATAAAATACCAGTTCCTTTCGACCCTTTTGAACCAAAAGCTTTTCAGCTCTAAGTTTGGTCATAAAACTTCTAAATATAAACTTACGTCCCGATACCTTTAGTAGTTTCTCCGGAATCGTCGTCACAAAAATCGTTTACACACGCACACACACACACACACACACACACACACACACACACACACACACACACACACACACACACACACACACACACACACACACACACACACACACACACACACACACACACACACACACACACACACACACACACACACACACACACACACACACACACACACACACACACACACACACACACACACACACACACACACACACACACACACACACACACACACACACACACACACACACACACACACACACACACACAGACATTTTTTTGTACCTTGGTCAAAAATGTTCAGGGGACCCATAAAGACCTATTTCCGCTAAAATCTCAATTTTTTTTTCGGCGTGATTACAATACTTTACATACTGCGTATGATAAAGTAAAAATATAGATTATAGAAATTATCCGCTTCTAAAGATTTTACTAGGAGAGTATTTGTTTTATGTAGTACCTTTTGAAAATATTGCTAATACGTTTCTTGGTCGGGAAATGCACCACATCAGCACATATTTGCGATTCTACTTGTTGTCGATATCACCACCGCAAAATAAATCGCCATTCCCAGCCAACCAACGTGTAATTATCGCCAGCATATCGTACTGGGCCCATTCATCAAGCGAGATGTATGCGCCTTGTGACCTCGACGTAAAAATCTTTGTCTTGTCAAGACGCATTGATGATACCGAAGTATTCGTATACATTTTTCAAAATGACACAATGATGTGCAAGGATAATTGACGTAAATTACCGTTGATATTTTTCAAAATTAGACAGCACAATGTATAATTACGGACCCAATAGGCTTCAAAAATCACGCTCTTAATTGTTGGTGTATTAACGTCGAAGGTCGTGTATTGCATTAAAAGGAAGAAGCTGGCGAAGACATCGACAGTTAGCATTTTACTGCTTAATATGCTTCGGATGCGTTCATTGTTTAATTTTAAAGTGGCACATCACGTCATGGATAATATGTTTAACATTGATGTTAACGCTATCTAAATAATGATGTACAGTATGTAGATAATGTGATCGTCAAGTAGAATACACAATACGAAGAGAAAGGAAAATGCCCACACTTCTTGAATAATTTAATAACTGCAATTTGTATGGGATGAATAGTGACTAGAAAAAGTTTATTTCCAAACAATTTTTATGTTATGATGTTGTAATTGGATGTACATATTATTTTGTGTATGACTGGAAACGGCAATTGACCAAAGCCCGGGTTCAACCGGGTTATAGGGAAGAACACGCTTTTGACACATGATGAATGTTTAAGGAGAAACTGGTAATTTCGTGAAAGATGACCGTTTTGATTTCGATTTGAAGGTATAAATAAACATGTTATGCATGATGCTATGGTACTAGATTTAACCAAAAAGAAAGAGATCCGTTTTTTCTTCGGTTAATTTTATCTAGTAAGCCATTGATACGCCACCATTGTAAGAGTGGTAGAACGTTAAACAGGTTTAATAGCCACATTACAATATCTAAAAACTAAGTATGCATCAAAAGTGCTCATGGTTTCTTCAATTTAAAATTGTTGGGTATTGCACAACTCCCCAAGGAAGAATATTTTGTGCACCCGCATAAATTTTAGATTAATATTCCGACCTACTGGAATCACGCAAAGACGCAAATTTTTGGTAATATTATTAGGAATGATGATAAAAAAGTAAGTAAGAAGAACTTTACCTACCATTTCAATGAATTGTTAAAATAATTAGTTTCTCCGACAAAAAATCAGAATTGTCTGTTTTTCTCTTTGTTATTTAGACAGGTAGGTCATAACTCATAAGTCAGTACAAGAAAAGCTGTTCACAATTAAAATATATACGTACCTGGTTGGATTAAAATAAAATAATTTCTTATTTATGAATAACTTTATTTTGAACAGTTTTTCTTCGTAACTTTTGACGTTATCCCCATAACAAAGCAAATTACCGAAACTTGCATGTTTTAGTTATACATATAACTGAACACTTTAATTTTTCAATAAAAGACTTTTCTTAGTAAATTTTCACCGTATCTTTATTGCAAACAAATAGGCGTTGTTATTAACAGGAGCAAGGTTGTATCTCAAAAACCGTAGATGTTACAGACATGAATATTGGTAGATATTTAGTCCCAAATTTTAAAATAGAAAAACACAGAATTTTACCATTTTCCTTAAATACAGGTAAGTGGTTGGTTTTCCTATATCTCAATAATGTTCTTTTTCAGCATTTATATTCTCCTTTTCAAATAATAAAGAAACGCATATTTTATCAGCAAATCAACCAAGGGGTGTAAAATGGATGATGATTTAAGGTTTATAAAAGCTACTAACAGTTTTGTTAAAAAATCTGAACGGCAATATTAAAATTTTGTACCCGAATGTTGTATATTTTACATTGGGGTGAGGATGAAGTAGTACTTCGAAACATGTACCCAGTAAATTATTTCTAGCAAGAAAAGAGGGTTTATTACGCCCTACTACTAATCATAACCTTGTAATATGGATAATTCGAATATCAAAGATGACATAACCTCGTCAATAATAATCCATAGTTTTAGAATAGTCTACAAACGTATCGAGATTCTCAAGAACCATATTCCAGACTGTGAGTTTCGGCAATATTATGCAATTTTATATTATATTCGAATGTTGTATAATGTATATTTTAGATTCGGCTGAGGATGAAGTAGTACTTCGAAACATGTACCCAGTAAATTATTTCTAGCAACAAAAGAGGTTTTTATTACACCCTAGTACTAATCATAACCTTGCAATATGGATAATACAAATATCAAAGATGACATGACCTCGTCAATAATCCATAGTTTTGGAACAGTCTACAAACGCATCGAGATTCTCAAGAATCATATTCCAGACTGGTGAGTTCCGGCAATATTATGCAATTTTGTGTTAAACTCGAATGTTGTATATTTTAGATTGGGCTGAGGATGAAGTAGAACTTCGAAACATGTACCCAGTAAATTATTTCTAGCAAGAAGAGAGGTTTTATTAAGGAGTGATTTTTATGAATGAATATTTTATGAAAATTGCCATGTTGGTTCACTTATTATATCCTTTTGCTATTTTCATCTATAGGTAGGTTTAAGATTACTACATCAATAATAATAACGTTTTTAATAACTTAAAAAACCATCATTTGTGTGTATGTCTGATTGAGGCAAAAAACCGGAAAGGAAAAACTGAGAGGATGGACACGTGACAGAATGGTAAGGAAGGCTAACACTGAAAGCGATTTGTACCTTATTAAGACATTTGTACCATAACCCAACAGCGAACCCACACGCAACATGTAGATCTGGTGGGCACCCCTGCAACCAGTACCCGCGGGCGCTATGGACAGATTTTCCAACAGATTTTCGTGTTCGTGTCACAAGCTAACAACAATTGTATTTTCTTGCTAATTTAGCTTTGATTTTTTAAATATTAAGCTGTTTCGCTTAATATAATCGCTTGCTGTATAATGAATAGTGCAAGTATGATTAGAAGAACTAGAACTAGAAATGTTTGATCTTCAGAATGACAGTGTGCTAACATCCTATGTACCATAAAAAAACATTCCATTCTTCAACAGAGCAGCATACAAGATTGTAACGAAGCAGTTGTTTTGTCTGTTTAACATAGTTGTAGAAACTAGTTTTTCACTTACACTACGCGAAAATATCATTTTTGCGACACAGCTGATGCTAGTTTTTTCACGGCTAGGCCCGAATATAAGGATACACAACATACCCACCAGATGGCAACTGAATGGTCTGTCCAATCAAAACACAGCATTCAATCCGGTTTCACGTTTGCAATTAAAACGTCAACGCTGTTTATTTATTAAAAACCAATATGTCAGTGATTAGTATTTAGTGAATTTACTACGATATTGTTGTGTAGAACAAAAAATTATGCATGCATCATGCCCAGAAAGAATTTTCCTGGCTTCAAGATGTACCCACCTTACCCAGGCGACCTATGCTCGCCTGTCCATCTCTTCTCTCGGCCCGGATATGAATCACACAATATACTAGTTTTCAACCCTGAATATCATTAAATCGAAGAACAGATCGCGACTCATAAATGGAATCTGTAGATCACATACATATCGTTTTTTGAGTACTATTTAAGTACTTATTTACTCTAAGAATGTAAACAATAATTTATATCATAAGTACGTATGTTAAAATTGCATATATAGAATTAAATTTCGTTTATATCACGTGTATTTATAATTGTCTAACTATACATTACACTTGTTTTGAAACAAACGTTGGTGCCCGCAGCCCTACAATTGCAGTAGAATGTGTTCTAGGGAACAATCAGGTTGGAGACCTGTGATCTAGTTATTTACGTAACTCTTCTATGGGTTGTTGTCCAGACGAGTTGATTATTGCATAATTTTATTAAATTATTTGCATTTATATTATAAGAATGAAATAAATACGTGTCTCGCGTAATTTTATTTACCACCCGAATATCTTCCCGACACAGAAAAAGTTATGGAGATCAACGTATTTCCATCTTCTTAGTTTGCTATCTTTTGCAACGTAAAGAGTAACAGTAAAACAGCCTTCTATCCGACTCAACCACATATATCGTATTTTCCAAGATAACTAAACCCTATACTTAATGTAAACGCATTGAGACCCCAACACAATAAAAATGCAAATCGTGTTTCACGTGAGCAGGTTTGATCTGCAATACCAATGTAACAATGATATCTAAATTGTAATGAATAGCGAGACCCAGACCATAAGCCTCACAATATCTTCAGTGCGATATAAGCAAGTTTCCTTTTGCAATTCTCTATCAAGGCTTTAAGAAACCGCACCTAACCATTTTAATTTTAAGTAGTTTATACCGGACGGAATTCTCGTATTCTATTGGAACGCGTATATAGGTAGTTCGATGTAATGTACCCAGATGTGTTTCGCAAAATATTTGCATACGTCCATTCGCAATTTGCATTCCACATGAGAAAACATGGACGACCGTACGCAACGACATCGACATCGTTATCTGTCAATGCGTTCTGCGTTCGTTCGTTCAGGTGCGTTCTGTAAGCGCGAATCGGTGGAATATTAAAACGGACCGCGACCTCGAGTGACGCGAAGTCCGCCAGGTGAATGTAGAACGCCTTCAGTGGTTTCAGAGATTTACGTTCCTAGGAATAATTACGGTGCCGAGCAAACCGCACGCTAACCGTAGAGATAACTAATGGAGATTCTGGGACGCTGAGTATAAAAACGACACCTTGACAACTGTGACAAAATGTTTTGCGGCAATTGTGTGTCGCAAAGTCGCAGTTATGTCCGTCCTCTAAACCTCTAAAGCATTATGTAGACGTATCTAATGTTACTCGCGTTTGCAAACCATTATTTCCACGATAGTAAGTAATAATAATAATATTTTGCCACCACATGATAATGTGACATTATGTCAACTTCTTAGATTGATATTGGGCAAACTAACCAGAGATTCTTTTTAGGGCTTCTTACTTTTTATATTACTCAATCTTTTTGTGTACCTAGATCAAACTAACATTGTTAGTTTTCATTATTAGATTAATATTGTTAGATTATAATATACTATCAAATATCAATCTTTTAAATCACATGTGTCATAGTATCATTTTTGAGAACCATGAGCCCAAAATGTCCAAATATCTTTTACAATTCTGGAAATTTTCTAATTACAAATGAAACCTTGAACATTAAAATCAATATACTGCGGAAACCCAAATTAAACCTTTGTAAAGTGGTGTACACTGAGGAAAAAGGCTAAAAATTGAACGGAATGCTTATTATTTTTACAAATTTGTGTGATGTTACAACGGTATTGCTTCTTTCTTCCAATAACAATGATATTTTAGTAAAATTTAATGGTAATATACCGTGGAGTCGTAAAATTACAACGTACGCTGCCTGGGAAAATTTACGCATGCACGTCTGGTCTTCGGATCGCGTCAACTGTTGACTTCCGATAGTTGTATCGAGCGTAGTAGTTGGGCGCGGCGTACTTCTGTCTCAAGTAAGTAACGGTGATTACCTTAAAAATATGTACAGTACATACATACACGGCTTCCAATCCCGGGCAATATAGTGATCCCGGGTTTCCAGGTTTAAAGATTTGTTAATCCCGGGATCTCAGGATTCATGAAAAAACGCGAAAATTGCCGGAACAAAACGGCTGGGGTTCCAAAAGTTACTAAATCCAGTCAGTAATAAACGCCTAAAATATACCTTATTGGTCGATATTTTTTACCCCAAAACTTGATCAACGTTTTAAAATTTTACTTTACATTAGTAGAAACCCGAAATTGACGGTTTAACAGGTAAAATATGTCGAGGTGTGCGTATTTACATCAATAATAAAAAAAATTAGATAATAATTCGCTGAAAAATAGTGAATAAGAGTCACGGTAAAAAAATCTTTGGTCGCGTATAATTTTAATTTTTTCATATTAATGTCAATAAAACATTTTGATGAATTGTTGTTTTCTTCTTTAAGATAAAGTTGGATAACTTGAATTCATACGTCATTGATGCTTATTATGCAAGTAGACTAATTGTTTGTATTTTAAATAAAACGGATATTGTTTACTAAAAAAGATAGGTGTATTGACTTTACGACCAGGTTCTAAACGCATTTTCAAGTGAAGACGTTATTTATTGTTCAAAATTGATTAAATATTCAGTGCATCTTCTTACAATATAAAATATTCAATTTCATGTCATGAAAAAAATTAATATTACTTGTACGTCTTTCGGTTTCCTCAAATATAGTTCAAATAGCACAACCCACATTATAAAAATATGTTTTTTTATCTAGGTGAACTTTTAGACAAAGCTTCTCCACTAAAAAAGAGAAAAAAGTGATAATTGTGCTTTGAAGAATTGTTAAAAATGACCATATTACCGCTGTCACAGCTCATCACAAACTCGGGATGCTTTGAACCTAAATATATCGTTTTTTTCTTTTTGTTTAAAATAAAATCCTTAAACTGGAAGACACTTTTTCTCTGTATTTTATTACCTATTTACTAATGTTATATTCTGTAGTACATCACTGAATACAGGTAAAGAACGACGCCACATTTTTTGTTTTATTTTTATGTTTATGTTTTTTTTCTGTTTTAAATACAGCGTTATTATTTGATGAGGGTAAGTAACGAAAAAGATTTAAGCAAGTTGATAAGGTTCATGTTTGCCTCCATATGGAATTATATCTACTTCTTGCAAATTCTGTTCTTCCTATTATAGCAACATGTTGGTGTAAACGAACATTTTATGCTTGTCACTTGATTTAATCAGAAAGGGTGCTGTTATAGACTGAAGTTTATACTTAAAAATAACAGCTCAATTGATTTATTGTAGATAAGTGCCCACTTGTCGCTATTCAACAAAGAAATAAGAAAATTATTTTGGTTTAACTTTTTCTAGATCCTTAGATTTAGATTTAAAATACCGGGATCCCGAATAGGCTCATTATTTCTCGGGATCCCGTAATCTCGGGATTGGAAGCCCTAATACATACATATGTAGCAGCAGTACACTGCAGACATTAGTAGGTAATGATTCCTAACCTTCATACATAGATAATGTTTGTTCTTTCACACATTTTTATAGGAATCTACCAACACAATCACATGCACATAACCTGTGCGTGACTTGCATATCAAATTACATTGGAAATAACAAACAAACTCAATCCATATTTGAACATTTCAATGCTCCGTTCCTATTGGTGGAATCATTTTGAGCGTGTAACTGAAGAGAACAGGGCGGCGCTGCGAGTAATGCTCGAGGGGTCAATGGGGAACTGATTGCAATCCCTTTGCATACTTTTGAATAGACGTGAAAGTGGTAATCGAACGACACCAAATCAGTTGATCGTGGCTCAGATTGAATGCGGACTGAATTGAACATAACAGCAACAGGTAATCGAACACTAACAGTAATTGTGTTATCTTTGTAGTTCACTAACGACGACGACCAGCCATTAGAGATTGATCTTTCAACGCCATACTTGGCAGAAAGCTGTAGGTACAGAGTTTGCTCTATTTCTTCTTGAAAATTTGCTGTAAAATTCAAAATTTTTATAGCCCCAGAGAGATAATGTGCAAATTATGTGCATAGCAAAATTTGTAGAACAAAAAATCTACAAAAATAAAATCTTTTTTTAGGTTAACTTTTTTGGTGTTTCTATGTGTATTTTTGATCTATTACAGATAAAGAGGGGGAACATCCTGCATGAACATATAATGTGCTTGTCAGAGACCGATGGTAATGGAGTGTGTTTCCTGTCTAAAAGGCGTGATGATAATATATTTTAGATAGCTATACAAATATTACAGTTATTTAGGTTTTAATAAAATTAAACAAAATTCAGCATATTTTATATACTATTACATTGAAATAGGTCTACAATTATTACAAATTATCCCATACTTTATTTAAAATTTCATTAAAATCGGTGTAATTTCGGCCAGATTCTCGTAAAAATGACAGTGTGAATTAGGGATGTGCAAATAGTATCAATTCGTTACTTCGTATTCGTTACTTTCAGATATTGCAAGCAACGAATACTAATTTAAAAAAAGTATTCGTTACATTAGCTTATGTATCAATCACAACAAGTACAACGAATAAAATATCAATTCTAGTATAATGTACAAACTACAATTTCCGTAATTAAATAAAATACATATTAACTTGGAAGTAAATATGCTTATAAGATTGAATAATAAACACGTGTAATCGCCACTAAACGTAACTCAATAATAATCCCGCCAACGGAACTGTGATCCAATGTCGTAATCCCTAAAAAATCCTCGCAACACCTACCGCTTCCATCTATCCGTTCTTCGCGAATCAACCCGCCTATCAATTTGATACCGCCACCTGTGATGCCCAAATTGCCCAAGACAGCAGATTATGCGACAATCACAAGTCAGTACACGTAAAATTGGTATTAAACAAAATATGAGTATCAATTCTGGTATCACAAGTGCAGTACAAGTAAATACAGTAAATTATCAAGTTCACGATCAGTAACGGTCTGGTAACGGAAGCGAAACGGGTACCAAGTATCATGTAACGAAACAGGACTGATAACTGATACTCGCTTTGAAATCTGGTAACGGTACCGAAACGTTAGAATCATTACTAAGAATCAGTAACGAAACACGAATGATTACTGATACTCAGTATCAAGTCTGGTAACAGTACCGAGCTGTGTAGGTACCAAGTATCAGTAACGAAACACGAATGATTACTGATACTCAGTATCAAGTCAGGTAACGGTACCAAAATGCGTAGCTACCAAGTATCTAGTAACAAAACACGAATGACTGCTGATAGTCAGTATCAAATCTGGTAACGGTACCGAAAGCGTAGGTATCTACAGAGTATCCAGTAACTAACCACAAATGTTACATATAGATATTGACACCAGGCGGCACCGAACAGCCTAAGATCAGAAGGCAGCAACCAGTGTACGACTATCGGTACTACACATCCCTAGTCACTGTGAATATAAAATAACAATATAAAAATACAATTGAGATGTAAAATTACACTAATTCGCGTAGGGAAAAAATCTAAGAAAGCCCGTTACAAGTTTTGTTTTAATTTTCATTTTTAAAATTTGAAATCCCAACGCTTATTTCGGCCTGCTGAGAGAATTCTGTCGCGGCTATATCTGACATACATTTTTTTAAATTTTTCAAACATGACATCAATAGAATTCTTTAAGAAGGTTCAATAGAAAGCCCTCTATGTACACTGAAATAAGAACATGAATCTTGTACTTGAGAAAAATAGTACTGACTCCCATGTCAGCCTACTAGAGAATTTATTATGTGGAAATCATCAAAAAGTTTGTTTCTTTTGCCGTACTATTACTTTACTTAATATACCATAGGCACTAACTGAATAGTAAACTTTCCCTTATTTTAATTTTAATTTGAGAACCTCTCATTTTAAATGTATGCCCTCGAACTCAAGTTAAAAGTTGTTGCGCATAAAAAAACGCAACCATTATAGAGCGACTAGAACTATTTAAATACCAAGAATACAATGTTCTACGTCGGAACAATATCCATTACCCTCGTAAGAAGTAGTATTCATTTGAACTCTCTTTAAACAACGCATAAAACTAAATAGTCTCGGAGGACCGGAGCAAAGGATCCTTGATAATGTTACCGTTCTATTCTTTTCTTCGTGGGGCTGCATTCTTGCCCGGCAAACACGTACCAATTGCCTTGCATTGTCGACGATGCCGCGCAGTTTTTCTTCACCCGTGGCAGTTTAATTTGAGTCCGCTTAAATGAATCCTGAGATCTTATTTGTGAGCAAACAAGAATCGGTTAACGGTTAGTGTACTCGCCCAGACACAAAAACCGCGCGTCTGCGTCTGAAAGCTGAGCTCAACCGCATCAAGCCCGCGAACTTGAACCAATTGTCCCCTCATCGAAAGCAATTGTTTGGCCGTTATTTAGTAAATTGCATTATGTTTTCTGACCTACCAGACATATTTATGTACAAGTAAATTATTGTTTATTGTGTTGCCCTGATTTGCGGAGACTGGATGTAACTTCAATTGAAGCCTTTTGTTCACGTTTGCACAGCCGTAATTGTGCAATTGCCGTAATTGCTAAAGAAGGTTGTATTGCCATATTAGAAATATAATAACTCATGAAATTCATTTAAGAAATTTATTACCATAAAGAAGAACCAAATATAAAGTAAAAAGTTATTTGGCTTCTATCTGCACAGATAGACAGTTTTGTTTAACTCAAAAAATCCGTGTTTGAATAGAGGAAAAAATATATTTATTTGCTACAAAGAATGTTTATTTGTCAAATGACATTTGTTTGGAGTAAAGTATTGTTCTGACTCAAATAAACATGCCTTTTAGCATATAAGTATATTTTTGCCTATTCAAACAAATATGTGTGTGCTATACCGCATAACCAATCGGCGCCATATAATTTACATCTCCAAAAATGTGGTAATCTTTGTGGATGAAAGGAAGCAAATTTAATTTTAAGATGGAGATTTTTTTAACAGTCAAAGGAGAACCTGCAAAATTGTAGGCATGTAGATTATTGATACAAACTAACGTTCTTTTTACAAACCAATATCCCAAACAAAAAATATTTATCCAGAGTACATATTTGTGGCTCTATTGAACCAACTCATTTCTTTGAGTAACTGCATATTTATTTGAATTAAACAACAATTTGCATCTTTATAAGCGAACACGATACTATCGTATAAAAGCATCCGATTATCAAAAGATTCTGTGAATGTTTACTTAATACTATTGTTATTTTAGATCAGTGGTTCCTAACCTTTTTGAAGTCATGGAGCACTTTTGATCATACGAAAAATTCGCGGAGCACCAGAAACATTGACATAACTTTTACTCAAAATTAAAACGATTATTAAATAACAGTTACAAAATAACATTAATTAGAAAAAGTATAAATATATTAATAGTCTACCTTGTCTTTCAGCAGAATTAATTTTTAGAAATCAAATTTCATTTTGAGTATAATGTTTTATATGGTCTTATATGTTTTTCCATTCCTTAAGAAGTTACAGACGTTTGAAATGTTAACAAACAAAGAAAAATAAAAGATAAGATATGTATCTTATCTTTTATCTTTCTTTGAAACAATGCGACAACGAAAAAATAACATAATCAATACCCATAACAACAATAAAAAGCAAATAAATGTAAGTAAAAAAATAAAATCCACATAATACTTTTTACAGATTTTCTTCTAAAAACTAAATGTCATTCCGAGTAAAAAGGTTCATATTGACTTATTGGTTTTCTCAATTCCTTACGAAGTTGTGGCCGTTTAAAATACGGTTTTATTGATATTTTATCAGCTCTAACTTTTTACCGAATTGAAAAAATGAATACTCGAATGAAGTTTATTTGCGGCGAAAATCATTTTTCTACTTTGCATTCGTTATAAACTCATAACGAAACAGCTTTCGGTGTCATTATGAAAACCCCAGATCACACACTTTTAGTAACTTTTGGTTTTCCAAGATTTATGATATTGATGATATTGAAGTGTCAAATAAGGCTGACATCTCAATCGCTATTGGTTCGCGTCAGTCGTAGTTGTGAATTTTACACTAACTACCAACTGCTAATTATAAAATTACTTTAAATTGTAAGATAACAACCGCATTTTTCGAAATTTATTTGTAATAGTATATTATATAACACAACTCGTGCGCCAATTTTTGTCTTCTAAAACTTGTATTATAGTAGTAGTAATAATCTTTATTCCAACATCCAGCTTTGTACAGGTTATTACACAATTAATTTCATTTAATAAATTTCATTTGATGTTCGACCGGGTTTTGACCTATGTCTTTCTGCCCAGCTCCATCTCTCATTTTGAGTGTCTTCTTGTATTAGAATATACTATAATTGTTAGTTTTGTTGAAGTTAGAATGATTTGTACGTTAATACTATAAAAATATTATTATTTCAATCACATACAGTAAATGAGTCAACAATTTCGGCTTTCATAATTTTGCGGAGCACTTGCAACAAGCTCGCGGAGCACCAGTGTTCCGCGGAGCGCCGGTTAAGAACCACTGTTTTAGATCCAAAATAAATTAATAAAAAAATAATATAAAATTAATCTCCAACTTTATTGTATTGTTCTCAGTGCAGTCTATATCAGTTTTTGGCTTTTATTAGTAGATGCTAAAACCATAATTTTTGCATTGATTGTCTTTGAACTATTATTTATTCAGGTTTTTCTTGGATGTGAAAAGGGACCACTTGTCCGTTTCTAGTTACGCAGATAATCGCAAATAAAGTTAAACTGGTTCAAAATACACATTTTTGTTTTATTCGCTAATTAGTCTCTTTATTGTATTTTTATCGGATGTGTTCGTCTGAAACACGTCTGCGATTGGAGACGCATGAAAAAATGTTGCGAAAGAAAAAGGGACCACTTGTCAATATTACGCTACGCCCTACGCATTGTCAGATTTTACCTACTTCCCAGAGTGCAATGGTGACAATGCATGAATCAATTAAAAAAACTGGAAACTTTTCCAAAATATGCAAAAATCTTAAAATTTTTTAAGTTTTTTCAATCGGGTTGAATTTTTGCATGTGGCCAGATTTCCGGTGACAATGCATGATCCAATAAAAAAATTTAAACTTTTCCAAAATTTGCTAAAATTTTGAAAATTTGTCCTTCCGTTACCTAGGTTAGACTATTTTGTAGCCCCCAGGTAAAAAACCTGCAAAATCTAAACGGAATAATGAAATAATAAATTCTACTGAAAATCTTAAAACTAATATCGAAATTGTTACAAAAATGTTGGAATCGGCGTAACTTGCAAATATGCGCGAAGTTATTAACTTTTAAACTTTGCAAAAGTTTGAAGAATCATAGCGCACAAGTTTACTTTTTGCATCAGCAACTTAATTATGTATGTATGTAGGTGGTAGAGGCTGGAAAGTCCCAAAGCACCTAGGCCTCCCTGGACCGTTTGTGCAAACCTCTTGTGCTGACTCTGGACTCGTAAACCACCCCAGGCTCTGGGCAAAAGCTACGAGGCACGATAGAGGAGCATTTCGATTCTGTCCATGGTAGGTCACTGGTCCCCAAGAGCACTTACCTTATGGTCTTCTAAGGCGGGGCATTCGCACAGGATGTGTCTTACCGTCTCCTCGTCCTGCGAACAAGCTCGACAGGTGGACGTGTCACTCAGTATGTTGAACATATGCTTCCGTACTTTACAATGACCAGTGAATAGTCCAGTAACTAGCCGTAGCTTACCTCTGGGAAGTTCCGAGAATTTCCTGGCTGTCGTTGTGGATGTTTAACCTGAGTTAGTGGATACCTAAACTTAATTATTATTTTTTTTCAATTTCTCTTTATGTTCATAGGTTTAAATTGTTGGAGTACCTTTGCCATAACTTATTTTATCCAAAAACACTTATAACTCAATTACGGATAACTGATCCCTTTTCATATCCAGGCACACATATGCAGTGATTTTTTCATCTTCTTTAATTTGTCCATTTGAGCATTGCCGAAGTAACTATTATTGTGTTTCTTAATATTGATATTGCCAGTTTGCTATCAAGTTGCAAATTACTTAATGATATCTATTTCATATTCATCCTAAATCCAGCATTTAAAAACATTTTTTTAAACCGGTTTACATGTCAAAAAGGAAATTGGTTTTAAAATCGGTTTCAAACCCTAGTCACATGGTTACATTCTCAGCCTGAAATATTTTGTGAGTATAGTCGCGATTTGAAAACTCAACTTTCTGTACTACTGTTGAAACGTTTTCTTGGGACGAAGATTTGACCCAACCTCGCTCTCTATATGCAATAATATTTTATTTCGTCATTGTATTGCTTTAAACGTCAGTTCTCAAAAACAATTTTTCATTTCACGAATGCTCTTTGAAACTAATTGTTAGCTTATAAGATATTGAAAAAACAAGTCCATGTGAAGCTTTCTACCAGAATAGTTTTCGATTTTTACGTTAAAAAAATAGTAATAGTCTTATGGATTTATTTGCTTATTCAATTTATTTCTGTTACTTTTTGGTCATTAATTTATTTACTTCTTATTATTGCAATGCGTAGTGTTTGCGTGCTTTTTCTCTTTGTTTGTTTTATTAATATTTCATACGGTTGTAACCATGGGCGTATCCACCTCAAATCAGAAGGGGGGCAGTTTTCTAAATTTACTTTGCTGTATGGGGGAAGGGTGGTTCAAACATGCATTGCAAACATTTTACTGATGATAGAAAGCAACGATCCCTTCCAAATCGTTTCTAAATTCAAAAAAGTGGAGACGTATTTTTTGTTGTTGAAATTTTATTTTTAACCGTACCTGTCGGGTCCTTAAATTTACTATCTCTTGTCGACGTGGTTTTTCTTTATTGCCCTTGTTTCATTTGTATTGATTTATGTATTCGCTCGCTTTCTTGTGTTTGTTTTTGTTTTTATATTAGTTTTAATTTGTATTGTTTTTCTTGACTTTTATGTGCATTGATTTTCATTTCCAATTCAGTTCATTTGATTCGCGTTGTTTCAAGAGTACAATATGACTTGTCTCACGCATTGTATGTACAGAGACCAATAAAGTTTACTTTTGCGTCTTCCCATGTAAAGTAAAGACTACTTTACATGGGAAAATGCTTGGGACGAAGACTTTTTTTGTATTTTTCAAATAGTTGTGCGAGGTTTGGGCAAACTTAAGATTATCTAATATGGATTTGACGCCCTCCAACCCACCCCCATAGTACCCTTAAACTACCCTTAAATGAAAATCCTTCTAATCATTTCAAAGCAGTCTGGTGGAATGCTTATCAGCATTTGTCAGCAAATTTACGTCTGTTTAAAGATATTCTATTTGTTTAAATAATTCGTTTTTTTACATAAATCAGTATGATTCTGTTTTCTTAGTTAAAAATGGCAAATTATTATCTTACAGTAACATTATTCATTAAAAACTTACTTCGTATTGTTTAAACAGTCAATAATTATTCATTTACAATTTTTTTCTGATACTGGTAGAAAAGTCAGCTTTTTTGAGAAATTAGCTTATAAATTTAAAACATTATTTTCTTTTAAATCGGCCTAGCCAACTATTATTCTCAAGTGACATTATTTATATTTTGAAATGATTTCGATTGTTTAAATATTACAATATTTTTCGTTTTCAATACCATTTATCCGAAAAAAATTTAAATGATTTGTAATCCTTTTTTCGGGAAGTTGGGGAGTTACATTACTTTATAAAATATTAAATTTCCTAACGTCAACAAATTTTATTCTTCACATTTATTTTTCTGATTTCCTACCACTGTCCACTGTCTGGTATCTATTCCCTGTTATTCCCTGTATTATTCAAACAATGGTAGGTATCATCCCAAAATATAAATGATGTCAGCTGAGAATAACAGTTGGCAGGCCGATCTAAAAAAAAATATTTTATGCCAATTCCAAAAAAAAATGTTTATAGAAGCTGCATTTGTTTAAACAAATGTGGGTTTATTAGATAATATAGGTCAGATATCCCAAACATGAAATTTATAGGTTAATTTCACAAAAAAACGACTTTTCTACTATAATTAGAAAAAAGTTGAAAATGAATTATAATTGATGTTTAAACAATAGGAAGATTTTTTAAATTAATAATGTCACTCTAAGGTAATAAACGGCCATTTTGAACCCAGAAAACAGAATTCAGACGGAGTTTCGAGAAAAACGAATTATTTTCACAAATAGAATTTATTTAAACAAATGGAAAATAACTGACAAATGTTTATAAACATTAAACTAGACGTATAGTAACGATTACTATAAGAAAAAATAGAATTAAATGATTAGAACGGTAAATTTTCTGAAGAATGTACATTTTTTCATTTGGGTAGTTTCAGGGCACTGTGAGGGTTGGTTCGGGACGTCAAATCCATATATGTAATACGTTAAATTCTTCCTTGGAAAGTCCTCTACAAGTCCTATAACTTTAACATAAATTTTCCTAAATCCCGAACAATAATTATTCGAAAAATACCAAAGAAAGTATTTTTCCCATGGTAATTTGAGGCGTCGATAGCAAATTGCGGAAGGGGGGGGGGGCAGCTGCCGCCCCGGGATACGCCCATGGTTGTACCTATTTATTGAATTGAGAACTACATACCAAACTTTTACCATATGTAGAGAAATTTATTTTCGCTTTTGTTTTCTTACTTATTCTATGTACATTATTTTGTACATTATTTCTCTACGTACAGATATATTCGTCGAAGAAAACTGATCTGCACTCTACCGCAATATTATTTATTACTATTTAATAATAGTAATTTTTTAAATCATATTTTGATTATGAAAAAAAAATCTGGCTTTTAATTAGACGGGCGCGGCGCTAGAAAACAGTGTAGTTTCTATCGCTAATGGAGGTAATTGATACTACATACATTCCTTTACATTCTATTGTGCGTAAAACCGACATCGTTGATCGATGAATAGACAATTCGTACCAATTATTCTCGTTACATTGGAAGATGTAATCGGTATGCGTTCAAATAATAAGTGATAAGAATTTTGTTTACCAACGGAATAGGAATTCTTGCCTACTGTGGAGTGTCCTTGTCACCGGTGGACCGTTCGTAAAGTAACAAACGATTCCGGAGGTCGACCTAGTCACGAGCTTTGAATAATGAATGGATACGTACCATTAAAATGTAAAATATAATGCCGGGGATCTGCGTAGGACGCGCGGAGGAACCGTGGCCACGTCCCGGTTAATACCACGAACAGCCGAAAGGGTGTTCGTATTTTTGTAGGCGCTATTTGAGCCACTTAAATTTGGTCTCCGCGACGGTTTTCGGGTCGACGTTTATTATAAAAGCGATGAGAGATCGTCCCTAAAGCTCCTTAAAATGTGTGAAATTAATGGCAGGACCTTACGCGAGAGTCACTACGATTCATTAGTACGTTTTTTTGTGAAGAATTTATGACGATATACGTATACTAGCTTTTTTTCTCTCTGCTGTTCTAATGAAAAAAATACTGGCTAAGCTTGGGGTTAGAGGCTTAATTTAACTTTTTAGAATTCATTTACTGTTGCATGTTATACCATTTTTTTGTAATTTGAAAGAAAAATCTACAAATCAACCTATTAAGGCTCGTACGCACACGGCTAGTAGTTTAGTACAGTAGCGGGTATCCACTTACTACTAAACGGTTTACTGCCTAAAATGTGTCCGAACGATCTGCGAATTAGTACAGTTGTGTGGCGAAGTTCTTCCGGGATGCAACTACAATGTAGACGCGATGTTATCCGCAGTGCAATACAAAACGATTACATTTGTAATCATGTTACATTAGTCCCCGGATAGACGAAAACCCCAACAAAAAAACCGAATTTGCATAAAACGTTGTTGAACATATTTTTCGATGTCGCAACTTCTCTTGCATCTGTTGTTTCAGTATTTCGTAAGTATTATTAATTATTATTTCGTAAATTATGGAGTTACCGGTTCAAATCTAACCGGTTTTCAGGCAGCACCAGTTGTACCTAGGCCAAAGTAGTTCGGCCGAAGAGCGGTAAGCACAACTAGTTTATCGTAACGTGGTATGTAAAGGCATACTTTAAGTCAAACTGGTGTGGCCTAGGCCAAACTGATTTTAATTAACGGTTTTGAAGTGTACCATAATTTTTACGCGCATTTTCCATAGAGCGTGTTTTCTGACGCGCGCGTTTTCTAAGTATCGTGTTTTTTGATGCTCGTGTTTTTCTGTAGTATAATGAAACGCGTGTTTTTTACGCGCGTTTTCTGTGTCGCGTGTTTTCTGACATGCGTGTTTTATGAAACGTTCGCTTTCGGACGCGCGTGTTTTTTACGCATGTTTTTTGACAGCCGTGTTTTTTTAAGCGCGTTTTCTGATGCGGGTGTTTTTTGAAGTGATTTTGTCTTTTTTATCGAAAAACACGCGCGTCAGAAAACATCTTCTGGAGAAAACGCGCATATTATAGTACATTTCTAAACCATTAATCGGAATCAGTTTGGCCTAGGCCATACCAGTTTGTCCTGAAGTATGCGTTTACATTACAGGTTAAAATAGTTTGGCCTAGGATAAAGTAGTTAATGCCTAACACGTTTCGGCCGATCAGATCCGATCACATCGCAATTAGTTTGCAAAGAAAATGTAGCAAAAAGAGAGAGTATGTGATGATATTTTGAATACCTACCTCTGTTTATTTCACATTCGAATGTTTTCTCCTAATAAATTCTCTTAACCAAAATTTTAAAAACGGTATTGTATATTTAAGATAAATTTTGGACAGGTGGGCAACGATATATAATCCGATAAAAATCTTTGCAAACAGCTTTCGTTTGATACCGATTTTGTTATCATTTAATACGTTGTGGACTTCCGTGACCATACTCCGGAAGTGGTTGAGCTGTCAAAATTAAGTATAGCCACAGGTAATTCAGTCCTAAAAATGCAAACTGTGTCCAAATTTGGGAATAATCAGTCAAGGATTTTCCAAATTTTGAATTTATTTCTGTTAAATGTGTTAAATGTTAAATGTACAGTGAGTCGCTACGTCTCTACTTACTTAGTATACTGTACTTGCCATTCTGTGTTTTGTATCAAAGAACCAAACAAATATAATCATACCTCTACAACCCAAATCTGCGTTATACAGATAACAAGGACGTTAGTCAGACCTCAAACTAACCGTAATTTAAATTTTGAATGTGGCACATTACACGTAATCAGTTATAACTTATAAGTCACCACGGACCCTACAACAAACGGTCCCTATTCTAGAACAACGGTAGTTGTAAGTGCCTGCAATCATAGTTAATGTAGCAGGTGCGTACAGTAATATAATAGAAGATAATGTGATGAAGGAGATAAGAGAGCATCGGTGCCGTATGCGACACTACCCCCCAATTAAATAAGTCGAACCCTCTTTTGGAGCCATTCAAACAATAGGGTGCTCTGGCTGACGCTGGCTTCGCACGCTGTCGCGAAGGACGTCACTTCGCTACGAACATTTATAAAATGAAAAATGCTGTGTAAGTGGTGCAGACGGCGACAGAGCCACCCCAGATGCTGTTTTATCGTCGCATGCGGCGCTGTTTTACGAACACACCAAATATCCACACGGAACGGCAATATAACAATTGAGACGTGGCAAAGTAGAATATTTGTCAACTCCTTCAAAAACTTTATATAGTTAACCAGCATAGTGTATCTATAAAACACCAAATTAGTCAAATTGCTTTTTAGCACAGTAATTTCAGACCAAATATGCAGTAAAAAGATAATTAAAGTATTGTATGTGCTGGAATCTTGTAACCAGGGCTGTGGAATCGGAGTCGGAGTCGTGGATTTGAAGTCGGAGTTCCGACAAATTTCAGAGGAGTCGGAGTCGGAAAAAATTCACCGACTCCGACTCCGAATCCAGATTTAATTACTGTAAAAAAAAATTGATGTGGCCAGGCACATGACTTTATCATACAATATATGAAATTAATACTTTAGCTGCATGACAATCTATTTGATTGACATGTGTCGTGTCTGCATTAAAATAAAACTAGTTAGCCAGGATTTAGCAGATAAATAAATAATTAAATAAATAAATAATTCCTTTATTAAAATAAGACAATATTAAATGCAACAAAATATTATTTATATTTAGGGCGCAGTTCAGCACACTTGTTTCCAAATTGCCTTACTTTTCCACTCAACCCCTTACGCAAACTAGAACTAAGACATAATTGTAGCAATAATATAAAAATAATTCCGAGAACTTAAAAATAAACAAAAAATTACACATAATTGCAGAAAATCCAACTTCACAAAACATCGCACCTGCCCGTACAAAATAAAAATTAAAACAGCCTCCAATGTGCGCTCGATGCCTAAAGTCCGCCCTGTTGAGCCAACAGACAACGCTTCACCTTTCCCCCAAAACTGTTTCACGATAAATTTTTCATATCTTCCCTGAGACCATTGTATATGTGACAGACCTGGTAAGAGAATGACCGTTTATACATCTCAGTACGATGGGCAGGTGGAGCAAACAAACCCCGGAATCTTAAATTAAGGTTATGGACATCCGTTCTACAGCACATCTTCCGCATGAGGTATTGTGGGAGCCTAGTGGATAGCAACTTATGATACAATATTGCTGCAAGCAACACCCTAGTGTTATCCATGTTCAACCACCCCAAGTCGCCCAGCCCATTCGATACATGATCATACTTCGTCAAACCAAAAACAAACAGAACTCATGCATTTTGGACACGCTGAACACGCTGCCTATCCGACGCCAGTAGGCAAGGACGGTACACGGTATCACAATATGAGATCTTTTGATACTATTAACTACTGTCAATATTAATTGTGAGATAATGTCAAAACATCAGCATTTGACACTACCGGTACTGTCATTAGACTGAAAAATTTGCAAATCCTGGGTCACTGTCACTATATAGTATTAAATCAATGCAGATGCGACCGATCTCGATCAAATAGAATTTGCGCTTGCAGCTAAACTATTAATTTTACCATAAAATGTCATAGGCATAAATTATTCAAAATTTCCTCTGCTTTAATTTATTATTTAACTATTTTGACGAAATTACAGAAGTGGCGGCTCATTTCTAAAATCCTTGAAAAAGGCTTAGAGTAAACACCCAGTTCCTTTGGACCCTTTTGAACAAAAAGCTTTTCAACTCTAAGTTTGGTCATGAAACTTCTAAATATGAAGTTCCGTGCCGATACCTTTAGTAGTTTCTCCGGAATCGAATTCACAAAAATTGAGTACACACACACACACAGACATTTTTTTTCGGCACGATTACTATACTTTACATACTGCGTATGATAAAGTAAAAACATGCGAGGCGGACGTTACCTCAGCAGGCAGTAAAAAAAAACAAATAAAACCAAATATACTATTAGGACGTTTACAATGTACCTACCTGCATACATATCTAAATAATCAAATTACAAAACACACTTTCCAAATGAAAGGGAAGACGATTAACAAAACTAATCTGACAGGAATTTGAAAAAGGAAATTTGAACAAGAGAGTTAAAAAGAGATTGAGAAGTACGGCCGTAGTTCAATGTAATCTCATTAATACGGAAGGAATTGCTGTACAGTAGGGTGGTCCAAAAAACGACTTTTTGCTAGATAGCAACGATCCACACCAATCTGTTCCGATACCAGAAAAAAAAATCCCTCCAAATTTGAGAAAATCGGTTAACGTTAACACGTGCCACCGAGCACCTCAAATTTCCCATTGAAATACATTGCAAAAATGCATCTCTTTGACCTTTTTTCACGTTTCGGATTTAGAAAAAAAGTTGCGGGTGATTATCAGAAATTGTTCAGAACTGCCCAAGAAACAAATCCACAACCATTATTTTTTGTTCACCACCTAGTACCCTCCCAGTAGTACCCTAATTATCAGAGAAACGTTTCCCCAAATTTTCAATTTTACATTGTTACGTGTTTTATTATTGTCTTTGGCAGAAGTGATTATTATTAAATTCTTGACATGTTTTTTTGTCATTTATTAACTAATTTGAAACTGTTTAAACAATTAGCATTTGTTTAAACAAAAATATACTATGGTACAAACATGTTTTTATACTTTCTTGTACCAGTTATTAAATTATTGGGTTTTTTGAACTAATTAGCAATTGTTTAAACTAGTACCATTTGTTTAAACAAATATAAGTACAATGTTGTGGACATATTTTCTATTTTTTAAAGGAAATTATTATTAGGAGCATTTTTGGTCATTTACTAATTTGCAATTGTTTAAGCAAATACTATTTGTTTATAAAAATGTACAATGTTACGGACATATTTTTCTTTTTTCTTGGGAAATTATTAATAGATTGTTGGCATTATCTGTCAACTTGTTCGCAATTGTTTAAATAAATACCATTTGTTTAAACAAAAATATATAATGGTACTGACGCATCTTTTTGGCAAAAATTATTACGGTTTTTCTTGTCTTTTTTTTCTGCAAAGCTTAATAATACCTAATAATAATTTATCCAAAAATATAGAAAATTATGTCCATTACAATGTATATATTTGTTTAACCAAATAGTATTTGTTGAAACAATTGCAAATTAGTTAATAAATGACAAAAAATACCAATAATCTAATAATTTTTGCAAAATTACAAAAATATGTGCTAAACCACATATATTTTTGTTTAAACAAATGGTAATTGTGTAAACAATTGCTAATTAGTAATAAATGACAAAAAAGCAATATTTCAATAACTTTTGCAACAAATGGAAAAATGTGATCGTAACATCGTATATTTTTGTTTAAACAAATGGTAATTGCTTAAATATTTTTTTAATTTTTGAATTAGTGAATAAATGACAAAGATCACGTCAATAATCCAATAATAGTAATTTCTGTCATAAAAATAATAAATCACGTAACTTTGGAAAATTGTAAATTTGTGAAAAATGTTGCCTCATTTTTAGGCAAACTGCAGGAGCGGGTGGGGGCGGTGAAAAACAAAATAGTGGTTGTGGATTTGATCTTTGGGAAGTTCTGCACAATTGTCAATAATCTCCCGCAACTTTTTTTCTAAATCCGATACGGAAAAAACATAATGAAAAAAAATATGTATTTTCCAATGTATTTTAAATGGGAAATTTGAAGTGCTCGGTGGCACGCGTTTTTTCGGTAAAGGAACCGATTGCTGCGGTCGTTGACCTCCCACAAAAGCAAAAGATTTTGCAAGGTATAAATTTGGACCACCCTACTGTACACCCTCTCCCCAGCCCGCAGCAACAACCGACGACACAATGTCTTGAATTCCGCTACAGAGGCACACACACCAAACTGTCTAAACGCGTCATTTAGAATCCTGGTAACCTGGTATGTAAATAAATTCTTAAAGAATTCCACGTGATGTATCGGTGACGTGAGTAGACCCCTAAACCTAACATTTACCATGTGCAAATCCGAGTGGAACCGTAGATTAACAAAGAAGTAGGGGGGTTTCCCAGTTAACACGATTCTAAAACACAAAGTGCCACTATGTGCAAGCCTACGACTCTGCATATTGAACCAATCCGCAGTTATCAATTTATGACTTATGTGCTCGCGTCGCTCAATGCCAAAAAGGACCCTCAAGCAAGAATTCTGTACTTTTGAATCGTTCCTAATCGTTCCTTTAATTGTGCAAGTCAATCGATATATCAACTATTGATATTCGTTGGGGAAATTTTGTACAATTATAGAGGAAGGTTGGGGTTGCTAGATCAATTCAATTTGTTTCTGTATTTTGGGTAAGCAACCAAACACCTACAAAAATTTCAAATATCTACCGTTAGACAGAATATACGATATTATTATCTATAATTTTGGTGTATTGCGAAGATTCTGTGTTTCGTGTTAGAATTCTGTATATTCTTGTTTTGCGACTAAATAGCAGGAGGTACTAATTCCAATAAAACTTTGAAATGAATTCAAACTGTACATACGTATAATCAGTGCAATTTTGATAGCAAATGACAGAAGGAACTGCTTTGTAGAAGGAACTGCTGTGTAAAAAAAGGTCATAAACTTGATCTACTTGAACAATACGAAATCCAGAAGCTAAAATCAAATAAAACCGTCAAGTTACTCAACGATCAAATTAATTTTCCTTATCAACCTCTTTTCAAATATATGTATCGTTTAGTCTGGCCTCTGTGGGACGAAATACAAAACCTTAATGTCTATGATGTTTGTTGCATACCCAGAGCTTTTATTGTTAAGATTTTCCTTTTCATTTCCGTTGCAACTCTGCAAAGCCATGCACGTCTTTTTATTATACGAAGATTAGAATTGTTTAGTTCATATCAGACCGTCAGTTATTTGTTATATTTACCCTACTTGTAACTTTATGCTTTAATAATTGTTTTTTAAATGTAACATTGTCCATAACTTCAAGGGAAAATGGTTATTACGTAAACTCGTCAGTAATATAGAATCAACTAAAGAAGCAAATGATAATTAACCCAGGTGAGGATAATTTTTGGAAAAAACACCTCCGCCTGGATTTGAACCAGGAACCCTCCAATTGCCGGTTGACAGCTCTCCCAGTTGAGCTACAGAGGCGATGGAAATTTATAGGTTTTATTTGTCACTTCAAGACTTGCAATCCGAGTTTTCGAATTAAACAAACCCGTCGTGACACCTATTGGGGCTAGATGGAAGTTTGGTAACTAGGAATCGCTAAATGTTTATTGCTAAACAGCTCATACAGATGAATAAATTCAAGGGAAAATGGTTATTATGTAAACTCGTCAGTAATATAGAATCAACTAAAGAAGCGAATGATAATTAACCCAGGTGAGGATAATTTTTGGAAAAAACACTTCCGCCTGGATTTGAACCAGGAACCCTCCAATTGCTGGTTGACAGGTCTCCCAGTTGAGCTACAGAGGCGATGGAAATTTATAGGTTTTATTTGTCACTTCAGGACTTGCAATCCGAGTTTTCGAATTAAACAAACCCGGTCATCTTCGGGGCAAAGCCACCCTCAGCAGGGTGCCTTTGTATTCGAACACGTTCCGAGCGGCCTCTGCCCCCACTGTGCCGTGCCGTGTGCACTGTTACCTATTCAGCGCGCCGAAGGAGCTTAGCGAAAATACCTATATCTAAGCAACCGCATGAAATTATTCTTTTAAATTTTAACAGCATCTTCTTGAAATATATTACTTTCGATTTATACAATAAAAAAAACTTTCAATTTCCCACCCATCTATACGAGGCTTCCCCCTTAAAGCAACCGTCAATGAAACAAGTTTGAGAAGCCCTGTCGTAGCTGACGTATTATTGAATCCGACATGAAATTGTTCTTAAATTCATCAAAATTAAAATGCAATTAAGGGTTTCACTAATTTATTGCAGAAATTTCGCGAAAGGAATATTGGAAAACTGCTGGCGAGATAATTCCAAACAACGTCCACGGTGTGTTTAATATAATTGGATTTGCGACAAGCTCGTTCGCTTGATTGTGTCACGTAATTCATAAAAGTTTTTGTCATTGGACAGTGTACCCGAACGCAGGTTCCCTTTCAAATCCCATGCATGTATTGTATCTATGTAGTATGTGCGTACATGTATGTTACGTTCCCCATGCGTCGCACAATGGATGTCCTCCTGAATCGCTGTAAATTGTTAATTACACAAAACGGTGTTTAAAATAACAGACTGTAAATCCACGACTAACTGACGGGAATGCACGTTGCCCTAATGATCGTGAGCGTTAATTGCAACGGAATTTATGAATAATAAACAGGCGCTTTTTCTGACAAATGGTTGACCGTTTATTGCATTTTTTGCCGATTCAGTGGTTTGACCGACCGTTGATTGGTAATTTCGTTAATGTCAAATCACAAAATTTTACTATTTTGTCCGTTACTTTTATGTCACATTCCAAAGCCAAATACACAACACAAAATATTGGTGAACAAACTTTATTTGGCGACCAAATCTAATTATTTTTAATATATTACATATAAATAATAAATAAAATATACTCCGTTATGACGGTGAAACGCTTTTAGAGGTTTTCGGTCCCTAGGCACATAAAATTCCACGCCACTCTGAGTGGGTATACCGGGTGATTCAATTTCGAGCCTCACCATGGGGATCTCGCTTATTAGTGGAGATAGAGCCTACGTTTAAATTTGGCAAAGTTTCGTATTTTTGTGCTCATCAATTAACTGACAAGAAATTTAGCTATCATTTTTCATTTTGAAGATATCCACAAAAACTGAAATAATAAAATTATAAACCCCTAACCACAACAAGTATTTTAGAAACCTAAATACGTATTTCAGCAACTATCTTGCCATCTTCAGTAGAACCTAAAAAGAGGAAAGGAGAGATTAGCACTTCATTGTATCTTTACTGGATATTGTCCAAGCAAATCACTAGTGGAAGTGACGTCCATGTTAAAAATTACCCTATATATACCCATTTGTTGGTCACACCTCAGTGAATTTTGATCATTGAAGCGTAAAAAACAAGTTTTAATTAAAGCAGGTCAAACAATGGCGAACTAGGTATAGGACCCCTGTCTGAATTTATTAATTTATCTCTATTCAAGTGAATAAAGATACTTTCCAAGCTATTTAGTTCCCTATTATTTGACACAGCTTTTACAAGTTTTAAGTCATCTACAACTACTTTATGACCTGTGTCTAAAATATGTTGAGCCACACTAGATTTTTCAAAACGATTATATTTAAAATGAGCTACATGTTCTTTGAACCTAGTTAAAATTGTTCTTCTAGTCTGGCCTACGTATTCTTTTTCACAGTCATGACATTTGATACAATATATACCAGATTTATCAAGTACATCTACCTTATCCTTTGGGTTTCCAAGAAGGTTCACTCAATTCCTGATATTAACTCTATAGTAGGCATCCTTACTTATCTTTACTATAGAGTTAATATCAGGAATTGAATCTTCAATTAGCCAATGTAATGACACCACAAAAGCTGCAATCAGGAGCTCTTGTAAGAATCAGCTTGTAATGAATCAACAGGACTTTAAAGTTAGTAATGAATGTAAAGATCAATACAAAATTATTGAAGGACTCAAGAAGAAGAATTGTTTTTATCTTAAGGCTGACAAAGGTAATAAGGTGGTCATCCTGGATAAAGCGGATTATTTTGATAGGATTGATAACTTAATTGAAAATGGTCCTTATAAGGAAATCAAGAAAAACTCACTGCCCAAACTAGTCCGTCAAATAAATAGTACGCTGTCCAGTTGTCCTAATCTTATCACCCGCCAAACTAGATTTAAACTCAAAGTTTCCAATCCTACTGTACCTAGATTATATGTTTTTCCCAAAATTCACAAACCTGGTAAATCAGTGAGACCTATTGTATCAGTTATTAACTCACCTACTTACCAGTTAGCGAAATGGTTATGGAATGAGTTCAACAATTTACCTGTTCCTCAACCAAGCTTCTCTGTTAATAACTCCTTGGAGTTTATCAATAAGGTTAACAATGTAAAATTAGAGGATGGCGAATTGTTGATTTCATTTGATGTTGCTTCACTGTTTCCTAGTGTGCCTATTCCGGAAACTTTGGAGTTTCTTAGGGAATTATTGAGCAATAACAACTTTGACCCGTCAGAAATAAATGAATATGTTAGATTGACTGCCCTTTGTATGTCTCAAAATTGTTTTCAAATAAACGGAAAGTTTTTTGAACAACTTGAGGGAACTGCAATGGGTAACTGTCTCTCACCTTTTATTGCCAACTTGTTTATGAGCAGATTTGAAACCAATGTAAAGTCTATAGCACCATATTTCCCTAAGACTTGGGTTAGGTATGTCGACGATATTTTTGCCATTTTTGACAAGAAGTGCACTATTCAAGATTTTCTTCTCGTTTTGAATTCTAAATTCAACACCATTAACTTTACTGTAGAACAAGAAGTTAACGGCCAACTTCCATTTTTAGATACTCTGGTAGTCAGGAATAGCAAAAATATAATAGAAATTGACGTGTATCGGAAAGATACTAACACGATCAGGTTTATCCCTAATGATTCACAGCATCCTTTTCAACAAAAATTCTCTTTTATTATGAAAAAATAGTTGATAGAATGATTAAGAAACAGAATCAAAAAATGTATGTAAATCAAATATCTACTTTAAATACTTTGTCTGTAGAAAAGAAGAAATATGTTAAAATACCGTTCGATTGTGCATATACAAGGGGTTTGAGAAGTATTTTTACATCACAAAATCTCTGTATAGTATATTCGACTCATAATAGCATAAAAAACGTTCTTGGAAAGCCAAAGGATAAGGTAGATGTACTTGATAAATCTGGTATATATTGTATCAAATGTCATGACTGTGAAAAAGAATACGTAGGCCAGACTAGAAGAACAATTTTAACTAGGTTCACAGAACATGTAGCTCATTTTAAATATAATCGTTTTGAAAAATCTAGTGTGGCTCAACATATTTTAGACACAGGTCATAAAGTAGTTGTAGATGACTTAAAACTTGTAAAAGCTGTGTCAAATAATAGGGAACTAAATAGCTTGGAAAGTATCTTTATTCACTTGAATAGAGATAAATTAATAAATTCAGACAGGGGTCCTATACCTAGTTCGCCATTGTTTGTCCTGCTTTAATTAAAACTTGATTTTTACGCTTCAATGATCAAAATTCACTGAGGTGTGACCAACAAATGGGTATATATAGGGTAATTTTTAACATGGACGTCATTTCCACTAGTGATTTGCTTGGACAATATCCAGTAAAGATACTATGAAGTGCTACTCTCTCTTTTCCTCTTTTTAGATTCTACTGAAGATGGCAACATAGTTGCTGAAATACGTATTTAGGTTTCTAAAATACTTGTTGTGGTTAGGGGTTTATAATTTTATTATTAAGTTCGCCACAGTCTCCAAAATATTGTCAAAAACTGAAATGTTAAGATATCGTTTTTAATTTTTTATTCTAAACCAAATGTACCTAGGCATTTGAAACAAAAATATTCTACAGGTACTTTTTTTAAAAGTAATGCAGTGTCATTTTTTTAATTTGAAATATCATCAAAGATGGAGGCGTAATGATGGCCAACTTTTGTTCTTCTTATGGGCGCCATGTTGGCATTTTCCGATAGTCGTGTTTTTTCTCATTTCTATATAGGGAATATGACGTAAATAGAATCCAAGAGAGAAGTAATTTTTAAAATTAATTAAAAGGATACGGTCTCAGCCCGGATTCGAACCGTGGCCTTCTTCCTTGCCGGGGAATTGCTCTACCGCTGAACTACTGAGCCCTGTACAGGATATAGATTTAATTCGTCATTTCAAACGATAGTAACAGTACGGCTTGCTGTCTAACTACTATTATCATGACATCTATTGGACACTGGTGGAAATTGGTTCATGGTATGTCAAGTTTATCGCAAATCTTGCTAGTGGAAAGTAGGAAACTGGTTTAATCGGTTTAAATATACTATATAGGGAATATGACGTAAATAGAATCCAAGAGAGAAGTAATTTTTAAAATTAATTAAAAGGATACGGTCTCAGCCCGGATTCGAACCGGGGCCTTCTTCCTTGCCGGGGAATTGCTCTACCGCTGAACTACTGAGCCCTGTACAGGATATAGATTTAATTCGTCATTTCAAACGATAGTAACAGTACGGGTTGCTGTCTAACTACTATTATCATGACATCTATTGGACACTGGTGGAAATTGGTTCATGGTATGTCAAGTTTATCGCAAATCTTGCTAGTGGAAAGTAGGAAACTGGTTTAATCGGTTTAAATATACTATATAGGGAATATGACGTAAATAGAATCCAAGAGAGAAGTAATTTTTAAAATTAATTAAAAGGATAGTATCCTTTTAAAGGATACGCAATTTGAATTTGTCTACATTCGGAATTTTCATCTGCCAAAAATATTCTTCAAATCATTGTAATTTACTGCAGATAACAATAAAACTCTCTCTAGTTGTGAATACATTATCACGATACAGATATGCACCTGCATCTGCATTAAAAAGCCAGCGTTACACGATGCTACAAAAACCTTCCAACGTTTGCTAAAATGTCGTCTCCAGTTCATAGGTTTAAATAGGTGCTACATTGGACAACACATCAAGGTTGGAAGGTGTCCGTAGCATCGTGTAGCGGCAGTCTGATGCACACACATATAGCTATTATCCATCGTGATGTGAACTATACAGAACAACAATACATAAATAATTTATTGAATCGTCTGCTCGGACGACATGCTTGTTTATCTCGCGACTACTATAATATATTGTAACAATCAGTGCTTTACAAAACATAAAGCAATGCTCCTATACCAAAATTTTGCAGATTGATCAATATTCACTGCGGCTACCGCACGAACCTTTATGGGTATTGTAATGCTTCTTTGAATTGTTCTAAGGGTTATTTATTGGTCCGGTTGTTCGGAAACGCTACGTTCTCTCGCAATAAAATTGTATCATCACGATCCTAGCACTGATGCAGCACGTTAAGGATGAAAATATGGCGCAATTGAATAAATTTCCCATTTACCTTCTGCAGCAAAACAGTCCACCTCGGTCATTTATTTCCCAACTAACGTACAAACTTACAAATTGACTTCAAGTAGTCGATTCATTTTATAATGAGAATATAATGTATTTTAGTAATTTTCCTAATGTTGACATAGTTTTAAAAATATGTATTTTCAACTCGTCAACTTATGTAGGTCCTTTTAGGTATTCGAGTAAATATAATATACTATAATAATTTGGCACTATGCATTAAGGGGGGACCCTCGTATAGAAGGCAAAAAATTAGAAATACTTTAGGATTTTTTTTTCTGGAAAACTGTGGAATATTTTTATTTCAAATTTTTACTGTACATTCTTGAGTATTTTGAGAATACCATTAAATTTTTTTATTGCAAAATTTTACGTACGTGCGTCGTAAAAAATAATAATGTTGATGAATTTTTTTTTCCTTCTCAATCGGCCCGTGATTTTGTGTCTGGTGTATCCCTCTGAAACATACCACCATGATTTTTTTGTTGTTATCATACCTGATATCCCATCGACTTATCTAATTTTAAATTATAAAAAAATGTCTAGCAAAATGGCGATCTTCAGAAAAACAAAATTGAAAAAGTTTTTTTTATTATTGTTGCAAAAAAGTGGCTTAATAGTTTGTTGTTGCAAAATCCATAGGTATGTCGACTAGCTGATTAAATTATTTTTCAAATGGTATTTTTATACATATACGTTGAAAACTTGCTGAGTAATTTCACGCGCCCACTCGGAAGAGTAGAAAAAACAGTTTCCGAGAAAATGCGATTGAAGTTCGCGGTAGACGAAAATCGTATTTTACCCTTTACTTTACATATTCGATGTTTTTAGTATTCAGCCATGCCTGGACCATAAAAGAGCTCATCTTCGGGATCAAATCCTCCCTCAGCAGGGAGGGATAAAACGTATACCTTTGTATTCGAGCACGTTCCGAGCGGCCTGCGCACTGTTACCTGGTCAGCGCGCCGAAGGACCTTAGCGAAAGTACCTATATCTAAACAACCGCTTGGAATTTAGTTTTGAAATTTTACCAGCATATTCTTGAAATGATATACTTTCGATTTATGCAGTAAACAAAATTCGTTTTTTCGACCTATCTATACGAGGCTCCCCCCGTAAGAGTGACATTTGAAATTATGCATAAAGAATCGCAAGGATTCCATCATCACTATGAACATATTTACGATTCTCAGCGCAGCAGGCACAAAGAGAAGTATTATTTAATCTACCATTCATACCTGCTACTTTCTTTATTTAAAAATCGTGGTTTTGCATATTTTAAGCTGAACCCATTGTCCTAGCAATTTTAATAAAGATATCTTAGGTGCTCTACCGGCGAATAACTGTAGCATTTTTAGGAAAACCAAAAATATTGAAAATCTAAGCCTCTATGACAAGAGTTTTTAAGATATGTGAACAGATAGTAAGTCTTGAAAGTATAAAATTATTACAATTAATTAAATTATTAAAATTACGATATTGGAATTGAAAGTGACTGGGCGTTTTCAATAGATTTTCTTTGAATACTAATCCGGTCTAAAAGTAGCCAAATTTTTGTCTATTTTATTTCTGAAAGCGCATATACTATTACCAAGAAACCTCGTGTATTTTTCAGTTAGTTTAAGTTCGTTTAAGTTTTTCCATGAGACTTTTTCGAGGATTCTATGAACTTCAGTGTGTTATACATTTTATACATTCTCGTAAAATCAGTAAAATTCTCGTAAAGTTTTAAAATCTTGTCCAAAACCCTGTTATGTATATTATGAGCATCTGCTGAACGCATTAGGAACATTTGCTCCATGTATTAGGGGCATGCTAATTCGGTTTTATTCATACAAAAATAAACTGATACTTTATACTCATGCTCATGTGTACATACTCGGAGCGTAAACTCAGTTTAATTCCATCACTCATTGTCGTATGCAGGAGTTTTGATATTTTTCAGTACGTTAATTGCACTTTCCAGTTGTGATATCATAATTTATGGTATGTTTTCGTCGCTGACATCGATGTTTTTTTTTGTTAGTATTATCTTCTGGTAGTTTCTATAATTTTTCAAAATATGTTGTCGCTCTGTCGAGAGTGCCTACCAATCCTTATTGATTTTTTAAACATTATATATTGGATAAAGCATCTTGTCTTCAGTTCGTCTTGTATCATGTTCGTCCTTTCGTATTTGGCGTTTCAGATGTTTGTATATATCATTCTGGGGTTGCTTTCCTTCGGGTGTTTGGGTTCTCAGTTCTCCCGTCTCTTATACTTGCTTTCTAGCTTAGCTTGTTAATTTTTCTTTGTTTTAAATATGCATTTCTATATACCGCATGATTATGCAGTTTTAAGTATAGTATTTTTGAATTCGTTGTAGTAATCCTGGAGATTTACGTGCTGTATCTAAATATTTTTACATATATTCTGAAGTTCTTCTATGAAGCTTTCTTCATTTGTTGGTAATTCGATTTTGATAGATTACCAATTTTTGCTTTTAGCGTCATACATTTCTTTATAGTTTCCCCTCGGTGATATTCACGTTTTTCTACTTTTAGATGCTTTGGTGAATACTAATAACATCCTTTCTCGAAGGGATACTCAATGATCAATTATCCCTATTTTGAAATACTATAATGAAATGAACATGAAATTTGCTTGTTTCCAATACTATAAACATATATCTATTTATGGTTTACGGAGTAAACCTGCCCGCCTTAATCTTACCTTAAATGATATTTATTAGGCATTTTATTAGGAATATAGTTCCCCACCCTCCCAATACTTGTACCTATCCTCCAAAGAGCAGGGAGCTATGTGGAATTCACAAATGTAGAACGAGAAATCAAGAAATATTTTAACTTTATTGCTCTCGAAGAAAACCTCGAACGGTGGGAACTCCATCTGCACACCATTCCACGACCAACGTTTTGGCAAAACGAGCACCAAGCGTCCCCCGTTAAATACCGTTCTTCTGGTTCGAGGATTCCCCGCCGCCTTCCGTGTAATTCCACCAAGTTGGAGCCGGCATAAATTCCCCTGCAACGGGAACGAAATAATGCAAGATATTTCGGCTGGTACGTAAATTTACCTTTCTGTTTAAGACCCTGCCCGCTGAGGAAGTTTCCGCATTTCACAGGAGGTATGAAGGCTCACAAATTACGTTATTCGGATCGCCTTAAAAAAATTGGAAATATCTAGCGCTCGTAGCGGCTTCCGCCATGGGAGAAACTTTACCTGCACAAAGGAATAAGAAGATTATGCCAGGTGTATAATCCTTTGCCCCTTTCTGACATAACTGAGGCTTTCAAACTATTTGCGTTCACCCTCCAGAACCCAGCAACAAGAAAATCTTTGCTACGTAAGTTTAAAGGAACTCTAAAGTCGAAGACAATAATATATTTGATGATAACATTGGAATAGTGTACTCCAGATTCAATATCGCTTGTAATTCAACAAATGTCACCAATAGGGAATTCGTTCATACTCGACAAATAGTTGTCTAATGGTAAGGAAATTACATTCTTAACATAATTTGTTTGTTTTAAGACAACACATACTTGTAATAAAAATACGTCTTTAATATAAAACAACATAAATCTTTGCTATAAGAAATAGTACCCTGAATAATATTAAATGCACGAAATAATATTAATGTTGGCGAAACAAGCTCTCTCCGCACAATAACTCGAATACAACACCAAAACAACCCCCTCCACAAGCCATCCAACGTACTCCTTTATGAGATCACCAATATAAACCCCATCACCACTAGAATTGAAGCCCTGTCGGTAAAAATATCCAAAAAGATCCCCACAAATTTATTCCATATGTTCCTAAAAAGAATCCCCAACCAACGCCAAAATACCCAAATCATTGGAAAATTTTGTTAGAAAAACAACATTAACAATTTTTCCTTACTTTATTTACATGTCCAAACCTTTTCAAAAACTATCGTCGAAGAAAACATATCTATTTTTCTTATTTTTCAACAGTGAAATTCAGAGGATAACAACATCGAGGAGGATGAAAAAATGTGATTGCCATCAGTAAGAACGGTCAGATAATAATTTGATCGAACAATACCTCTTATCTCTGAACCGTGCCCAACGATTATACTAAAAGATACTTTTTTGTTTAGTTTGGGAGACAGTAGTTAATCTGTTCAAATCAAAAAAAATCTGATGTGGCCAGGCACATGACTTTATCATACAATATATAAAATTAATAGTTTAGCTGCATGAGAATCTATTCTATTGAGATAAATCGTAGGTATTGTCAAAACGTCAGCATTTGACACTACCTACACTACGTCATTAGAATAAAGTTATTTATGTCACAAATGCCGAAAGTACGGATTAGCCGGACGAGCAGTGATGCGGCGCGTCACCGAAGGCGGAGTGTCGCCGTCGCATGTGAGCGAGTCGCGCTATCTAGTTTTTGGCAGGAGCGACATCAACGTTTATTGTGTTGCTTTTTAAGAAATACGTATTTAAAAAAAATAAATGATTTCTGTATAGTAAATGCTAGGTTGGTACCACTTTGACGAAACGTCAAGTTTAAAAGGTGCGTTCCGATTGGTAGGTAATGGTAGCTAATGGCGGTGGTAGAATACGAAATTATAGTATTTCTTACATATCGTGATAATGACATATTAGTTTGCATGTACATAAACATGAGTCACTAGCAATTTTCTATTGGAAATACTATAACGGCGTCTGCTACCACTGCCATTATCACTAATGAAAACGCACCTTAAAAAGGTAATTCAAATTCTGACAGATTTATATTTGTTCATAACACATCCCTACCAACATACTAAAATAAAACTACACTCATCGCTATACTTTATTTATAATATTCGCAATTTATTGTTTTTAGAATTATATATAAAGACGGGTTGATATTTCTTATCAACAAACAATCAAATTGGTGATCTTATTTTATTTGAGATTTGTATTTTATAATTTGCCGCACTACAGCGGCAACGTTCCATAGTGGTTCTCCAACCTCTGATGAGATCAGCTGTTTTCGAATGTGACAACACAAAAAAATATTTGTCAAAATCCTGGCTACTATGAAATTTCATATCAATGCAGATGCGACCGATCTCGATCAAATAGAATTTGCTGTTGAAGCTAAACTATTAATTTTACCAAAAAATGTCATAGGCATAAATTATTCAAAATTTCCTCTACTTTAATTTATTAATTAACTATTTTATCGAAATTACAGAAATGGCGGCTCATTTGCAAAATCCTTCAAAAAGGCTTAGAATAAACTACCAGTTCCTTTGGACCCCTTTCAACCAAAACCTTTTCAGCTCTAAGTTTGGTAACAAAACTTCTAAATATGAACTTTCGTTCCGATACCTTTAGTAGTTTCTCCGGAATCGTCGCCACAAAAATTGTTTACACAGACATACACACAGACACACACACACACACACACACACACACACACACACACAGACATTTTTTTGTACCTTGGTCAAAAATGTTCAGGGGACCCAAAAAGACCTATTTCCGCTAAAATCTCAATTTTTTTTTCGGCATGATTACAATACTTTATCTTACTGCGTATGATAAAGTAACAAGTTATAATTTTTAACTATCTTATTGATGTTGTTTTTCACATTTACATACATGTTACGTAGCTCGTGATTGGGATGGTCCAGGCCAGGGTGGACTTATATAAAACTCACACTGGGGTTTTACATACTGTATATATTGTTCAATGCAGTTCAACAAAACTGCTGACAAGGCTGGCCACAGCCTTCTTGTACGGGTGTCGGATGTCTAAAATACAATCCCCTCATGCTCCGGTATGTCGCTATTTATATCAATTGCTCAAATACGTCATTACCGTTAATTAGGTTACCAAACGTCAAGGTTGTTCACTTGCTTTTTGTGCAAACTCGGCGTTTGGCATACATACTAGACACCGCAATCATTGAACAATTCGGGTTGTTAACTTTAATATTTGTATGCAATTTTTACTCGAACACAATAATAACTTTAATTTATTACTACTCGTATTATTACTTACTCGTATTATTACTTACTCGTATTATTACTCGTAACAACCCTCCTAGCCAATAATTGTTCGTCCTAGAGCAATGCCGTCATTTGAACAAAATCTACAGCCACAAAGCGAGGCAGCAAAACTCCAGCCAAAAAATAGTTTATTGTACATACAAAACAATTTTAAAAAACACGAAAAAATACACAGAAAAAAATTCAAAAGCTAATTGCCGACCTATGTATGGGAGCGTGGCGCTCTCGTTTACCGGACTGATTATTGGATCCTCCCACCATCTGCCTTCTTCTAGGATTGTGGTGATCATCTACCCAAGGGATATCTTTAAAGACGACTTCGACCGTGTACACAGACTCTCCTATGCTTGTACCGCGGTGCGTCACGTATCGACCTGACAGTGCGTAGTCTAACCTCTTGTATGATATGTAAATTACATAACGCAATAATGTGTTTATAATACTCGTATAAAAATTATTTGAAAGTGATGTTTGGCCCAGCCCTGAGTAATATGCTAATAATGCTCCGACAACGGAGGTTGGATGTCTGTCTTAGTTGCAGATGAATATGACGTTAGGTAGTATGATAGCCAGAGGAGTATCAGAGATACTAAAGGTATGCACGAATTCAGCCTCATCCTGACTTTGTTAGGGAACGTTGTCTAAATAGCACTTGCGTGTTATTGAGAGGTGAAGCACAGCATCACTTTTCCACTGACTGTGGGAAGCTTTAATCACATCGTAGATGTCACCTGCAAAAATGTCAAACTAATAAAACCTATTGTATATACAGTGTTAGTGAAAATTACCGGAACACCTAAACAATTTAAATGGCAAAAGTAAATAAATTTGCTTCAGTGAATAAGTAGGTACATTGGAGAATAATGTACCTAATAAATGAATAATTTCAACCTGTTGATGGCATCCAGTTGTACGAAATCACTAATTTGTCTGTTACCCAACCGGTGTAAAGCGCAATCGACTGTGCATGCGAGGAGAATTGAAATCTTCTGATAAATGGGCAGTCGAGGGGTACGTTCGCCGAGTAACAAATTATTCCTGAAGCTGCGGAGAAGGAACTGTCTGTCTGGTCCACATAGATTGGGGAGTTTGTTTTCAAATTACACGAAATAAAATGAAACGTTTCAGGCGATATTTAGTATCCCACTAATGGTAATAAAGGAGACAAAGAGTTCAATTATCTCACGCTATAAAGTGTAATAGCGGAGAATTAATCTCCGAGCGCACGGACATTAGTTAGGATCAGAATAAAGTTGATCGCCCGTGCGCTGCCTGCCTGCCTGGGACCGCAGCACCAAGCGCGCCCTCACTCTGTTTAATGTTTCACTAAATTACGACAAGCGACTCCAAATTTAATAGTGGAATTTTGTGGGATTGACTTGACATTTGTTATCATAAATAAATAACACCGAACAGCTTTTGGCAACATATTTTAGCAATATGAGTATTTTTTAGTATTTTTTGATTGATCGTCAAAATGTATATGTTACCGGGAAAACGAGTTTTCATGCAGAACCAGTTTGTCCTAGGCCAAACTAGGTCGGCCAAACCGCGTTAAGCACAAGAAGTTACATACTTTGCATGCAATAATTTCAATAGGGATAATATTTTTAACATAAAAATATCCATTATCAATTTCTACGAAGTTTTTTCTGCTTATATATTAATCCACGAACTAGCTTTCTTCTTCTATGTTGACTATTTTATTCGCAAGAATTTTCGAATTTTCTTCATTTTAGTTGCAATTGTTGTTTTGTGATTGGTCCAACTTGCGTGTTCCTATTCGGCTGGCGTGTGGTGTTAAACTCGGGGTGCTCCTTTGGTTCCGTGGTGTTGATGTTACTTTGGCAATTAGCTTTTGGTGTTGGCTTCCATAAGTTCTCACTTAGCAGATGTTAGTTTCGCATAGGTTATGTCATCCTGGTGTGGTTCCTTTCGAGTGATATTCTTAATTTTCGAGTACAATTCCAGTGGCGGCTAGTAGCTAAAATTAGTGGGGGTGCTGCTCCAGAAAATGTTTGGCCTTTGTATTAAAAACTATTGTGTAAAAAGAAAAAAAACATGTATAAGAAGAAAATTTATTCAGAAACGAGATTAAATCGTAAAAAAATGTAGGAAAGGAAAGAAAAGGAAACGGTTTTCTTATTTACTATCACCTAATTTACTATGACATTCATTAATAAATTTATGTAAAAAATACTTTTTCTAAAAACTACGTTCAAATATTGTTATTGTTTTACGCTTTGTCACCGGAAATCGACCACATGTAAAAATTCAACTCGATTGGACAAGTAGGTTAAATATCGATTACAAGATTTGAACATAACAAGAAAACAAGTGAAGTTAAGATAAGCGTAGTGATAAATTTATAGAAAAAAATACGTTTTAAAAACTAAGGTTAATAGAAAATCTGATGTGGCCAGGCACATGACTTTATCATACAATATGTATATATAAAATTAATAGTTTAGCTGCATGAGAATCTACTTGATTGAGATAAATCGTGTCTGCATTAAAATTAAACTAGTTGCCAGAATTTGACAGATATTTTGATACTATTGACAGTAGGTATTGTCAACGCATCAGCATTTGACACTCCCTACTGTCATTAGAATAATAGTTATTTATGTCACAAGTGCCGAAAGTACGGAATAGCGCGACGAGCGGTGATGCGGCGCGTCACCGAAGGCGGAGCGTCGCCCTCGCATGTGAACGAGTCGCGCTATCTAGTTTTCGGCAGGAGTGACATCAACGTTTATTGTGTTGCTTTTTGAGAAATATGTATTTAAAAAAATAAATAAAAAATGGTTATATTACTGTATAGGAAATGTTAGGTTGGTACCACTTTGACGAAACGTCAAGTTTAAAAAGCTAATTCAAATTCTGTCAGATTTATATTTGTTCATGAGACTGTAGATGTGACATCCGTACCAACATACTAAAATAAAACTACACTCATTGCTATACTTTATTTACAATTTTCTCAATTGATCGTTTTTAGAATTATATATAAAGACGGGTTGATATTTCTTATCAACAAACAATCAAATTGGTGATCTCATTTTATTTGTAATTTGTATTTTGTACTTTGCCGCAACAGAGGGGCAACGTTCCATAGCGGTTCTCCAACCTCTGATGAAATCAGCTGTTTTCGAGTGTGACAACACAAAAAAATATTTATCAAAATTCTGGCTACTATGTATTTTCATATCAATGCAGATGCGACCGATTTCGATCAAATAGAATTTGCTCTTGCAGCTAAACTATTAATTTTACTAAAAAATGTCATAGGCATAAATTATTCAAAATTTCCTCTACTTTAATTTATTATTTAACTCTTTTGACGAAATTACAGAAATGACGGCTTATTTGCAAAATCGTTGAAAAATGGTAAGAGAAAATAGCCAGTTCCTTTGGACCCTTTTGAACCAAAAGCTTTTCAGCTCTAAGTTTGGTCATGAAACTTCTAAATATGGACTTTCGTTCCGATACCTTTAGTAGTTTCTCCGGAATCGTCGTCACAAAAATCTGGTACACACACGTCATACACACACACGTCATACACACACACACAGACATTTTTTGTACCTTGGTCAAAAATGTTCAGGGGACCCAAAAAGACCTATTTCCGCTAAAATCCCAATTTTTTTTTTTCGGCACGATTACAATACTTTACATACTGCGTATGATAAAGTAAAAATCTGATGTGGCCAGGCACATGACTTTATCATACAAAATATAAAATTAATAGTTTAGCTGCATGAGAATCTATTTGATTGAGATAAATCCTGTCTGCATTAAAATTAAACTAGTTAGCCAGGATTTGACAGATATTTCGATATCTGTCAATAGTATCAATAGTAGGTATTGTCAAAGCATCAACATTTGACACTACCTACTGTCATCAGAATAACAGTTATTTATCTCACAAGTGCCGAAAGTACGGAATAGCGCGACGAGCGGTGATGCGGCGCGTCACCGATGGCGGAGCGTCGCCGTCGCATGTGAGCGAGTCGCGCAATGTAGTTTTCGGCAGGAGTGACATCAATGTTTTTTGTGTTGCTTTTTGAGGATTACGTATTGAAAAAAATTCTAAAATGGTTATATTTCTGTATAGGAAGTGTTAGGATACCACTTCTACAAAACGTCAAGTTTGAAAAGCTAATTCAAATTCTGACAGATTTATATTCGTTCATGATACTGTAGATGTCACATCCGTACTAACATACTAAATTATAACTACACTCATCGCTATACATTCTTTACAATTGTCTCAATTTAGCGTTTTTACAATTAGATATAACAACGGGTTGATATTTCTTATCAACAAACAATCAAATTGGTGATCTTATTTTATTTGTATTTTGTATTTTGTACTTTGCCGCACTAGAGCGGCAACGTTCCATAGCGGTTCTCCAACCTCTGATGAAATCAGCTGTTTTCGAGTGTGACAGCTGTGGTGACAGCACAAAAAAATGTTTGTCAAATCCAGGCTACTATGTACCCTATGTAGTTTCATATCAATGCAGATGCGACCGATCTCGATCAAATAGAATTTGCTCTTGCAGCTAAACTATTAATTTTACTAAAAAATGTTATACGCATAAATTATTCAAAATTTCCTCTACTTTAATTTATTATTTAACTATTTTGACGAAATTACAGAAATGGCGGCTCATTTGCAAAATCCTTGAAAAAGGCTTAGAATAAACTCCCTGTTCCTTTGGACCCTTTTGAACCAAAGGCTTTTCAGCTCTAAGTTAGGTCAGGAAACTTCTAATTATGAACTTTCGTCCCGATGCCTTTAGTAGTTTCTCCGGAATTGTCGCCACAAAAATCGTTTACACACATACACACACACACACACACACACACACACACACACACACACACACACACACACACACACACACACACACACACACACACACACACACACACACACACACACACACACACACACACACACACACACACACACACACACACACACACACACACACACACACACACACACACACACACACACACACACACACACACACACACACACACACACACACACACACACACACACACACACACACACACACACACACACACACACACACACACACACACACACACACACACACACAGATACATTTTTTTGCACCTTGGTCAAAAATGTTCAGGGGACCCAAAAAGACCTATTTCCGCTAAAATCTCAATTTTTTTTTTCGGCATGATTACAATACTTTAGCATACTGCGTATGATAAAGTAAAAAAAATCGTTTTTTCGACCCATCTATACGAGGCTCCCCCCGTAAGGGTGACATTTGAAATTATGCATAGAGAATCGCAAGGATTCCATCATTACTATGAACATATTTTCGATTCTCAGCTCAACAGGCACAAGGAGAAGTATTATTTAATCTCCCATTCATACCTGCTACTATTTTTTTTACTTTATCATACGCAGTATGTAAAGTATTGTAATCGTGCCGAAAAAAAAAATTGGGATTTTAGCGGAAATAGGTCTTTTTGGGTCCCCTGAACATTTTTGACCAAGGTACAAAAAAATGTCTGTGTGTGTGTGTGTGTGTGTGTGTGTGTGTGTGTGTGTGTGTGTGTGTGTGTGTGTGTGTGTGTGTGTGTGTGTGTGTGTGTGTGTGTGTGTGTGTGTGTGTGTGTGTGTGTGTGCGTGTGTAAACGATTTTTGTGACGACGATTCCGGAGAAACTACTAAAGGTATCGGGACGAAAGTTTATATTTAGAAGTTTTATGACCAAACTTAGAGCTGAAAAGCTTTTGGTTCAAAAGGGTCGAAAGTAACTGGTAGTTTATTCTAAGCCTTTTTCAATGATTTTGCAAAAATTTCGACAAAAGAGTTAAATAATAAATTAAAGTAGAGGAAATTTTGAATAATTTATGCTTATGACTTTTTTTGGTAAAATTAATAGTTTAGCTTCGAGAGCAAATTCTATTTGATCGAGATCGATCACATCTGCATTGATATGAAATTACATAGTAGCCTGGATTTACAAATATTGGACAAATATTTTTTTGTGCAGTCACCAGCGATTAGAAATATCAAGATACGGCACTGTGACAAAGTTTTACGAAACTAGCAGGCGCGACAGCCGTGATTTGAAAAAGTCCGCTAGATGGCGCCACTGCAACAGAGGCAAATTTATTACTTCAAACTGACACGGACGCTGTCACATTGACAGAAAAATTTAAACTGTCACACTGACAGGAAAGTGTAGTAGTATATTGCCGCCTGCTGTCACCACAGAAATGTCTATGGTTGTCACACTCGAAAACAGCTGATTTCATCAGAAGTTGGAGAACCGCTATGGAACGTTGCCGCTCTACTGCGGCAAAGTAGAAAATACAAAATTCAAATAAAATAAGATCGCCAATTTGATTGTTTGTTGATAAGAAATATCAACCCGTTGTTATCTAATTGTAAAAACGATAATTGAGAAAATTGTAATTAAAGTATAGCGATGAGTATAGATACGTTTTAGTATGTTGGTACGGATGTGACATCTACAGTGTCATGAACGAATATAAATCTGTCAGAATTTGATTTAGCTTTTTAAACTTGACGTTTCGTAGAAGTGGTATCAACCTAACATTTCATATCCAGAAATATAACCATTTTTAATTTTTTGTAAGTACGTATTTCTCAAAAAGCAACACAAAAAACGTTAATGTCACTCCTGCCGAAAACTACATAGCGCGACTCGCTCACATGCGACGGCGACGCTTCGCCTTCGGTGACGCGCCGCATCACCGGTCGCCGCGCTATTCCGTACTTTCGGCACTTGTGACATAAATAACTATTATTCTAATGACGTAGTGTAGGTAGTGTCAAGTGCTGATGCTTTGACAATACCTACGGTTTATCTCAATAAAATAGATTCTCATGCAGCTAAACTATTAATTTTATATATTGTATGATAAAGTCATGTGCCTGGCCACATCAGATTTTTTTATTTAAAAAACATGTTTTTGCATTTTTTTAAGCTGAACCCATTGTCCTAGCAATTTTAATAATGATATTTTAGGCGCTCTACGGGCGTATAACTGTAGCATTTTTAGGAAGGCATGATTACAATACGTTAGCATACTGCGTATGATAACGTAAAACTATGCAACTACTGATAGCCCCCATATAGAAGCTTATAAACACCTCTATCAATACGCAGAAATTTCCGAAAGGACTAAAGAAGGCTCTTGTGAAACCAATATATAAGGGCGGTGATGGGACAGATTTCGGAAACTACAGACCCATCTCACTTTTACCATCTTTGGATAAAATCATGGAGAGGCACATACATAACAAAATAACAGATTACTTAGAGCACAACAACTTGCTAGATAATAGGCAATACGGGTTCCGAAAGGGAAGAGGAACAACAGAGCTATTGAAGGACGTCTCTGACTTTATAAGCGACAAATTAGACGGGAGAAAGCATGTGTTGGGAGTATTTGTCGACTTTTCAAATGCATTCGATAATATTAACAGAGTAAAAATCTTAGACACGTTAAGAAGGGTAGGAATTAGAGGCATGCCGAGAGATTGGTTTGAGAGTTACTTGATGGAACGATTATTCGCGGTGCAGTTTAACCGAATATGTGGGCGAGCCATAGATACGGGAAAGGGCGTAGCACAGGGAAGCATCCTGGGTCCTCTCACCTATTTAATTTATGTGAATGATATCGGAACGTGTTTCAGAAAATGCAATTTTTATCTGTACGCAGATGATACATTAATACTGTCAGCAAACATATCTCTAAAATCAGCTATCGAGAACCTCAGAGCCGAGATGTATAAATTTCAGATGTGGTGCCACGACAAAGACCTGAATATAAATGCTAAGAAAACAAAAATGATGCACTTCAGGTCCCCACATCTGAAATCCACCGTTTCTACAAACTTATACATTCATGACCACTCATGCCTGCACGAAAGTTCTATCATCCGTGGAGAGGGTGGAACAACACAAATATCTGGGCCTTATATTTGATGAGTCGTTTTTGTGGATAGGATATGTAACCGCACTGAAGAAGAAACAGAGGCACCTCGCAACCAAGTTTCACGAGTTAAAAGACATAATGGACATGAAAACAATAAAAATGATCTGGTTTGCGCTTGTCGAATTTTTGTTGAACTACGGTATAACAACATATGGACAGGCATGTACGTATTTACTTGATAGATTACAGAGAGCGCAAAACACCATTGTGAGAAACATGTCGAGGGGAGGACGTGCAGAACCTGAGGACTTCAGGGACTTGGGAATATTGAGCGTGGAAAACCTATTCGAATACAGAATTATCCTGAAAAACTATAAAAATAAAGATTACAGGAGAGTCGTGCATAGCAACTACCAACTGAAGGATGAACGATAAGGTGCACGAAGGTTTCCATCCTGTCATACTCGCGAACTAATAATGATTAAGGAAAACGCAGAACGTCGTAACGAGTATTGGATTTTATTTTAAAAGCAGAGCGATCGATTTCGTCATTAAGACATCATCAGGCTAATCTAAAAGGTAATTTCACAATTATTATAATACAATAGTCAACACATGTACGTCAAACACTTACTGTCACGGGGTAAAATATAAATATAATTTGCAAGGTGTCATTGCACTGGACTCTGTACTTGAACTGGTTTCAGAATATTGAAAAGACACCATGGGGGAGTGGGGAGACAAGCAGTATCTAAATAAAACATTCGAACAGGTATTGATCGTTAAAATCTGTAACTTCGTTTATTATGTTGGAATTATCCTTTAAGTGTTTTTTAATTTCAAACATTTCGTAATAGTCCATCTTAGTAGATTTTTTCAAGTTGTGCAAGAGTGAGATGTTTTCAATTTTTGTTTTGTGTTGATGTTCTATCAGATGTTTGTTGAATCTAGATGATTTCCTGGTGTTGTGTTCATTAAATCTTATTTTCAGATTACGACCAGTTTGCCCAATATATTCAGCATCACAGTCTGAGCACTTAAGCTTGTAGATACCACTTTTCTCTAGATAGTCAATTTTATCCTTATTATTTATAAGTAAATCTGCTATTGTGTTCCTTGTGTTGGTTGAAGTTGCAATGTTAAATTTGTATAGAATATGTTTCATTTGCTTATGTGTTGTGGGGTGGTAAGGAATTGATACATATCTCGGTTTTGTTGATATATGTGGATAAATCTTTTGTAATGTATGCTTCCGCTTGATTGAATTGTATATGCTGGCAATATTTTCTTTTTTGTGTCCGTTGTTCTGAGCTATTTGCATGATAGTATTGCATTCCTGCCTGTAATGATCATCTGTCAAAGGTACTGATAAAAGTCTATGAAATAAAAAGTTGAATGCTGCAGATTTAATATTGTGAGAATGCTGAGATGAATTTGGAATTAAAGTATCTGTACTCGTTGGTTTTCGAAATATATTATATTGTAAATGATCTGAATTTCTATTTATTGACAAGTCCAAAAAGTTAATATGTTTATCTGTTTCTTTTTCGCAAGTAAATTTAATCTTTGATAAGTCGTTAATCTGTCTGAGAAAATCATTAATTAATACAGGATCAGCATCCCACACGCAAAATATATCGTCGACATAACGACCCCAGTATTTGATGTTTTTACTGATTGGTAATTGAAATATTTTTTGTTCTACGTGGTCAACGAACAAATTGGCGAACAAACCGCTGATCGGACTACCCATGGCTAGGCCATCGTTTTGTCGATAAACGTTGCCGTTAAACTGAAAGAAATTCTGCTTTAAAACTATATTGAACAGATCAACAATATCTTCAATGTTGCTATTATCTATGTTGTGAGATTGTACATATTCGGGTTGTAAAATAAAGTCATGTAGAACCTTGATTGCTTCTTTGGTGGGGACGTTTGTGTATAGGTTGATTATATCAAATGATACCATAAAGGAAGTATTTGTTATTTTTATATTCCTTGTTTTGTTTATGAAATCGATGGAATTTGTTATTTCATATTTTGGTTTGAACTCTAATCTCTTGGTAATTATGTTATTAAGATTTCCAGCAAGTCTATGTGCTATAGTATTACATGATGTTACTATTGGTCAAATTGGTTTATTTGCCTTATGTAATTTGATCAGACTGTAAAGTTTTGGTATTGTCGGATTCATTTCAGTAACTTTGTGATTTTCAATACCAGGAAATCATCTACATTCAACAAACATCTGATAGAACATCAACACAAAACAAAAATTGATAACATCTCACTCTTGCACAACTTGAAAAATCTACTAAGATGGACTATTACGAAATGTTTGAAATTAAAAAAACACTTAAAGGATAATTCCAACATAATAAACGAAGTTACAGATTTTAACGATCAATACCTGTTCGAATGTTTTATTTAGATACTGCTTGTCTCCCCACTCCCCCATGGTGTCTTTTCAATATTCTGAAACCAGTTCAAGTACAGAGTCCAGTGCAATGACACCTTGCAAATTATATTTATATTTTACCCCGTGACAGTAAGTGTTTGACGTACATGTGTTGACTATTGTATTATAATAATTATGAAATTACCTTTTAGATTAGCCTGATGATGTCTTATGACGAAATCGATCGCTCTGCTTTTAAAATAAAATCCAATACTCGTTACGACGTTCTGCGTTTTCCTTAATCATTATGAAGGATGAACGGTTATTACAAAGAGATAGAACGACAAACAAATACGGTGACAGATTAAGAAGAAACCTGATCCCCGCCCTAATAAATTGCCTGCCAACTCAAATGCGAAATATGCATTCAATGAGGCATATAAAGCAAGCACTAAAAGACTGGTTTATTGATCAATGATCAATATTGATACTAGACCCATATTTAGAATTGTCAATTGTTAATTTTCTTATTCACATTATTATTCGAAATTAGTTTATTTTTAGCACTGACAAGCTCCCTGAGCTTAGTGTTTGCAATTTTTGCTCAAGCCGTTTTAGTTGTCTTTTCCTTTATGATGATATGATGTCGACCTTATTTTTAAAATTTTGTATACTTATTTTTGTGACTGTAGGGGTAGAACATAGTTGTAAGAACTTTTGTTACTAAATTGTTTTTGAATTTTCTATTCCAGTTATAGTGTTCAACTGTTGGTGTTATATCTTTTCTTTGTTATTATTTTATTACTTTGTGGGTGGGTCACCCAAATTCAATGCCTATGGGTCCCGACTCTCCCTAATGCGCCACTGTACAAGGGTAAATATTGAAGAACCTGCGCATTAAGGACGATGTTGTACTAAACATGTCACTCCAATATGAATTCAACGAAAAACAACTTACATGAATATATCATACTCTTAAATAAAGCGCTAACGTGGTATGTCTGTCTGCTCGGGTTCCCTAGCAAAGAGGGTTATTGAAATTATTATCGTCACGTGGCGACAATATTATGTCTTCGTTCCTAAGTTATTTTCAAATATCATTATTAGGACAGTTATGAAAAATAAAAAGGCAGTGAAGGCCATTTGAGAACGTTCTCCAGTCTATATAGATACAATAACGATTACTAATAACAATTGGGGACGTATAAGAAAAACTAAATTGTATTTATTTTTTGATGCACCGCACCCTAGAGCCATTTCCTTTACGAACGCAAAAAATATATTAGCAATAAGTCGGCAGAAAGTTATTGTTTCCCGATGAGCACGGACGGCATCCTTTCCCCTAGCTGCCCGCCGTGTCGCTGTTTCGGCTTTCGAGACAATAAAGTACACCTGCTGTACGGATGCGTGACGCTCTCCTACATCCTACCCCCCATTCAGGACCGACTATCGACAGATACAGTTTCTGGAGTGGAGTTAAAGGCGCAAGTTTAAATTTATCGGTGTGTCAAAACAAAATAAAATTGCGTAAATCAATGCGGCCAGATAAAATCTGGAGTGACACAGGGATGTAGTTATGGGTCAGTATGCGGTCAGTAACATACTTATTGTTCACAGTTGTTAGTTGTTGCATTGGCGTATTTCCTCAACTGTGACCCAAACTTCCCATTATTCTCAAATCTGTTGTCAAAAGAAATTCTTGCTCCGTATACATCAGTTTCTTGACTGCACAGTATCTCTATTAATATAAAAGCATTTTGGATGTTGCCACCAACTAACTAAATTTTACTTTAGATTTACTAATCATTTTCTAAAAAGTCAAGTATCCAAACAAACGAATTAACCAGTCAACAAATGGAATATGCTAGGCAAATTCTGAATTAGAGAACAGAATGGCAAATTAGCTAATTACCTAAATTTGTAAATAATTGTGGGTAAAAGAGTAGTACTAAGCATTTTAAGTCAGCCTTAATAGATATTATTAGAATTTTCTTAATTACTGTTATCCTGTAGCAATGTAAAAAGAAGTCGAATTACAGTTACCTTATAAGGAAAACATCAACTTTTAGCAACACTCAATTATCAAGATCAATCCAACTTGTAGATTATATTCTGACAGTTAGAACATTGGTAGAATAAGAAACGATTGTGGGATAATAAGTGTAATGTTAAATCAACAAACCTAATATCCTAAAATATAAAAAATAAAAAAAAATTTTAAATTCAAATAAAATAATTATTAAAATAAATTTTAATGTTGTAGATTTATTTTATCCAACTAAACAGAATTTAGGACACTGTCTGAACATTGACCTTACGCGTTGGCATAAAAGTGTGCCCGAGAATTGCAAATTAATGCCATCTAATGGTTCACTCTAATGTTTTATTTCGTCTACCAAAGTTCTATTAACTCACGTTAATGTTTTGCATGTCCTCATCACGGATTTTCCAAAAAAACTAAGATGTAAACTCGTTATTTCTGTTGTTAGATTCGGATGCCATGGAAAAAAATGTACTCGAACCAGTTGTCATTTGACAGAGTTTTCTTTTTGAGTGATTTATGCCTTGTTTTACTAAGTTCCAAATTGTGGTACAAAAATTTCTGTAAAATAAAATAATCTCATTAGTTAATTTGAGTTTCTTAGTATTGACAACCGGTAGTAACCCCAAAATATTATTTTTAAATTATAAAAAATATTGTAGTTTCTTTTCATATAAAAGATTTTCAAAAGGTAACGCTTGAAAAAATTGTTTGCACCGATAAGAACAACCCTACTGCAGTGTACCTATCTAAATTGCTAAATATTGAAATAACTTTGTGGCGCCTCCGCCAAATTTGTATGGCAAGATTACCATGAATCCGACCTCGTAGATGAGAGCCATTAATGGCCACATTTAAAGGTACGTGAATATACTGCTTTCAGATAATTAGATGTGTTTTTCTGCATCCAGTTTCTAACCCAAAATCTAATGTTTACTGCCAACAAAACAGTAATCACAGTAATAATTCTAATTATGCGAAAACTCCGAAACGTGTCCGGCAAAACATGTAGACGAAATGTCTGCAAAAATATGTAGTAACATGCAGTAACTTTTTTATTCTAAACCAGGGAAACTATATGTTATTTAGTTTTATTTACCAGTACTTTTATGGGAAGTTTTTACCGGTAATAGTTGTTCCGAATTACCCAAAAACTTCAACAATTTTTCATAAAAATTTTAAAAAAAAACATTTGGGATTTTGAAGTTTTGTTGTCTTATTATTTTCTTCTTACATCATCAAACATTTGAGATTTCGGTAGATTGTCACAGACGGTTGAGAAATGTCCCGACAAGACAGAAGAGGCCTGTTCGAGTCCGGGCTGAGTTCCTAATTTTTAAATGATTTTTAAGTTTCCATCACACCTGACCTATCATATTGGATGAAACACGCAGTTGATAACAATCTCCGATAACATTTTTCGCAGATAATATGTTATTGGAGGGGGTCATTCTGTGTTCAATTATTAGAAAAAGCAAACATTGAAATCGGATTAAAACCAACAGTGATAGCAGGTGTTATACAATTAAGTGGGACACACTGTATATTTGTTTTTCTTCAATTTTCTCTGAACAACTAAATAGCTAATCAGGATCTGCTATGTGCACAGCAGTATTACAAGATTACAATTTAATAATTTATACGAAAAATCACAGTATAGTCTCCCCTAAAGACAAATTGAACATATCCCAAACATCTAGTCTACAAGATGCAGCTGACCTTATTACAACCATCTAGCAAATCTTTGTTATTGGCGACTGTAATACCATATAATACAGATATGTCTATAGACGCTGTTGCTAGCGCATATATACATGCAAATGTAATTGTCTTAAGGTAAACAATGGTTATTGTACTCCCTAAATTTATTACCGTAAGATATTATCTTAAATACTAGGTATTTCGCACGAACTGCCTGAAGTAATTTATTCATTGTTAAATTATATTTAGTCAGTTCAGTTAAGCAAATTTGAATTTTCAATTTACTCTTATAGGTGACTGTTAATAGGGTGGAAAATATGAGAAACATGTGGACGTAAAATTTACAGTTTTATGTCAAGAAACGGCATGCCATATTATGTGATAAAAAGATTACTATTTACCATTTAGTTTAAGCACTGTTGTTGTCTTGGACATTTTTCATTACACGCCATAATGCAAAAAAACATCTGTTTAGTCATTTAGTGCAACTACATGAGAATGAAAGGAAAAGGGATCATGTGGACAACCCAGTAGAACTAGCCAGCAAAGCAAATTTGCCACCTTCTTTTATATGATAAGGTTCCAAAAAAGTTCTCTCAAAGCAGTGATTGATGGATAAACAGTTGACGCGTGGTCTGTTGTTGCTACAACTACGTGATTAGACCATCAATAATATTGTAAGTATTTCAAGTACTGACTGTATCACTAAACTGTTAGGTAACTGTTCATAGAATTGGTGGAAGAATAGAGGTCTTGATAACACTGATCGACGTTGTTCATTAGCGTTTCTGTGCACTGTTTGATATGACCGATAAATTCTATGCTTTTTTTTGGTTGATTGCAAATTTGGAAACCAAAAGTCGAGAGTCTAAATCACGTCTTATTTATGGTCTCAAAATGTCAAGAAACTTTTGATGCTCTGCGATAAAAGAGTGGGGCGGGATAAAATTCATTAAGTATGGTTAAAGGAATTGTTGAGTTTGAGAAACAACATCCTGCGAATGGCAGGCTCTTGACAAGTTTGGTCTTTATGACTTAGTTTCTATCTTCATAGCTTTAAAATTCCAAGTTTAGGCTTTCATATCAGCCTACTTAGAGAATTCCGTCAAGTAGCGTATTTGTTTTTTGAGGATATCAAATGGAAAAACATTAAAACTATGAAGAGGCCTATCTGATTCAAGGTTCAAGGTATACTTTTCATTTCAGCCAACTTCTATGGTAAACACTGTACGTGTACTGTTAATAACAGCTGAAAAAGATATAAATTCTCCGCTTTAAATCAGAAAAAATACAATTGATGTTTTGTTGCCAATAATAAAATCATATTTTAGGTTATTTTGTATTTGTTTATGATCGTAGTAGCTGCATTTGGTTGGGCAAAATAAAATGAAAAACAAAAGTAGAACTTTTTCTGAACATTTTGGTTGGACGGATGTTAATAGAACGGTTGACAAAATATACTTGTGTGGCTGCGGGGAGCACAGTGAAAGAACACAGATAGGGTCAGTCCGAGGTCCGTTTTATTTATTTTCCCCCTATTTCATTCGAAACTCTGTATTTGTCAGAAAACTTCCGGTCCGCAACAGTTCCGGTACGGCGACGTTGCGGATATCGAATTGTCGATTCTATTACTATGATAGGCGCCTGGAAAGCGTCCGACGAACGTCGGGTTCGGTCGGGATAATTGCGGCAGACGCTTCGGGACCCCAAGGTTCAAACGCCAGTGCCAATTCTGCCGACGGAATGCGACGGATAATTGGCGACTAATTACAACAATTCCTAACTCGACTCGCTCAGAATTACCATGTACTAAGGTCAGTAGCAAATTATTAATTTGGGTGGTGGCACGAATAAGTCACACCATTCTACCCGTTACCCATTACCCCTACCATTTAATAACTACACGTCCCACTATAAATCGGTCTAACGCTGGCGCTCGTATGTTTAAAGCTGCAAAAAGTTAAAGAAAGCTGTAAAAAAATTATATGACGTTTTTTTATTCACTAAAAATAATTACTGATAACCTACTATTGGTACTAAAATTCTAAAACATCTGTTCGCATTAACTCTCTGCAAAGACGTTAAACTTTCCCTGTGCAGTTTCTACAGTTTGTTTGTGCTATTTTATGAATCTATTTAACTCTCTGCAGGTTGCAAACCATTCATTTCCGAACATGAGTACGTTGGTAAGATGATCTATTATGAGTGATGATCTTTATCTTGTGATGCTTGATAGACATGATTGTAGAATTTTCGATTCTATATCTTCTTGCATTTGTATTGTTTATTACTTTCTCCTTGAGAATTTTTATCGGTAGACCGTTTTAAACATTTACTCTTGACTTCTTGAGTGACATGTTGAATGTAAATTAATTTGCTATAAGAAGTGTTTGCTCGTGTGAATCGAGAACAGTAGAAAGGCAACAATATGAGTTGGAAGCTATCGAGAGAAATTAAAACCGAAAATACAGAGTAAATAAACAAAATTGAACAATTGGTAATCTAATCATGTTCATTTACTTAATGAAAAAAATCTTAGTCACAAATTAAATAACAATAGAAAGATGGCCATATTAATGCGGTCACATGAGCGTTACAACACACTATCTTCATGGCCATCGAGACATAGGTTTAAGGAAAACCCCGGCGCGATATAGTTAGAAATAAGGAGAAGGGTTTTGTCAAGACATATAGATAATTGAGGAATGATATCACGGTGGATGGGATATAAGTATATTGGCTAGGAATATCTCCATATTTATCAGAAAATGTTACCGTAAAATAAAAGATTTCAGTTCTGATGTCTGGTTTTATTTGTTTTCTTGCGTACCGGTTTCGGGATTGCTCCCGTCTTCAGCGCAATCTACATAAAAACATGAAAATAATTAACAGAGATACATATTAAAATTCTTAACCTACAAACCGTCTAGAGTACGTATAATTCATGACAAACGAGCTTTTTCATTGCTATGGTTCTTGCGTCGATTCCTATGGTGTTCTAGTGATAGGTGGCAATTACTGGTGTGCAGAGAATCACAGAGATTATCACTAATTAGATGAAATTTGTCGGAGCGAACAGTTGTGGCGTATAAAACAACCGCGTGCGATGGAGTAAGGCCGGGTTGGTCAGTTCGGTATCACTGATGTAGATGGCGTTGTTGCAGGGGGACATGTATAAAGTTTGAAAACATTCTGTTGTTGTTGAATTCTGTAATGTCATTAAGAATGTTTTTCATGTTTTCATTTTCATGTTTTTATGTAGATTGCGCTGAAGACGGGAGCAATCCCGAAACCGGTACGCAAGAAAACAAATAAAACCAGACATCAGAACTGAAATCTTTTATTTTACGGGATATAAGTACACATGATGGCAGACAATTGTTGGAGACTCCAACATGAGTCCCCTAAGGAACATAAAAGAAGATTATACACACGGGGTTATCACACTGCGTATGATAAAGTAAAAGGTCTGATGTGGCCAGGCACATGACTTTGTCATACAATATATAAAATTAATAGTTTAGCTGCATGAGATTTTATTTGATCGAGATCGATCGTGTCTCCATTAAAATAAAACAAGTTAGCCAGGATTTGTCAGATATTTTGCTAATATCATTAAATACAAAATGATATAAAAAACGTTGGTAACAAGGCTGTTCCAACACTAGCGTTGCAACATATATCTCTATCTCATCCGACGTAGTGCCACTGGACACACTACGCATACCTCAAGTTCGTAGATTCGATTGGCTGGATTGAATCGGATCCATAGGCGGCCACAGTGCTGCCACCAGCTGCCACATGTACATCTAAAGTTATCTATGGGCTGTCACTGGTTTAGCGTTAGTGATGCCGAATATTACCGGCAAACGCCCGCGGTAATACCGACCGCGCACTTTAAGCTACATGAGCGCCATCTATCGACGGTCCTAATAACTACTGGCCACGCATGCACAGTTTAATCCCGGGCACCACAACGATAGACAAAATATAAATCTCCGTCTCGCATTGTTGGAACCGAGACTACACACTGGCGCTCCGTATAATCCCTAATACGTATATGGATAATATTGACAGTAGGTATTGTCAAAAAACCAGCCTTTGACACTACCTACTGTCAGAATGAAAATAATTGTGAAATCCTCGCTAACTAAGTTTTAATGCAGACACGATCTCGATCAAAAAGAATTTGCTCATACAGCTAAACTATTAATTTGACCAAAAAATATAATAGACATAAATTACACAACTTTAACTAAATTACACTACTTTAATTCATTATTTAACTTTTTGACGAAATTACAGAAATGGCAGCTCATTTGCAAAATCCTTGAAAAATGCTTAGAGGAAACATCCAGTTCCTTTGGACCCTTTTGAACCAAAAACTTTTCAGCTCTAAGTTTGGCCATAAGACTTCTAAACATGATATTTCGTCCCGATACCTTTAGTAATTTCTCCGGAATCGTCGCCACAAAAATCGGGTACACAGCCATTTTTTATACCTTAGTCAAAAATGATCAGGGGACCCAAAAACACCTATTTCCGCTAAAATCTCAATTTTTTTGCACGATTACCATACTTTAATAAAAACTAGAGAAGATCCAATACACTAGGGCCTCGATTTGCGTCGGCTCGATTTGCGTTGTTTTCGATTTGCGTTGATCGAAAATATAGGACCATAAATCTGGTTTGCGTTGTTATGATTTGATATGCGTCCTCACAGACTAAATACATCGGGGATTCCCTTGAACACACTGCGTTGATTCGTTCGTTTGTTTACAATTCATCGGTTCCCAAATGGTTCCCAACATGCTTCGGCTGTCCAGGAGAAGGACAGGCTGTCCTTCTCCCGCTTACGACAGTCTGATACTTCGCTCAGCTGCTTGGAGGTCGCGACTAGAGATGCAGAACGGTAATATTACCGGGGTAGTATTACAGGTAAATTAAGTAATATTACCGTAAGTTACCGGAAGCATAAATTCTCGCTGGTAAATTATCGCGGCGGTACTGATACTTTTGGTAATATCACGGCAAGTTACCGCTGCCGTAATATTACACCGGTAAGTAAAGACTTTTGGTAATATTACGGTAAGTTTCCTTTGTTAATAAGTTACCGCAGCGGGAAAATTACCGGTAGTTTCGGTAACATTATTACGGCAACTTACCATTTTGTTACAGCTGCGTTAGTACTACCGGTACTTTTGGTAATATTACGGTGATACACTTGCTAAGTTACCGGGGCTATAATATTACCGTTACTGGTACTGGTAATATTTACTAATAACTGGTAATATTACACCACGGTAATATTACCCGTAATATTACCGGCAGTCCATAAACCACGGGTAACCTATTGGCAAAAAAAAATATCTTTGTTGTTGTATGTTTTATTAAAATACTTCCCAACATTGATCCCAGGAATTATTTTGTATGAGACATTATTTCATATCTACTAAATCCGACGTCTGCGGAACGCATCTCAAAAATTTGTATGGTGTCTTATGGAAAAATGTGATTCGATTTGCGTTGTTTCGATATGCGTCGCATTTTCCCGGAACGTAACCCCGACGCAAATCGAGGCCCTAGTGTATTTCTGTCTTAAACTGTGTCCGAATTAGTTGCCAATGGCACGCACGGCTATCTCTATAACAAGGAGTTTTCGAGTATACGTTACATGAAATGTATTCATTACTTTTGTTGGTTGAATATTCTGATGAAATTTCCCAAAACAAATATGAATCGCCCTATAGAAACGGTTGCTAATAAAATGGTGGATGCGCAGGAATATTTGCTTTGAGGTATGTTTACATATTAGATAAATTACTGATTTCTGAATTCCATCGAAAGACCCGCTTCCAGCATTTCAATAGCAAATATTTTGCACAGTCTCCGAAAGCTGCTTAACATATAGCAATGTAAACAAACCCACCTTCGTTATCTTTAAAAAAGCGTGATTGTGCTCGATTCCAACTGGGAAAAATCAAACTTTTGGGCATTAATAACAATATGTTTACTTTTATTTTTGATCAATACGGAAGAACTCGCACAAAACTCCAACAATAAACGGGGGAAGTTTTCTCTCCGGCGGGTGCATATTCTGCGACTGGCGCAAACGACGGCTCATCCCTTTTTACAACAAAACTCGACGGCGCCGTGGCCCGTTTATGTTTCATTCGTGCGACTTTAACTGCCCGACATTCAGCTCTGGACTCCGAGAAGTGTATAAGGTCGTCTGCGGTGTAGTTTCGTCGTCCCGCTATCCCGCGTCCTTTCTTTTTCTCTCTCGAGATGTGTTTATCACAATAAAGTGTACCACGAAACATACCTCGGAATCCTCGGATCTGCACGAGCTTACGACCGGTTGTCTGCCGTTCTTGTCTTTACATTTTCCTTTTGCTTTTGTATCGATTTCGATCTTCATTTCCCGAGAGAAAATAGTAACGAAGCTGACAGCTCTTGTTACAAATATAGCTGCCATTATCGCAATATAACTATTAAATATTTAAATAATAATGTTTATAGCAGTATAATACACAGTCAGTTGAAACGTTCAACTGTAAAGGGTACTTTATGGTTAATTTTATTGTAACATTAAGAAAAAATTACAATTTAAGTAGGGTAAGGGGGGGCATAAAGATTCTCGGGAAAAAAAAGTCCACTATAAGTATCTAAAAAACGAGTAAAGCATTAATCAATTGGATTGTATTATCGTAAAGAGGTATACGGGAGAAACAAATCGAGATACAGATGTCAGTCGCGCGATGCTGCTGGAGGGAGATATACATATGTCGTAGGCAAATGGTGATTCATGGCAAAAGGCTTTTGCCTAGGCAAAAGCTGTTTGCCATGACAAATAGATAGTGAGTCTGCTTTTATATGTTTAATGCTATTTGCCTAGGCAAATGTATTTGCCCAAGCCGTGGTTAGGCAAATAGCAGTTTTTAGAAATCGATCGGTTGCGTTTCGCTATGCTAAAATGCATTCCGTACGGGCAGAGAAGTCCGTAGAGTCATCAATTAAAGGGGGTCTCTCATCCTTCGTCTCTGTCGCTTATGCTCATTTGTATAACAAAAAATCTTTGACGACAGGCATTGGCATACACATGGCAGCAATATTTTTTTATTTTTCCGTGCCAATTTGATTCATACGGAGAAAAAGTAATGACGTAAGCGAAAAGTTTTAGCGAACAGAGTGTAACCGCAATCGCAAGTGACAGTGCGCATAGCAGCATACTGTTGGATTTTCAAATTAAGTGTTTGGAACATCACGGTAACCTCCTCAGCATATCGGTGAACCATTATGAAGACATGCAAACTTTTTAACACACCATATGTTCACAGAGTTGTACATTTGTTTCGAATGATTTCCGTATGCAAAATAGGCGTTAGGTGATATCATCATCTGCATTGATGCGTAACATCGTCCAGTCGACAAGAATTCAGAAATTTTGTGCTTTCAGTCTAGTATAACTTTTTCCTGGTAAAAGGGAAACTAAACATTCCTAACCTAAAAGTCCTGTTTTAGTATCACCGCACGCTTGTCACAACAGCGTAACTTCATTAGAATCATGATGATTAGAATACGATATTACTCAAAAGTAATCAACGACTAAATAATAATTATGACGTATTTGAGAATTAACATGCACGGATTGCATATAACCTCGCATAATTTTAAAACAAAAGCGATTGAAAACTAAATGCTATTTGCCTGCAACGGTCTTGGCAAATACATTTGCCTAGGCAAGTAGCTTTAAAAATATAAATAAAGGCTCAATATCTATTTGTAGAAAAATGGCTTCTTATATCTTTGCCATGTTTATTAAATATACTATGTGAACATATTTCGACAGTTCATACTGTCATCCTCAGCACATAATCTACAAAAAGGGTTATTATCAAAATTCACAAGAAAAAACCTAATTGGTCGAAGCAAACCTACAGTCAAATCCGCAACTTCGCAAAAGTACTAACGGTACAGGCATCGGAAAATCACTGCAATGATATGCAGCAATTGGAGGTAACACCAAAAAGGAGAAAAACGGAAAACGTGCCTAAATTAGCGAAAACAAAAAGTTTTTGTTCAGGTTAAGGAATATGAATAAAACAGTTATTGAACTTACATGGATAGGTTAATATCTATTTGCCCATTTGCCATTTGCCTAAAATAACCATTTGCCTACGACACATATACAACCCAATACAACCGCGCATCTAAATTTGCAGGGAGGTATTTTTCCTCTTTTCCTTTTAGTGTAGACTGTAGAACAATTTATTACTTTCATTGGCACTTTATAATAGCTGAATATTTTCAGAAATTTGTTTGACTTTTTCAATAGGTATGATGTTTTCGCTAGGGTTTTTTATAACAAAAAAAAATAGCCATACGTTATTGGGTAAAAGCGTCCGTCGTGGATCTTTTAACCCCCAAGGCACACAATTGTTGTTTTAGAATGCGCAATTATAAAAGAACAACTAACCGACGGGTTAGTCTGGTTGGTTGGTTATACTGAAGTGGTTCAATCACTGCCTAATTCCCTAGCGATAACTGCAATATTTACACTATTTACAGGTACTCCTCAAAAGGAAAAACTGCGATAAAACAAGATAACAAGTAACTAAGAGGGCGTATAAAATGTATAAAGTGCTTAAAATTAAATATTACATTATTTATATTATATACCGGGTGATTCAATTTCGTGCCTCACCATGGGGATCTCGCTTATTACTGGAGATAGAGCCTATGTTTAAATTTGGCAAAGTTGTGTATTTTTGTGCTAATCAATTATCTGAAAAGAAATTTAAGGTATCATTTTTCATTTTGAAGATATCCACAAAAAGTTGAAATGTTAAGATATCGTTTTTAATTTTTTATTCAAAACCAAATGTAGCTAGACATTTGAAACAAAAACATCCTACAGGTACTTTTTAACAAGGAATGTAGTGTCATTTTTTAATTTGAAATAATATCAAAGATGGCGGCGTAACCATGGCCAACTTTTGTTTTCCTTATGGGCGCCATGCTGAATTTTGGCATTTTCTGATAGTCCTGTTTTTTCTCATTTCCGTAATGTATAATATGTTACCATTCTTTCTTAAAATAATGGTGTAATAATCAAAAAAACCTTCAGGTACCCAACTGGAGCTTGGTTACAGACCGCCGGCGCCGGAGTCATTGCCAAGCAACGCCAACAAAATGCACTTGGATCAAGCGGCTCCCTCAGCGTTAGGTTTGCCATTTAACAAAATAAACCTTAATTGTGGATGTAAAATGCCGTTTACCAATACCGAAAAGCGTGATATAGTTAAGAGTTTAATTGAGTTTAGACATTTGCCGATAGTCGTGTCTTTTCTCATTTTCGAAATGTATTTGGCATTATTTTTTAAAACAATTGTTTAATAATAAAAAATACGTTCTTCTTTTTCTTGTTGTTTGTCGTGCTTATCAAGTAACCAACTGCACTTTGGTTACAGACCGCCGGCGCCAGACTGACCAAGAGTACTTTGGATTAAAAACATTCAGATTGTTAATGAAGCAAGTTTATACAACGTAAAAATTATTTTTAAGTAAATGTTCAAATGGCCGCTATTTTCTTGAAGGCATAAAAGCGTGTCCGTTTTTCTACATTTAGCTATGCTCTTCTAACTGTTCTTCCCGGAATAGCATTGACCGCATTTGTTATTCGATCCCGCAGATCGTCGATATTTCTGTATCGTGATAAATGTCGTCGTTCACAGTTCCCCAAAGAAAATAGTCCAGAGGACTTAAATCAGGGGATCCACCACGCCACCATTACCAATCCAGCGATTTGGAAATTGTTGATTTAAATAATTTCGTACAATTGCAAAGTTTGACTTGTGTGGGGTTTGTACGGTTTCAATTTCTTTGTTCGTAATGATCTGCAAACAACGTCTGTGAAGTTAGCATCTCAAATGTTAGCATCTCATAAGTTGACTTCATATTTACTTGCATCCAGTATAGTTCTACAGTTCTACATAGGTTTTAACAATAGTTCTGTTAATTTACCTATTTTAATGCGCTTTGAAAAAATGAGATGCCAACTTCGCAACGCATATGTTAGCATCTCACCGAATTCTGACAGTTCTGGGTTCCAAAAAATTACATACGATAGTTCTAGTGATGCAGAGTAAGATACGAAAGAGTTCTAGGCCCCACGAGTTCCTGAATAAGTATTAAAAATTATAAACAATTTTTTTTTCAAGAAATCGATGAGATGCTGATACTTAGAGGACAGTTCTGGGGTTCTAGAATTTATATATGATAGTTTTAGTGATGTAAAGTAAGATACAAAAGAGTTCTGGGTCCCACGAGTTCCTGAATAATTATTAAAAATTATAAACAATTATTTTTCAAGAAATCGATGAGATGCTGATACTTAGAGGACAGTTCTGGGCTTCTAGAATTTATATATGATAGTTTTAGTGATGTAAAGTAAGATACAAAAGAGTTCTGGGTCCCACGAGTTCCTGAATAATTATTAAAAATTATAAACAATTTTTTTTCAAGAAATCGATGAGATGCTGATACTTAGAAGACAGTTCTGGGTTCCCAGAATTTATATATGATAGTTTTAGTGATGTAAAGTAAGATACAAAAGAGTTCTGGGCCCCACGAGTTCCTGAATAATTATTAAAAATTATAAACAATTATTTTTCAAGAAATCGATGAGATGCTGATACTTAGAGGACAGTTCTGGGCTTCTAGAATTTATATATGATAGTTTTAGTGATGTAAAGTAAGATACAAAAGAGTTCTGGGTCCCACGAGTTCCTGAATAATTATTAAAAATTATAAAGAATTTTTTTTTCAAGAAATCGATGAGATGCTGATACTTAGAAGACAGTTCTGGGTTCCCAGAATTTATATATGATAGTTTTAGTGATGTAAAGTAAGATACAAAAGAGTTCTGGGCCCCACGAGTTCCTGAATAATTATTAAAAATTATAAACAATTTTTTTTCAAGAAATCGATGAGATGCTGGTACTTAGAGGACAGTTCTGGGCTTCTAGAATTTATATATGATAGTTTTAGTGATGTAAAGTAAGATACAAAAGAGTTCTGGGTCCCACGAGTTCCTGAATAATTATTAAAAATTATAAACAATTTTTTTTCAAGAAATCGATGAGATGCTGATACTTAGAAGACAGTTCTGGGCTTCTAGAATTTATATATGATAGTTTTAGTGATGTAAAGTAAGATACAAAAGAGTTCTGGGTCCCACGAGTTCCTGAATAATTATTAAAAATTATAAACAATTTTTTTTTAAGAAATTGATGAGATGCTGATACTTAGAGGACAGTTCTGGGCTTCTAGAATTTATATATTATAGTTTTAGTGATACAAAGTAAGATACAAAAGAGTTCTGGGCCCCACGAGTTCCTGAATAATTATTAAAAATTATAAACAATTATTTTTCAAGAAATCGATGAGATGCTGATACTTAGAGGACAGTTCTGGGCTTCTAGAATTTATATATGATAGTTTTAGTGATGTAAAGTAAGATACAAAAGAGTTCTGGGTCCCACGAGTTCCTGAATAATTATTAAAAATTATAAACAATTTTTTTTCAAGAAATCGATGAGATGCTGATACTTAGAAGACAGTTCTGGGTTCCCAGAATTTATATATGATAGTTTTAGTGATGTAAAGTAAGATACAAAAGAGTTCTGGGCCCCACGAGTTCCTGAATAATTATTAAAAATTATAAACAATTTTTTTTCAAGAAATCGATGAGATGCTGATACTTAGAAGACAGTTCTGGGTTCCCAGAATTTATATATGATAGTTTTAGTGATACAAAGTAAGATACAAAAGAGTTCTGGGCCCCACGAGTTCCTGAATAATTATTAAAAATTATAAACAATTTTTTTTCAAGAAATTGATGAGATGCTGATACTTAGAGGACAGTTCTGGGCTTCTAGAATTTATATATTATAGTTTTAGTGATACAAAGTAAGATACAAAAGAGTTCTGGGCCCCACGAGTTCCTGAATAATTATTAAAAATTATAAACAATTTTTTTTTAAGAAACCGATGAGATGGTGATACTTAGAAGACAGTTCTGGGTTTACAGGATGAAATAAGTATCACAACAGAGATACCTAATAAAAAGTATGAAAAATTAGCCGCTATTTAATTAATAGTTAGTCAATCCACCATGCCGATTTATCGATTTACATAAATCGTAAACACGTAATGCATGACATTTCTAGAGCACGAAGTCTATTTTTTTTTTCTTTCAGGAAACTTTTAAAAAGCAGCAATATCAACTTCATATTCTTAGATTTCCATTTATTAACGTAATAGTTGTAGCTGAAATACCATCGTGATCGGGACGACTACTACAGCAAAGTTAAATACACAACCCAAAAAATAGAATCAAACTGATTTGCTTCTTTTTTGTTTGACCCTCTCAATTTGTTCGTTTATATCCATAATTAATTCCTGTGAAATTTGAGATTGATCGGAACATATTTGCAGGTCGCTCAAGGGGCCCAATATCGAGAATAAGTTCAAATTAATAATATTTAAAAAAAATTATTTTCTTTACCACAATAAATTAGCTTAATCTAAAAAAATATATAAAAATGATTCATTGAATTTTGAGCCTAGATTTCACATATTTAAGTACGTAATTGGTTAAAAATAGAATAATCTAAACTCAGTAACCATCCCAGATATCTATTTTAATTTTTTTAATATTATTAAATTGAACTTATTTTCGATTTTGAGCCCTTTGAGCGACCTGTATATTTCGATCGAGCTCAAATTTCACAGGAATTAATTATGGATATAATGGAACAAATTGAGAGGGTCAGACAGAAAAAAAAGCAGAATAAAGACCACCCTAATAGCCAATCATAGATTTGATTGTGATGGAATGTAGCATAGAGCTTATATGGTCTAAGAAAACCAATCTTCCGTGCAACTTCTATTTTTCCATAACATATTACTCAATGCAAACATATATCTATATCTATATACCGCGACTATATCGTCTCCAGTAAATAAAATAATAGATAGTGCAATTGGAAAAAAAATTTGTTTTGTAGTTTATATAAGAAAATCCGTAGATTCTGAACGTTATCCGTATTTCCGAGCAGACCTTGCAAAATCCGTAGCACTACGGATAAATCCGTACGGTAGGCATCGGTGCTGCTTGCCTAGGTTCCGCCGCGCCGATGGTATACACAGGCCACGGGTAGACCCTCGTATATAGCGTTCTCTCCTACATCACGCGATCGACTGCATCGATCTATTTTCGTTTGCGGGAATTCCTGTATCCTGTTCAAGGAGTATCGGCGTTTGAGTTTTAAGACTTGCGAGTTCCACCTATCAATCTTGTCTCTCGAGCGTAATTTCGCCGAATAGTTCCGTAAACATTGCAATGGTCTATGATAAAAAAGCATTGCAAGAAATTGTAATGCAAAATGACTGCCGATCCCTTGACTCCACGGGCAAAGCCTTGCCACCATCGCATCCCGTGTATCGACTTATTTCAAATCGCATGGCACTACGTGGCTCGTATATCGAACCACGTCATGTCTATACGATTATTAATGAAAATCGCAATGGATACAAAGTACTCGTTGCTCAGATGCATGAACTGGAGTCAGTAGGTGATAAGAAGTCTGAAGACAGTAGTAGTACTGTGGATAATAGCTCGATTGTCGCTTCAGTTTGCAACAATAGTAGAAAAGCGCATTCAATAGAAATCAAATTGATTTTGTCAGCTGAAAAATGGCTAGAAATTCGACCAAAAAAAAAAAATTTATCTGGGCGAATTTATTGGAAGCTGCAGGAAGGATGGGCAGATATCATTGCTGAGCGAATATGCCAGCAACACAAATCGGTGGGATGCGTATTTTCGTTTAAAAATAATTTGGTCACTCCATCCGCGAATGCAGCAGCGTATGCTCAATTTTTCGGTTACTGCACTGAGTGCAAAGCAAAAATATCTGGTCGGTTAAATAATGCACCTCCACCAGACACCGATGTGGCATTTTCGTGTCACATCGAAAACATTTGTCTGCACTTGCACACTGGCATAAGAAAACGACAGCTGAGGGGTAAACGCCGCGAAAAAGTAGCCTTACAATTGATTCAACAGCGAAAAGATGCCGTCACTTTTCAGCGCGAACAGGCAAATAAATTGAAGAAATTTGGAGGGAAAAATCCGCGTATCATTCCGAATGCAGCTACCCTACGCAAAGCAAAGGAGCAGCAAATGCTGAAGACGCTTGGGTTGGAATTCGCGGAGCCGCCGTTGAACCTTCTCGAACAACGCATTAATGGTGAGTTCTCTGGTTCGATCCATAGCATTTCTTTATACAAATTTCACTGCATTTATTGGCTGCCGGAACAGCAACAATTATACGCGTCACGGTGCAAAAACAACTCGAGTGCTGTTTTGGTTATCGATGCAACAGGGGGTATAGCAACTCGGCAATCCAAGAACGAAGCTCATGTGTTTCTCTACCAATGCATGATCGTAACTGACGAAGGTAGTGTGCCAGTTTTCCAAATGGTCTCAGCCAACCAAAGATCATTGCAAATAGCGCAGTTCTTGAGAACCATTTTGGCGAACCGTGCACCTCGGCCTCCAATTGTCGTGTGTGACTTCGGACGTGCTCTGGTGAATGCTGTTGCAGAAGTTTTTGGTAAATGCGAAGACATGCAAAATTACCTGCAAAAATGCTATGACGTCATTTTTAAGGGTTCGCTTGTGCTACCGGCTCGTACGTACGGCTCGATGTCAGCCATTTTATCGCCATGGTGTCCAAGTGGAAATGTTTTGCCAACAAAATGAAAGCATCAAAACAATTTTTTTTACGTTGCATCGGCCAAGCCTACCAGATTTACGATTTCAGGTTTTTGGAATGCTTCGTCGAATCTCTGCTGGTTGTGTCTTTGAGCGAGACAATCGGAAGCAACAACGACGGAGTGCCGGTCCCAGCTCAAAAGCATATCGAAGTCCTCAATAAAACTATTCAAGGAGTGCCTTTCAGGAATATTGAGGCTAACGACGACGATGATGTTGACATGAACAACGATGAGGGAGAGGACATTGGAACTGAGTCCGACTGGAAAAAATGGACCAATTCGAAATTTTGTCATGCTGAAAATCTGGGCAACCGTTCGAAAGACGGAAGTATCATAAACGCGTGTTTCAATCCCGGGTTTGCTCGTTGCCTGAAAAAACAATTAATGCCGATTTTGCCGCTTTGGACCGGTATTATGCGATGCCATTTCGAAAGAGGTTCGATAATAGCTACATCTTCGTCAGTCGAATCCGAGTTTGCCGATTTAAAACGCCGTGCATTTGACATTAAATTGCCAATGCGCATTGACAAATTTGTCCTCCAACATTTGAAACATCTCAGCGGCAAAGTTAAACTGGCATCCAATCAAGCAGATCTTCCGTCAAAGGATGAAAGACAAAAATCATCCGAGAAGGTCACGAACGAGAAGCATAAGGTTAACATTCCTGATATCCGAAAATATGGTAACTCTAATTTGACTCTTAGCGTGTTGGAAGTACCATCCGATCATCAGTCAGCGGAAAAAGATACCGAGCATTCTCGCGAAGGCGACGTGGCGCAGATCATTGAAATGGATCAGGAAACGATCAACTTGCCCGACGTGGAAATGGGATGCAACAAGCAAGTTGACGGGACGGATTTGCAGATCAGTGTGACCAATTTTTTTTCGGAAGATCATAAAATGTTTACATCGACACCGATACCGAATAAAATCAGTGATGGAAACAACACTACAAACTCCTTCGGAAGCTCCAATAACATTCAATCGAGTTCTGATAATGAATGCCGTGTCTGGAATACGTATGAAGACTGGCGTGGAAAAGCGGAAAAAGAAACGCCCACGCGCTCTGAGCCGAAAGACCTCCCGCCGAAAAGAGCCAAACCTTCGTATTTAGATATATGTCCGGAATGGGAATATATCAAAGATACGAAGGTATCGAAGCTCCCAGGATTTAAAAATGGTTCATTTTGCAATCCTGTGATTCAGGGAAGCACTCGCCTGAACATAAAGAGGACTTGCGCATTTGATTCACTTTTCCAAGTGATTATGATTGCAATGGCATCAAATGCAATATATTGCCAGGCTCTAGAAGCATCGACGAACAAAACCACACGCTTAGCGCTTCAAATTTTAAGGGGTAAGAAGAAAATCGCGGTGCCAGAATATAAAGGAAGAGCAGAGATATTGTCCAACATTGGGCTTTTCCGATTGGAAGAGTCCACGAGGACAATAAAGAGTTTGGATGCTGAGTGCAACGTTGTGCATTTAGCTCAGTACATTCTGGTTGATCTTCCGAGCCATAAAACCAAAGTCAGCTGCCCATGTGGATATCGTTTCACCACCGAAAACGTCACTTTGAGCATAAACGTGGATCTGATACTGTGCAAAGGATTCGGGTTTATGCAGCAGGCGATAGATGACGGGCAAATAAAATCACGGACATGTCGAAAATGTAACGAACGGATCGAAGACGATGTCACATATGGACCACATGTGATCATTGATACTACTGTATTAACGGATCCTGCGTACACGACCAGGAATGACATTCGCCACACTCTCGACTCAATCGCGGTTAATATCGAAATAGAAAATCGAGTGTATACGCTTGCGGGTCTTATAAGCTGGTCGCCAGGCCATTACGTCGCGTATACCAAATCCGGAATGTATTGGCACGAATACAATGATTTAGGCCCCACTCGGGAAAGTGTGAATAAAAGAAAAAAGGTTCAACCCCATCTCATTGTATACAGTATCTCAGGATACAAACCATGACAGACTGGAATAGATATTGATACAAAAATGCAAAAAAAAAACAAAAATTCGTAACAAAAACAAAAACGGAATGAAGAAAATCATCAAAAGTGAAAAAAAGCATGTAAGAATTTTCTTTTATTTACATACCAAATATATACAACAAAAAATTACAAAAATCGAAAAAAAAAACAAAAAAAAATAAGAAACAAAAAAAAATAAAAATTAAAATAAAACAAACAAAAAGTTAAAAACATGAAGCGAAAATAGGATGATAAGATTTGAAATTAACTACTTTGATACAAAAACATTTAAATTAAAAATATACATGACAAAAAAATGACAAAAACGAAAAAAAAATAACAAAAAGAAAAGAAAAACATACTAGAAAAAAAAATAATAAAAAATGGAGCCAAAATCTTACTACGTCCACGCCGTTGGTTCTGGGTAGCGCAGAATGTAAAATATCAAGATACGCGGCAGCGTATCGCCGCCAAGTAATTGAATAAGAAAATGGCTGTCCTGTAAATGAGGGGTACCGAAGGTGTCTTTTTCTCTAAACGTATTTTTCGGAAAAATGACTGCACTTTCATATATGGCATCGCTCTTTCGAATGCGCTTTGTTTATAATTGTAAATAATTGTGTAAAAATTGCTTATAATTTTTAATAATTAGAACTCGTGGGGCCCAGAACTCTTTTGTATCTTACTCTGCATCACTAAAACTATCTTATATAAATTTTAGAAGCCCAGAACTGTCCTCTAAGTATCAGCATCTCATCGATTTCTTGAAAAAAAAATTGATATAATTTTTAATAATTATTCAGGAACTCGTGGGGCCCAGAACTCTTTTGTATCTTACTTTACATCACTAAAACTATCATATATAAATTCTGGGAACCCAGAACTGTCTTCTAAGTATCAGCATCTCATCGATTTCTTGAAAAAAAATTGTTTATAATTTTTAATAATTATTCAGGAACTCGTGGGACCCAGAACTCTTTTGTATCTTACTTTACATCACTAAAACTATCATATATAAATTCTAGAAGCCCAGAACTGTCCTCTAAGTATCAGCATCTCATCGATTTCTTGAAAAATAATTGTTTATAATTTTTAATAATTATTCAGGAACTCGTGGGACCCAGAACTCTTTTGTATCTTACTTTACATCACTAAAACTATCATATATAAATTCTGGGAACCCAGAACTGTCTTCTAAGTATCAGCATCTCATCGATTTCTTGAAAAAAAATTGTTTATAATTTTTAATAATTATTCAGGAACTCGTGGGACCCAGAACTCTTTTGTATCTTACTTTACATCACTAAAACTATCATATATAAATTCTAGAAGCCCAGAACTGTCCTCTAAGTATCAGCATCTCATCGATTTCTTGAAAAATAATTGTTTATAATTTTTAATAATTATTCAGGAACTCGTGGGACCCAGAACTCTTTTGTATCTTACTTTACATCACTAAAACTATCATATATAAATTCTAGAACCCCAGAACTGTCCTCTAAGTATCAGCATCTCATCGATTTCTTGAAAAAAAATTGTTTATAATTTTTAATACTTATTCAGGAACTCGTGGGGCCTAGAACTCTTTTGTATCTTACTCTGCATCACTAGAACTATCGTATGTAATTTTTTGGAACCCAGAACTGTCAGAATTCGGTGAGATGCTAACATATGCGTTGCGAAGTTGGCATCTCATTTTTTCAAAGCGCATTAAAATAGGTAAATTAACAGAACTATTGTTAAAACCTATGTAGAACTGTAGAACTATACTGGATGCAAGTAAATATGAAGTCAACTTATGAGATGCTAACATTTGAGATGCTAACTTCACAGACGTCTGCAAACACGTGTTTGCGGCAATTCCAAATTAAAGGCTACTTCCCGCTTAGAAATTCGAGGATCATCACTAATTTAAAACCAGTAGTTGAAGCATTGCAAATTATGGTAATTTAACGTTTACCAATTCTAAAATACCTCTTTGATCAGTTTCAACACATCCATGAGGATTATAAGAATTGCAGGATTTACTAAACGATCCATGGTCCGCTAAATTTCCGTCCAATGTTACGAATATTGCATGCTGCGATATTTCTGAGAGAACAATAATAAACCCTTATTATATCACGCTTTTCGTTATTGGTAAACGGCATTTTACATCCACAATTAACCACAATTAAGGTTTATTTTGTTAAATGGCAAACCTAATGCTGAGGGCGCCGTTTGATCCAAGTGCATTTTCTTGGCGTTGCTTGGCAACGACTCCGGCGGTCTGTAACCAATCTCCAGTTGGGTACCTGAAGGTTTTTTGATTATTACACCATTATTTTAAAAAATGGCAACATGTTCTACATTGTGGATATGAGAAAAAACACGACTATCGGAAAATGCCAAAATTCAACATGGCGCCCATAAGAAAAACAAAAGTTGGCTATGGTTACGCCGCCATCTTTGATGTTATTTCAAATTAAAAAATGACACTGCATTCGTTGTTAAAAAGTACAAAGTAGAATGTTTTTGTTTCAAATGTCTAGCTACATTTGGTTTTGAATAAAAAATTAAAAACGATATCTTAACATTCCAGTTTTTTGTGGATAGTTTAAAATGAAAAATGATAGCTTAAATGTCTTTTCAGATAATTGATTAGCACAAAAATACGAAACTTTCCCAAATTTAAACATAGGCTCTATCTCCACTAATACACGAGATCCCCATAGTGAGGCTCGAAATTGAATCACCCGGTATAGTATATTTGACGGGATAAGTGTAAAACAGTCCACAGACGCAGACGGTGCGACCTGCCTCGCGCCATCCCGCGAGGCACAGGTATCGGAGACAAATCTCACTGTGAATGGTGCCGTATCTCTGAGACGGCAGTGTGCGGCAAATTCTACTCATGAGTAGAGTATTGAGTAGATTAATCAATACCAACTTCTTTTTCTTTTTGAGTATTGGACTGGTGAGTGGATACTCGCTACGCATCGAAAAAAAGCAGCATTGAGTACCCAGTACACAAAATTAAAAAAATTTTGTGTTGAGTAGATATTCAATACATATCAATACACTCATAGACAAAATAGGTATTAGGTACTATCTTGAAAATGGTCAAGGTTTCATTGAACTTTATTATTCTTCTTATTTATTAAATATCATGCTCAATCATGTTGTCAAATACTTGAGACCCAGCATACAAATAACGTTATACGTGCTTTTGAGTTTTGACGTATTATCAGACGCATAACTTGAAAACGCCAACTCGTACTTAAAGGATGTATAAACATTTTATGTAGAGAATTAAAACAATCCAGATGTTTCCTAAAAAGATCCATTGTTGTCCGACCAATAAAAAAAAATCTCATGTGGCCAGGCACATGACTTTATCATACAATATATAAAATTAATAGTTTAGCTGCATGAGAATCTATTTGATTGAGATCAGTCGTGTCTGCATTAAAATAAAACTAGTTAGCCAGGATTTGACAGATAAATAAATAATTAAATAAATAAATAATTCCTTCATAAAACAATATTAAATGCAACAAAATAATATTTATATTTAGGGCGGAGATCAGCACAGTTGTTTCCAAATTTCCTTGCTCTTCCACTCCATCCCTTACGCAAGCTAGAACTAAGACATAATAGTACCAATAATATAACAATAATTCCGAGAACTTATCAAAACAAAAACAAACTAAAAATTACTCTAGAGTCTAATTACACGTAATTGCAGCAAATCCAACTCAACTAAACATCGCACATGACCATAAAAAACAAAAATTAAAACAGCCTCCGATGTGCGCTCAATACCTAAAGTCCACCGTGTTGAGCAAACAGACAACACTTCACCTTTCCCCGAAAACTGTTTAACAATAGTTTTTTCATATCTTCCCTGAGACCATTGTATATGTGACCGACCTGGTAAGACAATGACCGTTTATACAGCTCAGCGCGATGGGCAGGTGGAGCAAGCAAACCCCTGAATCTTAATTAAGGTTATGTACATCCGTTTTACAGCGTATCTTCCGCATGAGGTATTGTGGGATCCTCTTGGATAGCAACTTATGATATAATATTGCTGCATGCAACACCTTAGTGTTATCCATGTTCAACCACCCCAAGTCGCCCAGCCCATTCGATACATGATCATACTTCCTCAAACCAAAAACAAACAGAACACATGCATTTTGGACACGCTGAACACGCTGCTTATCTGACGCCGTCAGGCAAGGACCGTACACGGTATCACAATATGAGATCTTTTTACTATTGACAGTAGATATAGTGAGATATTGTCAACGTGTAAACTTCATGCTCGCGATTTATATCCTTAATAATGTGCTCGTCAAATAATATACTATTATTTTATTTTGTTTGTAAATAAAAATGTGCTTTCCTAGATGTTATATATAATATTATGATGTCAAATGCGCTAACATTGGTATTATTGCTATAAGCATTATATTTATATATTGTTTGTAAATAAAACAAAAGTTTATAATTATTATAAATGTATACATATTTTTAGTTTAATTTATGTATCGTGATTAAGCAGTTTTGAATGAAATTTCTCTTTTATAAGAATAAAAAGTTTATTTGTTTGATCTTAATAAAATTGTATTATTACAAATATTTTTTGTTCTTTATGTAACAATTAATATATGGCATCGAGTTTAGAATGGTATCCGTGGAGGCCTGAGTAAGTACCTACTTTTTAAAATGCTCGGCTTCATTTATTGACGTTATATGCTTGCATCTTATTGCAGCCCTGGGCCCCAGAAACTGCTCAGATCTATTTTTTAGCCCAAAACCGTATCTAGCGCTCAGAAGGACACTCAGTTAAATTTTTTAGTTAGTTAGTTTTAGACTTTTAGTTTTAGACTTTTAGTTTTAGACTTTTACCTTGAAGCTGACGATCTTAATCTTTTCGCGAGCCCTCCCAAACTCCCGGCCAGCTCCAATGGGCCCACCTGCCTCGTGGGCCCGTGTGGGCCGCACACCTCGCACACCTGCTATTTACGCCACGCCACGGGGTATACTGTCACCGAAGAAGTAATTTTCGCCCTAAGTAAACACAAAAAAATCGATTGAAAACAGCAGAAAAAAATTAAACAAAAATGTCTAAATTTGTTAAATTAAAGCTGAAAACATAGTTTAGTAGTATTTATTTTTTTAATTCAGCCGTAGTAAATATCTATACACAGTGGGCAAAAAACGGTGCAAATTTTAAATCACTCGTATTTGCAATAATATTTAATCAATTCAAATATTTCTTTTAAAAACGACTTGCTTGTAGTGTGAAGATTGAAACCATACCATATTCGCAAGAACAGAACGTTTCAATTCAAAGTTATGTTGCTTTATGTTTGGCTATGCAACATTCTTGATAACATCGGGTCAAATTAATGTGAAATGAAAAGTGTAATAAAATTAGTAGGTAAAGACATTTGTTTTCTTTTGGTCAAAAGGGACATTCGAGATTTTGTAGCATCCTATACAGGGTGATTTTTTTGTAAACAAGGTGAAATTTTGAAACGTCGTTTTTTGCTGTGTTTACTAAAAAGAGAAGTGGAATTACGAATATGATATGTTTTCAATGCTCACAACATAAGCAATTAGTTTTTCAACAAAATGTTTTGCTAGAATTTACTTAAAATCTTTGGAAATATGAGTTTTAGAACATTTGTACCGTTTTTTGCCCACAGTGTATATATTTCCATATTTCTCATCGTGTCACACTCAATTTTTAACACTTGGCACCAAATCAATCACTAAAATATTAATTTGGTCACCTTAAAGTTTAGTCCAAGCAAAAATAATAGGTAAGTGAGTTAATATCAGTTTTTCACGCCTCTGTCACATAATGGGGAAAATAATTATGTGATTTACATGGTGGTGAAAATGATAACTATTCATTACGTTAACATACTGTTATTGTATTCTCTGTTTGCATATAAAATAGAATTTTGTAATTATTTTCTATATACTTCAGAAAATCAACAAAAATGTTTAATTTAGAGTTTGGGTTACATTGCATGTAAAATATTTACTGAATGTCAATTAGCATCAGAATTTGAAAAAAAAAACTTCATAGAATTTGAATCACTATAAATAGTAGCACACCGCCCTATCTGGCGCCATCTCGTACTATCTAACCGCATTAACCGGTTCAATCAAGTAACGGAGAAAAAACAGCTGTCCGGTATACCGGAGTCAACGCTCAAAACGTGGAATCCAGGGGCGCCTCTGATTTTGCGTCCACCTTTCAACAACGGTCTGAAGCGAGCACATTGCAGATTTCGATAAACATAAGTCGGTACCTAGAAACTCATTTGCTTGGAAATGTTAACAAGTTATATGTGCAGGGATTCCCATAAATGACGGATTCTGGAACGGGTATTTGTGGCTTGTGGATACCGCCCAAATTTTCTCCTGCATTAATATATATTAAAATTTTCAGGCCTCACCGTAGCAAATTAGGAAAGACATACAAGTTAGGGAAATTCTAATCTGCTGGTAGCAGACGCGACGTTTAAATTCATGATTAACACGCTTGTTTGGTTGCACAGAAAAGTAAAATAAGTACTGAATTCGCAAATGCTCTGAAGTTTAGAATAATCCAAAGACGAACAGATATGTATCTCAAGTTTTATTACACAGCGCATCACAAATAGAAACCGAAAATGATACAGAGTTATTTCCTAAACTTAAAAAGTTTCTATTACAAAAATATTGCTTCTTCTTATAAAACGCCTAGGGATTAAACATAACAAACCAGACAGTAGTGAAGATTTTTAAAATACTGCAAATGTTTCATTAAAAAGCAAATTAGTGTGTTATAAACAAAGCAATGGCGAATGTTCCAACCCCTAAGAAACAAAACAAAGGATTGGAACTGAAACAGCAGATTAAAAAAGAATTACAATTTTTTTAAGAACATGGAATAAGTGTTTTTTACCGGTATTACCGGTTCTAAAAGCGTAAATACCGAAACACTACATCTAGCAATTAAGATTCTTTCCATAGTATGCGCTCATTATTGAAATAACAATATAATTATATAATTCTGATATTTCAATAGTTTCTAGACTCTGTACAAATTCTTGTCCATACCATCTAATTTGTATTGGAGTAAAATAAAGTTGCAGCCAGTAAAAAGAAAAAAATCCGGATCTTCGGAACCAATATCCGGATTACGAATACATATGTATATGGCAGTCCGAATTACAGAAGAAACCGAAATATCGAGGATCCCGAATATCGAAACTATTGTAATTTGATCATTGAAAATAAACGTTTTATAAGAATGAGTGAGCGTTAGTACCTATTGAACAGAATAAATCGACGATGATCGGTTTCTACAAAAATTACAGTCGAAAAAAAAAAAATATATATATACAGGGTCCTGCAACTAAGCTCCCGTCTTCTGTGGCTCACTTACTCATTTAGCTAAGAGTTTGGCATTTTGCAGGCTTACCCTGTACTTCAAGGTACAATTCAAGAAATTATTTTTTATTATACAGGCTGTTCCAAAAATGTGCAACGCCATGGTAATATATTTTTTTAAATTGCATGCTATACATTTTTCTACACATTTGGAAGCCTTTTATGGTTGCCTACATATCACCAAAATTTTATTGAAATCGGTTGAGTGACCGCAGCGGAAAAAAATAAAAACCAAAAAAAATTGATTTTGCATCGTAGGCTTTAAAAATCAATAAAAACCACAAAATGTACCTTGTTAATAAAATTTTGCGGCGTGCTTATTAAGTTAGATGTAATAGTCTCGTTAACCAAGTGACATTGATCTAAATTATACAGGCTGACCAAAATCGAGTGTCAAACTTGTCAAACTTCAAAGCGCGTTATTGTTCTTATTTTAAATTGGAACCCATAATGTTTTTTAGGTGAAACGATGCGGAATTAAAGAATAAATATTGTTTCTGAATACAACCCCATCACAATTCCCAATATTTTAAAAGTTATTCGTCAAAAACTCATTTTTCAACGTTTCCAACGGCAATTTTAGGTAATAAATATCGTACGTGGCGTTGAAAAACAATTTATTACATAAAATATAACGCAGAGAGGTATTTTAGATTTTACTGTACTTAATTAAGTAGGTATTCAATTGCTAAATTTACTGCAAAATTTACCTATAGCCACATTTCCGTCCTTACCGCTATAGGTAAATTATGCAGTAAATTTAGCATTTGAATAACTATTTAATTAAGTACACTCAAATCTAAAATACGTCTATTATTTTTTATGAAATAAATTGTTTTTCAAAGCCACGTACGATATTTATTATCTAAAATTGCCGTTGGAAACGTTGAAAAATGAGTTTTTGGCGAATAAGTTTTAAAATATTGGGAATTGTTATGGGGTTGTATTTAGAAACAATGTTTATTTTTTAATTCTGCATAATTCCACATAAAAAAATTTATGGGTTCCAATTTAAAATAAGAACAATAACACGCTTTGAAGTTTGACAAGTTTGACACTCGATTTTGGTCACCCTGTATAATTTGGATCAATGTCACTTGGTCAACGAGACTATTACATCTAACTTAATAAGCACGTCGCAAAATTTTATTAACGAGGTGCATTTTGTGGTTTTTATTGATTTTTAAAGCCTACGATGCAAAATAAATTTTTTCTGGTTTTTATTTTTTTCCGCTGCGGTCACTCAACCGATTTCAATAAAATTTTGTTGATATGTAGGCAACCATAAAAGGCTTCCAAATATGTAGAAAAATGTATAGCATGCAATTTAAAAAAATATTTTGCCATGGCGTTGCACATTTTTGGAACACTTGAATTGTACCTTAAAGTACAGGGTAAGCTTGCAAAATGTCAAACTCTTAGCTTAATGAGTAAGTGAGCTACAGAAGACGGGAGCTTAGTTGCAGGACCCTGTATATATTCATCATTGTGCGGGCAAAAAAAAATATTAATTCATCATTGTGGGGCCATCGTGGGGCCTCCACAATCAAATTTGTCCATATGGTTTTATGAAGGCATAACGCTCGCGGATTATCCTTCATTACTGTGGTATTATAATAAAAATTGATACCATGCATTTTAAAAGTGGTTCTGGCTTATGGGACACGTCGCGTCGGAGCTCGACGATCGGCCCCTGACAAAAGTCTCAGATGCCACCCCCTCTCGGCGATCCTGGATGAGATACCGCTCAGGTGAGACTAAACATACTAACAAATAGTAACAAGGTCTTCTAACCACAGGAACGTTGTACATACTAATTGTGCAAATTAAATTAAGTTTAGCAACTAAATAAAAACGCATTTTTTATTGAATAATACTTTTTTGGTACAATTCAAGTTATAGGTACGTGCTTGATACTGGGTACTTACAATAAGTACATAGTAATGAGTTTGTTTTTAATATCTTACATTAGAATCTTAACAGTAGCTGTATAAACTATATCCAAATCTCAAATGTATTTTCTCCTCAACTAAGGAATCATGACGAAGTTCGCAACCCTAAAACATGCAAGTTGTTATAAGGAAGAAAAAAAACCTAAGTTATTTATGTACGTAAAAAATATTAATTAGACTATTATACATAATGTATAGCAGAACAAGTAAAAGCTAAAGATGCATTAATTATACTGTATTGTACAGTTGCGAAATATTAAGCTCTCTAAGTAGCAATTAAGCTTTATAATAATAGTATACCAAAGATTAAAGAATATAAGATGCAACACTACATAAGGAAATGCAGGACTGGGAAAGATAGGGTTGATCAACGAATTAAAAAAAATTATTAATCTGAGTTTTAACTTTTAAACTAAGGAACGCGGCCATGATGGCTACCAACATCTGATTGTGTTTGTACTACGAGCACGTGGCACCCTAGCGCCATGTTTGGTCAACAATTTAAAGCCCTTGTGTTCAAGGTCATCAAGCGTCAAGTTCTTCATTACATCAAAAAATCGACATGAAAGGAATTGACCCAAAACGTCGCATCTTTATATTCTTTCATCCTTGTTTCTCCCCACCACTAGCAAAAATTACTAAAATAACTAGCTGTTGGTTCAAGCACAGACAGTTGCAAAGCATTGATTAGACAACAGATTTTGTTAAGAAACAGTATGAGTTTATACTTATCACAGATACATGATTCATAATCAATAAATAATGATTTTTTAATTATAACTTGAGGATTGATTATCTGATACAGTAAATTTGGAAATATGTTTAAATGCATTTATTTTTAATTTAAACACTATTAAATAAAAAGGAATATTGCTGCAGACAGGATAGTTTTGTTTTGGAATTATTTTTAATTGTAGGGATAATCTGGTCAAAACTACATTATGGAAAACCTGTTTGTGTAATTACAGCCATGACCTTATTGCAGAACTATGAATTAAAAATAAAACAATCATTCAAGATCAATAATATTGTATATTATTTTTTGGTAAATAAAATCAGCAGTAAAATAAAAGTAAACAGTAAAATACAATATTAATAAAAATATATCGAATATATACATGAAACACAAGCAGCCTATATAAGACTATTTAATGTGCATTTGAACAATAGATGATTCAATTTTTTACTTAATACATATTCTTGGAAATATAAATACGTAATTTACTGTTATTTGTAATCATAATCAATATTTTACATCTACGAATATACTTCTAATATCACATTAACTATTAGTAGAGCCAATAATCAGTAATCAAATAAACAAAATGTATATGTACAGTTGTAGTAGTATGGATCAGAAAATCTGGCATGTTAAATTTGGATTTGAAGGAAAAACATTCCATATCCTTTTGTTTTTCGTTTAAAACTAACAATTTAAAAGATTCAGTATCCGAGATAAAACAATCAAATACAAACCAAATGTTCAAATATTTAGTACCTACAAACTGTGCATAAAGATAATATGGATCAAGTAACAAAAAACAAAATGTGCACTAAATATGGACACTAGAACTGAAATTAAAGCTAAGTATAAAATTGCTCATATTCAATATATCCTGCTATTCTTGTACTTATAAATAATTAAATATTAAAAAAAAACTCAATATGAGATTAAAATCTAGGCATACTTCCATATTTCTGATTTGGAGGCCATACAGGGCCTCCTTCGTTCTCTTCACTGTTCATCGATGTTCTCGTAAAAGTATTCATTATAGAATCCCGAAGTCTTTCTCGGAATGTCATGTAATCAGCGTACTGAGGACCAAAATTAAAGTCCGCTACCTCAACGGTAAACCTAAAGATAAATTCATACATCAGCAAAAAATACGAACTTCCATTGAGAACGTAATATGTAGTAACATACCTTCTTCTATTTTGTAGGTAATAAGAGACCCCAAAGATGACTAGGACTATAGCCACCAAACTGAATGCGACTGGAAATACAATTACCAGAAGTTGTGCTTGTTTCTTAACTAGAAAAAAATAATTATGTACATGAGTATTTATCAATTAAATATAGGTAAAATAACAATAATCCTAATATTAACTTAAAAGAAATGAGTAATGCAGGCAGAACCAAATCTGACAATCTTTGTCTAAATTGATTACAAAGAACAACAGTTTTATGCCCAGGCTACACTAACATCTACCATCTAACGCCTTTATATGTTAACTAACACATCATTATTTTCAATCCTTCAGATTGGCCAGTTAATGCATTAAATCGTGGCCACACTCGATTTTAAGGCATTAATTTGAACATTACGTCGATGATTGTATATTGATATAAGGTTTGTTCGAGCAGCAGTAAAACAATTGGGTATTCTTCTGCGCTTGCGCAATGAAGGTTTTGGATGGGCAAAACCCCCATTCTGCATGCGCAGAAGTAAGAATAAGTGCTATATGCACCTATTTTGGTGCTGCTCGAACAAACCTATAGATAGTTAGGCATGGGTTAGTAGAGGCCATGTCATCCAGAGGGCAGGAGTGTGAGCATAAATATAGAAAAAATGTATAAGTCAAAAAACCCTATAAATTGTGAATGACTCTTGCTCAAATCCGGATGTCATGGGTCCAACTAAACCATGCCTAGCTATCTATATTTATATACAATCAACGATTACGTGTTAGGCATTAAACATTAGGCTTGGTATGGCCCGGATTTTAGACATACGACATGACCTCTACGTTAAACCTATAGATCATAAAGTTTTATACCCAAGACAACAAAAAAGTGATTTTCTCATTCATTAAAGTACATGTAACTCAAGAAACCTTGGTTAATATAGTGTTAGCTTTTCGTGGAGCAGGATCTTGATGAAGATAAGTTTTTGGTCAAAATTTGTAGTATTATGTAGTTGTACCTGATACTACCAACTTGGACTAGATTTGACTTGTGTAGGTAAAATTCCTGACATTTATACCAATAAATTACCTAAATCATCGTTGAAGGCCAAGCCTATATTACTAGGAGCACCTTTAACAAACAGTTTAATTATAAGATCGATATAATAATTAAATGGATTTTAGTACCGTAAAATGAGAATACTTTGGGATACTCAATGATACAGAACATACATATGTAGAGTGCTGCAAATGACTAACTGATTTCTGCTGTTATTTTCCACAAATTCTTTACCCAAAGCTGGGCAAAGTAATCAGATGGTTAACTTCATTAATCTGTTAATGAAAGTTTCTTTCGTTAACCGATAGTCTGTTAATATGTTAAAAATGTAACAGTAGTTAACGTTAACTGTTAACTTTATTATAGGAGTTGTTGGTTATGTTGAGAACAGTCCTGCCGGTGAGTATGCAACTCAAATAACTGCGGAACTTTCAGTTGCAAAAATAAAATTGTTAAAAATTTTCTACTTGGTACAGTGGAATTAAAATAACTTCATTGCGATTTCATTGCATAATAACTAAGATGGTTGGTGTTAGAAGGAAACCATTTTTAAAAGGTTACTTTTTACTATATCATGTGTAGTATGACAATGTACTGTAATCGTGTAAACAAAAATTGAGATTTTAGCGGAAATATGTCAGAAAGCTTTTGTGCAAATCTTTGTCTTTAACCCTAGATTAATAGTCACTCGCAAATTTTACAATACACAATTTATTTTGTCTAACTGATGACAAATATATGTGTTTTTATTTTGTTTGTAAGACTTTAAACTGTTATCGTTTTGTCATTTTTAAGTAGTAAAATTTTCGATAATCCAGTGTTCACGTTTGACAAAACCACTTGAGTAATCTATAGTTAAATGGTTTCATTAACTTATTCAGTTTGGATATTCTACCAAAATCAAATGAAGAAAGCAAATGGAAAGGCAATTGCCTGTTGTCTCATTTTCAAAATGAGGCTCACTTTTACAGTTGTTAACAAGTGTTAGTAGTGCTACCTTAGTCTTAAAATTATTACTTAAAAATTAACTTTACCTTCATATACTTTTACAGTAACTGGTGATATCAGCTTCCCAACATCATTGGAGATTATAATCACAATAGTATAGGAACCAGGAGTACTGTAGAATCGCACGATGGAAAATTCACAATTATCAATTTTGATTGGATTACGGCACGTCTCATTTCCAGTGACATTGTAATCACCTGGATTATAAATGAGGCAATATTCGAAGAATTTTGATCCATCGCATTTGATACCTAACTCAAGAAGGTCGCCCTGTTGCACCCAAGGGTTTCCAGTCAACTTAAAATTTTCAACTGGTGCTAAAACGACAACAAAATATGCAATTCAATTTATAACATTCATTACTACGTTCGCTGCCGCAGCGGACACCGATGTCCGATCTGGCTTAATGAATAGAATAGATATTATTTTCTCTTTAGACACATTACAGAGTGTATAAAGTCGTCAACAAAATACATATAAAAACACTATGACAAGATCATTTCACAAACAATAAAAAATTTTGCAATCATTTATAATGTATCACAGACTAGCAATACATTCAAGGGGACACCAATGCCCGCTATGCAGAGTTGGGCGTTAATCGATTAAATCACTCATTTGTTTTACTCTAGATTAATGAAATTAATCGTCATTCATCACTCGTCAATCATAAAAGTATATATTTCACTCATCACTCGTCAATCACCAAAATGAGTGTTACTCGTCAATCATTTTTGAGCGAGTAACCATATGTCCGTGTTGAATATTCCGTCGACGGCCGATGGGACAATACAAAGATGTTTTATAGGTACTTCAATAAACCGACCACATGTCTGTATAGGCGGTCCGACTCAGTTCTCATCAGCATTCAGCGCAAAGCATATTTTAGGTCTGTTGACTGTTCCAACACGCACAAGACCGTTCACGTCAAATGAGAAGTGACATAACCTTTAAAAATAATAGAAACCTTCAAGGGCTTCGTCATAGTCGTTTATTTAACTTTCACTCATCACTCGTTCCGTATTACTCATGATTGACGATCGGCGAGTAATTCAATCATGTGTGTATGTGGCGAGTGACGAGTGAATTAATCATTACTCTTAATGAACGAGTGAAGAGTGTTACTCTTCACTCGTTCACAAAGAGTGACGATTAATTCACTCGTCACTCATCACTTGGTCACTCGATTAACAAAATGCCCAACTCTGCCGCTATGGCAACGAATGTGTTAATAGCATATTATTATATAACGAAACGATTAATTAATTTTTGAATAGAACTTATGTTTATATATTGCATTAGAAAGACGAAGAAACTATCAACCACTTTTATTTTTCCAGGAGCTTAAACCGAAAACAAGCCACATTTGGTTTACAAATACGGAAACCAAAATAAATTTAAAAAAATTAAAATTTATATACCTACAAACTTCATACTAACCTTTCACAGTAACAGTTTTTCCAAAATATCCATAAATACTATCAGAGTTTAAGGGTAGTATTGTATTATTACAGACAAAATGATCATTACGCACAGTTCTATTTGTTGATATTAACATACTGTTGTTGTACATCATTATTTCGTCAACAGTACGTTTTTGGCGTGCAATTGCATTTACATTTGCATGTTTAGTTGTTGTAGGTGGAATTTGTGTAGTCGTAGTCACAGTGGTAGTACTTTTAGGAGTGGTTGTAGTAGTGGTAGTTGTGGTGGTAGTTGTGGTTGTAGGAGGAGGTTCATAACCCCCTACAACCAATGCTTCAATTTTGTGAACCTGGTCGACTATTTTATATTCATTTTTATATTGAAAATCACTTGTAACTCCATGGTATTCGCAGTCAATAAACCAATATGTTAGCACTGACATAGACTGATTCTTCAAGAAATCAATATCCGATGCTATTAATTCCACTTTATGAGTAACAGATTCAGAATTTGAAATAAAGTTACCAACGGTTTTGTTATTTTGTTTAAAAACAAATTCTCCATTTAGTGATTCTGAAATAATATGGATATAATATATTAATACAATTATTTACCGATTAATCAACTTACCAGTTAATTCAAAGTCTAAGATATCACTTATAATCGGATAATCAAATACAAGTAACTTCTTATAAACTGTAATTTGAACCTGGTACTTTCCAGGCGATATAGCTGAATAGCTTACGCTCCATGTATCAACTGCAGTTTGATAATCAGTCTGAAAACCGCAATAGTTAGAATTCAAGAAGCAAAACAATAATTATCACCTTACCGTTCTATCATGGTATGGATTGGTATTATCGGTCCACGAAAACTTATAGGAATCAGGTGCTTTTTCATTGTCCTCGAATAATTCTGCCCGAAAGTTGATCACTGCCCCTGACACTACAGGACTGTTGCTTGATAACTTTAAGTCGTATGAACAATACACTAAAATATTACAAATTTATCAGTGGTGATTCTAGTGAACGCATATCTTGTCACTGTACCAGAAGTTATAGTAGACACAATTAGGAAGTACAAAAATATACGATACATCGCGTATTACTGAAATTCAGAAATATCTACAAGAGAAAAAAACAATAACATGACGAATACGTCAAAAATGTCATAGTATTTAGTTACTTTCTCTTGTGGTATTGGACAACCTGGAAAAAACTTTAGGGTACGTTCATAATGCCGCATCAAAATCAGCTGGCGCCTCAGATAAATAAAGAGACATGGATAGCTAAAGAGGGGAGGAAAAGTGTAGCGAACATATACAACCACTTGTTTGTTTTGGTACGTTGCCCAACGTACCGTTTGTTTACATACAAAATATTTTTTTCGCGGGTATTAACGTTAATAGGCAGTTTTAAGTTTGTATTTGCCATTTATATTATATTATAAAGGTAAGAAATTGTATTGTGTGCCATAAGACGTATTTGTCAGGTATAATTAGCGTTTACCAGTAAATACCATATAACCTCAATTTCCATGGGCGTCCGTAAATGTTTCTTAAGGGTTTTATTGGTGTATTAGTATTAGATCCCAAGGGGAAAAACATTTAGACAAATAGTTCATTGTTACTCTGAATAATTATTTATTATTTTGTAAGATAAAAATAGTTAGGTGTACATTCAGATTTGAAAAGTTTAGTTATTTTAAATATAAATAAACCCCTTGGCTAAAACACGCTTGCCCGCCAATGACGCGACGACCTGTTTTGTTTACATTCGCGTACCTCCCCCCTTACTTCTTAGGGCGATATGTCTGTTACAAACAAACCAACATGCTAACTATAGCCTTTGGCTATCCATATCTCTTTATTTATCTGAGGCTGGCGCCGTTAGGCACGTATAGGCAAACAAGTATACACAGCCTCACCACGGGGATCTCGCTTGTTAGTGGAGATAGAGCCTATGTTTAAATTTGGCAAAGTTTCGCATTTTTGTGCTAATCAATTATCTGAAAAGAAATTTAAGCTATCATTTTTCATTTCGAAAATATCTACAAAAAACTGAAATGTAAAAATATCGTTTGAATTTTTTATTCAAAACCAAATGCAGCTACACATTTGAAACAAAAACATTCTAGAGGTACTTTTTAACAAGGAATGCAGTGTCATTTTTAAATTTGAAATAACATCAAAGATAGCGGCGTAACCATTGCCGACTTTTGTTTTTCTTATGGGCGCCATGTTGAATTTTGGCATTTTCCGATAGTCGTGTTTTTTCTTATTACCGCAATACATATACTTAAAATAATGGTGTAATAATCAAAAAACCTTCAGGTACCCAACTGGAGCTTGGTTACAGACCGTCGGAGTCGTTGTCAAGCAACGCCAACAAAATGCACTTGGATCAAGCCGTGCCCTCAGCGTTAGGTTTGCCATTTAACCAAATAATTTAATTGTGGTTGATTGTGGATGTAAAATGCTGTTTACCAATAACGAAACGCGTGGTATAAAGGGTTTATTATTGTTTTCTTAGAAATGCCGCATCGTACAATATTCCTAACATTGGATCACGCAATTTAAGGAAAACGAAGCATTTGCGGACATACGTTTATATAGCAAACTGTTATTATTTTTTCATGCAGAATCCCCCCTGAAGTTTGTCGCATTTATTTACTATTTACGTATATTATTAATAATAGTAAATTATTAATATATTTCTACGACATTTATTGGTCAAATAAATAGTTTAGCTGAGTTTGATCGTGATCGAGATCGCTCGTACCATGCTCGTACTAGCCAGGATTTGGCAGATATTTTCATACAGTTGACAGAATAATTGTCAGTCTAGGGTTGCCAACTGGCCGGTATTGCGCCGGCCTGGCCGGTATTTCAGAATGCCGACCGGCGGCCGGTAGCGCCACCCGGAAAGCCGGTAAAACCATTTAAAAATATGACAATGAAAATTTAGTGAGTCCGCCAGCAAAAAGAAAGCGTTCCCGCAATTGTGAAGGGAAACAAGGTCGGGACTGGTTGTATGCACATGAAAATGTTACTATGGTAAACTGTATACTCTGCAACGCCGGTTTTTCTAGTAAGTATGACGAAATAAAGGCCGTAAAACACGCCGGGGGTGGAAAACACAAAACTGCAATTAGTTCGCGAAATATCTCCTTCGTAATGACCAATTTTTTCATGGTCTCAGCTACCACTCTAGGGATTGTCGTAGGTATCCAATGTTATTTTATTTAGTTATAAAACAGTACCTATATGTTTCAAGGTTTTATTATTAGACAATTGTATCTAGGTAATTGTTAATTATACAGTACATTAATTATGTAAATTGTAATTTAATTGTTTAAATAAAACACTTAGTTACCTTAAAGTATCGATGTATACAAAAACTGTAAGCGCGTAAAGTATGGAAACGTGAGAAAATCTCTGAAACAGATTGATATTTTAAACGTCCATTTCAATTTTCAACCTTCAATTGTTTTGAGTTGATCGACATTTTTGTGAAATGGCTACTCCATATTTTCTTTTTGATTTTGGTAGATTTTTTAATTCCTAGTTTCATAAGAAAATTTTCTAGGAAAGCACAATTGAACATTGGATTATCCGAATGGAATATGAAAATGCATTTTGAAGAGAATTATTTACCCTAAATACAAATTCCGGAATCGCGTTTTCGAAGAATGTGAGGTCAAAATATGAAAAAGAGAGATTTTCAGAGAACCCTCACAAGGGTCTCATTGTAAATTTTAATTTAGTTCTTTCACTTGAAATTTTGTCCACAAACATTTTTTACTTTATCATACACAGTATGTAAAGTATTGTAATCGTGCCGAAAAAAAAAATTGGGATTTTAGCGGAAATAGGTCTTTTTGGGTCCCCTGAACATTTTTGACCAAGGTACAAAAAAATGTCTGTGTGTGTGTGTGTGTGTGTATGTGTGTGTGTACCCGATTTTTGTGACGACGATTCCGGAGAAACTACTAAAGGCATCGGAACGAAAGTTCATATTTAGAAGTTTCATGACCAAACTTAGAGCTGAAAAGCTTTTGGTTCAAAAGGGTCCAAAGGAACTGGCTATTTTCTCTTACCATTTTTCAACGATTTTGCCAATTAGCCGTCATTTCTGTAATTTCGTCAAAACAGTTAAATAATAAATTAAAGTAGAGGAAATTTTGAATAATTTATGCCTATGATATTTTTTGGTAAAGATAATAGTTTAGCTTCAAGAGCAAATTCTATGATCGCCCGCATCTGCATTGATATGAAACTACATAGTAGCCTGGATTTGACAATAACTTTTTTGTCACCACAGAAATGTCTATGGATGTCACACTCGAAAACAGCTGATTTTATCAGAGTTTGGAGAACCGCTATGGAACGTTCTAGTGCGGCAAAGTACAAAATACAAAATTCAAATAAAATAAGATCACCAATTTGATCGTTTGTTGATACGAAATATCATCCCGTTGGTATATCTAATTGTAAAAACCTTAAATTGGGAAAATTGTAAATAAAGTATAGCGATGAGTGTAGTTATATTTTAGTATGTTGGTACAGATGTGACATCTAGTGTCATGCACGAATATAAATCTGTCAGAATTTGAATTAGCTTTTTAAAGTTGACGTTTCGTAGAAGTGGTATCAACCTAATATTTCCTATACAGAAATATAACAACTTTAGATTTTTTTTAAATACATATTTCTCAAAAAGCAACACAAAAAACGTTGATGTCACTCCTGCCGCAAACTACATAGCGCGACTCGCTGACGTGTAACGGCGACGCTCCGCCATCAGTGACCCGCCGCATCACCGCTCGTCGCGCTATTCCGAACTTTCGGTACTTGTGAGATAAATAACTATTTTTCTGATGACTGTAGGTAGTGTCAAATGCTGATGCTTTGACAATACCTACTATTGATACTATTGACTATCAAAATATCTGTCAAATCCAGGCTAACTAGTTTAATTTTAATGCAGACACGATTTATCTCAATCAAATAGATTCTCATGCAGCTAGACTATTAATTTTATATTTTGTATGATAAAGTTATGTGTCTGGCCACATCAGATTTTTTAATGTGTTATGTTTTGTTATTTTTTTAACGATTGCAGCGATTTAAGTGGTGTGCGGCTGCTTACACTTAGGAAACGACAACAAGCTAATAACCAGACGGGATATGCAACTTTCATGCCCAGATTCGTATTCATCAAAAGTTATCAACTGTACTTTTCTCGAACATTTTCTGAAATGTGTCATAGTCAGTAAGTAAAATATTTGGTTGACATTAAAAGAATTATGTTAGAATTATGAATTATGTAGTAGTCAAAAACGAATTATGGGTAGCGACTGAATTTGATATAAGAATGAGATTCGATAATTAAAAATCGACATGTCCGTGATATTTTTTAAATGACAAACCGTTTCCAAGGTTTTGCCATCTTTCATACTTTGCGCGCCACTGTATATTTAATAATCTGTATGATAACATTGTCTTTTATCTTCTAAACGCTATACAGAACTACATAATAGGTCGTGTAAAAATTAAGAATCCATGATTAGTTGTCGTGTTATATTGTACGCCCCTTTTAAAATGTTACACATTAATTCTAAATTCAGTTCCCTCAGGAGCAAAATTTAATCGGAAATATTTAACGATTCAGCCATATCGTCAAAAATTCGAGTTGGGTTGGGTTGGTGATACCGGCCGGTATTTTGAAATTGAAGAGTTGGCAACCCTAATTGTCACCAGTGGCGTAGCTACATATTCAGCGCAAGTTTTCATTGAACTCTATTATTCTTCTTATTATTAAATATGATGCTCAATCATGTTTTTAAATACTTGGGACATAGCATACAAATAACGTTATACGTGCTTTTGACGTATTATCAGACGCATAACTTGAAAACGCCAACTAGTACTTAAAGGATGTATAAACATTTTATGTAGAGAATTTAAAGGATCTAGAAGTTTCCTAAAACAATCCATTGTTGTCCGACCAATAAAAAAATCCTTCGAATTTTGCGCCCACTACTTGTGCGCCTGGAGCAATTTGCTCCCACTGCTCCCCGTAGCTACGTTCCTGATTGTCACCAATTGTCACAACACACAACATCAAATACTGCTAAATAGTATGATAAAGTCATGTGCCTGACCACATCAGATTTTCTTTCTGTATTTCAAAACTTTCACGTTGTATTCTTTGATTATAAAAATTGTTATATTTTTTGTACTTTGTAGGTACTAAAACAGTAGACCATGGCTTCCAACCCAGGTGCTCGGGATCCCGAGAATTAATTATTTTTTTGTTAATTGATAAACTTGGGGAAGATCTACAACACATAAATCTGAAAACAAACAGCTGCTTTTTGTATAAAAAAAATTACGTAACAAACAACAACTAAATCCAGGAAAGTTCAATTTCACTAACATATTGCAGTCATAGGTAGGAAGAACAGATTTGCAAGAAATGGATATACATATTACATATGTAATTTCAATATAGAGGCAAACGTGAACCATCTTCCCAGCTTGCTTCTTTTTTATTACTATATTCCCAACAAGTGCACAGGCTGTATTAAATACAGCAACATTCCATAACCGTGTTATAGTAATATTCATCTGACTAAAGTTATGCAAAAAGTGTTCACTAAAATTTAGTAGCGGATTTCGTTACCTGAATTCTATTATGTTTATACTACCGACATAATATAAAATTAATAATTCATTAATCTAATACATCGCAAAACAAAAAATAAGTGTGCCTGGATATGAAAAGGTACCAGTTGATCGAAATTGAGTTGTAAGTGTTTTTAGATAGAATTCGTTAGGGCAAAGATAGTCCAACATTTTAAGCCGATACCACAAAGGGAAATTGAAAAAAGGGAAAGTATATATAATGATACCATAAAGGGAAAAATTATATAATAAGTTACTGATGCAAAAAGTGCTTTAAATTTTTGCAAAGTTGAAAAGTTAATAACTTCGCGCATAGTTGGAAGTTAACGCTGACTCCATATTTGGAATAATTTCGATATGAGTTTCAAGATTTTTAGTAAAATAGATTATTTCATTATTCCGTTTAAGTTTCATAGTTTTTGAATCTGGGGCTACAAAATAGACTAAACTATTAAGTAGATGTATAGACGTTATAGAACGTTACATTTGTGACTTCAACATTTCAGCAATGTTTGAGATGTTTTTGTACTTAGTGGGAGAGATGAAGATCTCTCGAGTCTTAAGAAGACTTAAGCACTGTCGTGAGGGGTTTTTGTGGTCACTGAATCCAAATTTGCTTTCAAGTTTTTTGATTTCAAAAAGGCGGATCTAGTATTGCGACCAAACAAGTAATTAACTGTCACATTCGGAAGAACTGAAATATCAGATGTTAGATGTTCCAAATTTAAAATGGTACCGAGAGCAGTCTGGCAACTATAATATATTAACGTGGATTTGCAACATTTTTCCTATTTCCTGTAAAATAATTATGCAGCTCTCTGACTATAACACTTAGGTCAGTAAATATCCAAATTTTCGAATTCAATCTGACGACGTATAAAACACAAATAAATCAGATAGTATCAAATTATTATTGTAAACCTTTAAATGATAAGAAATAAACATAACTAAATAAACAAAACATTGAAAACAACCATAATACATTTATATAAAATGTATTTTTTAAAAACTACGATTAACAAATTGGAATGTTTGGAAATATTTTGAAAAGTATTCCAATGTTTGTGTTAATTTTGTTTTTTTTGAATGCATTGTCACCGCAAATCTGTCGACATACATAATTTCAACTCGATTGGACACATTTTCAAATATAAAAACAAATTTTGGTAAATTTTTCCAAAATTTGTTTATTGATTCCGGAAATCTACCCAAATGCAAAATTTCAACTCGAATAGACAAATTTTCTAAATTTTTAAGATTTTCCCAAATGTTGAAAAAGTTTCCCTTTTTATTCATGCAGTATCACCGGAAATCTGTGCACATGGAAGTAGGTAAAATATCGATTACAATATTTGAATGTAACAAACTGCCAAACTAACAAACAACAACTGAGGTTAACATACGCTTGTACCGCGAATATTAAATAACTTTGTAGTTATTTGTACGAACAAGTTTGCAAACAGCTATCATACTCTCGTTTGGTTGTGCCACTGTACCTATGCGGCAACACCGCATTGTAGGGCTGAACAAAAATCGAGAAAAGATCGATCAGATCAATTCTTAATGAAGGATTGGCTTTTAACACCAGTTTTACACCCCCTGCGCCATCAAGTTCGCCGCCCATATAAATCCAATAAATCGCTAACCCAAAATTGATCTTTTCAATCAGATCGATCATGATCAATCGATCGATCAAATCGATCTCTTATTGTGATCAAAGATCTATCACAATTTTCCAAGACCACTACCGTAATGCGCTAGAACGTAGCGTGATATCGACTACTGGTCCCCACAATAAAGAGGCTAATCAGCAAATAAAACAAAAATGAGTATTTTGAACCAATTTAACTCTATTTGCTATTATCTGCGTAACTAGAAGCGGACAATTGGTCCCGTTTCACATCCACGCACACATAATATATTCAGAATAAGTATACGTTAAGCATCAAATTAATCCTGCCTAAAATATATTTAACGGTGAAATAAAACCCAAGTTGCACAAAGAAATGATTTGCTATTAATCATTCAACCTTATTGTTTTTTCCAATTCTTTGATAGTGCCTGTATTTAAGATGATGAATAATTATATATACCCATCGTTTTTACTTTATCATACGCAGTATGTAAAGTATTGTAATCGTGCCGAAAAAAAAAATGAGATTTTAGCGGAAATAGGTCTTTTTGGGTCCCCTGAACATTTTTGACCAAGGTACAAAAAAATGTCTGTGTGTGTGTCTGTGTGTATGTGTGTGTGTAAACGATTTTTGTGGAGACGATTCCGGAGAAACTACTAAAGGTATCGGAACGAAAGTTCATATTTAGAAGTTTCATTACCTAACTTAGAGCTGAAAAGCTTTTGGTTCACAAGGGTCCAAAGGAACTGGTAGTTTATTCTAAGCCTTTTTCAAGGATTTTGCAAATGAGCCGCCATTTCTGTAATTTCGTCAAAATAGTTAAATAGTAAATTAAAGTAGAGGAAATTTTGAATAATTTATGTTTATGACATTTTTTGGTAAAATTCATACTTTAGCGTTTTAGTTTATTCTAAGCTTTTTTGAAGGATTTAGGAAATGAGCCGCCATTTCTGTAATTTCGACAAATTAGTTAATTAATAAATTAAAGTAGAGGACATTTTGAATAATTTATGCCTATGAAATTTTTTGGTAAAATTAATAGTTTGGCTTCAAGAGCAAATTCTATTTGATCGAGATCGGTCGCATATGCATTGATATGAAATTACATAGTAGCCAGGATTTTGACAAATATTTTTTTGTGTTGTCACATTCGAAAACAGCTGATCTCATCAGAGGTTGGAAAACCACTATGGAACGTTGCCGCTGTACTGCGGCAAATTATAAAATACAAATTTCAAATAAAGTAAGATCACCAATTTGATTGTTTGTTGATAAGAAATATCAACCCGTCTTTATATCTAATTCTAAAAACGATACATTGAGAAAATTATAAATAAAGTTTAGCGATGAGTGTAGTTTTATTTTAGTATGTTGGTAGGGATGTGTCATGAACAAATATAAATCTGTCAGAATTTGAATTACCCTTTTAAGGTGCGTTTTCATTAGTGACAATGGCAGTGGTAGCAGATGCCGTTATAGTATTTCCAATAGAACATTGATAGTGAGTCATGTTTATGTACATGCAAACTAATATGTGTCATTATCACGTAATGTAAGAAATACTATAATTTCGTATTTTACCACCGCCATTAGCTACCATTACCTACCAATTGGAACACACTTTTAAACTTGACGTTTCGTCAAAGTGGAACCAACCTAGCATTTACTATACAGACATCATTTATTTTTTTAAATACGTATTTCTTAAAAAGCAACACAATAAACGGTGATGTCGCTTCTGCCAAAAAGTAGATAGCCGACTCGCTCATATGCGACGGCGACTCTCCGCCTTCGGTGACGCGCCGCATCACCGCTCGTCGCGCTATTCCGTACTTTCGGCATTAGTGACATAAATAACTATTATTCTAACGACGTAGTGTAGGTAGTGTCAAATGCTGATGCTTTGACAATACCTACGATTTATCTCAATAGAATAGATTCTCATGCAGCTAAACTATTAATTTTATATATTGTATGATAAAGTCATGTGCCTGGCCACATCAGATTTTTACTTTATCATACGCAGTAAGATAAAGTATTGTAATCATGCCGAAAAAAAAAATTGAGATTTTAGCGGAAATAGGTCTTTTTGGGTCCCCTGAACATTTTTGACCAAGGTACAAAAAAATGTCTGTGTGTGTGTGTGTGTGTGTGTGTGTGCGTGTGTGTGTAAACGATTTTTGTGGAGACGATTCCGGAGAAACTACTAAAGGTATCGGGACGAAAGTTCATATTTAGAAGTTTCATGACCTAACTTAGAGCTGAAAAGCTTTTGGTTCAAGAGGGTCCAAAGAAACTGGTAGTTTATTCTAAGCCTTTTTCAAGGATTTTGCAAATGAGCCGCCATTTCTGTAATTTCGTCAAAATAGTCAAATAATAAATTAAAGTAGAGGAAATTTTGAATATTTTCTGCCTATGACATTTTTTGGTAAAATTAATAGTTTAGCTTTTTAGGTTATTCTAAGCCTTTTTGAAGGATTTTGGAACTGAGCCGCCATCTCTGTAATTTCGACAAAATAGTTAATTAATAAATTAAAGTAGAGGAAATTTTGAATAATTAATGCCTATGAAACTTTTTGGTAAAATTAATAGTTTAGCTTCAAGAGCAAATTCTATTTGATCGAGATCGGTCGCATCTGCATTGATATGAAATTACATAGTAGCCAGGATTTTGACAAATATTTTTTTGTGTTGTCACATTCGAAAACAGCTGATCTCATCAGAGGTTGGAGAACCACTATGGAACGTTGCCGCTGTAGTGCGGCAAATTATAAAATACAAATTTCAAATAAAGTAAGATCACCAATTTGATTGTTTGTTGATAAGAAATATCAACCCGTTTTTATATCTAATTCTAAAAACGATACATTGAGAAAATTATAAATAAAGTATAGCGATAAATGTAGTTTTATTTTAGTATGTTGGTAGGGATGTGTCATGAACAAATCTTAATATGTCAGAATTTGAATTACCTTTTTAAGGTGCGTTTTCATTAGTGATAATGGCAGTGGTAGCAGACGCCGTTATAGTATTTCCAATAGTTAATTGATAGTGACTCATGTTTATGTACAAGCAAACTAATATGTGTCATTATCACGATATGTAAGAAATACTATAATTTGGTATTCTACCACCGCCATTAGCTACCATTACCTACCAATCTGAACGCACCTTTAAACTTGACGTTTCGTCAAAGTGGTACCAACCTAGCATTTACTATACAGAAATCATTTATTTTTTTAATACGTATTTCTTAAAAAGCAACACAATAAACGTTGATATCGCTCCTGCCAAAAACTAGCCGACTCGCTCATATGCGACGGCGACACTCCGCCTTCGGTGACGCGCCGCTTCACCGCTCGTCGCGCTATTCCGTACTTTCGGCATTTGTGACATAAATAACTATTATTCTAATGACGTAGTGTAGGTAGTGTCAAATGCTGATGCTTTGCCAATACCTACGATTTATCTCAATAGAATAGATTCTCATGCAGCTAAACTATTAATTGTATATATTGTATGATAAAGTCATGTGCCTGGCCACATCAGATTTTTTTTTCTTGTAAACAATATTTGTCTTTTTTTAAATAAAATATATTAAAAGTTAGTCTATTTGCATACTATCATTCATAACATATGAATTCCATATGAATTAACTTTAACTACAGAACTATATATGTATTGTCAAACTGTGTGTATTGACATTAATATAAAAAATTACAAATTTGAACTCGATCAAACAATGTATTTTATTCAATGTAGAACGTGACTATTCTTGATACATTACACGAAAATGAAGACATTTTAAATACATTTTAGGTGCCAAGGTGATTGTCCGAGTTTCTCAAGTTTAAAACTTGTGTTTATTGTTTGTCAATACGCACACATTGACACCTGTTTTTTTATTTTTGTTTACTACTTTTAAGGTAAATGTTAAAAACGTGAAGATAAAGATTTTGTACAACCAAGGTAGTATTTTAGGCATTTCTTACTGATATGATTTGGTAACAGTTTGCATTCCAGGCGTTTTGATCCGGCAATTTTACCATTTTTTGTATGAATCGCAGGATTCCGGTTTGCATCTTTAACCGGACACCGGACAATACAATTCAAAACCGGACTATTGACAACCCTACTCTACCTCTGCCATTAAACTGACAATAACATATTTTATACTGTGATCATAAGCGCCACCGGTCGCTATCAATGCACGTATATAGGTAAAACCACGCGAGCTGAGGATGAGTAATCTATTTTAGCTGTTATTTAGCTGATACGTTACAGGCCACTACCGTGCATGAGAAAGAAACAGCGTGCTTTTTCATGTGTCTCTTCTTACGATTTTAAGCGATGACTCAATCTTAGTTCTTGTCCTCGTGGTTTTACCATTACGAAATCTGATAACTAGATTGAAATCAAATCACTTGCGCGTTAGTTTGATATTTTTAAGAACTTCGGTTATTAGTTCAAGATGTAAAGTTACTGTGTATGCGTTCAATGAAAAGTAATAAAATTGAAACAAATATTGCAGTTCCAAGCAATATAAATGCAGGAAGAACGTGTAAAAGTGATAATTCCACAAAATCTACGTGCGCCAAACATGGTGGTTTCTTCTCGAGCCACCTAGAAGTTTCTCTATGAAAAACACCCAATTCATACAATCTTTTATAGCTGAAAAATAAATATGTAAATCTTAAATTATTGTAAAATTGTGTTTTTAATACCTAATTTTTAATTCTTCACTATACTTAAAATTCTTTGACACTACAACTGATTTGTACGTTGTTGGTGTTGCTTCTAGCTCGATAGTTGTGCATAATTCCGATAATGTTATAGCCTCCTTCAGGTAGGAATATTTAGAATATGGCTCGGTGTAGTATGCAAACCCACCTCTTCTTGTCTCCTCAAATCCAGCTGAGTAATTAAAATATATTTCACTGGTATTTCTGTCTTCGAACATTTTTATTACAAACTAAAATAAACAAACCAAAAAATAATGTAAATACAAACAAGATATTCATAATGACACATACATCTTGATTTGGAATCAAGACTGATTCCGTTCCTAATCGGTATTGCTGTTTTTCCAGCTCATCAATCGACCTTATGTAAGGTTGAGGAATACTAAGTAATGTCGACACCACGACAGAAGTATAATAATTGTACGATAATGAAGATAAAAGCAACAGATTAAATATAAACACTTTTCCAGCTATCAAGTGTGGTAGTAAAGATGACCCTAAAATATAAAAATATAAGAAACCCATAATAAAAAAAAATAATTAAACTTAGACAGTAGAGACACCCGGCTACGCAAGATTCAACAGTCCGCTGTTGCTCAACACTGCCACGACTCGGGACACACAATGAATTTTGATGCCGTGAAGATGTTGGCAAGGGTGGGTAATTATCATCAAACGCTTATTAGAGAAGCGATTGAAATTTGCAAACATCATGACAACATCAATCGCGAGGACGGCACTGACATTAGTAGGGTCTGGAAATCGATCCTAACGCGGCCAGGTGGAAAAGCACATGGGAGCGGCAGCTCCAGATGTGTGCAGTGAGGTATAAATTTAGGTATATAAGGGAGATTTCCTTGGTAGGTCTTCAGTATTGAGTTGGCTCTGAAGAAGCGAGCAACATGGTTCACGAAACGTCAGCATATACAAATCTTAACACACGGCATAACCCGGAAGCAGTTTATTTTCTAAATGATTCTGGCCGTGAAAGCCTACGTACTTAGATAATACATTAATTCTGTAAAAATGTAACGGAAGTTAATCGTTAGAGTTTTATAGAAGTGATACTACATTGATACATAAAAGTATGTAGCTTGTACGAAGTTGAAATGGAAGGAAAGCATAATATGGACTATACGTAAAAGAAAAAAATTCCAGCAATCCTGTTAAATTCTTATCATTAGAAAACACCATGCCAGTTGTACTTCTAATGCACTTCATGTTCTTCGTTAAGCGAATAATTATTATTGGTATACAATAAGGTGACCAACCGTCCATCCTACTGCTTTTGGACATGGGTCGGATTGGACCACCAGATAATTTGATATAAAAATAAGATGCCAAAATTTAACTTGCTCAACAGCCAATCCGTCCAATTACTTTCAGGGATGGTTTATTAAAGCCCGGAATAAAACTAACAACCAAATTGTGAATAAAAAGCTAATGGATAAATAAAAGTATGATAAAAAAACGATGAAGCAATTGATTTAAAATAATCTTAAATTCTTATTGACGCAGGGAAAGTGAAGAATGTTTGGAAGCTTTCACAAACATTTGGCTACATTAATATGCAGTTTTCAGTCAGCGAGATTTAGGTAATCTGTTTCATAGACTTCTTTCTTTGCTGTGCGTAAGGTCGCCAATAAATATTTAGGAAATGATTACAGTTTAGTTTTGGTGTAATATGCATGTAAACGAACAACTGCAAAATGAAGATAGGACATTGTATTACAGGGGGGGCAGTTTTCTAAATTTAACTTGCTGTATGTGACCAGAGTGTCCATAAGGGAAAGAGTTCTATGCAATAAACATAACAACAAAATGCAAAAATTGCCCCCGTCCCTGGATACGCCCATGCTATTTACATATACTATTATACGAGACGAGTAAGAACTAACGCACCTTGTTGACAGAACATAGATATTGTTACAAGTAATATTGACCCGAAAGAGCCATCTTCTTCTTCATCTGACGAATGGACGTTAACACTTAGCAGTAATTTCATCAACAACGCATTGAGTATGCCTAAGGCGGTTAAGCAGTACCAAACATGCGTGGAGAAAGGCTGAAGAAAAATGCTCCTGCCGCCAATTTTCGGATTTTGCAAAATAAAAGATTTTCTGAAAGAGATTATTAATTAAAGTTGGCTTCGAAATGGGTTAGCAACCATTGCCGTTGCGTGCCGAATATTTGTAGGGGTGATCACATTTTATTAACAAAACATAATAAACTACATTAAGGCAAAAATGTACCTGAAATATATGTGATAAGCAACTTTCGACCTCGTATTTGTATATGCACCGCGAAGAATTCAAGACCTAGTCACATTTTTCGAATGTTTCTTTTCGTATGACTTCTGTTAACCTCAAACCAACAATTTTGTTTATTCTGATTCAGAATAGAGAGTGGCATTTCTGGTTGAAATTGTACAAATCACTACTTACAATTTGACAATTGTTGGAACTGGCAGTGTCCAAATGAAATCTTTATAATCAAATATCTAACAATATACGGCATTAATATTTTATTGAAAAAGATACGTTGTGTATATAGGGTACTTGTACTAAGTTAATTTGTTAGAATAATGTTGGTATGGTACCCCCACGTTTATAGAAATTGTTTTGCATTGTGCTGAAATCTGATGTATTAGCATATTTTTTGACATATGTAATTAGTACCCTCTATAATTTAAAAAGAAATTCAACCAGCACCTTTTTACGTTCCCATACAGCGAGATCAAAAATGACTGACCTGTTCTCTCGCATGAAACGGGGTTTTAGTAAATTTGTGTCGTATATGCTCCCATATATAACCCTTTTTGATAAGAGCGGACAGGTCAATCATTTTTGATGTCACTGTATTAGAATATCAATGATACATTTTTAAATAAAATATATTAAGTGTTTGTTATTGGCTGTAAAAGGATATTTGTTTCTTTAACTACAGTAATTTTGCTATTCACAATTATCAACAAAAAAACTTTTTTGAATTTACATAGGTTTCCAATTAAGGACCTAACTGGTAAAAAATACAACGATCGAAAATAAATTACTACCGTGGCTAATAAAGAAGCGCAAAACAAATAAGTGAGTTATTATGGTATGTGTTGGTAATCTACATCCAAAAGCTTGATGATATTTTTTTTAACTAAAAAATTATTAAGCATTGTGGAGTACAAATTAGAACTTAAAAACAACTTTTTTGTATAGAAAATTAATTTTTCTTAACTTTGACAGCCGTTATCCACCACTAAATACGTTTTTGTTTCTTATCATATAACACTGTGAAAATATTATATGATTTTCACACTTAGAGCATGTAGTTTTTGCCAAGATGTTAAAATGTCCGGTTTTGTCCGGTTGTTTTTTTCAAAAACTGAAACGAGGACTTCAGTTTCCGGTTACCGATTACTCTACTTTTTCGAGTCTTTTTGCACAACCAACAATCTATTCAACCCATTGGGCGGTTTTGCTTTTGCGTCCCCTGGAAATATTTCTGTGGGCGCCCATGATTTGTATCAATTTGGTTTAAAATTTTAGCCCCACTCCATTGGCGCACAAAACTAAATATTTCGATCATCAAAGAACCATATCGCTTGAAATTTTAACACAAAATGTTGGGCCTCTTCTCAAAAACTCGAAATTTAGAGAAATAAGAACTAAGATGTTCTCTTTAACGCTTTCATTGAGTTTCTTTTTTGCTAGCCATGGAGTGACGATGTTTTTATTTTGTATGTGTATTTAAGTATTTCTATTTAATTTTTGTGTTTGTAAGACTATATATAGTACAGTTTTTTAAAGAACCCACCCCCCCCCCCACACCTTCTTGTGGACCTTAGACTTGTGATGGGGCGGGCAATTTCTCCCGGCAGCCCTAAGTATTACTAACGACTTTAAGGGCACTAGAATCAACATGTTGATGAAGTGTATTGACAGTTAGATAACGATGAGCATCACCTATACAAGAATTGGTCACATAATCCCAAACTGTATCAACACCTTTAGTTACTTGTTTTCGATTATATTACATACATTAGTATAACGTAAAACAGTATCAACGCTATATCATGTAAACGGTAGTTTTTTGGATTTAAGTTTTGTTTATAAATGTGATTCTCTGTCACCCCTCTAAATATTCTGGACGCAGAACGATACACATTATATATTACACATTGACAAAGTTTGCAATTTCAAGTATAGATATTCTATAATTCATAATACATATCACATACTCACTTGAACGGATATGTTGGCATTAGAAATTCCACAAAATCAACAGCTTCTCCCTGGACAAAGTCTGTCGTCCAATCAACCTGATTATCACGAATGTATTCCCAATTTCGTTTATTTTTTGATTCATCATTGTCAATAGCAACGAACTGAATTTGGAAGTTGTATATCTGCTTCAAGGCAGCTAATAATGCTAAATTAAATTTGAACTCTGTGTCGATGTAGTTTATGCGCGTGTTATCTAGATATTCCAAAACATTTGTGTTATTGTCGATGCTTGACTGAAATGATTTTAATCAGTTTAATCAAAATAAATATCTTACGTAACTGTAAGACTTACAGGACTCAAAATTCTTAAGATTGTATTTGACATATCTGAATGATTTATCAATCGACGTTGGCATGTCTGCAAATTTATTTGAGCGATATTGGAATAATTGTACAATCCTACATAGGACGCATTTAAGGTTCCATTATGATCAGTAATGACACTAATGACCTTCCACAATTCATACGAATTTTTTGATTTAAGGATTTTAGTAATACTGTTTACTAAAGAGTTGTAGTTTATTGGACTATCCTTTAGTTTGGAATGAGCAATCCATTTGTGTTTCCTTTGGCTTGAATTAAACGACATTATCTTCAATGTACATGATAAATTCAATATATATCTATAGTGATAATATAACATTTTTACATTACTAATAATGCTTTTTCTGCAGTCCACATCTACATTACTTTGTCTACTTTTGGGATGTCTTCTTGCAGAATCATCATATATTCCAATAGTAGTACCTTCTTGAGTCAATGACTTATAAAGTGTTATTAACTCTACAAAACAACTATGGCTAAGTTCTGTAGTCGGTGAAGCAGTCTCCGGTAAGCTTCACCGGCTACACCGCTCTCGATATTAAGTACTATATAATAATATGTTAAATCACAACTGATGCAATTTACCTCGTTTGTTTTGACAAGTGTTAAGTTCCAAAAAAATAGAGTCTGTATTACGCAGAATAAATTGCGATAACTGCGGGAAAACAGCATCACAATAGCATGTTGAGGAAAGATTGCATAAACTACAGAAAAATAATACAGTGAATATCATTTTCCGAGCTATACTGTTTAACCTAGACTAAACGATAAAGTACTTATCATAGAAAGTATGCACTTTACTCCATAAAAAGTTAAATATATCGCGTGTTTGCCCATTTCTAATGCCAAACGATATCCAAATAACGGATCATTTAGAAATTACGTTGTTGCAGACAATTTTAAATCTACTTTGATGTAACTTTTGTGTAGTATGGAACAATTTCGCTTGGTTCAGAGCGCTGGCGATTTATGTAATTTTTGTTTTCAAATATTAATAATTAACCTTAGTATCTATTTGAGTCAGTTATGTTCAAAGTAGATCCCGCATACATTTTATGGTTTTACTCATCAAAATACTAAAGAATAGAATAGAATAAAGTTTATTTCAGAATAAGCGCCAAATACAAATTATAAACAAGTCAACCGGTACATAATAATAATAGGCAAAAAATATAGTACACAGGGTCGACTAAAACGTTAGAGAATGAAAAAAAATTTTAAGACGAAAGTTGTTTAGCTCACTAGTTTCTATAACGTAAAATTATTTTCAATTATACAGGGTGTCACCTTTAGGCACGACGTAAAGTATGTATTTATTTTAAATGGAACGCCCTGTGTATTTTATTATTATATGAATATTTAAATTTGGCTATCCAATGTCAACGTTATAGGTTGCTAACTCTCAGCGTTAATAGTACCTAACATATTCAATTATTTCTCCAAAATATGCCCGCTGCACTATCTTCTTTAAAACTATGTAAAAATTACATTTTTGCAGATTTTGCTTTTAACTATGTCAGACAATGGTCAAAGCTAGTAGATAGATGATAGTATCCAAAGATATTAGATTCATATATTAGATTCAAACTTAGTAAATTTTGATGTTTTTCAAATTGCTTTGCCTTGAGTTTTTTTAAATGGAACAGCCTGTATTTTATGTGCTAGTTGAATTGTCCATAAATTTCCGTTTAATTTATGTCAAATATGCAATGTGTCCAATTTTAATAGTTTTCGTGATATTTACAATTTAAAGAAAAATGTGTAATATTATCTAAATATGCCATTATTTTCTTGTTGTTTCTTTTCTGTTTGTCTCTTAGTTAGTTGTAAATCAGTAATAGTATATTCACATATAAATTAAAATTAAAAGTTTAATACTATTAGCGTTTATTAAAAAATAAATCCCTTTTTACTTAGTAAGCTATTTGAAGCAAATTCAGACAAACTATAAACACTTAATAAACATTGCACAACAGGTAACTGTTATTTTAATTAATATTTGGAAGTTGTTCAAAATGACGCCCTTTTACTCTTCTGCAAGCATTAGCGCGCTGTATATAAAAGATCTTAAGATATTTCTTTCTCTTATTTACTTTAAGGTTGTCAAAAATATTGGTTATACGAAGTTCATGTCTTCTGGTGTAGTAGGTGCTGATTGCTGCAAAAATGTAATTTTTACAGAGTTTTAAAGAAGATCGTGCAACGGGCATATTTTGGAGAAATAATTGAATATCTCAGGTACTATTAACGCTGAGAGTTAGCAACCTATACCATTGGATAGCCAAATTTATTAGTAATTATACAATAATAAAATACACGGGGCGTTCCATTTAAAAAATGTACATACTTTACGTCACGCCTAAATGTGCCATCCTGTATAAATGAAAATAATTTTATTTTTTTCTTTCTCTAACGATTTAATAGCTATCGACCGCAGGGATACTAATAACTCACCCTGTATAAATCAAATGAAGTATAATACAAAACTTAAACGTTGTTTTCACAAACTGCTGCAAACTCATCGATGCTATAACTACAAACAGAATACAAACATTCCTTCAACAAAATATTAAATTTACGCGCATTATCCAATGTCCTTAACTGAGCAGGCAGTACATAAAGTACATTGTACAGTTAACAACCCATATAGAATAGAATAGAATAGAATAAAGTTTATTTCAGAATAAGCACCAAATACAAATCAGAAACAAGTCAACACGTACATAATAATAGGCAAAAAATACAATATATAAATCAAATGGAGTATAATACAAAACTAAACGTAATTTTCACAAGCTGTTACAAACTCATCGATGCCATAACTACAAACAGAATGCAAAAATTCCTTCAACAAAAACTTAAATTTACGGGCATTATCCAATGTCCTCAACTGAGCTGGCAGTAGATTGTACAGTTTACAACCCATATAGCGCAAACTTTTCTGAAAAAGGGCTCCTTTATGAGGAGGTGGTAACATATAACCAGTAGTTCTTGTACCATATGGATGCTGTATCACGCATTCAAAACATGACATATATTTACGGACAAAACATAACACATTAAAAATGTACAAGTCATAGACCGTCAGGATCCTATGCATTTTGAAAGTTTCTCTGCATGATTCTCGGTAGCTCAAACCATACATTAATCTAATTGCTCTCTTCTGGATGATAAACACACGTTTTACATCTGAGCACAGACCCCAATGAATCAAGCCGTACCTCATTCTTGACTCAAAACTTGCATAGTAAAAAGTCTTTACAACAAATGGACTGCATGATTTTTTTAGCTGGTAAAGAGCAAAACAGAGTCTGGATAGGCAACTGCACACAGCATCGACCTGACACCCCCAATGCATATCTTCATCTAACATCACACCCAAGAAAGAGCAAGTCCGGCTAAAAGGTACTTGCCCTACGTTTGGCAACGTTAGTGCGGTCAATTTTCCACCGTTCTTGTATAACATACATTTTGTTTTGACCTTATTGATAAACAATCTATTTGATGCCATCCAACGTTGCATCTCTACATAGGCATGTTGAGCTCCTGCAGTGAAACCATCGATGCACAGTGGTCTGAACTCGCGAAAAGTTGGCCAAAATTCTGAAACTTGGTATATAAGGGATTTTAAGGTCGCTGATCACGAATCTAAACTCTAAATTGCTAAAGTCAAAATGGCGGATCCAATATGGCGGACGACTACATTAAAATATGCTTTGATTTAATTGAAACGTGGCTGTTTGGGGTTTTTGAGGTATATGATTATAAATCGGAACTCGCAATTTCCGAAAACAAAATGGCGTACCCAATATGGCGGCCGACTACATTAAAAGATGTTTTGATTTAGTTAATACATGGCGTTTTTTGGATTTTTGAGGTCGCTGATTATGAATCTGAACTCATATTTTTTTAAAACAAAATGGCCAGTCTAATATGGCTAACGAGTACATTTAATATGTTTTGATTTACTTCAAACGTGTATTTTGGGAGTTTTTGAGGTCGCTGACTACGAACCTGAACTCTAATGAAAACAAAATGGTGCTTTCAATATGGCGGATAACCACTTTAAAATATGCTTTAATTGCTTTGAAACTTGCCTGACTTGAGGATTTGTATGGTAGCGATGAACCTGAACTCTAAATTTCAAAACAGCAAAAAATCAAAATTGCGTATTGCATATGGCGGATGATTACTTTAAAGAATTATTTAATTTATTGAAAACGGGCCCGAGGACGCGTAGTCATAATTATAAATCTGTATCTACTGCAAATTTTACTTCAAAAACTATTTTGTTTACCTGAAACATTGCCTGCATGGGATATTCTGCTTTTAATACTATCATGAACATAAAATTTGCAAGATAGCTACGTGTTAGTTAAGTAAGTTTTACCTATAATATATTTTTACGTACATATTAACAGATATCAAATACAAATTAACAACTAAATAATAAACAAAGTGTGTTCTTACAATCTATTCCGTCTCTAATTCTAAACTATCAAGTGATGATAGATCAACAAACTCGTTGGTATACTCTTCTTCTTCATTGTCTGAGTCTTCATTCTCGCAGTATCGCTTCTGTGTATTCATGGAACAAGAAGGCTCAGTTTCTGATGTAAATGGTCGTATTAACGAAATAACTTCGTTCGGAAGCAGAACCTTTATTTTTTGTTGGCGGTGTATGCGGGTTTTTAAATGCTAGATATTATTGGGTCCGAAGTGTCTATGGCTCTATTAAATATATCTTCTAAGTTATTTTTTCTGTTAATTTTTCTAGAATGAAATTCTCGATCTTGTTTATAAAATTTATTTCTGGCTTCAGAGCCATCCTCTCCAAATAGCAAACTAGCAGTAAATAATTTGCTACTATTTGTTTTCCGTAAACTAGTAGTACCTTATGGACAGTAGCAGGCTTCCGGTACCATGGATATATAGTCATAAATAAATTTGCAGTTTTGAAACAACTTTAAAATTTTTCTTAGTTTAATTGAATTAACAAGTTTAATAAGTATAATTTGTCAATAATTTGTTACTTTTAGACCAAAGTGGTATAGACAGAAGATTATAAAGAGTATTTATCTTTAATTTGATGCATGGCTTGTTACTTCATATAAATAAATAACAGCCAAAAACTTATTTGAAACTTAGCGCAAGTATTGCGTTTAACGCAAGTATACTGATTTCTCGCAAAACGTTAAGCTACCGAAGAACAATAAATTGCGGAGAAGGCGCAGCTAGATGCAGCAAAATATAATTGGGATTTGTAGATAAAGAGTGGAATCATAAATATATCCTAAAATAAGTGCAAACAAGTGCAAACATTTTTTTTAATGTCTAACGAAATTTTGGGTTAATTCGCTCTTCTGTGTCTTCTATAATTGTGGTGATTTAAAATTTTCGTCGTTCATATTTACGTAATATGAAATATCTACCTTAAGTAGGATTGTCCAAGATATCACTTTCCATTATTTAGAGCTTAAATAAACATACAATATACTCAGTATTCGATTTTTGCAGAGCGCGTTTAAAATAATGAATAGTGGTAGAAGCGGACTATGCGCCATTTTGGTTAATTAGTGTGACTAAATGCGCTGTAATTAAGCATCAATTCCACGCGTGCTTAATGAATTAACCTGTTTACTTTCATATAGGGTACAGAATTTAACAGAATTCAAAACTTGAAAATTTGAATTTTGGCCTACAATTCGGGCTTCTAGACCATAGTGCGATGGTGTGATCAGTGATGAATATATTTATGTCATCCGCATACAACACAATCTCAGACTCAATACTTATGGATCTTGGGAAATCGTTTATGTAAATTAGAAACAGTGTAGGAGCCAACGCCGAACCCTGCGGTACCCCAGCTTTTACAGTAATATCGCCAGACTTAGAATTTTCCATTGATACATATTGAATTCTGTTTGTAAGGTATGACCGAAACCACTCAAATGCAATTCCATTCACTCCATATGATTCCATCTTGTGCAACAAGATTGAATGATTGACACAGTCGAAAGCTTTGGAAAGATCTATAAACAACCCTAGACTTGGTTTTCCACCATCCAACGAACCAAATATGTGTTGCAAATAACTGAACATAGCTGTGTCTGTAGACCTAGATGAAAAAATCCATGCTGGTTTTTTTTAATTTTTTTAATTTATTTTCTTTAAAAAACCTTAGAAGTTTTTCATTCATAAGCATTTCATAAATTTTAGAAAACACTGGCAATATACATATCGGTCGATAGTTATGCAGATCATTACTATTTCCACTCTTATAAAGGGGCTTTAGATAGGAAGATTTGAGTGCAGTCGGAAAAACTCCCTGCAGAAATGAATTATTTATTAAATAAACCAACGGAGCAGATATATGGTACATCGAATTTTTAATAATAAAGGACGGTATAGAATCATATCCCAAAGTAGATGACGGCTTCAATTTATTGATAGCACGACACACATCAATTTCCGCAATGGGTGTTAAATAAAAAGATTTTGAATTTGATACCAGAGTCTTATCGATTTCAGCAAACTGTATATCATGCGCATCAGAGGTGTTCAATAATAAATTATCTACCAACGAAGCAAAATGAGCACCGAACATATTACATAAGTCCTCACAGCTACTGTTTTCAGGTAACGTCTGAGGCCTAGCCAAATTTGAACGTTTCTTACGAATGAGAGTCCACACCGCCTTTGATTTATTGTTGGATGAAAGAATAAATGCGTTGTTAACCTCAATTTCTTTCAATTTCATATTTTGTTCATATAAGTTCTTTTGTCGTAAATAGTCTCAGTAAAGATCGGATACCTATCACTAAAATGCTTCAAAGCAAGAACATCTCCCTTAATTTTAAGATATCTGGTGACACCCAACTTGACTCAACCACAGTCAATTCCTTACATCTTACATACGGGAAACAGAGATCCATATAGTACAAGAACAATTTAAAAAACACAGAGAAGGCAACGTCCGCACATACCGGCTCATAAACCGACAACCAACTCTCCAAACAATCAACAAACCTGGAAATAGAGTCTGCACAATATTTCCGCTTCCAAACATATTTATCAGCAGAGTAGTGCCTTTTAGGGAACATTACTTGCAATAATTGAGAATAATGATCTGACAAGTCGAAATCAATACAGCTCACAAGGTAATCATCACAACAGAAATTCACAAAAATATTATCAATACACGTAGCAGACAACCTTGTTACGCGAGTAGGGACATTCAAAGTAATATGTAAATCTACAGTATTCAATAAATCCTTAATTAATCTAGTGTTTGTTGTATCTTCACAAAAATTTAAGATAAAATCACCTGCAATAACAATACCTTTGTTTTCAGTGTTAATCGAATCAATCAGTGTCGATAAACTCCGATAAAAATCATCAAAAACCGACCCTGGTGAGCGGTAGATTACAACAATAACAATTTTCACAGAAACCAGTTCGATAGCACAGCATTCGAAAGTATTACATACAGCATTACTTGAAATATCATCACGTTTTTTAATTAAAATTGAAAGTTTACTGTAAATAGCAACACCGCCGTGTTTATTTAAGGTGCGACAGTACCAAGAATTCAAACAGTAGCCATTAAAAGATATCTCTTTAAGTTGATCATCAGTTTGACAATGCTCACTGAGAAGCAACACGTCTATATTTTGTTCCTGAAGGATAACTTGCAACTTTTGAACTTTATTATTTACACATCTGATATTTTGATGTAGAATTTTAATAGCTTGTACATTAGATCTTACTTTGGGGAGGTCTTTTTGCAAAACGGAATAAAAAATTATTCGCACAAACATCCTCGGGCCAAAACTCAGGCCGCTTAATTTCAGTCAAATATTTTGAGGGAACTGAAATCTTAAAGGAAGAGTATTCATCAGGGTGTTTGCTTTCCAGCTTTTCGCATTTAACATTATTAATATTTTTTGATTTAATATAGTTTGTAACCTTATCTGTTGTGAGTGTCGGGTCCAAACGGTAGACATGGAGATGCGAGTACTTAATTGCCCCCTTAATTTCTGCACTCACATCACTACCACGAATAACTTCCGTTGGTCCTTTAGAACGCCTTCTTCCTGTTACCGTTTTCCATTGAATCGATTCACCACTATTCGGAATTTTATCACAACTTGTACCTGGCATGCGAACCACCGCACTCGCACATGTTTGTTGTTTTTTCGGCTCAGCATTGCCAACTCCTTTTGATACTTCCAAGAATGACAGATTTGAGGTTTTGATTATTTCCTTATTTCTTTGTGGTATATTTTTGATTGAATTTGCTTTTTTGGAAATTCCAGCACAATTTGATCCCAATAGATTGATGAACTGAATGTTGGATTCTTTTAAAATCACTACCTCTTCCCTCAACTTGGCAATTGATTCTTGGAGGAGGTTAGTTTCCTTAATTACAATCTTGTTTAGTAAGGATGAAAATTCCTCACTTTTTAGAAAGTTTATTACTTCCAAAGACTTATCACCGGTCGATCTTAGTTCCGGTGGCATTTTTGATTGAAAATCGCTAGATAGCCTCTTCTACAGCAAGAATTTAAGCACACAGCCGCACACACCGACCAACGTAGACATATAACGTATCTATAGTGCGAACTTTTCCGAAAAAGGGCTGCTTTATGAAGCCAAATCTTGGCATCGCTAAGTGTTTCACGTTATTTTTCTTGCATAACTTTAATAAATTGTTGAAACATTTCTACACATCCGATAATTTGATATGTTCGGTACTTCTTCTTTTGTTTATTAAATAATATACAAACCGGTTGACGCCCCTCTTCGTAAAATCGTCCTTAATTACAGTAATATCTCCTGTCTTTCCTCCTTGGTTAATTAGTAGTGGTTTTCTACCAATTATTTCAGATATGCCCTTTAAAAGCGTATCTTCAATTGGGCGCACTTTACATTTTAATTAATTGACTACTGATTCCTTAATTATGCTTCTACTGGTTCCTGTATCTACACGCTAAAAAAAGAATACTTGAAATAAGTAAATGAGCTTTAAATAGAGTAAACGGTAAGTTCCTATATACGGAAAGAAATATTTTGACCATAAGGGGGGTGTTTTTTCCAATGAGTACCCATCTTACTCCTTGGCTATACCGTACTGAAGAAATATTTTGTTCAGCTGAGAAACTGAAATATTCAAAGTTAAAAAACTTAAATGTTCAGCGGGAAGATTTGGGTATTCAAAGTAAATATACCTCATTTAAGTGAAGAATATATTTTATTAACTTTCAAGCAATCACTTATGCATTCAAATCATGGGAAATTCTTAAATTTAAAGTTATGTAGTTTCAACCCGAATATAAAATTTAATCTCATCAATTAATTTCATTTATTGATTCAAGTAAATTTCTGCTTAATTCAAGACTTTAAATACTTAATTTAAATATTTAATTTAAATTGATTTGAAAATTAATTATATTGATTGAATTAAATCATATACTTACCTGAATTCTACTATACATTTCTTTCAAGTTGACATGATGGTTTCCAATTGTTAATTATTAGTTTAGGTTGGTGTAAGTGGTAGGTTGAGAATATTGCTGTTTTCAGAACAGTGTCAGTGAATGGCAGTATTTAGGTAGAACATTGCTATATTTAATTGGTATTATCCATATTGCAAGGTTTTGTTGAATGATGAAATAAAATGCAATCTCTTTTCCTTGCGTAGTTTTGATTTATTTTATCGAGACATGTTTCGATGCCTTCATCATCAGTCGGGAATGGTCAGTTTCCTAAAATCTCACAAATTTCATTCTAGTGTACCCCTTTCACTTATAGCCTGTGTTTCAACCCAATTGCTTATTAATTTAATAAAAGTTTAAGCCTAAGTTTAAGCCTAGGCTTAAACTTTTATTAAATTAATAAGTGAAATATAAGTGAAAGGGGTACACTAGAATGAAATTTGTGAGATTTTAGGAAACTGACCATTCCCGACTGAGGATGATGCTAAGGCATCGAAACATGTCTCGATAAAATAAATCAAAACTACGCAAGGAAAAGAGATTACATTTTATTTCATCATTGCTATATTTGACTACCCATCGTATAGATATAGATTCAAAAACATTACCATTGTCTAACGCTTTTCTGAACACACTTTAATTAAAAACGCACTTACATATACAAAAATAATATATTTAGAGATATTCTAATAATACAAACTAAAATATAAAACTATATATACATTTTTTTCTTTAAAACCGAAAGTAGATATAACCTAGTAGATATAAAAACAGAACGAAAGAATAGAAAAACAAATATAATATAGAATCAACATTAAAACTAAATCTTAATGTTTAATAAATCGTAGATATATGGCGGAATAACATCGTTTTTAGTTGTGATTTTATAAATGACTCTTTGAATCAATACCCACAAATATGAACTTTCAATGGGATACTGAATGTTAATCGTGTGATAAATTTTAAATAGTATGTCGAAACATTCTAAAGCAGTTTTGAATTCGTACTTTATATTATCTATTACAATGAAAAATGCTTTAGGCTCTTCCTCTGTACCTTGAATTGGTAGGGCTGCACTGTTTGCTTCCGCAGGAGCGCGTCACTTTTACGATTTTCTATAACCGTTTCTATGTCTCCTTTAACTCTACTTTAAAATAAAGATGAAAATACCTACTGTAATAAAAATTATTATTGACTCTTGCGTCTCCAGTGTTGAATACTTCCAATGTTTGCCTCCCACTCTACATCTGATCTTAGGCGGAATTAAGTAACGCAAATTTCCTAATTGGCTGGCAAACCGTGCATCTATGAAAATAACCTGGTTATTTTTTGAATTTCTTATTTGGTTTGTTATACTTACTCTCGTCGTTTATTCTAGAAATATTTTGTATAGATTCTGTAATGAGAGGATCCTTTATACCATGTTGTTTTAATGTTACAACAGAATCAAAAAATAAATGCCACTTGAGCTATAACTCATTAACAGAATGTGGATACAGCAGTTGGAAATCGAAATTAATCTACAACCAAATATATTAGGTGCATTTTGTAATAAAAGTATGTGCATAATTACTTACCAACACACCAGCCCTACTATCACTTAAGATCGGCCATTTATTTAAAAACTCCAGTACAGTCGTGCACGTATTATTTTGACGAACTGAAAATGTGGTTTGCCATTATTAAGAATTACTAAGAAATGATGATTGCTTGAAATGATCGATTCTTTTCAAATCAACAATATGTATTTTTGGGTTGATTATATTAAATTGAACAAATCTACACGTTTGAATTAAGAATTTGTTTTTTACCGTGTACTAATAATAACACATATTGTCCATTTAATCTAATTTTTACGTCGCAACCCATTTCTGTAACGTGATCCATTTGTGATAAACAGCCGACGCTGTTTATATTCGGCCCGCTTCCTGGATCTATGAAGCGAATCCTTTTGAGTTTAAAGACCTCCTACCGTGTTGTTTATTGCCCTGTCGGTTTCCTCGATTAGACCTGTAATTGTTATCCTTAACGGTTTGGTTATTCTTGATTGCCGAACAATCTTTAATAAAGTGACCAATTCGTCCGCAATCAAAACAACCTCGGAAAACGTCTTGTTCTCTTCTTTCGGGTCGCTCTAATCGCCTTTCTCTCTGTTGTTCCCTAGGCGGTATTTTGCTCCTGCTCGCTCTTGGTTGCGGTTCCTTTGTTTCTTCGTAAACCTGCAAGTATGCAAAAACACGCCTCCTGTACCGGTAGGTACGTAAATTCGGCCTGTTGCGCCAACGTGACAATCTGGTCAAACGTGAACGTCAGGTTCCTGTTTAATTCCAGACCAATAAGGTCGTCAATCCTTTCGTCCAGCCAGTCCTTTAGTTGCTTGACGAGACCGTTCTCATGCCGCTTCTTGATCCCGTCCATATCTTCAATAGCTGCGCCCGCTATATTTTCCTCATATCGCTCGACTCCTGCACTCCGAATTCTTGCTGCAAAATCATCCACGGATTCACTGTTTTTCTGGATATATTTTTCCAAATTTATCGCATCTTGGCCAGGAATTAATTTCTTCCCGAACCTCTCGTTATTGCCGCCTTAAACTCTTTAAATGTCGTAATAGCTGCAAATAGCTGTCCTGTAATTACTATAATTTCACTACATCTAACGCCTGTTTTGCTGTTCATCCTTCAAGGCGTCCCCTTTGCTCCCCCCAGAAAGAACTCTTCTACATCTTCGGCTTGAGTCCCGGTACACGATGGTAGACTCGCGATATTTACCGGGCGCTGTGTTCGGTTGGAGATAACGGCACCGCTTCGCTATATATTCCCGCTTCGCTTGCGCTTCGCTATATATTCCCGAGTAGCACAATATGAAACAAAGCACACAACAGAACAAAAAAAAAATAAAGCTCACCATAAAACAATCCTGCAGCAAGTCAATAACACACAACAGATATCTTAAAAAAAAGTATGTCTAAGAGCCTCCTTATTCAACAATTTTTCCACAAAAAATTCCCATTTGAAAAATTTTCAAATTCAGATTTCATTTTGTTGGTTCGATTTTTAATTACGGCTTTGATAATTAATTGAATCAAATTCCTCCGCTGTCACCAAATGTAGTATTGGGGACGTCTTTCTTTAAGAGAAGTAACCTAACTTGATTATTTGACTAACTAAAAGTACTGTAACCCTTAAAGCGACTGCTCCCGGTTTGTGAGCAACGAGAAATACTTAGATTAAATGTGCTCTGGGATATTATATTTATGGGTTCTTGTCCTGGAATCTTGTTGAAAAATAATAGCAACAATAATAATAATGGTAGCGTTAACTGTTTACTAAAATTCAATACTTATCCAATTGTCTTCTGTGCCTCTCGTTAATTAACCCTCTGTAATTAATTAAAATACGGTTGTTCTCAAAACAATATATATGTTACGGTCATAGTGATAAATAGGTTATTATTAATAATTACCGGTTATTATTAATAATAGCCAAGTGGCGAGGTTAAAGTGAAGAATTTATCACATGAACCGGCTATCATTAATAATTTCCAGCATGCTGTGGTCAGTGTGGATTTGGAATTGTATTAGTATCTACGTAATCGCCACACAACGAATCTTTTCACTGGGGTTTCAGTGTTGGGCCTTTAGTGACGGTAGTCCTAACTAACTTATTTAGTTACTACTCATGTCTAAAATAAGGAACATTATCAAAACGAGACTAAAAAATGCCAATCCAGACTAATTGCATGCGTGTAGGGCTTTGGGTCATGCTTATTTGCGCAATTCTTAAAAGCTAAGTAAGTAATAAATTAGAAACTCGGTTTGTCTTATTCTGCCAGTGCATACGTGCATAGTGCTTCTGTATTTTGCAATTCGTGGCAAGAAAAATTTATTTTATTTATAACTTGTTATTTATTATCTTTTTAATACAAAACTTTAAAAAATGTTTTATATTAAATTTTGAATACAAAAGTCCTTCTAGACCTTTATTTTTTTGTGGTAGTATAACAATTACACCATTTACATATATTGTAAAAATAAATCAAGATAAAGTTTGTAACAGGACGTCATCTTCTTTCGCTTTTTGTATTTTTACTTTATCATACGCAGTATGTAAAGTATTGTAATCGTGCCGAAAAAAAATTTTTAGATTTTAGCAGAAATAGGTCTTTATGGGTCCCCTGAACATTTTTGACCAAGGTACAAAAAAATGTCTGTGTGTGTGTGTGTATGTGTGTGTGTGTGTGTGTGTGTGTGTGTGTGTGTGTGTGTGTGTGTGTGTGTGTGTGTGTGTGTGTGTGTGTGTGTGTGTGTGTGTGTGTGTGTGTGTGTGTGTGTGTGTGTGTGTGTGTGTGTACCCAATTTTTGTTAATTCATTTCCGGAGAAACTACTAAAGGTATCGGCACGGAGCTTCATATTTAGAAGTTTCATGACCAAACTTAGAGTTGAAAAGCTTTTGGTTCAAAAGGGTCCAAAGGAACTGGGTGTTTACTCCAAGCCTTTTTCAAGGATTTTAGAAATCAGCCGCCATTTCTGTAATTTCGTCAAAATAGTTAAATAATAAATTAAAGCAGAGGAAATTTTGAATAATTTATGCCTATGACATTTTTTGGTAAAATTAATAGTTTAGCTTTTTAGTTTATTCTAAGCCTTTTTCAAGGATTTTGGAAATGAGCCGCCATTTCTGTAATTTCGACAAAATAGTTAATTAATAAATTAAAGTAGAGGAAATTTTGAATAATTTATGCCTATAACATTTTTTGGTAAAATTAATAGTTTACCTTCAAGAGCAAATTCTATTTGATCGAGATCGGTCGCATCTGCATTGATATGAAATTACATAGTAGCCAGGATTTTGACAAATATTTTTTTGTGTTGTCTCATTCGAAAACAGCTGATCTCATCAGAGGTTGGAGAACCACTATGGAACGTGCCGCTGTAGTGCGCAAAATTATAAAATACAAATTTCAAATAAAATAAGATCACCAATTTGATTGTTTGTTGATAAGAAATATCAACCCGTCTTTATATCTAATTCTAAAAATGATACATTGAGAAAATTATAAATAAAGTATAGCGATGACTGTAGTTTTATTTTAGTATGTTGGTAGGGACGTGTCATGAACAAATCTAAATCTGTCAGAATTTGAATTACCTTTTTAAGGTGCGTTTTCATTAGTGATAATGGCAGTGGTAGCAGACGCCGTTATAGTATTTCCAATAGAAAATTGCTAGTGACTCATGTTTATGTACATGCAAACTAATATGTGTCATTATCACGATATGTAAGAAATACTATAATTTCGTATTCTACCACCGCAATTAGCTACCATTACCTACCAATCGGAACGCACCTTTCGTCAAAGTGGTACCAACCTAGCATTTACTATACAGAAATCATTTTTTTATTACGTATTTCTTAAAAAGCAACACAATAAACGTTGATGTCGCTCCTGCCAAAAACTAGATAGCGCGATTCGCTCATATGCGACGGTTACACTCCGCCTTCGGTTACGCGCCGTATCACCGCTCGTCGCGCTATTCCGTACTTTCGGCATTTGTGACATAAATAACTATTATTCTAATGACGTACTGTAGGTAGTGTCAAATGCTGATGCTTTGACAATACCTACGATTTATCTCTATAGAATAGATTCTCATGCAGCTAAACTATTAATTATATATATTGTATGATAAAGTCATGTGCCTGGCCACATCAGATTTTTTTTAACAGGGAGATGTTTGTCAAATTTTTTTAAATAAAAAAAGTACTGCAAAAATGATAGTAATTATATTTCCGTTGATACCGTTTTTTTTACTCTACCGACGAATTCAACAAACCTCGAGGTGGCAGCACTGGGTGGAATACCAATACCTGGCGCCTGTGAAGCGACTGTGAGGTAGTGTCAACTGTAATGTGAACGTTGAAGGTTGTGTTGTGTCTGTTGCAACTTGCATGTGTAATAATTTGGACAAAATGGGTCATTTAGACGTGATGAAGACACGGTTTAACGATCGAAATATCTTGAATCAACAAAAGGAAAAAATCATCAGTTATTCTCTAAAGATGATTATTATACCTTCTTGTACATTTACAAAAAACTAGCCTCATGCATTAAATATAAAAATGGGTGTTATTGATAATAAAATGGTTAACTTTTTCGAACACTTTGTATACAATGTTTTCGTCATTGAGTCGTCCTTGGGTGTATACCAAAAATCTTCTAAAGTATAAGACAGACAAAAGAAAACATTGTGTATTATCAATGTTTTGTATTACAATCCTTCTCTTAACCGCCCCTCGTAGTGGTTCTGCACCATCTATCTTCTATCACGTGGACCACTCTGTTCCTAGAAATGCCGAATACCAGAACAAATCGTCTGAGAGAAACGTGACTTTTAGCAGTTTTGCTATGCGACCGTCTCAATTAAAATATGGAACTGTAGCAAACTTCTCTACAAAGCGTCAAAATAAAAAAATCACCAGATGTAGATAGCGCTACTATAAACATGTCTCTTTTTATTTCGAATTTATTACATTTGACATATGGTATAACCTAAAGAAATTAATGTATTGCTTTCTATTTTTACAATTACTCAAACTGGACTGTGTTTGAGTTTTTTAGTTGATGATATAGTACTTTTACAATTGTCGCTATCGTAAACATGTTAGCCAACCTACAATCACGCACTACTGACAGTACTTCAGAATGCAATGCTAGAGAAGTTCAGCGAAAAGTAACTTGTGCTCTTATAGTTGACATTTAATTACATTTTATAATGTATTACAGCAGACAATAATCGGACGCAACTGCTATCGGAAAGCATTTCTATATTTGTAGTCCACACTCAAATTTGTATAAATAATGTTCATAAACATTGAAATTCCTTTCCAATGGCAGTTGCATAAGTACCTTCAGAATAATATAATAATAATAATAATAATTATTATTTATTGTCATTGATCAAAATATGATACAGACATTGTAAGTTATAAAAAGCGGTTATGGGGCGTATGGGAAGATTTTGCAAATTTGTGACCTTTGTTTAAAAAATCAGTCTCAGCAGCGTCAAACTTAACAGCAGTAAAATTAGTAAAAAGAACAGGAGAATTACCAGTAGGACCACTCGGTGCAATGCGCCTGTCAGACTTAAGCCTAGATCTTAACGCGTTGAGCTTGAGGTTCTTCTTTCGTAGGTCTTTCCCACTATCCACCTTGCTAAGTTTATGCTTAATGTATTCCACTCTCTAAATTTTACCCCTTCTTTCACAGTCAAAAATAGTTTAGAGTTGTTAATAATATCAAACATATTGTCCCCTCAGGATGTCTTTTGATTTCTTTTGATATCACTAACCTTTAAGCTAATGTACCCGTTGATTTTACTTTGCAACTTATTGATGAACTCCTCAATGCACACTACCCAAACGATCCGAACGTTCCCCATTTAAATTCTATCCTCCGACACATCATTTCCCAACACTTTTGCTCCTTTAACAACAAATTTTATAAAATAGAGGACGGTCTTCCTATGGGTTTACTTTTGTCTGGTTTCCTTGCCGATATTTTTCTTGACCACATAGAAACTAACCACATTATTCACCCCACTAATCCCTACCTAAGTTGTGTCAAGAAGTGGATACGTTATGTTGACGATGTATTTTGTATTTGGGAGGGCAATCGTGCCACCCTCGATGATATGCTATCTTACATTAATGATCTACATCCTAAACTCAATTTTACCATTTATCCATTTCTCGACACGATGACCTGCTATCCTTTAATATATATATAGAAAACCAACGTCAATCACCACAATCATTCCATACGATTCCTTCCACCCCATTTCTCATTGCCTTGTCTCCTTGCGCTATTTCTACAGAAGAGCCCTTATCTACCCTCTATCACATGAAAATAGATTGATTGAGTTGAAGTTCATTCAAAATTTAGCAATTTCAAACAATTTCCCAAAGAAACTAATTAACAAAATTTTACATGATGTCACTATTAAAACAGATCCCCTTTATACCAAAACAAATCCCCCCGATCCATTACCTACATATAAGCCCTTTACATATTGTCCTATCAGTCATAAACTAACCAAATTCCTAAAACCCTACAATATTTTACCTGCTTTTAAATGTAAAACCCAAATTTTTAATTTACTTTCAACGCAGCGTCAGCTTATTAGACCGATTTTAGGTGAGAATGGGGTTTACTCTGTGCATTGTGATACATGTGAAGCCTGCTACGTTGGTCAGACGGGCAGGGCTCTGGCGAAACGGATTGGAGAACATCGTAATCAAAATACTTCTAATTTATATAAACATAGAGTCGAAACCGGTCATATTATTAATTACAGAGATGTTAAATTACTTCACAAATGTAATAAGGGTTATAAATTAGACCTTCTTGAACAACTTGAAATAGAACGACACAAAAAATTCCCTAATACTTTTCTTCTTAATAATCAAACAAATTTTATTTACAAACCATTATTTTCATACTTGTAGTTTCTCCAATCCGTTTTGCCGGAAGTATAAATTTAGTTTAATTATTAATTTTTGTTTTACACCCCCTTCTTGTTTTTGAATTCGTTGTCCCCCGCTTTGAGTTGTGGTAAATTTTATTGATTTTTCCTGTATCTATGTTCGATGTACTCGTTTTCGCGCGCATTTTTCTTCTGCCTCGAGCTGGCATGTGATAAGCACGTACCTGAAACACGTTCTATATCCAAGACAATTTTAACTGTGTCTACGTATTTTAATTGTGATTATGTGTTTTAATTCAATCCGTGTGACTGACACAGTGTTCTCTTGTGCTCCTCCAAGATTGTTCTGTACCCGATAGTTTCTCTTCGTGCTCCGATTATATAATTTTTGACAATAAGTTTTTTTAAAGAGATTTTTGTTTTATCATTGTTTTTTAATTTTCTCTTATTCATTAGTTATTTCGCTTTTTCTTCTTTGTAGATTGTACGTACTGATGATGGTGGTGTCCACCGAAACATGTTTACAGCTAATTAAATAAATCTGCAAGGATCAAGGAGGCTTTTATTATTATTCAACATTCATTATATTCACGTTTTGTTTTACAGATATAGCTCTTCAGGCATCTCTTTTTGTATTTGTACTGCTGCCAAAAAACTACATTATCAAGACGCCGATATAAACTATAAAAATCTCTAAGGTCGTCTGACATACGCCTTATCTCAGCATTGTACCATGGATACTTGGCCTGTCGTATACCCCTTTTCCTTAAGGGAAAGTTGTTTTCAAAATAAAAGTTAAAAATATTCATAAAAACATTAAATTTTGTGTTCATATCAAGCTCACCCTCATAAACCTCACTCCAGCTTTCGCCTGAGATGTCCCGAACAAAAGCCTCCACATCCACCGACCGATACATGCGTTTGCTCTCACTTGGCAAAACGGAAACCGAACCCGGAAAAGCAAACGTGCAGTGGAAGGAAAGGTGGTCAGAAAGGCCCGGATCGTACACCCGACATTTAACATCACTCGCCCCAAAATTACAGAAAACATCGTGAATGCAGCTATCTTGTCTTGTACCCTGCAAAAAGCATCTCTGCATATTATAAGAAACAAAAAGGCCAACAACATCCCGACAATCACGATTTTGCGTGTTAAAATTTACATTAAAATCACCAGTCACTATTACGTGATCGTATCTGGCACTAACAACATCCAATAAAATGCTCATATTCGAGAATCGAGAATCATTCGAGAATCGAATGATAGCGAGTATTTCGCGATTAGCGCAATAATTATGACGTGGGTTACCTTCGCGTTTTCAAGGTCGGAGACGGGAACCTTAAATACACAATAATAGCTTAAACGCGGGTCCATGTGCTCAGCCCCCATACACAAAATTTAAAAAAAATTATGTCAAAGTTTTGTGCTTGTTTTGTGCTGTTTTGTGCCGCAAACCAAAAGTGTTTCTTTCGCTTCGGAGTTATAAGCAATTTTCTGAACGGGGGCTGTGGACATGCCAGCCCCCCACTTCCGAATTTCGAATTTTGCTAATGCCAAAGTTTTCTGCTAGTTTTGTGCTGTTTTGTGCCGCAAACTAGAAGTTTTGTGCTTCTTTCGTTTCCGAGTTATTAGCATTTTTTTGAAGGGGGCTGACCTCAAATCCAAATTCGAAATAAAATCAAAGTTTTTTCTATGCTAAAGTGGTGTGCTAGTTTTGTGCTGTTTTGTGCCGCAAACCAGAAGTTTTGTGCTCTTGTCGTTTTTGAGTTATAAGTATTTTTCTACTTGAGAGCTATCGGTCTCTCTCTTTCGTCCGGGCCCAGGTTCCCGCAGGCAGCGCGCGTGGGTATCCAGCGCGCGTATTGATAAAGCATACGTACGAGTGCGTACGAGTTTAACGGAGTTTCGCTGAACTTTTCTTTGTACTTGAATAATGGACACGTGGAATTCCGATGAAATATTGTTAAATAGTTTTTAGTTATAACGTCACAAATATTTAATATTATTTCTTAATATTATGTATTCTTGTTAATCTCACAATGTCAAAACTCGTCGCTACAATAAATAATCATTGAGCAATTATCACTTAATACTGATATCACAGATATTTGATAGTAATGACTGATTCATTTAGAGGTACTTTTTCAAAAATAAAAACAAATGACAATTTTTTCGGGTAACCTTTGTTACCATACTAATGAACCATTCTTTACATATATTCTTTAAAGATTAGTTCTTTCAAATGTTGTCGAGCATTTCGAGTGGTATTTGGCGAATGACGTGAGCAATGTGGGCTTCCAATTTCTCAATCATAGCCGGCTTAACCACGTACGCTTAGGCAGTGGCGTAGCTAAGGGGGCGGCGGGGCGGCCCGCACCGGGTGCCACCCGTTTTGGGGTGACACCCGATCGCAAAAGAACTTACCGAACTTACACTGTTTTTCAACCTATAAATCACTTAGGCTTGAAGCTTTATTAACCAAGTAACCCATTGTCTAAGAAATAAATAATTACTACCGATTAAAATGTTTACAAGTGGGAGTTATGCAATCACTACAGTTTTGCGAATTTTTATAGGTGGCAGACTGACATATGGTTATGATTTATATGGTTTTTATGGCATATGGCAGTACTGTACATATGGTTATGATTTACTTGTAATTTATTTTTTTTTTTTACAATACTTTAAATATTGTTCGAAGTTGTGCAGCCAAACACTTTACTTTTGGAGAAAACTGAAGAGTTGAAATTAGCAGTATCCAAATTTGCTGTATTTTATGATGGGTTATCAGAAACACAACACAGCTTAGAGATACCAACGTTGAGAAGACATTTAAAAGCGGCCAATGTTACAGTTTCTAATTGGGCGTTTCTAGAGTTAAAATTCATCGTGGAATTGGATTTTACAGAATCTCTTCCCAGTGTAATGATCGCACTAAAGCTATTTATGACAAATGGTTAATCAGTTGCTTCGTGTGAAATATGTTTTAGGAAATTAAAATTAATTAAATATTATTTGGGGACAACAATGACCCAAGCGAAACTTAACAGTCTTGGCATATTAACAATAGAACGCCATGTTTGATTATTGAGGAAAGGATAAGAAAATCCCCTTTATTAATTTCTTAGGGTGACACCACGATAGCCGCACCGGGTGCCACCCATGGTAGCTACGCCACTGCGCTTAGGACTATAGGTAGCCCGAAGGGAAAGTCTAGAGGAGTGATATCACGTTATCTAGGCGGTCAATTCATTACGGGAAATTAACCGTTCACCCAATCGTTCTGGCAATAAAGCCATGCTTTGACGTGTGGTGTTAGTTGTGTTTGTGTGGCAAGTAACACCGCCTGCGCCGTCTTGTTGAACCTTGAAACCAAATGTCGTGGAGTGGAGATCACGCGCTTTGATTTCAGGCAGTAGGAACGCTGTTATCATGGTGCGATAGCGGGCGCCATGATAACAGACTACTTGATTCCATAGAAGCTGTTCCGGGCGATCGATATTGACGATCGATATGCTTTTGTGTTCAGAATGTCATCCTGATTAAAAATATCTCACAAAAAATATTGGGTGCCATTTAAAATTTCAATGATGACATCATTTCCGGAAAAACCAGAAATCATATTAGCACTCAAGAGTATCCCAAAGAATGGCATGTTTTGTCTATTAACACTTTCCCAAATTTTATTCCTCCAGCTTTATAAACGCAATAAACGGGACTACCTATGCCTTGGGACACCCGGTATATTATAGTAACCATTTTTATGGGTTCCGCCAACCGAACATTGCAAATAACTGGGAAAAAAAGGAGCACCGAACTTCTAGTTTTCTACACAAAAACAGCACAATACAATTTAATTTATTTTTTTGTTTACCACAAAAGCATTTTTTTATTTGATGTATTCAATTAATTTAAATTTAAAAATTAATTAAAAATTTAATTTAAAACAGCACAATACCAACACAAATCATCGGCATTATAATATAATTTAATTTTATTGAAAATTTGGAATTTAGGTCAATAGACGCCCGAGGTATAACTCGGGAACGAAAGGAGCACAAAACTTCTGGTTTGCGGCAAAAAACTAACAGAAAGGTTTCCTATTAAAAAAGCTAGGACTTTATTCAAAATTTTGGAGTTATTAGGAATTTTCGTTTGCGGCGTCTATGGATCCAAATTCCAAATTTTGAATAAAATCAAAAAAAAAATTAGTGTAGTACTTTTGTGTTAGTGGTGTGAAGTTTGGCAGTTTTGTGCTCCCTGTTTTTGAGTTATTTGCAATTTCGGTTGGACGAAATCAACAACAGAAATGTTTATTATAATATATACAGAAAATGCCAAACACGTTGTTTACCGACTATTTATTATTTATATGTGAAATCAATTAAAAACCCAATCTTGGACTGTTAGTTTTAGAATACCAGAATGCCAACACATGAAATATTGCATTAGAGATTTATATTATAATTATAACAATATTAATATGTGTTACTTACACATATACTGTCAAATATCTGTGAGAACTAAATATTTGTTAAGTGATAATTGCTCAATGATTTGTAGCGACGAGAATTGGCATTGTGAGATTAAGAAGAATGCTTAATATTCAGAAATAATATTAAATCTTTGTAACGTTATAACTAAAAAACTATTTAACAATATTTAATCTGAGTTCCACGTGTCCATTATTCAAGTACAAAGAACAAAGAATGAAACACCGATAAAAAATGTTGAATAGTTTTTAAGTTATATGGCCACAAACTGCCGTGTAACTGGTACGTATGCATTATCAATACGCGCACTGGGTACCCACGCGCGCTGCCTACGGGAACCCGGGCCCGGACGAAAGAGAGAGACGGATAGCTCCCAAGTAGAAAAATGCTTATAACTGAAAAACGAAAATAGCACAAAACTTCTGGTTTGCGGCACAAAACAGCATAAAACTAGCACAATACTTTAACACCGAAATAAGTTTGATTTTATTTCGAATTTGGCAGTTATAGGTCAGGCATGTCCACAGCCCCCTTTCAGAAAAATGCTAATAACTCGGAAACGAAAGAAGCACAAAACTAGTTTGCGACACAAAACAGCACAAAACTAGCACATAACTTTAGCATTAGAAAAAAATCGAAATTCCAAAGTGGGGGGCTGGCATGTCCACAACCCCCTTCAGAAAAATGCTTATAACTCGGAAACGAATGGAGCACAAAACTTCTAGTTTGCGGCACAAAACAGCACAAAACTAGCACAAAACTTTGTCATTAGATAAAAGTCCAAATTCGGAAGTGGGGGGGATGGCATGTCCACAGTCGCCCTTCAGAAAATTGCTTATAACTCCGAAACGAAAGGAGCGCAAAACTTTTGGTTTGCGGTACAAAACAGCACAAAACAAGCACAAAACTTTGACGTAAAACATTTTTGTAATTTCAAATGTGGGGGGCTGAGGACATTGACCCCTTAAACGCTCGTCTCTGTTTACACTATCACGAATAAATAGGTAACAATAATTCCGCCCTTTCTGCAGAACAAACCTAAGGCCCCCATAAAACAATAACTTGTACGAACAGTTTATAGCTGCCCTAAGGGCACGGTCGGACACGGACACCTCCACGAAGTTCTATTATTATTTCTTATTTAATAAGACACCCAAATCTATCACCTATTATAAGTATTATCTGTGATGTAAAATAATTGTGTTTTTGCGTGTTTTTATCCATGGTTATTTTAGTTAGTGTAAAAGTAAAATATTTGTTAATAAATGAAACGCGTTAAGGATATAAAAATTTTATTTTATTTATTTTACTTTATTTATATTTTCTAATGTAATAAATATGTTAGCAAAAGTATTCTTTTATTACCCATTCATTTGATTCATAGGTTTAATGTAATATCGCCATTAGAAGTACCTACTATCAATAGAAAATCTTATGGTTTAGTTAATTTAACTGAAGTATATTAATAATCGATTCGAATAAAAAGAGTCCAACAATAAATTTTAGTGTCAGGGCCACTGTAACTGTGCTGCGTAGAAGTTCAGAAATTAGTATCGAAAATTAGACTAACGAATACATTATTTGTAAGACCAGGGAAAATGAAAAAACCAACAATAATAATTAATTATAGTGTTACAGTTATAACTTAAACCTGTCACTCCAAATAAGTATCAATTCCAGTTTGAAACCCTCTTTAAAACATTGTACAATTCATTACTGCACAAATAAAAAATTGCGAATGCACCGTTTGTTTCCAGTTACACCGTATACAGAGTATAACAAGACCTGGTAAATTTGTGAGCAGGCAAACACAATAATCTGACTTGTTTGTACAATTCAAATAATAATTCGTAGGAACGGTCGTGTTTTGAACGACGGTGGCGCCATCTATTCTAAAACAGCTGAACTATGGAATTCCCACTCTCCGTTCAAACGAGGTTCAAACGCACAAAAATCGTCGCTTTTGCTGCTTCGTACAAAAAAACATTATTAAAATCATTTCTTGGATATTTTACTGCATGTATAGATACGTGATTTTACTATACACTGTATGAATCAAGGATTTTTAAATAAAATAAAATTGTGAGGTATTGTCTATTGTTCAATTCTGACCAATTTTCGGTATGTATTCTCTATTTAGTTCTATGTAGTGTTCGTATGCTGTAGCTACAGTCAATTAATACCCTTTGACTGCAAAGAATCTCAAATTTAAAAGCAAAATTAAAAGATCGCCGGTACATTTAGGGTACGTTCAGCTGTCCCTTTCGACACCTTTTCTGAACGTACCACTGGACCAATCAAAATGCGTTTGACAATTTGAATTTGTACTACATGCTATCGCTCGTAACGGTTATCCGCGAGAGTTGTTTTTGCTCAAATTTAAATATGGCTAGCACGTCTAAATTACCGAAGCCATCTGGCTTACGCCCTCCCAGGAAAATATTGCCTGGATCGAAAGAATTACCAGCCTTGCCTACTTCACTTTTTAATACAGGTAAATTGTTAATTTTTCCAGAACTGTTTGGTGATTGTAAAAAATATTTCAGGACCACTCAGGAGACGATCCAAATCTGTTACTGACTTAACTATGAATACTTTAAGGCCTTTTAAAGCGAGTAACACTAAACTGATGACAAAGGCTACGTCCTCTACATTATTGCCACAAGGCATAAAACGTACTGCCCCAGCAGTTAACAAACCGGATATAAAAGCTAAGATTCCTCGAACAAACGCTAGACCTGTCACCACAAATGCGGAAAAGAAGGAAAATAAACCAGCATCCGCCCCAAGTGCCCCACCCAAACGAAAGGCACCACCAGCATACGACTTCAAAGCAAGATTTTATTTATTAAAAGAACAACATGATTTTGTCAAAACATCATTAGCAAACGCCAAAGAACAAATTGAACTTTCTCATACATGGCAAACTGAAAACATCGAGTTAAAAAATAAGGTAACAAACCTGGAGAAAGAGCGGACAAATTTTGAAAATCAATGTAATGTTCTAAAGGTCGAATGTGATATGTTACATGTAAAGACAGAGACGGATACAATAAAGATTGAAGAACTCGACCGTAAATTGACAGACTTAGAAGGAAAGTATGATAAGACGTTTAACGAGCTTTCTGTAGCAAATGAAATGCTTAAACACCATAATACGGCTCTTGCAGAAGTAGAAAGGCTTAAAAATGAGGTGATTAATTGTAAAGCACAATTGCAGCAAGATGGCGTGATACGAAGAGCACTACATAATCAAGTGCAAGATCTAAAGGGAAACATTCGAGTATTTTGTCGTGTCCGTCCGGCGCTACGCGACGAGGTAGACCTAATGGAGTGCAATATAAATTATATCAATGAGTCTACTTTGGAAATTAGAAAAGCCAGAGAGAGTGTCAGCACAAACTTGGCAAGGAACAACGAATTACTGCAGGAGTTCACTTTTGATCAGATATTTGGTCCCCAGCAGACCCAAGCTCAAGTCTTTGAAGAATTATCTGATTTGGTTCAGTCAGCACTGGACGGCTATCATGTCTGTGTGTTTGCATATGGTCAGACTGGTTCTGGAAAAACATTCACGATGCAAGGAGATAATACAGAACACGCACGCGGTGAGTTAGATCATAATAAGAATCATTCACAGAGTGTTAGATTATACATGAGTGTGTTTCCATACTAAAATTACCCTGGTCATCAAGGTTTTGTTAACTTTAATAACACTGTTATTTGTGTAAGAGCATATTATAAAAACAGGTACATAATCTATTTTATTGCCATTGGGGCCTAGTGACTATGATGAACACTTATTTTTCTGTTTTATATCATTTGTGATACAAAAAGAAATAGGTTCAATCAGGCTGTGTTTTGAACAGTTCATTTGATTTAAATGGCCAATCTTAGTACAAACATGAATGAAAATCCGTGTGTAATTTTGCAACATTTTGATACGTATATCGTATATAGACGCTCTATCATGAAAGCCAAGAAAAAGCAATTGCAGAAAACCTGAAATATGTCTTCTACTTTACTTTGTTCTTCGTATTAACGAACAAACAGAATTATTGAACACCTAATGACTTGTGGAAAGAAACTCACTAAAAAAAGTCCTTGAATGAGTTGATTCTCAATTATTAAAATATACATTTTTATTAAAAAATAAGTTTCAGCCAATTGTTACTGATTTATGCCGTCAACACTTTTTCTTAACGGCGACCCCTTATTTTTTTACTTATTTTGGTACATCTATAAATTGTGTTAAAACCTTAAAATGTAATAAAATAAAATGTTTCCGTTAACCAACGGAAACATAATACTAATAATATTATTGTATAATATTGATTGACCTATGGGTTTAGTGAAAGGAATATAAAATTGTGTTTTGGATACAATTGCCCTTGGAGAGGAATGCAAAGTTTTCGAAATTTTCTTTTGTGTAAGGTTTTCCAAAAAAGTGTAAAACACGGCGAATTAGGTAAGTTGCAAATTTGTAACAGTTGAACTCATTTCTAACAACCTCCAAAGTACCTCATAGTAAACCAAAACTACAAAATACCTTTACCTTCACCTGAAATGCTGAAATAAAAAACGCTTTTTTTTCTTTCCGTAAACAAACAATATTTCATATAGGTACTGAACTACTTTACGGATTTTGATGTTTGTTGGGACATAAAAAAAAATAAAAATTGTAACACCAGCAAAATTGTAATACTAATAATATTATTGTATAATATTGATTGACCTATGGGTTTAGTGAAAGGAATATAAAATTGTGTTTTGGATATAATTGCCCTTGGAGAGGAATACAAACTTTTCGAAATTTTCTGTTGTGTAAGGTTTTCCAAAAAAGTTTAAACACGGTGAATTAGGTAAGTTGCAAATTTGTAATAGGTGAACCCATTTCTAGAAACCTTCAAAGGACCTCATAGTAAACCAAAACTAGCGCGCTTGGCTATCAGTCTGGGGGACGTTGGTTCGAATCCAACTTTCAGGCTTTCAGAGTAAAGGTTTTTCTGTGGTTTTCCTTTACTCCACGGCGAATGCTGAAAGCCAAACAACTTAAGACGTGACACAGACGCGGGCCATAATAATGATAATTCGGGCCTGCCGATGCTCCCGTAGTGGCGAAAGCTGTTGGGGGATGTTTAGGCGTGGATTATTATTATTATTAAAATACCTTTACCTTCACCTGAAATGCTGAAATAAAAAATGCCTATTTTCTTTCCGTAAACAAACAATATTTCATAGAGGTACTAAACTACTTTACGGATTTAGATGTTTGTTGGGACATAAAAAAATCATAAAAATTGTAACATTTTGTTACAATAAAAAAATGTAGCAGGATAATCTAAACTGTGCCTTGTGGTTTAACTGTCGACTTTGACTGCGACTCCAGATATTTTTCGTGGTCCGTCTCCGAGTCCAGAAAAATTTCATACAAAAATTATTTCAAATAATTCTGTTTAATAAAAATATTACATGTAAATAATCACAAATTTGACACAGAATAATACAACCGTGTACTATTAGATTTGGTATGAACAAAAACACTACCAGGGAAAAAGAAACAGATTTAATAAATTAAATTTCCCTGAGCGCCGAGTAGTGCTTCTGTTGTGTTGCCGTTGCCAGTTGGTTGTGGTGAAAACGCCACATTAGGGTGACTCACGTATATGAAACATGATGGAACAAAACTTGTTTAGCAAAACAAAGCAAGTCAGCCATATGCAGAACCAAGGAATGGGAGGGAGAGACAGAAGGTTTGATTTGTCGCAACATGTTTTGTTCTATCATGTTTCAGACAAAAATTCAGGTTATCTATATTTTTTTAATTAACACGTTCACTGCCAACTACGAGATAACTCTTAGGATTTCTATTGAAATATCTCCTAACTGGCAGTCAACGTGTTAAAGTCTCTACTTTTACTCTCTTTTACTCTCTTTCTTTTATAGTTAGATATAACCGATCAATTAATTAAACATTTTTAAGAATGTTTTGCTTGTTATATAATCTTAATTGTTGTGTTTGTTTGCTTTTAATGTTTACTTAAAATGCATGACAAAATACAACTGCAACTAGACTACATAATCTGTATTTGTATTTGAGGTAACTGATTCATCCTGATTTTACATATTTTTTAAGATGCTGGTATTGATAGGGCCAAGCGTCGACATAAAGCTGCAAAACAAATCAAATTGAAAATAATTTTTTAGAATTTAGTGGTGTTATACAGCATTTTTGCATTCAGGCATCTAATTATATATTTGGAAGGGTTAGTTATACAGAAAGACGACTCTTTATAGTCAACTTTACATGCTATGATTTTGATATTCAGCAATTTGCAGAAAAACTACTGTTTGTACAGTAACTTCACTATTGGATTATTAGAAAATCGTTGTTTTTGGTTATGTCAAGCCAGTCAGTGTGATAGTTTATTGTATTATAAGAGCTCAAAAAGTATCATTTTATTATTAAATAATATTATTTTCATCAATGTTATGTTACAGGTATGATACCTAGATCCATAGAATGTTTATACCAAAGAGTTACAAACCTTAATCTAACTGATTGGAAATATGAGATTCATGCAAGTTGTTTGGAGATATACAATGAGCAGATCAGAGACCTCCTAAAATCTTCGGATAAGCAGACTCATGAAATAAGATACAACGAAGGTAAAGGTGTGACTGTAACAAATCTGCAGATAGAGCCAATAAATTCAGAATTCGATTTGAAAGTACTTATGAAAAGAGCCGAAAAAAACAGATCGGTAGCCACAACCAACTACAATCTGCACAGTTCGAGATCACACGCTGTGACAAAGATTTACTTGCGAGGTGTTCAAAATGGGTCTGGAATCGTTTATACAGGATCCATAAATTTAGTGGATTTGGCAGGATCTGAGTGTGCCAAGACAGCTTCCACCGATCGAATTGCTGAAACAAAGCATATCAACAAGAGTTTGGCCGCGTTAGGAAACGTTATGTTGGCTCTTCATAACAAAGATAGCCATGTTCCATACAGGGATTCTAAACTGACATATTTACTCCAGTCGTGTTTAGGTGGCAACTCGAAAACTTTGATGATTGTTAATATTGCTCCATTTGAAGACTGTTATCAAGAATCTGTGAGCTCCTTAAGGTTTGCTGCGAAAGTAAAGGAAGTTAAGACTAACTCCAAACGTAATCGGACCATCAACCAATACTGAATGTAGTGACCAATGTTATGTAGTTACTATAAGATTAATTAACGAATGAAATTAATTTATAGTGAAGTGTTTGTTTTATATATGTAATTTTAACATTTTAACCACTAAGTGAATATTTCTCATAATCTTTCAATATAATATATTTAATTTTATACTATTTGTTTTACTACATATTGAGATTTATAGAAAATCATCTTTTAGACAATAGCAAAATTAGAAACATTAAAGGTACAAAACAAAATATTCAGTTAGGCCAGCCGCACACCAAAGGTTAGAGATTTGCTAATAGCGCTCGTTGACGTATGATCAACAGAAAGCAAGATATTATTCAGCCATCAACTGTGAATAACTCGCAACACGGACACTATATCCATGGGGACTTTTTACAAGTTATTTGTAATGCTCAACCAATGGTGTATACAAAAATATTGCTAGGATGCACATTCACCAAAGTTTGCCGCTTTTTTTCATCTAATTTGACTGGAGTATCTTACTCATAAACAATGAGCCCATTGCCATCTTTGCATGCATATTTGGAACAAATTAAATGTCACGTTAGACAAACACAACGTCATGCTTGAGTAATATCTGCTGTCAGGGCCGGCGTGTGATATTTTCCTTGTGTGTGCAAACAATTTTTTTGCGCCCTTTGTTAAATGTTCAGTTATCGTCCCATCGGTTATATTACATGGTTACAATACTTTCCTTTTACAAGGTGTCCCACTTTTCTCCGCAAAATTATTTACTACACACATTTTTTTCAGTTCCTTCAGAAGTTACAGTCGTTTGCAATATTCACAAAACAACTAGAAATAAAATACATTTGAAATAATGCGTATCCGAAAAATAACATCATCAACCATTACAACAATAAAAACTAAATACAATTATAAGGAAAAACAATAAAAATTATATTGAATAAACATAAGAACAAACTAAAATCCATATGAAACTTTTTAGTAACTTTTTTTAGGAAGTAAATGTTATTCTTTTAAGGAGTTTCATATGAGCTCAATTCCTTAAGAACTTGTGAAGTGCCTGTGAAGCGACACAAGAAGGAGTGTTATCACTGAAATAAAAGATAATAGAGGTCTGAAATTTTATAATTAGCAATTAGAATTGAACACTACTAGGGAATGTCATAAAAATTGTCGTCATGTTTTAATTCATATGTGACATAACAAAACGTCGCTTTTTTAAAAAGAAATTAAAAGCAGGCTAAGGAATCAAAATAACTTAAGAACCCCTTAAAATCTTTAGTACAATTAGATGAGGGTTTATGTAATGGCATTATTTTAACTTCGGAGTATAGCTGTTTAAAAACAAGGCGTTGCAAGAAAAACAACAAAATTATTTAGAACATTTTTCTCATAATTTTCAGATTTATGTTTAAATTAAAAATATCAACTTGATATTTTTAGCTATAAAACTGCTTGCGATGTGATTAAGAAAATGTATTTATGGCAGTTTTCTTCAAGTAGGTACTTTGAAACTAATTTTGACATGTTCCCTTTTTGTACCTCAATCCGAGGAGACATACTGTATATTTATTTAAAAAGAATTCTCCCAGCTTTATTTTTTGCAAATTCTTCAAGTAGTGGATGTTCACTGATTTTTGCTTTTAAACAAAAATAATTGCGAAACTATTCCATTTTCCTGGTAATGTAGATATTTTTAAATCTATTTAATTTAGCATGTATTTTTTACTACTGCAAGTCTAGAAGTTAAAACAGATAAAGTTAATGCAAGTCTGCATTTGGGAAAATCATCACTGTTTAATCATAATTAATTTTAATATAAACACATATCTCACAGCTGTTTTAAAGATCTTTTAGGGTAGGGCTTTTAATAGGTTTGTTCGAGCAGCAGTACAATAAGTGCATAAAGCACTTATTCTTTCTCCTGCGCATGCCAAATGGCGGTTTTGCCCTGCAAAAGCCTGCATTGCGTATGCGTACAAGAATCCCCAATTGTTTTGACTGGTTTTGAGGACTGCTCGAACGAACCTATTGCTAGTTACCCAGGATTTTGTATAATTGAACTCAGTTCACGATTTAAACTGGCATTGAAAAATCCAGCCTAGGCGCCTTTTTATCACGGCGCCTGTGTGCACCGTACACGCCACCCATAGAATACCATAGAATACCACACGGTAGACCTAGACACGGTTTGTTGAAGCGCAGATTACTGACCCCCACCACTTGAACTCAAGTGACGTTTTACTTTTTTATACACTAACGCCTCCATTTGAATGCGAACTCACGTGACGTCATGCGCTAGGAGAACGCGTTTAAGGATCTTGTCCAGCATACCGTGTTGTAGGTTTACCGTGCCTACAACACGGTATGCTCGACAAGATCCTTAAACGCGTTCTCCTAGCGCATAACGTCACGTGAGTTCGCATTCAAATGGAGGCGTTAGTGTATAAAAAGTAAAAACGTCACTTGAGTTCAAGTGGTGGGGGCCAGTAATCTGCGCTTCAACATACCGTGTGTAGGTCTACCGTGGTTGTAGGTTTACCGTGGTCATCTCAATTCCCCCTTTCAGTCCTACAAGTTTATTTAAGACATGTTTGTCGTACCATGCATATTTCACGAGATATTTAGGAGTCTCAAGTTAAAACGACCACCCGGTATATGCACGTTATTGGACAACGAAATTATTATTATTATTATCATAATTAATCCCTTGGAGCTGAACTGAAGAAAAAAACAATATTTTTTCCAGAAAAGAAAATGGAGCCGAAGTAATGTATTTTTTTGTTAACTAAACCAGAACGAAAGCCAAAACAAATAGGATGCGGTTGAAAGCCCTGGAAATTACCAGGTTGTGGCTGTAATTTTTGATTTATTTAAAATTTACTACCCGCCTGTATCTTACCATAACCTTAACCTTACATCAACAACATCATTAATTTTTGACAATAAATAACTATCAGTCGATTATATGCGATGCGCAATAAATAAAATAAAACATGCGTTTGTTGTAAGCATTTGATAAAATGAAAATGTTTACGACATATTTTGTCAAATTAATATTATAGGTTAATAATATGGTGATATACAGGTGGGATGTAAATTTTAAATAAATCAAAAATTACAGCCACAACCTGGATTTGAACCAGGGACCCTTGCGTTTCTAGCAAAATGCTCTCCCATAGGCCTCAGTAGCTCAGATGGGAGAGCATTGTGCTAGAAACGCAACGGTCCCTGGTTCAAATCCAGGTTGTGGCTGTAATTTTTGATTTATTTAAAATTTACATCCCACCTGTATATCACCATATTATTAACCTATTTGATCAATGCAAAAAATTACTTCTGCACTAAAAAATAAATGTGCAATCAATTTATATAAATGTACATCAGAATAAATAAATAATAGTGCATTTATATATTTGAATCTACCTTTCATAATATAGGTATTTGTACACTTAAATAAATAAATGCGCAATACAATCGTTACATCTATAAAAATATAATGTGCAGCTTAAAAAATTCTTGTTCATTGAACAAAATATATTTCCAATGTTGAAAATATAAGTGCATTCAATAATCTAAATTGTACCCTGAGAAAATTATAATGCGCCCTAGAAAGACTGTAATGTGCATTAAGTACAGCAATCTGTAGCGCTCATACAGTAAGCTCGTAAAGTATGGAAACATGTATTGGAAAATCCTAGACGTTTTGTCATTACACATTTTTGTAGGCGTTGATTTTTAGTTATTAAAATACAAATTTTGTTTTAGTTATGATGTTAGCGATGGTATATCATTTGATTGTGTTTAATTGGCAAGTCGAACATTTTACATTCTTGGGCAAGAAAATTTTCGAGAAAAAGACTATTGACAATTGAAAATTCGTGATAAGTTTAGGAAAACTAAATTTTGTAAATTGAATATGAAATTGCCATTTGCATACAATTAATTGGCCTAAAAAAAGCGATTATGGTAATTTTTACGAAATTGTTATACCTGAAGTAAAAGTCATATATAAAATTAGGTATGCAATGCATGAGAACTGAGTTGAGAATCAACCTCTAATGAACTTTAAGAAACATTCTATGCATTATATATATCCATATTATATCTTAGTTATGAAGTTTTTCCACTTCCATATTTCTATGGCACACCTATGGTACTACAGTAAAAATACTCATTAAAATCTATAGCTTTATTTTCATCCATTCATGTGCTACAACGGTGTGTTTTATGTTTTCTTACAAAATATAACAGGATTTCAGATTACAACTTAACTATTAATTCTTACATCTGTTTAAACAAGATTACAGATCAGTCTAAATACTGCCAGTTAAAGCAGTATTTATACAATCATAAAAATTAGAATTAATTTACATAGCACAGTATTATTTTTTAGGAAAGTCACCATTCAAAAAGTTCACATTCTTAGAAATTAAATACAAAAAACTTACAAACTATTGAAACACGTAAGTAAATGGCTGAGTACAAACTTAATATAAGAACATGAGTATAAAAATGGGAATTAAGGATATAATATATTTATTTGTGCAATATAAATGATTATACATGATATGGTTAAGAATTTATTATCTTGATGTCAATGAGTTGCGTACACAAAAACTACTGAAGAACATTTCTTCGAGTGGCACTAACATACAACTTTAATTACAAACTGATTTACTAAAATGAGACCTTTACAATTTTCCATTCATCTCTATCAATCTTACATTCTAATTCAGATGTTACAATAATTGGGTAGAAAGAAACAATCGTACAATACAATTATATAAAAATAAAATAATATGTTTACACTAAATGTCATGGGATACAAAAACATTATGTATTAACTTTCACAATGGTTGTGCACATAGTTTATATGAACTTTCTTCTTTCATATTGAACATATACATGTAGGCACATTTTTTACACACATTTGCACACTATTTTTTAAACCACTAATTATATTTATCTTCGATTTTTCTTCATTTAATATTAGCTGCGTCAAATTTCTAAAACTGTTTTCGATTGGCAGTAGAACAGGAGGAAAACTGAATGGAAAGTAAAAAGAGCACATTATCATTATATTATATGTTGTGGCAGTTATTGTCTGCTTCCAAACAAAACAATGGAATTACTAAATTTAGTCCTTTAATTCCCGTCAGTGTAGTGGTCAAACGATCCCAAGTATTCTAAAGCCGCACGGTAGCAGAACTGATATTGATCCTGAAAATATTTTAGTTTAGTAAGTATTTTACGCATTTTAAATGTTAATGAAGAATTACCTCAGTTTGGACCATTGCTGGTCTCTGGGTACGTAAGATTCGGACACTTTGGAAAATATCAACAACTCCTTCATATTGCATCCTTTCAAGAACAATACTCAAAGTAATGAAGACTCCAGTTCGTCCAACACCAGCGCTAAAAATATTAAGATCCACATTAGTAAAATAAATCATTGCGATACATAGACCATAAAAAAACATTAATAACTACAGAAAGAATTCGTTAATCTTAGATAATTGCTAATTTAGCCCATCATTGGAAAAGCAACAAATGTTTGCAATTATATATCCATATGATTATGGAGAATAAACACACCTGCAATGTACAGTGATAGGTCCATCTTGTCCAAATTGTTCTTTTGTCTTGTGCACCTGACCAATAAAATCGATGAATCCATCACCTGATTTAGGAACACCCTGTTCCGGCCAATCGGTGAATTGGAATTGTCGAACAGTTCTGGATGACCCGTCCCTAGCATCAGTGACCTTAAATTCTCGTAAAATATACAATGGCATGTTGTATTCAGCTATCGGATCGACAACAAAACATTGATACCTTATCGAACGGTCGCTAGGCCAGTATTGATGACATTTTTCCTAAAAAAACAATATATTTTTCAGGCATCATCTATTAAAAACCTACTAATAACTTACCCTTCCCATTTCTTTCAGTTTTGTTAACATAACAACGATGGTAGAATTGTGTTCCCATAGCATTCTCCATAGATCATCAGCTGTGTCCGATAGTGGCCCTTGAGTGGCGATGTATGCTTTACGGTAACGGTAGCCATCAATAAAGCTAGCATTAATATAATCAGATCCTTCAACATTTCTCATCGGAGTTAAACATACACGAGTGCTCTCATACGGCAAGATATGTACCAATCTATTCTTGTGCTTATTGCATGGCATATTTGCTGAAGTGAATCGTGTAGAATCAGTCTTTATATTGCTCAATTTCTTGAACTCCAGCTCCATGCCAATAATGTGATCACCTGGCTCAGCCTGCATCAATTTTTGGATATGTTGGTGCAAGTTCCTTGCTGGAACTTCAGTCTGCCCACAAATAACTGCTTCCAAGAGCGAGTCGTGAATAAATATATACTGATCCTCAGTCTGGACCATGTAATTACGTTGTGCTCTTAAGCAAGTGACATGTCCGTAAATGTCAATTGATTTTTCGTGCTTTATCCTTTCAAGCATTGAGTCAATTACAATAAAACAACCTAAAACACATTAAGCAATATTAACAAATTGGGTACTGCATTTTATGAAAAAAACAAGAATTGGTGCTCATATAAAATGAATGTAACATGTATCATAAAAACCGTTGGTCGTTTAGCAAAATTATCTTTTTTCACTTATACTTTAACAAGATTAATCATAGATCTTTGGAAACTGGTTGTGATTATAGTTAACTTATCAAGAATTTATTAAGATGTGTTTCAAGCAGTTGTCAATTTCACATAAAATATTACGGAATTTATTTGTCATTCTTGTTCCATGCCGAAGACCAAATAGAAAAAGAACATGATTTATAGTGGTGGGTACAGTGGGAAAAAGGTTGTATAACTAACATAATAGTTAGGAATTTCTCTATTTTCATCGATGATATTAAAGCAAAAATTAATAATACCATTTTATTGCTTTTTGACATAATACAGGGTCATTATAAATCATTGTAGTCAAAGTAGGCCATGCTCATGTTTAAATTTTTTTTTTGCCGTATATTGTATCTACTGTATATATAGATACAGTAGAGCGTCGATAATCCGAACTAATTGGGACAGAGAGTGGTTTGGGGGTATCAAATTGTTTGGATTATCAAACATTACAGCTAAATAGTAGAAAATACGAGTATTGGATACAAAATATAAAGCGAAAGCAATATTTCTGTAAACAGAAACCCCAAAAAAATGGCTTTTTAGCCGTTACTCGTGATTTAATTTTTTTATTTTTTGGGCATTCAGATTAGCTAACGTTCGGATTATCGATGCTTTACTGTATATCGAAATAAGTGTCAACACTTGAAAAAGCAACAATTTAACTTATGCGTGTAGAAGAGTGATATTCGATTCAAATAGAACGGCAACCAGAAATCTTCACATTTGATATCATGGCCTACTTTGACTACAATCATTTTGTTGAATTCATATAAATATTCATGACATCGACTTAGGTTGGTGAAATAGAAAATAGATATATTCACTAAACAAAAATAAAGAAAATTACCTGTGCGTCCAACTCCAGCGGAACAGTGAACAACGATTGGTCCAGCATCTGCTGGATTCATGTTTCGAACTCTCTTCAAGAACTGTAGGAATGGAGCAGGATGGTCTGGTACCCCATGATCAGGCCATGCAGTAAATTGCAATTGCTTAATTTCACGCCTCTCTGTATATCCAGCACGCTGCACTTGGAATGTGCGAATGCAGTAAGTGGCCAATTCTTGTACGTCGGTTATCGTAACTGTCATACTTCCGTATGAATCAGTCCCACGAGTAGGCCAATATTGATCACATTTAATTCTCGTCCGTTCCTCCAACTTTGTCATCATGACTATTGCGGCTGTTCTCAGCTCCCAACACATCCTCCAAAAATCAGAGAATGTTTCCTGAAGAGGTCCTTGAGTAGCCACATAGGCATTATGTTTCCTATAACCATCACAGTAATTTGCATTTATATAATCGCTACCAAGCATACTATCTTCTTGTTGCAAAATCACTCGACTATGATCATACGCAATTACATTGGCGTAACGGTTTTTCGGTTTGTTAATCTCCATGTTTGAGTGATCCCAGGTGAACTGCTGACCAGGTTCTATACTTTCGTACTCCTGAGAGAACTTAATATTATCATTGACCTTTAATTTGTCTATGTGATTTGCAAGGTCAGATATTGAAATTGGGGGATGAGATATCATGCCAGGCGTTTGGAAATTTAATCTCCGCATCTCGACTGGATCACTAGGTGCAGAACTGCTGTTAATATCGGCAGGTATCAAAGGCTTTGTTACCGCTGCTTGGTCGGGAGTTTTGCAAGGCTGCCGTCGTTTTCTAATAATAAATATCAAAACTAGAATTATCGAAAATACAGATGCTGCGATGATTGGACAAATCACCCATAAAACACCAGCTTCCTTCCGTTGGCTTCTAACCTTGACATCGTTATCAGGAGGAATGTTTGGGTTTGGTCGAAGAGGGGGATCACCTGGTGGAACCTCTCTCATATCTAGAGCTAAACTTTCAGAGAATGGACTACTTGTGTACAAATGTTTTTGCGGAGTATCAACAACAGCCCTTACAAATATTTTATATTTTTTGCCCCGTTCCAACTTTCTATTTTTGAAACCTTCATAGTCATCATTTGCGCCTAAGTGAAATGTATAAGGAATATTTCTTTGAGGGAATTTAGCAGCTATATATGGTGTATTCATATTTTGACCTTTGTTTGTGATCAAGTCTTCCGTTAAAAATTGATCTGGTTGTTTATTGTTGGCTTTATCCTCCGGTACAACAATCAAATAATAATGACTGATCGGGCCATACTCCTCAGAAGCTTGCGGTAAGATAACTTGAATCTCTTCTCCATTTAATACACCATAAAAATCTGGTTGTACCATTGGTTGAGGAGCAGCCATCTGTGTTGTAACAGTAATTTTAGTTGGTGGACGATATGTGTGATCACTTGGTACAGCACTAACATTAACGTTATACGTCGTAAATGGTGATAAATCGTTTATTGTATGTGATCGCAGGTTTTGTTTCAAAGTAATCTCTACCTTAGGTATACTTTGAGTTTGGGTAATTCCTTGTGAGTCTACAAACTCTTTTATTGCATCGTAAGAAATTTTATAATGCATGGGATTTAACCTAATTGGAGGTGACCACGATAAGGTCATGGAGTGTGTTGTAACATCGTGTGCCTTAAGATGTAATGGCACATCTTCTGGTTTTACTTTAACTGTGACTTTTTCCGATAATCTCCCCAAGTTATTATTTTTCATTCGAGCAGCAACTGCAACAGCATATTCAGCAAATTTCTCTAGATTCACTAAATCCGCGGATTCCGTAAATCCAATGGACTTCTGCTGCCATTCGTCTAAGTCCTCAACAGCAGTCATAGTATAAAATAGTTGGTAACCAATAACTTTTCCTCTAGAAGGCACATGTTCCCACCATACTTCCACACTTGAATCACTTGTCGCAACTGCTCGAACAGACATAGGCGCCCTACCAATGTCACGTTCTGTCTCAAAACTAATTTTTTCGCTAAAGGGTCCGCTGCCTTGTGTTGTGTGAGCCCTGATGTGAAAAACATACTCTGTGTTCTCTTCTAAGTTTGTAAAAACTGCTTTTGTGTTTGTTACATTCCTCTCAAGAATGTTACGGTGATCTGATTTCTTATGGAACTGAACATCATATTTAACTATTCTACCATTGCGATGTTCCCTCGTAGGCGGATCCCATGTTATACATACAACGTCAGGTGTTTGAAAGTGATGACTAATATTTGTGGGAGGTCCTGTTGGTGGTCCTTCAGGTGTATGCATGTATTTGATAGCTTCCTGCCCAGTACCAATGTGGTTAAAACCAGCCACACGGAATTCGTATTCAACACCTCTTTCCAGATCTGGTATCCTATATTTATGGGTATTTGTGCCTTTTAGATTTACTTCCTTCAAAACTTGATCTTTTACTCCGTAACGCAGCCTATAGCCTTGTAGTTCTCCATATGTTTGGGTTGGCCTTGACCAGTCGAGTTCGATTGTCACTGTTGGTTCCCGCTCAATGACCCTGAAAAATGTTGTATTAATTTGATGTTTTTATATCTGATGATGACAAAACTTACTTTAACGTTAAGCCGGGCCTGTTTGGAACACCTCCGGGTGTTTTTACACTAACAGGAGCGCTTCTATCACCGTCTCCTTTTCTTGTTAAGGCAGCAACTTGCACGGAATATTTAGTATCTGGTTGAAGACCACTGATGTTTAATTCGAGTATGCTGTCACCCAGTACATCAAATCGCATTGGGTCATTGAGTAAACTTTTCCCCTATGGATATTAAATTATAATATAACTTTTAGTTTTTAAATTACTATATTTTGGGTTTTTACCTCTTCTTTCGTTTCTTGAACATGAACATGATAACCATGAATAATTCCGTTTCTGTCTTTAGCTAGTGGGGGTTTCCAGGTTACGCGAATAGTGGTGGAGTTAACTGGAGTTACCTTTACATCTTGTGGATCACCAGGCACTGTAGAAATAGATAAAGTTATTCTATATCCTGTAAGTCTGTGTCACGTTTTATTCAACATGCAAGCACTTCATTCGTTATTTTGGTGTTTTGTCACGGCAAAATTCTTCTAGCAATAATTAATGCTCATTGATTGTTCTCTTAATAAAATCCAGAGGACATTTGAATACCAACACATTTAAAATATCGCTGAATAGTTACCTCACTCCAACTGACATATGGAACATATAAAAATACCTACTAATAAACGCAAAGTTCAAAAGGATAAAAATAAAAAAGAAAAACTTGACATCATCAGAGGTCCTGTCGGCTGCTTCACGGAATAAAGGGAATCAAAAAAAGAGCAAAGACCAAGCACACTTTTGTCGGTATAATCAATCACAATACAACAAAAGTTGTGTTTGGAATTTTATACTACAAAATATTCTAAGTGGCAGTCTACTAGCACACAACAAGGTTTTAAATACTCACTTCGAAATACTGCTGAACCATGTCAAGGCAAAATGTTAAAAAAAATAGCATTGTAAGACTGATAATATACACAGTTTAAAAATACAAAAAATGGGTATCAAAAAATAGTCACTTCTTGCTACAAAAATGCTTGTAGGTATATAAAAAAATCATTATACCTCTCTCCGTAATCTTCAGCTTAGCAAAAAAGAAAAATACTCACACACATGTACTGATTAAAAAAATATGATCCCAAAAATAACTCCTCAAAAATCCCAATTAGACTATTATCGGAGGAAAAAATGGATCTGGTAAAAAACGGTGTAAAAAAGTGTGGTACTAGTAAGTAGTAGTAAGTAGGAATGGAATTCTGAAAAGTGTGTTGTTAGATTGTTTTGGTTAGTGTATCACCCACACACACACCAGATGTCACTGTAGTACAGTGGTTTGGCTAAGAAATCCATGCGATTATAGTTAGTAAAACAGAAGCAATTATTAATTAAGACAAAATACTAACATTAGTAACATTTTAGTTACAGTATTAAAAACAGTTATAAACCGCCATGCAAATAATAGTTAAAAAATAGCCATATAACACTAAAAACAGGTTAGTACATTAGATTACATTTACATGAGTATAAAAACACAATTGTTTTACAAAATTACCAAAAATTATTATATATTTACCAGGTTAATAAAACTCCTGATATGCTTTAAAAAATGCTATGCGAAAATAGATTAGTGTGATAAATTATGCCACCACCTGCATTAAAAAATAATTAAATACCTTCTCCTGAATGTAAAAGCTATAAAAATGAGTAAAGAAAATGTGTAACTACTGTTAATTAATTTTATAACAGTTACAGAACGGTTAATACATGCCATTGAAATTGTACATAAGAACCTACATACTACAAAATGTAGGTATTGGTATTCAAATGTAGTTCTACAACTATATTTTTGATTAACTACGTTCGCAATGTCGATTATTCATATTCACGTAACAATGATATATGCCATAAAAATCGGTTTTATAGAGTTAATAAACATTGTTAGTCTCTCAATCAAAATCGTCACAAGCATTCTGTCCCACACACATACAAAAAGGTGCAAGTGTATTTTACACACAGTGAGATGTGATCATTTGTGCCATATTTAGTGCGGCATGTCATCCTACTGTGAGTTGTGCTGCCTAGCGAGGCACAAGTTGGGAAGATAAGGATTGAAGAACTCACATGCATCAAATTCACCACTACAGGATAGTAGATGAATAGTGAAACATATGAGCCCTTGTGATAGGTGTATAGGTCTTTTTGAGAGCATGCTTGGTATATATTCTATAGAAGTACCAAAAAGTGGTGCACGAAACGAAAACAAAATTGAAATCGGAAATAATCAATCAAAAAATGGTGCCCATTGTAAAAACAAAAATGGTGCCATCGCAATGCAACTCTTGTGCCAGTGAAAACCAATAAGCAATCATTACATGTGAACGTGAGTAGCTAATAATTTACAACAAAAGGAAACTCAAGAGAACAGAATATAAGAGAACATAATAACTAGAATTTTTACCGTTTGTATGTAATAAAAAATTGTAAAAAATTAAAAAACAGTTATAGAGAAAAATATTTTTAAAAAAACCTCCTTAAGGTGAGATCTCCTGCAAACGCTTTTGTAGACAGAAGAAAAACGTCATTATTTCGTACAAAAACATCATGTCAAAAAGTACTGTCAACAATCGTCGCACCGTCGAAAAAATACAGGAGAGTCAAAAATGCTGTAGAAAAATATGTACAAAAAATGTCAGACGAGCGTCAAAAATCCTCCTGGGGTGGGCTGCAATGGTAAAAAGAGCACTTAAAAATATACATACCACTGAGGATATGCCAAAAAACTACATCTACAAATCACAAACAAAATCTGAATTTGGCCTAAAACCAATTTTGTTTGCGATTACTATATTGGTGAATAAACCGAACAAAGTAAAAAAAACGTAATATCAAAAGGAGATGTAGGTTAGGATTATATCATGAATAGTTTCTGGATATCCCCATTCTTTTGTCAACTTATGCACCTGTATTAAAATTTATTATTTTCTTAATTGATCACTAAATTAAGGAAATACTATAAACCATTGCATTTTTTCTCAGATGCTGGCAAATTTCCTTAGTTTTATGATATAACAATCTTACAAATAACATGATAGTTAACCCTAACGATATTGATAGTAATAAAAATAATACTTCCAACGTACCATCTTCATGAGTGCGTACAGTGATGGGGTATGATGATGGTCCATCACCAACTGAGGTTCCAGCAAGTACCCAGATACGATACTCCGTCCAGCGTTTCAGCTCGTCAATAATAAAACTAGTTTTATTTAGTGTAATTACGGAGGCTTCACTATCTGATCTGCCAGCTTCAACCACTTGCAGCTTGTAGTAAATAATGTTCCCATTGCTGCGTTCGGCAGATGGCGGTTCCCAGCTCACTCGAATTGATGTGGGACTTACCGCTTCGCCGGTTACGTTGTTCGGTGGTGCACCAGGTACTACGGTGGCGTTAGCATTTTAATTTAAAGCCCAAGCTTGTAGCCCGTTATGTTTTTAGTGGATATTAAAAGAAAAACTTCACTACAAGTGTGTATTCACATAGTTAAAACAAAAATATGAAAAAATAAAAGTAAAGTAAAATAAAATAAAATAAAATTAAATAATCGTGATACGGTGCTTCTTTTTGCACATAACTCGCAATGCAAAAAGTTACTGGAGTGCAGTGCTGATTGACAAATTAATATCCACTGACAACTAATTTACGACATGCAATGCATTTACATCAAAAAGTATAATATGCACACTTCACACACTCTTTTCTAATAAACTCACACCTCACACATTTTTATCATTATTTTTATGATTTTCTAAACCCTGATTATAGACCAAACCCATTACATCTTACCATACTGTTTTGTTCGGACTGGTATAGGTGGTGTGGTTGCTCCTTCGCCTCTCTGCGACCGCGCTGCTAACCATACATAGTACAGCGTGTTTGGATACAGTCCCGTTAATGTATACGTCTCCCCGATTCCAATTCTCCGATGGTGCTTCTCTTTTGCATAAGTATCGTTCCAGTAGAGTTCGTAACTCACTATACTTTCACCTGAGTGTGTAGGTTTGCTCCATTGTAGAGTGACTGACGTCTCTCCAATATCAGATGCTCTTAAATTACTAGGTTGGCTAGGAACACCTTCAATTAAAAATTACTTATATTGCAGTACATTGATGAAAGTCACTACGGAATGTTTAGTGCTATGTAATACATTAGGAATATTAACTGTAGCTTTTTAAAAACTGCAAGGTTTATGGGGTATGTTATAGTTGTTATACTGATTCTAAAAAAAATTTAACATATGATGCCTTGGATCATATGATGCCTTAAATCCCAGACAATCAGAAAATTGTCACAGAAACAAATAGCGCCCACTTTTAGCATTTATCGAAATTATCTAAAAAAATTTCTGCTATTACAAATATAATATACCTTTGGTAGTGATTCTTGTAAGATTTTCCAATATGCCTGCTGATAGTGAAATTATTAAAATTTCATTCTGAGGGTAAGAAAAAAATTGTTGAAAGATGGTAAACAAAGTATTAAATTAATTATAAACCCTGGCTTTTCAAGGAACATGAGGGCCTTGCGTGTACTTGCGTTTTGGTATTACTGGCGCCCTCTAGTGTGATTTGATTGTTTTTTACCAGTGAGTATTTTTTTCTTGTGTATTTCATGGGTACACCCTGATTATTAATTTGAAAACATTTTTCTGATTACAATGATAGCAAATAATTGATATTTTGCTCAAAATCGTAGCATCGAAATGCTGTTTTTAGCAGGGAAATAGAAACAAAGATGATGCGTTAAAAAAGCGTAGTGAACTATGGATGAATGCTAATATCCGAATCTGACATTTCTGTGTATTACTTATTGCTTATTGTTTGAAGTTATTGCCAAGTATTTTATATTATTAATATAATTATTGTTCGTTACTAATTGTTGGTTATTGTCAATTCTTATTTCATTTGTATGTTTACATTGCAATTTTTTTTGATTGAATGTTTAAATGCCTTTCGTAAATACAAGTGAACTACGGTGAACTACGGAGCATTCATCCATAGTTCACTACGCTGCCTTGACCAATCACCAATCATTTATTTTTTCTATTGCTTTGCTTTAAATGACATTTCCATGCTACGATTTTCAGCAAAATATTGTATATTAGTATTTGGAGTCATTGTAATTGGGAAGAAGTTTTCAATCAAATAATTAGAGTGTAGTTGTGAAGTAAAAGGAAGAAAATTGCTCATTGGCTAAAAACCAATCAAATCCCGCTAGACGGCGCCAGCAATATATTATCGGCCAAAATCGATTTAGTTGGAGTTGCATTAGGTGAATATCAGTGGCGTAGCTACATATTCAGCGCTCTGGAGCAAGAAAAATCTGTGCACCCCGTTGGGAAGATATCTGGCCTTTTTTGACAATTTAATTTATTGTACCCCACTTTCAACGATAATTTTAAAAATACTAATATCTATCTACAAAGTTACAACTGCAATATACAAACGCAATAAAATAAAATTACCATTAAAGTAATAAAATAACTTAAATAAGGTTGGCTGTGAAGCCACAGTATGCATTTCTAATGCCATTCAATGAACGAAATTTTATCAAATTTCTTTAAAGTCCGGGCCACACTAATGCCTATCGTTTAATGCCTAACACGTAATGCTCAAATAAATGCGTTAAATTGAGTGTGACCACAATTTAACGCATTAACTGGTCAATCATAAATGCAGAAAAAGATGACGTGTTGTTAAAGGCGTTACACGTTAGTGTAGCTTGGGCATCAGAGAATTTTTTTAAATTTTCTCGAAATTATTTGGAAGAACGCGTTTTAGCCAATTTAAACTTTTACCTGCCACTAACATTTTTTAATTGGCAATTTATTTCTTTTAAAATAAGTAACAGTATGTGTTTATGTGAACAACAAAACACTGAAAACCACTTACATACTTTATAAGTTTATGAATAATAAACACACTAATTTAGTAAAATAATAGCCATTTAAAACTCAGTCATTTAAATTGAAGAATATACTACACTCAATAAGTAAATAAATATGAAACATACTTAAAAACGACCATTTACAGAAGTTATATGTATATGGATTTATAGATGTATAAATACACCACACAAATCTATAAATCAAAATTATGATAATTAAGTCAAGTGAACAAAACATTTAGGTCTTCAGAATTTTATTTAGAAAATGTGGCTAACAGATTTTTTTACACAAAAGTTTTTTTATTGCCCTTCCAATTTTGCGCCCCCTCTACTTGTGCGTCAGGAGCAGTTTGCTCCCACTGCTCCCCGTAGCTACGCCCCTGGTGGAAATAGTCAAAAATACTCAAATAAATATATTTGACTATTTTCACCAATCCATACCCACCTAGATTAAAAAACAAAAAGTAATTTTTCGTTGCGTTGATTACAAAAATGGACAACCGATGGCTTTGTGCCCAGATTGTCATCCTGATTGAAAACATCACACAAATAATATAGGATGCCATAAAACTGCAATGACGCCGTCATTTTCGGAAAAACCGGATGTTAAAAATACAAACGTCATGAGTATCCCAAACAATAGTGTTTTTTGAACAGAACTTCTTAAAATATCATTTGTGCGTGGGTCACTCGTTATACAGATGCCAAGAACAGAATAGAAAGAAATCTGTTGAATCTTAAATTTATATTTTAATGTTTAGCTCATTAAAGTGTAATAAAACTTATGATACATTATGATAAATTGTAGGTGACTTGTGGACAGCCTCCTTTTCATTACTTTTAACTTGGGTACATTTCGCATTTTGAATTTCATTGCAATAATACCATGCCCAATCATTTGGTGTGGTATTATGTCAGTAGATATATAATAGTTATAATAACAGTATATTATAGTTCTGCTAGCTTACTATATAGAAGTACCTAAACGACACTAAGGTGAAAAAAAAATCTTCTACAAATTTTTAGAGCGCTTGATGATTTAAAATAAAATCCAAAAATTATCTTTTTGTAAGAATATCAAAAAATTGTACATATCAAAAGTGGCATCACCTTTATACTGTTGCTCCAACCTACAGATAAAATACCAAAGTTTTTTTCGCAGATTATTATAAATTGAGGCAACATTTTAGTCTATCTTGATTATTAGAAGACACAGTTAATGCTGCAGATGTTAATTTTAATTATTATATGGCGTATATTTACAATTTATAGAGCGTAAATTCTCTTAGGTTGCCTAACCATTATTTTCACTAACCTTGTTGTGTTTTTACATGTACAGGGGCACTAAGTGGTCCTGGTCCTACGGACGTAAACGCCTGTACTCTAATTGTATAAATTGTGTGCGGGGTTAAGTCGCTGATTGTCGTTAGTCTATTGTTATCAACTGTTTGAGATTTCCATTGTGCCATAAGAAGATTAGGATCCTCTGTATAATAAACTTTATAACCCTAAAAGAAATGTATTAATACATATGCTGTGAATCCAGTAATTTATTGTATTTACTGTGACTTGTCCGTTTGGTGTCTCTGGTTCGTCCCACTGGATGACCATCGTACTAGAACTCAGCGGACGTACTTGAACATTTCTCGGCGCAGTCCCAGGTGCTGAATATAATAAAGAAGACAATTAGAATAGTTATATTAACTTAAATGTCACTGTAGACTTACTGGCTCCTCCAGGAAAAGAGTCAGCTATTAAAATAGATGTGTTAATTGGCATATGGAATGAAGGAAAAGGGATTTTAATAGCAATTATATTGTAAACTTCGGCCACACTAATGCCTAACGTTGCGTTAACTAACCCGTCGTCATTTGCCGCTCTTCTGATTGCTCAGTTAATGGCTTAAATCGTGGTCACATTTGATTTTAACACATTAATTTGAACATTAAACGTTAGGCGTTAGTGTGGCCCGGACATCATAGAAATTAGGTGATTTTCTAGTCAAATACAATGTAACAATCTAAATGTACATAAAAAGAATACTTGGACAACAATAATGAATATTCGGATTAATATAAAACTACAGTCAACAAATGAAATACCATGCACATTTTTTACCGCGGGTCACAAATCACATGTGCATATCAATTATCAACCATTATGTTCCTATGTTTATACGACCATCTGACATGAAATCTTCAACGTGATAACTTTAAGAAAAGTTTATATTCCAATTTAATGCTTGTTAATGATGTATATATTATTATATTGTATTATTATATAGGGCCATGTTTTAAACAATGTTAGGCAATCTGTTTACTTTAAAAAGATCACTATTCAAAATAATTTAGAAAACAAAAACAAATTTTATTTGGTAATTGTAATCAACTGCTAAATGTGTTAGATCCCTTTCATTATGTATATATTTTATACTCTCTAACTGCTGTTCAGGAATATTGTATGATCAATATAATAAAAAGAAGGATTTTCTGATTGAGATCCGCTGGAAAACATAACACATGTTCATCACTACTAGTATGGTAACTAGTACTACAATTTTAAGTACATATATATCATGCTGTGACACTTAGGTTTTGCAGAACACATTATTTTATTGGTGACATATCATGCAAGTTATGTAAATGTAGTTCAAATAACTTGAACAGTTATATTAGCAAACATCACATACTATGTATATTATTGGTACAGATATATGTATAGTTACAGGCTGTTCTTAAGCTATGGTTATAAATTTAAGGGTTTGTTTATTTTTGAGTCAAAGATGTTAGTCAAATTGTTACTCAACTATTGAATCTTTCTGTCAAGTTTTCTGATAGTGTGAGAGATTTACGTACCAAAACAACTGTCCTTTCTGTGGCAAACATGATCAAAGTAGGCCTTCACAAGGATATTGTTAGGAGATTAAAATTGTTAGAAGATAATCGATATGTTATGTATTGCCTGTTTCCCCAAAACTGTTTTTTAATCGTTTTCATGACAAATTGGACCAGGATCAAATGCCCTACAAACGCATATATGTGATTACTTCTGTGCAAATACATTTCGCAAAACACTCTGGAAGTAGGCTGCAGTAGACTACGGGTACTCATGATCCAGATGATTCGATCTTTTAAAAACATTCACAAAGCACTATCTTTGCTTACACAGCGCTAATGCAACTAAATAATAACAATAAATTTTGAGTGAAACATTTGGCAGAATGCGCAAAGGCTGCTAGGACGACATTTATTTTTGCAAAGTGCTTGTTTTGAGTGTGCTTGTCATTAATCTTCTTTCCGTACTATCAACAATATGACATTTATATGTTCTTTATACTTTTAAATATAAGATAAAGCCTGCAACACCACTACTTACTCTATCAAAATGCTCAAAACCATTAAGAAACTTTGGATTGAGGCCTGCTTATTCTTTACCTCTGTGTGCTTGTATATTAATTCGATTGATTATATATTAACATATAACAAATATGTTGTAGTTCTTGTTATCGTCATACGTCATACTCTAATCCTAATGCAATATATTAAGTTCAAATGTGTGCAATATAAAGTCTACTGTGGCTACTGATTATCAACTACCTACCAAAACTACATTCTAGTTCTAACAGAAGCCTATCTAATATTCTGCTGCGACGTTGACACACATACTAGACAACTTACATAAAATTATTGATTGTAAACTCCGCAACAATTGGTTATTTTGAATGCGTGAAAAGTTATAGTTTGTAAAAGATTAAAAATAAAAACGTAAAGTTGTAAAACATAAGTAATCTGTGAATTCATTATCTGTGTTACCTTTTTCTCCCGTTGTCACAATGGCGGCGGTGCTGGGAGGTCCTCTCCCGATATTGTTGACGGCGATGACGTACATTTCATATTCGGTGTAAGGACTCAGGTTCCTAACAGCATAATACATTGTTATGATGCCGGATATCTCACTGAACGCTTGATTGGCATATTTCGGCTTGAATTGTATAACGTAATACTGCAGGTCTTCCGGCCCATTGTACGACCAAGATAATCGGACAGATGTTGCAGTAATCTCGGATACTTTTACGTTGGATGGTGGTCCCGGCAAAGCTGGTAAACAAATGTAATTAGAAGATCGACGTGACATTAAAAAATTTAGCAAAACTGGGCAAAGTTAATCAGAAAGCTAACTTCGTTAATCGATAATCCGTTAACGAAAAAATGTTGGTAGTGGGATAGTGTTGATAGGTTTGTGTGTCATCAACACTATTCCACTAGCCGACACGCTCGCTTCTAAACTCGCCAACTAGCAGCTTGTAAGCGCGCTCAATGTAATTGAGGCTTAAACAATTCACGCACATGCTTTATGTACGGACGCCTTGTCGCACAAAGTAGTACGTCCTACAAAACCAAGTCCGAACATGCACAGAATGTCAATAGCAGTTTGAAATGTGTAATTATGATATTTTTTTTATTTAACGGACTTGAATTAACGGATGACAAATGTAGCGGAAGTTGATGAGTTCGTTAATGGTTTTGAAAGTTAACTTAAAACTTAATTCGTTAACGAAACATTTAACTTCGTTAATTAACTATTAACGGATTAACGCTTTTGTGCCCAGCTTTGCAATCATATCAAATGATCAAAATCTTTGAAATATTTTGATCTGATATTCTAAGAAATACTCAGCTGAGAGTATAATTGTATTATATCCATCTTTCAATAAATTATACGCAATTGTGTTGGTTCATAGTAGTGTTTAAATCTCGCAAACTTTTATATGTAGTTACATATGTATCATACAAAAGTATATATCTTTAGCCAATAGTACCAAAGTGGCCGTCTTTATTTCACAATGTATAAAAAACCGCTCCGAGATAAAACAACACACTTTTTTATCACAAGTGTAATATGGACGTCATAAAATGTCCTTATTTTTGGATTTCCGTTCTTTAATGCTTAGCGGGAGTATATTGTTTTATTTGGCTATTCCGCTCGTAATTCGGTGTATGTGGTAGCTACAATACGGATGATAGGGGCGAAAGTATTCTTTGCACTTTTTACGAAAAAAACAACATAACCTTGCTAACCTCTCTGGAAATGTATAACTGTATAACTTTTTACTCCATATTATACTCGATAAATAATACAACGGATTCGCCTGAACTTCTAGTACCATATGTTCTCTAATTCAGACTGTGGTCGAGTGGTAGCGCGCTTGGCTATCAGTCTGGGGGACGTTGGTTCGAATCCAACGCCCTGCTTTCAGAGTAAAGGTTTTTCTGTGGTTTTCCTTTACTCCACGGCGAATGCTGAAAGCCAAACAACTTAAGACGTGCCACAGACGCGGGCCATAATAATGATAATTCGGGCCTGCCGATGCCCCCGTAGTGGCGAAAGCTGTTGGGGGATGTTAAGGCGTGCATTATTATTATTATTATTATTATAATTCAATATCTCAAACACCCTTGAACATGTGCTTGAACATAGTCTGGAATGGTGAGAACAAAACTTTCTTTCGAGTGGTAAATTGACACTAGTGTTCCACTTGGAATAAAAACAGTTGTTTAAGTTTGAAAACGAAATATTTAAGTTGCAAATTTTGTATAAGATATAATAATATACTAAACATTATTTTGTAAGGCTATATGGAGGAGGAACATTGGAGCTAGCACGTCCTACAAAACAACCATCCGTAGTGAGCTTCACTTTTTATCATTTCTCTTATGCTATAGATGAAATTATGCGTGATTGTATTGTTAGTTTTACGTGATATTTTGTACGCTTATAGACGAAATGTAACTTATATATCTATTATGGGACCATGTAAAACTGTGCTCTGCGGAAAAAATTGCAAAATCCGTCATTTTTATGTTAGATTCTGAAACAGATTAGCCAAAACCGGCCCAAAATATGAAAATTCTACCACTAGACGGAAAATTATATACCTTTTATCTTTAAGTTGGTGTATTGCTTTTACGATTCTGTGGACTAATTAGTAGCTGAGAAAACCCCTCAGAACTTTAACGTTTTTTTGCGAGTAGAACGTAGGGCGTACGAATTCCTCTTAATGTAACCTATGTCCTCAACAAATACGAATCTGTTAGGTTCAATAATAACCAAGATTTCCAGGTTTGTGTACTCGAAGTGTACTAATTATTGTGAATTATTACATGCTGAACATTATTGACGTTTCAACCACTTCCTGTATAATGTTGATGGCGACAGGTATGTATAGCAAATACCGGATGCAATGAATTTTTACGGGACAGAAAATACTACTCGTTATATGCGGCCTTTCCGCGACAATTCCGCTATTTGTCTTAAATAATTGCGTGTTTGTTGGTGAGCAGTCGTATTTTACATTAGATGTCGACTGTAGTTGTCTTTCGGTTTTCGGGGACACAAAGTGATCTTGAAGAAGATGTGAGTGTTGACACTATGTTATTGATAGCGTTCGGAATGACAGGTCATGGAAAAGTTGTGGGTTAATGAATTAAAGAAAACACCTATTTTTTATGTTTTGATTTGCCGCAAAAGCTTTAAAGTTATATTAATTTTTGATACTTTTGTTATTTTTTGTTTGTTTTTTAAATATGATATAATTCGGGAATGAGCAGTCATGGAAAAGGTGTGAGTTAATGAATTACATAAAACACATAATTTTTTTTTATTTTCATGTTAAGCAAGGGCCATCCAAGGATATTTATTATTATTATTTTTTTAAATATGATATAATAGTAATAATAACAATAATCCACGCCTTAACACCCACCAACAGCTTTCGCCACTACGGGGCATCGCCAGGCCCAAATTTTCATTATTATGGCCCGCGTCTGTGGCACGCCGTTGTTTGGATTTCTGCATTAGCTGAGGAGTAAATGGCCCGCACAGACGTGGGCCATAATAACGATAATTCGAGCCTGTCACCCGTAGTGGTAATAGTAGTAGTAATATTTTTAAAAAATATCAAAAATTAAAATAATTTTAAAGCTTTTGCGGCAGTTCAAAACATTCAAAATAAAAAAAAAAACTCACACCTTTTCCATGATCGCACATTCCTGAACTTGAAAATTAATAAACTAATAAACAATTCACCTATTTTAAGTTGAACCCATAATGTAATGAATTTGGAGTTGTTTATTCTCGGTTAAACAAATAATACAAAATATAACAATACCGGGCAATATTTTGTTAAACTTTGATATAATTAATAACTTTAGGAATCAATGATGTATTAAGTGATTTTTTCAACATATTGTAAACAAACTTAACATGATAGTTTACACGTCTTTGCAAGAAAAATAAATTCTTATTCCTAATTACACCGGGAGAATTAAATGGGGTAATTAAACAACTTGGTCCGGTTCTCAAGTCTGTTACAAAGCCGAGGCAATTCCCAACATATTATTGTTTTATCTAAATATATCAATGTTTCTAAAACGTGCAGAATTACAAGTGAAACATAGCAAATTTACATATTTCAGATGGTGGGACCAATCAAAAAGGAAAATGTTGCTTAACTAATCCACAGAGTGTGTTGAACAAGATCGCCAAAACACGTTGGTATATTATTTTTTAAAACTGCAAATCCGGTTGACCTGATCAATTTATTAACAATGTCCTGACAGAATTATTTATTTCGGTCAAAATTACAGAAAGTTATCTTCGATAATAATAATTTTTGCGCTCTGGAATGTATATGAGCAGTGTAGGTACATAATGCATACTTACACTCTACTTTGACCTGAGCAACAGCTTCTATTTCGCCGAGGGAGCTGGCTGCAATGCACGTGTAGTTGGCCGATTCCTGGATGTCAGTAAGCAATAAGGTGTTAATGCCAACGGGCAGATTGTCTTCGGAGGTTAAGTCTTGAGCGGGCTCCTTGCGCCATTTCACGTAGGGCATGGGGGAACCGACGGCGACGCATGTCAGATTCAGTTCGGCGCCGAGCATCACCTTCGTCAGTGGCGGTGGCGGTTTGGAAAATTGGGGCGGAACACGCCGCACTGCAACACGGGGAATAAGAATAAGAATTAAAATTAGCCTTCCATTCAACGCACCACATTCGGCTTCGATTGTCGATAGCGGTTTGTTGAAGCGGTGAAAAAAGGTATATAGAATTACCTTTGACGTAGAGCTGAGATGATTTTGAGTATTCGGTTCCGACCGGGTTCTCGGCCACGCATTCGTACTTTCCTTGATCTTTTTCCTCGCTGCCCTTGATTTGCAAAGAACCTATAATGAAATCAAAAGCCGAAGTTATTCTCCATCCCACATAATATTTTTGGATGTTGGAACTTTAAATGCGTACAAAGCAAACATTTTTATATTATTTTGTTATGTAGTTTTATTTGTTATGTATGATCTATGAAAGCAATAAAGCATATTATACTGCGATGCTCAATTTTCAGTTTCTGGTAAAAATATTTTGTTAATACCGAACACAATTTAATTTGACAATAAAAAATAACTATTTGATCACTCTACTAGATGATTGTTGCTACTTCTTTTACAGCAAAAGTGTAGACCTACAAACAGCAGAATATCGGAATATTTTGTTATTTTAAAAATTCAATAATCTGCCGTAGAGCCCCAAAACGTTGTTCATATACATGTAGGTGTAACTGGTGGTACTTTTTGTGTTCCAAAAGTTTAGAAAGGTGATGATGATAGCATTAATTCGGTAGTTAGTTAAAAACATGTAGTTGTCACTTTACAAAGTTTTCACTAGTTTTTATCTTCATAATTTTTAATTCAAAGTTCAACCTTTTATTTTATTTACTTAAAGAATTCTGTTATATGGTATTATTTGTAAATTGACAAATGCCATTTTGTGTTATATATATTTTTTGTCAAAACACGATAGAGTTATGTAGGTAGGCGCAAATAATAGCTTGAAACTAAAAATATGAGAGCTATGAAGTGAAAATCCTTGTGATACTCTATGAAGGAGGTGTTTAAGGTTTATGGTTCAAGTTTTCACTTCAGCCTACTTAGTGTATGGTGTCAGATAGCGTTTGTCACGAGGTACAATAGCGCAACTTTATACCATTTTTAAAATTAAAATTGTGATAGAATTTTTTAGGTACATCAAATATATAAAAAAGGACTGCATCATACAATAGAATGAAGATTCTCCACATTTTGAATCCATTTGACGAAGTTGTAGGTATAGGTACACTCAAGACAAAATTTAGAATCTATCTACTTAAAATCCATGTTCCCCAGAGTAACTTTCTTATGTTTTACCCCATGTCAGAATGGATTCACCAACTTTGACATACGGGATGCCACACACAGAGAGGCGGGGTGCCACACAAAGTCCCATAGGAAAGAATCTGTAGGGTACTGAAGAGATCTAGTATTACGATAAGATGTAGAGCACCAGCTGAGGTGAGGGATTTTCAGCAACGTAAGTGAGAGTGTGGAACGTCCTATGTGGGACTGACAAAACGGTGTATAGCCAGCCGCCTCAAAGAACACAATATGGACTTGGATGACGCGAAGATGTTGGCAGGGATGAGTAGTTATCATAAACTAATTACAACAACATCCCACGAACATCAATCGTTAGGAACGACACTGACATCAGTAGAATTTGGAAATCGATACTAACGCGGTCAAGTGGAAAACTACATGGAAGCGGTAGCTCCAGATGTTCTTTAGTAAGTGAGTATTGACTGAGTACTCAGTACTCACCATTTTTTATATCTACTCCATACTTACTTATTTTATCGATGAGTCTACTCAATACTAAAATTTTGTAATTTTAAGTACTTAGTAGATTACCCAAAATTTATATAATTGAGTATTGAGTAGATACTCAATACAGAGTACTGAGTAATCTACCAAGCACTTAAAATTAAAAATTTGTAGTATTGAGTAGATACTCAATACACACCGAAAAAAATGGTTATTGAGTACCTACTCAGTGCTCAAAATAGAGTATTCAGTAACATACTCAATACTCTACTCAATAATAGAATTTGCTCCACTGTAAATTTATAGCTGACAGATCCTTTGTAACTTCAGAAAAGTTTCAAAATCATCCGGACTCTTAAAAACTTGGTTTTGCGAATTTAGCGGACATCACTACAAAACAAATTTGTCAAATAGCGGCCTCTAGAGTTCTTTAGGCGGTACCCGCCAAACAACCACCGAGACTCCGGTGGCGGTCAACATACAAAACACATCCAAAATTTGTGTAGCCTCTACCCGACTTCCGTAGCTCTCTATGTGTAATTATTATAAGTAAATAAATTATAAATTGTTTAATGTTTTTGTTCCTATGCTTCAACGACAACTAGTTTCATTTTGGCGGAGGCGCCTCAAGTTCAGGTTAACAATTGAAATTTTTTAAAACATAACCAAGTCTTCGCGCAGAAAATAGGATCTGCATTAAAATGCTAGCTGTGATATTTTGAGTAGGGACAATCTCGGTGCGTATATGGTGTTGGTAGATCGGAATACTTGTTTGCTGGAATTTCCCAAAGCGGGTAAATTTCCTGGTGATGCCATGTTTCCGGTACTCTTCCCACGGGACCATTAGCTGCACTGTGAAGCCTCTGAGTCCCCTTCAACTCCCTCCCTCGCCACTTGATGTTGTCCTCGCCCGTATTGAACATGTGAATTAAATATCACTCCGACTACGGGGCACACTTTTACGCAGTACTCATTTTTTTAATTATCTTTCCGAAAATTAATGCCGTTGCGGTGTGTTACTTCCTATTTCGTCGAGAGTAAAATTGAAATGCAATCAAAATATCACAATGCTACAAAAGTGAAGTGTGGCCCGCTACCGAATAATAGGGTAAAAAGTATTGTTTCGAACAACGCTCTCTGATACAAAAGACACTTAAATAAAAAGTACAGAACTTGACTGCTATGTAGAATTAGTAGGGTAAATCCGCCACTCCACAAATAACTTTTTCAATTCCTGAGATTTTATTGTTCGAAAACAATATCTGACATAAGGGCACTAAAGACGTCGTGTTTTACGATATTGCTAGTTGCCTAATGTTACTTATTTGAATTGCGATACACAACTATCAAATATCGACGTGCTAATAGATTTAATGTTTTCGAAATGCTGTCCGTTCTGCTCCAAACATTTTAAAACTCTTCACTGTACTTCTGTCATCGTCGTTCTTCGGATTTCTTGTCGCTGAAGTCCATTATGGGCGTCTAGTACTCTGTTAGTCAATTCTTCTCGAGTATTAATTGGTGTGGAATAGACCTGACTATTCACACGACTCCAGAAATAAAAGTTTAATGGTATTAAATCTGGTGAGCTTGGTGGCCTCCGCCAGGGTCTCCTATTTCCGAACCACCTATCGTAAAACATCTGATTAAGTTGAATGGATACCACATGCGTAGAATGTGCCGGTGCACCGTCCATAGGATAAAAGCAGTCGCGTAAAATATTGAGGGCAAGAGTTTCGCAAAAATTGTTCACACATTTCTCAAAATGGATTTAAAGAAAAAGTGACAATATCTCAAAAACTATATGATATCGAATGGTGTATCGGTATACAAGCTGTTCCATTTGAAAAAAGTGAGTTTTCTATGTTTGAAAATTCAATTATTGTGTTGTAAATTTTAAACGCCCTGTATAAGATACCATGATGAACTAAACATCGTCTTATTTGTTTATGTTTCTAGTTTTGGACCACCAATCATGCTTCCAGTTTCAATAATAACCGAGTAATTAAATTTTAAACGTAGGTAACCGCGATAGAGATGTGATAATTTCAGAATTTGCTAAACACCTTTTTAACAATGGACATAAATTCGAGATCAACATTTGCTTCACAAATGCAATCAAAAATTGAAAAATAAACATATTGGAAGCGTTTGAAATTGGAAAAATATCCCAACCGTGCAATAACTCCCTCAATAAACAAAATGACATAGTTTATAGACCTCTATTCAAATTACTAATATAGCAATAGCATATATAGTTTGAAGTTTTGCGAAGGAATTTTAAAATATTTTAAATATATTACCGAGAAAGAAAAAATGCATATATAAACGCATATGGTGTATTCGACTTCAACAGCACGACGTGCAAGAGAGTACAAGAGAGTTGTATAGTTTCTACATATTTGTTCGTGACCTTTATATTCCCAACGTATGACAAAATGTAATTTCTAACAATTTTAAAAAACATTTTTCACAATCAGTTTTATATATTAGTTGTGTAATATTTGTCTCATTTGCCGCGAAAATAACACGAAATATGTAGCAATATTTAAATATAACCAAAAACAATGTAACCAACCGCACTTTATTATATCAACACCTCGTTCGACAAAGAAATTATTATAAGTACTTTCTTACATTATCTTCCCCCAATACGACATTCCATAATCTTAGATGAAGATGTGTCTAAGAAAAAAACAATTGTTGTTAGTGAAACAAATATTTTATATCTGTGTTTCCGATATGAGAATCAGTAATCCTGTAAAACCGTGGCTGATAAATTCCAAAGTTTTCCGAAGTACGTACAAACCCACGTCAAATTATCCCTGTATATAAAATCGCAAATTCAAAGTTTGTCGGCAGTTTGTCGCCCAGAAAATCCGGTGTACCCCGGAAATTCCCAATCCCGTCGCGTGATGCCTCTTCGGGGCATGTAACCGGTATTAAAATTTCAGATCACGCATTTATTGTAAAACACAAATAGAAATAAAAGGTCATTTGTTCAGCATGCTCCTACGGTCCCGTCTTGTAATAATGCTCACATGGCGGCGAGCACCTGCATAATAAACTCAGGGGTAGGATCGGCCGTCCGATAATGGTGCGGAGGAAGAGAGGGCGCCACCGCCGATGGTGTGCAGGAAAACATGTTTTCTGCGGGCAAGCTTCTATATTTTTTGGTCCTGCTAAATTTTCCTTTCATAAATTTTATATGCGGCACCGGTTAGGTAGGAGATGCAATATAAGCTCCGCGAGTTGCTCTCAGCTTGCATATTGATTGGCTCAAATACGGTGTTAAGAGCGGGGAATACGGTGCATTATCTTGACATATTGCTTTCCGCTACAATATGTCCAGAACGCTGACGGTAGTTACTGATGCACCGTTGCGGCTGCAGTTTCAATTCCAACAACAGTATATTATCGGTAAACCCTCTCAAATTTGGCATCAAAGCAAACACTAATATATGTTTATAGATTTTGGTCTTCCTCATTGGTTGTTCTCGAAGAAGGACTTTAGTCAGTAACATCTAAATGTACATCTGTTCCTCTTTCCAAATCTATTTTTTGCTAGGTTTCCAGTTCACCAACGAGAATGTTAGAGATAAAGTTTATAATACAGTCGAGACGGGATGTAACCGATTTTAACAAACATCGGGCATTTGTTATATGTATTATTGCGATAACTGACAAACTACGCTTTTTATTTTTGAGTAAAGGTTTTCTTTAATACAATCATAGTGTATTGATGTGCTCAAATATAATTTATACCTAAATAATTATAAGTACCCATAATAGACCAAAATTTCTATGTCTTGAGCAAAAGTCGTTCTTAATATTATGGAGTTTTGGATGTCTTACAACTGATATGGCCCTAGTAACGATTTTGATTTAACATACCATTGCATAACAAGTTCAGTTTTTCACAGGTAACTTTAAAATGTCTACGAAAAAATGTTGTTTAAATTTAATTTTCCGATATACATTAAACTATTTAGTGAATCAAAAATCGTTCATTAAACAGGTCTATAAATACACGAGTTTTATTAATGCACTATTTATCATAACTAATCAATAGTATATTATTTGACAAGCACATAATTAAGGATATAAATCGCGAGCATGAAGTTTACACGCGAGCCGTAGGCGAGCGTGTAATCATGCGAGCGGTTTATATCCGTTATGTGCGAGTCAAGTACGACGTTTTATCTACGACTCATAAATTCCATTTTACGCAAAATATTTTATATGTATCTGTCAATGACGGCGAGGCGAACTGTCACATAACTGTCATCCACGTAGGTTTTGACAGACTTTGACACTAGCGCTGTATAATGATGACAGTTCGTTCAAATAATGAGTCATTACTTGAACGAACTGTCATTATTATCCAGCGCAAGGGTCATTATAATCATTGGCGCGTATAATGATGGGGATTATATAGTCATAGATACGTATGCAATGAACTTATTATATGTAAGTCGTAGATAAACGTTATTATAGCTAATCGAACGGGGAAAATGAAACAATCCAACCAATAATATTCTGTAAGTACTCCAGAACTGTCAGTATCAACTTAGATAAATTGTCACATAACCTCAAATGGCATCGACGAAGAAAATATATGTAGACGCCGCCAAAAGAATACAATCGACAAAAATAACTAAGTTGGATATTAGACGGTGAGTAATGACTTCGACAATATTAATGTCTTATATCTAAACGCGCTCATTTTAATATACTTATTGGTTAAATAACTATTATTATCACTTTTATTACTATTTATCACGTGACAAAACATTAAGTTGATATGAGACTCCACGTCTCAACTTATTCTCTCCAGTCACGTGTCGGAACAATCTGTCGAAACTGCACTTTTTGTAATTTTTTTGCAAAATAAGTATTGTACCGTATTTTAGTATGTTAATGTTAATTAGAATATGTTTTTTTATTGTTAATAAAATCATGTTGACATCTTGTGACATCGCATGTGATTTGAGTAGCAAAATCTATTTATAAAGAATGAGTTTTTCTCGAGAAATTAAAATATATCAATATTATATAAAACTACTAATGTAATAAAACTTTTAAAATATTCATGCAGATAAAAATGTTTTTTTTTACCTCAAATAAATGCTTGGTTGAATAGAGTCAAAAATATATTTATTTGCTACAAAGGATATTTATTTGAGTCAAATAACATTTGGTTGGAGTAAAGTAATATTGTTTTGACTCAAATAAACGACTGTAGCAAATAAATATATTTTTGCATCTCAACAAACAAATATTTATTTGAGTAAGTACGCGGGCTTTCACGGCCAGAATCATTTAGAAAATAAACTGCTTTCGGGTTATGCCGTGTGTCAAGATTTGTAAATGCTGATCTTTCGCGAACCATGTTGCTCGCTTCTTCAAAGCTAACTTAATACTCAGTTAGCTTTATTAGCTGTATTCAGTTAGCTATGAAGAAGCGAGCAACATGGTTCGCGAAACGTCAGCTTTACAAATCTTGACACACGGCATAACCAGGAAGCAGTTTATTTTCTAAATATTAATTTGACAAACAAAATATTCTATCTGTGTAGCTTCCTCAATATACAGGGTCCTGCAACTAAGCTCCCGTCTTCTGTAGCTCACTTACTCATTAAGCTCAGTGTTTGACATTTTGCACGCTTACCCTGTACTTCAAGGTACAATTGAAGAAATTATTTTTTATTATACAGGGTGTTCCAAAAATGTGCAACGCCATGGTAATATATTTTTTTAAATTGCATGCTATACATTTTTCTACTCATTTGGAAGCCTTTTATGGTTGCCTACATATCACGAAAATTTTATTGAAATCGGTTGAGGGACCGCAGCGGAAAAAAATAAAAACCAAAAAAAATTGATTTTGCATCGCAGTCTTTAAAAATCAATAAAAACCACAAAATGCACCTCGTTAATAAAATTTTGCGACGTGCTTATTAAGTTAGATGTAATAGTCTCGTTAACCAAGTGAGATTGATCCAAATTATACAGGGTGACCAAAATCCAGTGTCAAACTTGTCAAACTTCAAAGCGCGCTATTGTTCTTATTTTAAATTGGAACCCATATTTTTTTTATGTGAAATGATGCAGAATTAGAAAATAAACATTGTTTCTAAATACAACCCCATAACAATTTCCAATTTTTTAAAACTTATTCGCCAAAAACTCATTTTTCAACGTTTCCAACGGCAATTTTAGATAATAAATGTAGTACGTGGCTTTGAAAAACAATATATTTCATAAAAAATAATAGACGTATTTTAGATTTGAGTGTACTTAATTAAGTAGTTATTCAAATGCTAAATTTACTGCATAATTTACCTATAGCGGTAAGGACGGAAATGTGGCTATAGGTAAATTTTGCAGTAAATTTAGCAATTGAATAACTACTTAATTAAGTACAGTAAAATCTAAAATACCTCTCTGCGTTATATTTTATGTAATAAATTGTTTTTCAACGCCACGTACGATATTTATTACCTAAAATTGCCTTTGGAAACGTTGAAAAATGAGTTTTTGGCGAATAACTTTTAAAATATTGGGAATTGTGATGGGGTTGTATTCAGAAACAATATTTATTCTTTAATTCTGCATCGTTTCACCTAAAAAAAATTATGGGTTCCAATTTAAAATAAGAACAATAGCGCGCTTTGAAGTTTGACAAGTTTGACACTCGATTTTGGTCACCCTGTATAATTTGGATCAATCTCACTTGGTTAACGAGACTATTACATCTAACTTAATAAGCACGTCGCAAAATTTTATTAACGACGTGCATTTTGTGGTTTTTATTGATTTTTAAAGACGATGCAAAATCAATTTTTTTTGGTTTTTATTTTTTTCTCAACCGATTTCATTAAAATTTTGGTGATATGTAGGCAACCATAAAAGGCTTCCAAATGTGTAGAAAAATGGATAGCATGCAATTTAAAAAAATATATTACCATGGCGTTGCACATTTTTGGAACAGCCTGTATAAGAAAAAATAATTTCTTGAATTGTACCTTGAAGTACAGGGTAAACCTGAAAAAATGTCAAACTCTTAGCTTAATGAGTAAGTGAGCTACAGAAGACCGGAGCTTAGTTGCAGGACCCTGTATAAATCCGATCAAGACAATTTTGTTTTTAAAAAATAAGGTGTAGATTTAAGTAGTTTGAGTATAATACTGATAAGACAAAAAATAAAATAAAAAATCGTCGTAATGTATCTTTTCTGCGTCGCATCACATGGTTTATATTTCATATTATTAAAAGATTGACACCGCAAAATATTTGTAGACAGACTAAATCTATGGTGTTTCGAATATGCATGTATTGCATTAATTTTATATTGTTTAGTGTAATTATGGTTTGTCATCAATTTCGTTCGTATTTACATTTACTATTAATACTGTAAATAATATTTGTTATTGTTAATAAATTACTTTATTTACGCTCAACTTTCTTTATGTTTATTAACTGACATTTTCTGCTATATTTTCGGTAATAAATATTGTGCATAGGTAGGTACTTCTAGTTTCAAATTTCATTCTATTGTTCAGAAATTTACTATATAGAAATTGTACAAAATTGTACGAAATAGAGTTATCATCTGACAGTTGTTTTAGAATATTATTACACTTCTAGAGTTATTTTAGCTTATTTGGCTTTAACACGTTTGAAGACGTGATAAAACTTAAAAGCACTTGCGAGTCCACATTTTTTGCCGAATCCCAGTTAGGTACCAGAGGCAGAAAAGAACTGCTTAATAGTCATTGTTGTTAAGTTTATGACGGACAACTGATTGTAATTTACAATAGTAACTTTTTGCAGTTGAAAAACTGTCTCTTTTTATTTGAGATTAACTAGTCATTTAGCTGACAGTGTCGTTATTGCTAAAAAATGTAAAACGTATATTAATTATTTTTATAAAGTTAATAATATGGAGGTATATAAGTTACCTAACTTGAGTACAGAGTAATTTGTATTTTTCGTTATAAAGTATTTCCGGTGCATTGTATTTTTTATTCGTCAATTTTTTCTCATAGAAAGTATGTTTTGAGAAACTATTGATAATTTAAATTCTAAGCATGGGTTCTAGAAAGTAAATATTTGAAAGAACCATACACAATTTAATTTAATATATAATACAAGAACCTAAACTAAAATAAAAAATATAAACATTACAATATAAAGTCTAGCGAAACAAGCTACAAATTGCAGTGTACGAAAGCATCGTTATCTCGTCATAACATCCCCTCTATTGTAAATAGGTACCATCGGAATCCCACCCTCGCACAAGAATAATGTTGACTCGCAAGGTATGTTAAGCGGCCCTCAGATGGCTACTTTGCGCTCGGCTACCACAACTAGAAACAAGAGGGCCGGCCTATACAAAGGGAACAGAAAACAAAGCATACCTCGACCTATCTAAATAATAACGTTAACTAAACAACCGCGCACTTTGTTCTACGGTCACTAGACACATGAAAGAGACTACATACGTATCAAGGAATAATTCATGACTTCGGAGAGCCCGCCAAGCATCCGCACACACGTACCTGCACCTCGTTCCCACAACAATATGTCATAAATAACCTACGTAGATTCTTCGGCTTAACCACGAAATCCGGCAACATATCTCAAAACTCGTTCAAAGTTTCTTTGCGGAATACCTTAACTTCAGGACGTTACAAACTTCAAGTAATCTGAGGAATTGACGTCATAGTGATAGTGGGCATCGCCCTTGTTCGTCCTAGCGACATTAAACTAAATGTAAATTCTCCAATACTTGGACCGAATATACCAAGAGATAAATGGGTTAGATAAATCCAATCTTGTGGATGTAAACAACATGCTACGTATGATAAACTAAAAATGTTGCAAAACTGTAGTATCATTAAAATATATACATTAGATATAAAAACAAAATGTTTTGCTAGAGGGCCATGGGCGTATCCAGCTCAAATCGGGGGGGGGGGCAGTATTCTTAATTTAAGTTGCTGTATGGGGGAAGGGTGCCCATTAGGGTACCATTGTGACGGTAGATAGCAACGATTCCCCAAATCGTTTCCAAATCCAAAAAAAGTGGACATGTATTTGTTTCGTTGAAATTTTAATTTTAACCGTGCCTGTCGACTCCTTAAATTTACCTGGGAAGAAGACATTTTTTGGTATTTTCCAAATAATTGTACGGGTTGAGAAAACTTAAGATTACTTAACGACTTGTACAGGACTTTCCAGGGAAGAATTTATTGCCCTGAAAACTACCCTTGAATGAAAATATTTACATTCTTCAGATAATTGACCCTTCTACTTGTAGAGGACTTTCCAAGGAAGAATTTAGGGTCCTGAAAACTGCCCATAAAGGAAAAAATTTACATTCTTCATATAATTGATCTTTCTAATCATTTCAGTCTCTTTTTTCTCATAGAAATTATTACTATAAGTCTAGCGGAATGTTTATAACCATTTGTCAGTTAATTTAGATTTGTTTAAAGTAGTTCTATTTTTTAAATAGTTCGTTTTTCTGAATTCGAAATGGCAAATTAATATCTTAGAGTGACTTTATTCATTAAAAAATTTCTTTCTATTTTTTAAACAATCATTTATTATTCTTTTTCAACTTTTTTCTAGTTATGGTAAAAGAAGTCAGCTTTTATGTGAAATTAACTTATACATTAGATATCAGATATATAAGAAACCTATTATCTATATTATCTAGATTGTAGACTTCCGCGGTCTGAGTCAATGATATATTGATTTCCGGGTGGAAACCGCGTGGAGGACTTTGAAGCAATCGACGTTTCATCTTCTTAGCGCTTGGTTTGATAACTTAGTCCTGAAGATGCCTCTTGCAACAGAGCGCGAAACGTCGACTGCTTCAAAGTCCTCAACGCGGTTTCCACCCGGAAATCAATATATCAACTATTATCTATATTATCTAATAAACTCACACCTAACATTTTTTTTGGTCGGTCTGGCCAACTGATAGCCTCAGGTGACATCATTTATAATTTGGGATGATTTCCATTGTTTAAATAACAAAATACTCGTTTTGAATATCATTTATTCCAAAAAAATTAAACTGATTTTAAATCTATTTTTTTCGGGAAATTGGGGAGTTACAATTTTTTTTAAATTGAATTTCCTAAAATCAACAAATTTTGCTAATCACATTCCTTCTCCATTTCTTATTCTGATTGCCTACCAGTGTTTTTCGCAAGATAATGTTTTATTGTTGCTGTCTGGAAACTGTTCCCTGTACCCTGTATGAAATAGTGAAAACGAATTTCATTTCAATAATTAAACAATGGAAATCATCCCAACGTAGAAATGATGTCTCTTGAGAATAACAGTTCGCCAGAACGAAAATAAAAAAAAATATTTTATGCGAATTACAAAAAAATTGTTTAAGGAAATGAGATTTGCTTAAACAAACGTGAGTTTATTAGATAATATATGCTAGATATCTCGAATATGACATTTATAAGTTAACTTCACAAAAAAAAACTGACTATTCTACCATAATTAGAAAAAAAGTGGAAAATGAATTATAGTTGAACTATAATTTCTTCCAACAGGAAGAAAGATTTTAATGAATAATGTCACTCCAACGTAAGCTCTTTCGAACCCAGAAAACATAATTCAGACGGATTTTTGAGAAAAACGAGATATTTAAAAAAATAGAATTTGTATAAACAAATGGAAATGAACTGACAAATGTTTATAAACATTCCACTAGACTTATAGTCTTGACTTCTATGAGAAAAAAGAATGAAATGATTCGAACGGCCAATTTTATTAAGAAAATTTTTTTTTATTTGGCTAGTTTTCAGGGCACTGTGGGGGTGGGTCGATATGTATATTAGATCAAATTCTTCCTTGGAAAATCCTCTAGAAGTCCAATAACTTTAGCTTAAGTTTTCGTAAAACCCGAACAATTATTCGAAAAATACCAAAAAATGTCTTTTCCCCATGTAAGTTTGAGGCCTTGATAGGCATCATTCGAAAATTCGTAAAAACAAGTATATTTTTTTGATTTGGAAACGATTTCGCGCGGATCGTTGCTTTCTAAATAAAAATAACCACCCCAGTGTCCATAAGGGAATCAGCAATGTAATACTTAAACATAATACGTACCAAAAAACGCAAGGGGGGGAGCAGCCCCCCCCCTTGCACCCCCTGGATACGCCCTAGAGTTATAGTATAAGTAGTATAATGATTCAACATCCAAAAATGTTTCCGAAAAATATTCTATGCACACAAAAATATAAAAAATTAAATTATAATGAAACATGTACATACCTGGTGCGTCCTGCCTTATATGGTACCTAGTATTATTTACAGTATCTATAGGAAGCATGTTTCTGAGCCATATTATCGTCATGGGTTGTTTACCATCAACTGTACATGTGAGGGCTGCATTATGGCCAACTTCTACTACCTTGCTGGATAACGGGTGCTGAATGATACGCGGAAAGCCATGTGGTAGTTTATCCGCTGCAACAAAGGAAACATACTATAAAATATCTAATTAATGAATGAAGTGCGTAGGATAATATATAGCAGAACCGGTAGCTTAATATCTAAAATTATACTCAAACCAAATACAAAATTCATATATGAAGCATGTATGATATACTGCATAGCGTCAGTATCTAGACGTTACAGTGTTAGTTTAATTCGTTTTGGGAATTGTGCCAGAAAGCTTTTTCATGTCGCAACTGAATATTGCATTACAACGGACAGACGGACTACGGTTAAATCGATTAAAATTAAAACTACGAACTCCAAGTGGGTTAAATGCTATATTACGGAATCTAAATATATACTGGATTAATAAATATTTCTATTAACATTTTTGTAATAAATTACGTACATACTAAGTTCTTTAAACAACGTTGCTAATATTTTACCTGGATAGTTACAGTACAAAATATTTATTTCGTATTTTTTTTTTCGTGAACGGTATTTGCGTCGATTTTTACAGATTGCTATAAATGCCGGCAAAGCTTTAACAAAATACCGCTCAATAAAAGTGAAGTTTAAACGGTTTTTCTGTTCGCGCACCCGCAATATTTCGGTAATTAAATGGAAGCCGTAAAATATCCATAAAATTTAATAACTGGTGTTAACTGGTGTTGGATACCTTACTGATATTAATTAAAATTACGTTAAAGCTTCAAATTTTGGCTCAACATAAATGAGAATATTCTACAGGTCCCGTCAATCTACTGGTGCTTTAATTTTATCGACCTTGTTAATCTTACGGACGACCTTACACATATTTCTTTGTATTTTTAAAACTGCAAATTACTGTCAGATTTTATTGCTGTGCTAATTTGCACCAAACTCGATGTCCTTCAAGTAGTCTGTTAACAAAAAAACTTGACTCAAACTCTGACATTGCTTCTTTGTAGTGATCTGTGTTATACAGAAGCAGCCAACTGCTTTTTCTATAGAAACTAAATTATTTCTAAAGAACGTCACGTAATTTTGACAAGATAAACAGACAAAAGTTACACGTTACACGTTATTTCCATTGTTTTCAGGGTTTTGTACTATCGGAACGAAGGCAAATGATAGGCTCAAATAGTTTACCTCCGTCCAATGCACTACACTGCACTAAACAAAAATTACTTAATAACTGGAGATTTACTTAAGCAGTTTTCAAGGAAAGCTATAGTAAAGCTTACGAATTTTCTCAATGCTGGCTTCAGACTATGACATGTGTTCCCAAATTGTGGAAGGTAGCAGAGGTGATCGTGACATTCATGACACTGAAGCTGGGAAAACCCCCCACTACGTCTTATAGACGCACAAATATTAACATCTTACCTGAGTGATGGATACTCTAGACTCTAGAGCCAAACAAGAGTACCGCTAGGTAGCATTTTCCCCTGATGATACCTCGCAAGATAAGCAAATAATAGTGCGGTAACCTTTGCATGCGAAAAGGCTATCGTAGCTGTAGGGAACAACAATTAAGGCTCCGTTCTAAAAACATCGCAACTCAGAAACGAAAAATTTCCTTGCGATGTTTTTTTTTTTGCTGGGGAGGTCCGCCTGTCCCCCACCAACGTCAAACCGTACACACATAAAAATACGGAGTTGGATTTAACACCGATTCAACACCGCTATGGATCTCCATCGCGACCGTTTGCGCATGTAGTTAAATCAGACGGAGTTGAATTTTTACAGAGCTCATTCACTCTTTTTATAGTTATTATTATTTGTAACGGAGTTGAAAATATATGTTTAGGGAAATGCAGGTTTACTCCTTTATAGACATAAAATAATCTCCCCGCGTGTCAAACTTCCGCGTTCCGGAGTGCAAAAGTTCTTCTGTAGTAGTGAAATACATCCGTGGAGATGTTACGTAACTCCTTGATTAGTGTTAAAATTACCCTGTTGCGGGGTGCTTTTTTTTATTGGCGAAATTATTCTTTCCCTAAAAGAGTTGTTTGAGGACGTAATGAAGTTAAATATGTACCAAATATAGCTGTTTTTTTTTCAGAGCGGTTCTTATCTTTATTAGGAATATGACGGGGACCAGTAAAAATCAAAAATACATTTTAACAATTTATTTTTCGAAAAAACAAGTAAATGAATATATATGTTTGCACAATACTCAATAAATAAAATACAGTTTATCCTAAATATAACAATAATCTCCGTATAAATATTAATAATAATAAATTAATAACTAATATCAAATATAACAGAGTACATAAAGTCTAGAGTACTTTCATTAATAACTAAGTACATATAATATAATTGGTAACTATATATACATATCATTCGCCTTATTATAAGGAACGTGTAATAAGGATTTGTATTAACATCGTCATCCTCTTCGCCCGTCCTTATTACCAAAGTAATTCCTCGTTGACTGTGCCATATGAAGTCTACCAATAACTCCTTGTCGATTCCATAACTCGCGTCCTCATAATACTTGATATTGTGTCTCTGCTATTTTAAATAGCTTGCCAACTGTACCTATATAAAAAAAAGAAATATCTGCAGAATTGTTGTATTTTTGTATGTTGTAAGGGAAATAGAAAAAATCAAAAAAAAAATTGCCGGACAAAAGAATACACACTACTTCATAAAAAAAAAACAAAAATCGACATGCATTCTGTAGGTACAATGCAGTGTCATACTCGGTATGAAGGTACCACAAATGCGGCAACAAACGTAGGTACTGCGCATTTGACTAGCCGGTATCTTCACAAGCTTTTTTCTATAGTACATTAGTAGTGTGCGTAACATTTTTATAAACTACAAAATTATAAAAGCATGTGAGCACAATGAATAAGTAATGTACACGCATACATATGTCTACGTACATACATACATATGTAGTAATATAAGTAACTTACCTGTAGTATTAATTGTGTCGAAATTTAATACATCGTTGATAATTCTAACCCATTTTTTTATTTGTCCGTATTTAACTCGTATGAAAATACACTGCTCCATTTGAAATAATAATGTAAGTACTTACATATAAAATATTAAAAGTAATGGAAATGAAACTCACTCTCAACTGCACCCCGCAAACTTAGGAGTATAAGTGACGACCACAACACACTGCGAAGCAAACTGCAAACCGTCTTGGCGGCGACATGTTGACGCCTGTTGTTGTCAAACCGTAAGTTTTTGCCTTTACAGTATAAATCTTACCTTTTTGGAGATTATTCACTCCAAAACGGAGTTAGAAATCAATATTACACAGGGAATTAATGTTTACTTTTAGGAGTTTTATCACTCCGTCACAATGTTCAGTCATATCAACTCCAAAAAGTGTACTTTCTCTCATTTTGTCAGTTATTTCAACACCCTGCATGGTGTTAATTTTCATTTCACAGCTCCAGTGAAAATTTTCACCATTTCGGATATAAACTATTTTCAACTCCGTGCTGTGTAGTTAAATTAACTCCGATATTACGTATATCAACAATTTTTAGCACACAATCAACTGATTTTCGGAGAAAAACTCACTCTTTTTTGTGTACAACTAACTACGTGCAAATTCTCTCCGTAAAATTTGTATGTGTGTAGTCACTAGTTATAGGCGGTGTTTAAAGCTCCTGACGTCTGCTGTCTACACCGGGCAGCAGTAATATGGGCAAATAAATACATTTCTGGCAATTTGGCTTTATTATCGCAATTATAATGTTTGGGTTAAAATTGTGCTTAAATAACAAATCTATTTTTATATCATGAGTTGGGCTAGATGTTTTATACTTGAAAAAGCCAAATATGTAGAAGTAAAATTGATTTTTATCTTTCCAAAAAGATATTTTTCATCCAGCCCAACTCGTTATTTATCTAAGAAATTAGACTGAAAATTTCATAAACTATAAACAATAAATATCGTTATTATTTGTAAACGCGTTGTAGGAGAGGTAGAACTTGGTCTTAAGAAATAACAAGGAAACTACAATCAGTTATTGGTCATTTTTTGGTCTGGACTTTTCGTGTAAATTGCTCCTGTGTTTAACAGTAAGAAAATAGTGGTTAGCAGACTTGTCAAAATAATTTCCTCTTCATGTTATCTTAAAGTTTACAGTTTAGTTTAGAATAAAACTTAGGGAATCCATTATTCGCATTAGAATTTATTACGGTTTATGTAGGTTGGAAATTAACTAGTTTTATATAGCTTTAATCGTTATTGTCTACAATGGTATCCCACTAGTAATGATTCCACAAGAAATTAAAACAAATGAAAATAGATGCAAATACCGTTTGTGTTGGCATTTATTTACATTTACTTGAACATTAGCATTCGCGAGGATGCTACTTTACGGACGGATATGTTCAAACAGCGGAATGAAAGGTTTATTAACCGCGACGAAACTGCAGAACTATGCAGCACCTCAAAGTTAATTAATTTTTTCCACGCCCATTGGCGCAGTCTCTCCTGGCCGAGGCAAAACTGGCCGGAAAACTTTGAAATTAAAATGATTAAATAAAAGTTTAATACGCGAATCCCATGCCCCGGCTCCAGCTGAATATTCTCCGGGTGCCCGGCGTGAAATATAAATGTTCAAAATGAGCGAACTTCTCATTAAGAATCATAACGACTCCCTTGCGGACGCCCGGAAAGTATCGTCGCAATAAATGGCGCCAGTGCCCTCTTTTCACATATGCTACACTCACCTGTGTGATAGCCGCGGGGCATTAAGATGAAGCGTGGCCGATATATAACGCCCTCTTTAAAGTAATACTTATATAATACGAAGCTATTAAAGAAGGATGACCTTTATACCATTTTATACTATTACTTTAAGGCTGGTTTTCCTAGGAGCAGGTTTTTTACGCAGCGTACAACGTAACGTACGTCTTCTCAGACGACTGTCACTTTTGACAACACGCAAAGGTCCCTTGGCCAAACTATAAGTAGACCACCTGAATAGCTGATGCGCCACGTTTGGAAAACCCAAACGCGCGGCGTGGTAAGCTGTCGACATGAAATGCGCTGTACGCTGCGTAAAAAACCTGCTCCTAGGAAAATCCGCCTTTATGATGTATCCACGGATGGTGGCAAATGCACCCAAACTACTAAGTCCACATCAAACTGTGTCATACATTAGCCCGTTTCTTTATAAGTAGGTACTTATGGTAATATATCGATTCTGCAATTTTAACAGATGTTGAGCAAGCAATTAAAAACATTTGTCATGGGGGGCCAAACAAAAAATTACCCATTTTGGCATTTTTCAAGTTATAATTGTTTTGAAACTATAAGCTAGTGATTGTCATTTTAAAAATAAAATATCCAAACATTGCTGTAAATTAGAAGATTACGCTGTAGAAATTTGAATTAGACACTTGCTTAACGACGCTAGTAAGGATTATTCATAATGAACGACTAAGCAACGTTTGTTGGTAATATTCAACCATTTGTAGGAATTTATCTTTCTAAAATGTTTCTCCAACCGCTGGCGCTGCCTTTCTCTCCTTCTATACCTTACTGTCTCTAGTGTTTTTCCTTTATTGGGTCTGTTCATGTAGGGAACAGACCCAACAACGTTTTGGTTCTTTGGCCAGTATGTACAATAAAAATCTGATGTGGCCAGGCACATGACTTAATCATACAATATATAAAATTAATAGTTTAGCTGCATGTGAATCTATTTTATTGAGATAAATCGTAGGTATTGTCAAAGCATCAGCATTTGACACTACCTACACTACGTCATTAGAATAATAGTTATTTATGTCACAAGTGCCGAAAGTACGGAATAGCGCGACGAGCGGTGATGCGGCGCGTCACCGAAGGCGGAGTGTCGCCGTCGCATGTGAGCAAGTCACGCTATCTAGTTTTCGGCAGGAGTGACCTCCACGTTTATTGTGTTGCTTTTTGAGAAATATGTATCTAAAAAAATAAATAAAAAATGGTTATATTTCTGTATAGGAAATGTTAGTTTGGTACCACTTTGACGAAACGTCAAGTTTAAAAAGCTAATTCAAATTCTGACAGATTTATATTTGTTCATGACACTATAGATGTCACATCCGTACCAACATACTAAAATAGAACTACACTCATCGCTATACTTTATTTACAATTTTCTCAATTGATCGTCTTTAGAATTAGATATAAAGACGGGTTGATATTTCTTATCAACAAATAATCAAATTGGTGATCTCATTTTATTTGAAATTTGTATTTTGTACTTTGCCGCACTAGAGCGGCAACGTTCCATAGCGGTTCTCCAACCTATGATGAAATCAGCTGTTTTCGAGTGTGACAGCACAAAAAGAATATTTGTCAAAATTCTGGCTACTATGTAGTTTCATATCAATGCAGATGCGACCGATCTGGATCAAATAGAATTTGCTCTTGCAGCTAAACTATTAATTTTACCAAAAAATATCATAGGCATAAATTATTCAAAATTTCCTCTACTTTAATTTATTATTGAACTATTTTGACGAAATTACAGAAATGGCGGCTCATTTGCAAAGTCCTTGAAAAATGCTTAAAATAATCTACCAGTTCCTTTGTACCCTTTTGAATCAAAAGCTTTTCAGGTCTAAGTTAGGTCATGAAACTTCTAAATATGAACTTTCGTCCCGATACCTTTAGTAGTTTCTCCGGAATCGTCGCCACAAAAATCGTTTACACACACACACACACACACAGACATTTTTTTGAACCTTGGTCAAAAATATTCAGGGGACCCAAAAAAACCTATTTCCGCTAAAATCTCATTTTTTTCGGCATGATTACAATAGGTACTTTAGCATACTGCGTATGATAAAGTAAAAATAGTATCAATTTGATGAATAGCTCCATTTTAGTCTAGGTGTAGTTAGTATGAGTATAATAAAACACGAATGCTTTATGTAGACTGATGTATTTTAAAGGATATTAAACGCTATCGATTTCGGTCATTAGTGACCATCTTCAGGCGTATAAACTAAAAGATAAAAAATATAAATACTACAATTAAAGATCGACAAGGGGTAGGCTAAATTCAGGACGACAAATTACAGGGGTTAAGAAGGGTTATATTAAGGATTTAGTTAGGCTTACCGTCAAAGTGTAAAACTAATGAATGTGACACATAATATTCAATCGCTAGTAACTGTACGGTGTACGAAAAATAATAAATCCAAATGTACATAGGTTTGTGTATGTCCGTGGTGCTTGTTGGTTCACTCTTGTCTGAGTGGCAGCATGTGCTCGTATCACCTTGACAGGTGTAGCGAGTTGGAGGCGGCGGGGGGGGGGGGGGGGGGGGCGGGAGTAAAGAGTCAATTATATGTAAATCATCACATTAAGAACTTGTTATGTTTAAGTTAAAAAGAATCATTAGGTGAATAAATATTAGGCGTTCACATAACTAAATGATTGGTCAGAAGCCATAAAAACAAAAGATCAAAGCTCAAAAACAAATAAATTAAACATAGATATCGTGGTTTTACATGAGAAATGACTTTAAAATGTGATTTTCTGGAAAAAACGTAATGTCATTTATTATGTTGGAATTATTCTTCTCATGTTTAAGAATTTCGTACTTTTCGAGTAGCGAAAGTTTTTTAGATTTCTGGCAGTTGTGTAGGAGTGTCAGATTGTCAATGGTCGTCTTGTGACCTTCGAGGAACAAATGTCTACCAAATGCTGATGTTGTGTTGTTTCTAATGTGTTCGTTAAATCTAGTCTTCAGTGCTCTACCAGTTTCACCAATATATATCGCGTCACAATCTCCACACTTTATTTTGTAAACTCCACTCCTATTTAGCTTATTTGAGTGTAGTTTGTTATTAACTAGTAGCCTCTCAATTGTGTTTCTATATGAACTTGTCATGTTTAGGTTGTGGCGCTTCATAATAGACCCGATCTTTGAATTTATCTTTTGGTTGTATGATATGGATATGTATCTCTGAGTTGACCTGATGTGAGGGGAAATGTGTTTCATACTGTCATTGCGCAGTGTTCTGTTATACAAAGAGTGGATTTCATAGGGATTGTAACCATTATTCATGCCTATAGTCATGATGGTGTTATATTCCATTTCTCTGTTTTCGTTTGAGAGGGGAGTGTTAATTAGTCTGTGGAACATGAAGCGGAAGGCTGACTGTTTTATGTTGTGTGGATGGTAAGACTGCTTAGGTATAATTATATCTGTCGTGGTAGGTTTTCGGTATATGTTGAATTCGATTTTATTGCTATAATTTGACAGTGTTAAATCAAGGAAGTTTATGGATCCATTGATTTCAAGTTCTTTAGTAAAATTTAATTTTGAAAAACGGTTGAGTTGTTTGTGAAACAATTCTAAATCATCTGTCGTACCTTCCCACACACATAGAATATCATCCCATTGCTAGTCCGTCGTTCATTTTATAAATGAGATTGTCAAAAGTAAAAATGTTTTGTTGACTAGTTAGGTGTAATAAATCGAGTATACTTTGCATGTCATGTTTTGTAAAAATATTTGTAGTGTCTTGCTCTATTGCTTTGGTTAGGTGTGTCTTGACAATTTCGAGTGTGTCCGTTATCGGTATATTATTATATAAGTTCTCTATGTCAAAAGAAACCAAGATATGGTTGTCCTGTAGCTGAAAGTCTCTAAAGTCTTCTATGAGTTGAGTTGAGTTTTTGATGGTGTGATTAGCCTTAAAATTAAATTCTTTTACAATTATGTTCAGGAGGCATAATATCATTAATATCCTTTAAAATACATCAGTCTACATAAAGCATTCGTGTTTTATTATACTCATACTAAAAATAGTATCCTTGTCTCCTTTTCCTATTCTCACTTTTTGCTGCATATATTCTTCTCAGATCCTTTCTTTTTGATCTTCGGGAAATGCTCTTGCTACTAACTTGAGACACCAATGCACTTATGCACAGTAGGACCCGTGTATCATCTTTCTTATGGTACTTTTTACTCGGGAAGAAATACGAGTCAGTTTACAAACAGTATGTATACCGGGACATTTTCTTATTTGTATGCATAGCCCCCTATTAAAAAGAACACGTGCTTTTTGCAGTATTGCATTATTTAACTTTCATCACATAGAGGGGGAAAATGACAAAAGGATTTGTGGGATTTATTGGATAAAAAGGAAATATATGAAAAAAGGGTAAATAGGGCAAATAGGGGAAAAATTAAGAAAAGTCAAAACTAAGAAAAAGGACGAAAAAGAAATTGGGCGAAAATGTTGTAAACAAATGGCGTAAAGTACAAAAATATGGAAATACGGATAAAAAGATCGAACAGGAAAAGGGACGGAAAGTAGGAATAGACAGAATTGATGGAAATTATAAACCGGAGGATGAAAACGACGTGAATAATGTGAATAAAAAAGGCAAAAAGGAATTACAGATACAAGAAAATGAATGAAACGACAAAAAGAACTAATATGACAAAAAGGTAACTGAATCCGACCTAAGAACTGCAAAGTGCAAAAAACATGGTTTTTGCTATATTCTGGATTATATTATACAGCAAATGAATTTTTCTCGACAAAATCGGCTTATGAAACTACAAGAAAGATACCAATAAAACTCACTGAACGAACCAACGTTGTTTTTATTACAATATCCTTGTTTGTCCTGCTTTTGGGACAGTCTTGCAAGAGGTCAGCACTGGATGAAAAATACATGGCCAGAAAGATTGGAGCGGAAAGTTGGTTATAATGTCGTACATGAAAGTCTTATTGAAACAAATCGAATCTTACTACCACCATTCCATATTAAAGTAGGTTTAATGAAACAGTTTGTAAAAGCCTTAGATAGAGAAAGTTCGTGTTTCAAGTATATTCAATCTAAATTTCATGAAAGATGATGATTTTATAAAAACCATGACATATTTAAAAGGATTCTTTGTTGAGTTTTAAAGATGTTGCAAAATATTTTTTAGGGAACAAACGGGATCCAGAGGTTAAAACTATTGTATCAACCATGGTACAAAACTTTAAGCGATTAGGTTGTTTAATGGGTATGAAAGAACATTTCCTTTTTTGTCATTTGGATTATTTCCCGGAGCTACATTACCCAGGTCCCCAAAACTTGATCAACGTTTTCAAATTTTACCTTACAACTACAAAATCAAAATTGTCGCTTTAAAAGGTGACAACGTTTGCGTAATCACAATAATAATAAACAAAATTCAAACTCTATTAGATAATAACTTGCTCTTCCATCTTATGTAAAAACTTTCAAGAATAGTCACGCCAAAAGAAATTGTTTGATCGAGGCATATTTTAAATTTTTCATATTAATGCCAATAAACATTTTGATGATTTTTCGTTTTCTTCTTAAGATAAAATTGGATAATTTTAGAATTCATACGTTATGGATGTTTATTATGCAAGTAGATTAACTGGTTGCATTTTAAATAAAACGATTATTGTTTACAAAAAATATACGTATAGTGACTTTTATACCCAGTTCTAAACACGTCTTTTAAAACATTTTAAAACCTTGTTAACCGTTGTTTATTGTTCAAAACTGGTGAAATATTCAGTGCAACTTCTTAGAATATTAAATTTTCAATTTCTTGTGAATAAAATGAATATTACTTGTACGTCTTTCGGTTTCGTAAAATATAGTTCAAATAGCCCAACCCACAACGTAAAAAAACATTTTTTAAAAATCTAAATGCTCTTTTTGACTAAACGTTTCCAATAAAAATACAAAAAAGCGATAATTGTGCGTTGAGCTGTCACAGCTCATCATATACTCGAGATATTTTAACCGTGACGCAAGCTTTTTTTTCGCTTTTTAGTTTAATATAAAATCGTTAAACTGGAAGAAACTTGAAAATCGAAACAAGAAATGACATCGTTCGTTCGATTGGAGTGCACCATCAAAAGATTAATAACAACGATTAATAGCAAAGGATTTTTGGTACATTTCATTTTACAGTTAAATATATCGGGATTAATTTGTATCTTTAGGTATTTTATACTTATTTTCAATATTTTTTTTTTGCTGTACTTAATACCTATTTACTTATTTCATATTCTGTAGTCTATTCAATACAGGTAAAGAACTCTGCCACTGCTTTTTTTAATTTTTACATTTCTGTTTTAAATATAGTATTTTGTTGAGGTCACTAAAAAGACTTAAACAAGCTGAAACGATTTATGTTTGCCTCCATACTGAATTATATCTACTTCTTGCAAAATTTGTTCCTCCTAATATAGCAAAATGTTGGTGTAAATGAACATTTTATGTTTGATACTTAATTTAATCAGAAAGGGTGCTATAATAGATTGAAGGTCATACTTAAAAAATAGCAACTCAATTGATTTATTGTAGATTAGTAATTTAGATTTGCTTTTTCGGGATCTCGGGATTTAGATTTATAATCCCGGGATCCCGAAAGCTAATTATTTATCGGGATCCGGGGATTGGAAGCCCTAATCCCGCCGTAGCTTATTATAGCCCAGTTCTTTATATGACAATACTCATTGGTACGTAGATAGCCATCGATAACTAAGAGTTTCTAGGTTAGAACAACCGCGGCTATTGTTGTATTGTTAAAACTATTAAAAACAAAATGCGGTTTTAAATGCCACATACAATATGTTTTCGGCCCTGGTGAAATAGAAGAAGCACTTTTAGTAATGGCGCTATCGGGGCACGTCACGTATATGGGCATTGAATGTGCTAACCGAATGCTATTCCGAGAGGTCTGGAACTCGAAGACAATCCTTTTGTGTTTGTTCTAGGGCGGTGTACTTTGGCCTCGGTCGCGTACACATTCTGCCGTGCGATACGTGCAACGATGTAACGTGTGATATCGATTAGGTCAAGCTAGAATGGAGGCAAATACCGGTAGACGATGCCAGGTGGCATCACGTCAACCACTGAACGCGATTTCGGCCCAAAAACTTGACGGTCTCGAAACAATCCAAATTGCGTTATTTACGCACGGCAAGGATATGAAGGGCGAAAGGTAATTTCCGGTCCCAGGAACCGCCCGAAACAGAAAATTAGCTCACGAAAAACTCTACCGTCCGTATCCAGAATGTCAACGTATACATAGCCACTAAAGTCGACATAATGATATTGTGACTGCCGTGATGGATTCACGGAGAACGAATAAACGGTTGTGTATTGATTTTGATCTTGGAAACACGGTTTCCTGTAGATGGTCAAATGAAGAAACATGCAAAATAGTGTCTCTATCTCTGCATATAGGTAGTCATATTCAAAAGTATTTGTCCATCTCCGTCGCTCTCATCTTCTCGCAACATAAATTAAATTGCAATCATAACCAATTACAATTTATTAAACAAGATAGAGAAATACTACAAACATCATAAACCACGGTAATTTTGAAGCCCTCGAATGACGTAGCAGTATCTAATGGTTTAGGTAGGGGAACATCTATTACAAAATGAATTATTGCCCAGGAGGTGTACTGAGTGTTAAAGACGTTAAAACTGATGTATGGTCGGAAGAAGCGTTCGGAAGGAAGGTCTTTTATCAAACTACTCTGTAAGCAGTGTTTTAAAACGTTTTGTACAGAGTGTGATGAAAATTCATTATTTATCATCGTCTGATTTTAACAGCTAAACGCAGCATTTGATATATGTATAATGTATATTGTTTTTCTCTCAATAAAGAATAAAATATACTGACACAGTTGAGTGACTAGACGTATGAATTAAAAAGTTACAAGATGCTACATTTGTGTTGAAATCAAAGTCGTTTTCAGGAACATACAATTACAAACAAAAGACTCTAAACGCACGGCATATTGAAGAATGGGAGAATACAACACAAGAGTTATAATAATAATAATAATATTTATTGAGTGGTAAATATACATACAAGTACTTACACGAGTAAGGGAAACAAAAAAAAACTATAGTAAGGTAAAAATTAAATCAAACATACATGTCTAAGTTATTATTATGTATTTAAAAACTCATCGAAAGAGAAAGGCGTGTCAGCCACGAGTATGCTCTTCACAATACTTCTAAACCTCGCCATAGGCCAGTCGCGAATTTTCGGTGGCAAGTGATTATAAAATTTAATGCTGTAATAATTAACACCGTTGCGCGTTTTATACAGGCTGCTGAAGGGTTGATAAATAGTCAAATTATGACGCGTTTTATGAAAATGGATCGTACTGATGTTATTGTAGCGATTTGAATTTGCTTTGATGTAACAGCAATTTAAGATGTAAGACTGGGAAAGGTTAAGATGCCAAGTTCTTTGAACAGCGGTCTCGTATCGTCCCTGTAATGCATGCCACAGAAAACACGGACTACCCTTCGCTGCAATCCCAAGATCCTTCTAGACGATGCCGAGTGACCCTACACCAGAATGCTAACACATCACGGACTCAAAGAGACCATGATACGAGGCAATTAATACGTCACGGGAGACAGTCGACATCAGGTTACGGAAAAGAAATATTAAAGACACATTTTTTGCCATCACGTTGGAATGGTGAAACCATGTTGATCTTAGTACAACACCCAGTAATTTGACTTTTTCAGGGTTTTCATGGACAATCATTGCGCGTGTTGCAAACAACATCGTCTGGGTTTTGTCATAGTATCATATTATGTAGGTATTTGTTAAACCATAGTAGTCAGATGATGTCTTGGTTATACAGCCTCTCTGTTTACAGAAACACTGAAAAAAATCAAGGAAATGTCTACAGGGAATCATCAAAACTCATAGGCCACACAACATTATTGAAAATAATTGTATCGACATAACTTAATCATAAATTCAAATGTATAGAAAGAAAATAACAAATAGGCGTTAGGTATATTTTTATTTCAATTAAAAATTATGATCTGAATTTGATCCTTTTTAATAGGTTTAAACACAGTGGTCTACCAATTGCCAAAGTTGTGGAAATTTTTTCATTTATTATCGTTTATTTGTATTAATGAGAGTTCTCTCTGTTCCTATGTATAGTAGAAAGTAGTCTGTGACATAGTTACATCTCACATCAAATTCGCTATTGTTTTCGCACCGCTGTATTAGTTCTTAATACAATCTTTCCTATCTGTATATAGGTGTACCGGATATTCGATCTCGAATATTTAAACAAAGTTCCAGTGTTTATCGCAGGGGTCTGTCTTTGGTCCGTTGCTTTTTACCATTGTAATGCAAAAAAAATCAAGATATATGTACCAATCGACGTAGATGAGGGATGATTTGTTGAATCTACTATATACCGGGTTTCCCGATATTTCAGGATAAAAATGCAATAATATAACTAAGATTCATGAATCGGTTTAAAAGTCTCAAATGTTGAAAAGCACCAACTGTAACACGAACGAATTGTGAATTATTTAATTATGTAAAAATAAATAAACTAATCTTATTTAACGAATAAATAACATATTGTAATCACATAGTTAACAATAAATACATCGACAAATTGATAACAACATTTTATTTTTTCACTCAGGCCAAATTGTCTGTATAAAACATGTATCACGATGCAATACCTCACATGTGTCCTATAAATCTTCACCAGCATTGCATCATAAACCGATGGCATTACAAATTTATGAAAGGGCGAATAATGTACGATGTAATAAGATACATGGCCGCCCTCTACCGGGAAAAATCGGAAGAGTTAATGTAGAACCGAAGTGGAATTAAGTATTGGAATTTAGATGGCAGATATATCGCTGTATTCGGGCCATTCGGGGTAACATAGTATAAATGAAAGAAACTAATCAATTGAAGATAGTAGATTAAGAAGGGATAGATCAGGAGTGATTCAAGCTGTTTCATTTTGTTCGCTTCTCTGGAGTCGACTTCGTTAAGTTAAGCCTTGTGTTCGACAATTTCGAGTTCTTCTCAAAGTTTACAAGTCTCCGAAGGCTAAAAAACATCCAATCGCCTTAGCAACGTAAAGTGTATTAAATGCAGCCAAGAGCATTGGGAGCGTACTTGTGTCAAGGAATATATGGAGTATATCGGCAAATATGTTGAGATGGAATTGCCGGGGGAGTAGTAAATACATATACCTATAAATATTATTATGGTATTTGAGAACTTTGGAAACTTTTTGCAATGTTCGCATAGGTAGTCAAAAGCTGTATTATCAGAAAAACAATTTGGTCCAGTTTATTATTATTAATTTTTTCATTATATGTCCATGTATAATGTATTATTAGCACTTTTATTTCTTGTTTTACTTGTTATTTACTTTTTTTTATATTTGGTGCATGTCGTTTTAAGTATTACTGGCGTTTTAATGTGTATTTTTTTGTAGATGTTTATTAGCTAGATAGTCTAAATATAGTATATTATAATACTAGTTTTATAAGACAAAAATTGGCGCACAAGTTGTTTTGGAACCAAATGAAACGAGTGCGCCAATACGTCTTATAAAACAAGTGTTATATACTAATTTTTCTACATTACAATAATTTTACATAAATTTCGAAATTGCGGTTGTCATCTTACCATCTAGAGTAGTTTATCTTCAACAGTTGGTAGTTACAAATACGATTGAGGCGTGCCAATAGCGATTGAGACGTCAGCTTTATTTGACACTTGACGTCAATATCATCAATCTTGGAAAACTAAAAGTTACTAAAAGTTTGTGATCTAGTGTTCTTTATAGCCACACCGAAAGCGGTTCCGTTATGAGTTTATAACGAATGAAAATTAGAAAAAATCGGTTTTGTGCTGGCACACTCAAAAACAGCTGATTTCGTCAGAGGATGGAGAACCGCTATGGAACTCGCCGCTCTAGTGCGCCAAAGTACAAAATACAAATTTCCAATAAACTAAGATCACCAATTTAATTGTTTGTTGATAAGGAATATCTATCTACCCGTTGTTAAAAGTAATTCTAAAAACGATAAATTGAGATTAATATAAATAAAGTATAGCGTTGAGTATAGTTTATTTTACTATGTTGGTACGCACGTGACATCTACAGTGTAATGAACAAATATCTGTCAGAGTTTGAATTTGTTTTTTAACTTGACGTTGCGTCCAGTGGTACTAACCTAACATTTCCTATACAGAGATATAACCATTTTTACTTTATCATACGCAGTATGTAAAGTATTGTAATCGTGCCAAAAAATTTTTTTGAGGTTTTAGCGGAAATAGGTCTTTATGGGTTCCCTGAACATTTTTGACCAAGGTACAAAAAAATGTCTGTGTGTGTGTGTGTATATGTGTGTGTGTGTGTGTGTGTACCCAATTTTTGTTAATTCATTTCCGTAGAAACTACTAAAGGTATCGGCACGGAACTTCATATTTAGAAGTTTCATGACCAAACTTAGAGTTGAAAAGCTTTTGGTTCAAAAGGGTCCAAAGGAACTGGGTGTTTACTCCAAGCCTTTTTCAAGGATTTTAGAAATCAGCCGCCATTTCTGTAATTTCGTCAAAATAGTTAAATAATAAATTAAAGCAGAGGAAATTTTGAATAATTTATGCTTATGACATTTTTTGGTAAAATTAATAGTTTAGCTTTTTAGTTTATTCTAAGCCTTTTTCAAGGATTTTGGAAATGAGCCGCCATTTCTGTAATTTCGACAAAATAGTTAATTAATAAATTAAAGTAGAGGAAATTTTAAATAATTTATGCCTATAACATTTTTTGGTAAAATTAATAGTTTACCTTCAAGAGCAAATTCTATTTGATCGAGATCGGTCGCATCTGCATTGATATGAAATTACATAGTAGCCAAGATTTTGACAAATATTTTTTTGTGTTGTCACATTCGAAAACAGCTGATCTCATCAGAGGTTGGAGAACACAAAATTATAAAATACAAATTTAAAATAAATTAAGATCACCAATTTGATTGTTTGTTGATAAGAAATATCAACCAGTCTTCTATATCTAATTCTAAAAATGATACATTGAGAAAATTATAAATAAAGTATAGGGATGAGTGTAGTTTTATTTTAGTATGTTGGTAGGGATGTGTCATGAACAAATATAAATCTGTCAGAATTTGAATTACCTTTTTAAGGTGGGTTTTCATTAGTGATAATGGCAGTGGTAGCAGACGCCGTTATAGTATTTCCAATAGAAAATTGCTAGTGACTCATGTTTATGTACATGCAAACTAATATGTGTCATTATCACGATATGTAAGAAATACTATAATTTCGTATTTTACCACCGCCATTAACTACCATTACCTACCAATCGGAACGCACCTTTCGTCAAAGTGGTACCAACCTAGCATTTACTATACAGAAATCATTTATTTTTTTTTAAATACGTATTTCTTAAAAAGCGACACAATAAACGTTGATGTCGCTCCTGCCAAAAACTAGATAGCGCGACTCGCTTATATGCGACGGCGACACTCCGCCTTCGGTGACGCGCCGTATCACCGCTCGTCGCGCTATTCCGTACTTTCGGCATTTGTGACATAAATAACTATTATTCTAATGACGTAGTGTAGGTAGTGTCAAATGCTGATGCTTTGACAATACCTACGATTTATCTCTATAGAATAGATTCTCATGCAGCTAAACTATTAATTTTATATATTGTATGATAAAGTCATGTGTCTGGCCACATCAGATTTTTTATTTAAAAAATACACATTTACTCAAAAAGAAGCACAAAAACGTTGTATGTCAGTCTTGCCGAAAACTACATAGACCGACTCGCTCAAATGCGACGAGACGTTCCGCCTTCGGCGTCGCGCTATTCCGTACTTTCGGCACTTGTGACATAAATAACTATTATTATTATCATTATTGTAATAAACAAACATTTTGTTTACAGTGTCAAATAACGTTTTACAAATATTATCATTCGCCGCTAAATGTGCCTATAAGAAACAGTAGTTATAATAAATACTTGACGTCGTCATAGGTTCTCCTATCTCGATGACTTAACCCAACTCGGCCGACAAAGGTTAGGAGCATAGGCAAACATGAGGAAATTTGGTCCAAATCCAAAATATGGTATCCCAATGATGTTAAACAACAATACGTTTAAATCAGCTTTGACAATATAATGTATATGGCACCACTGCGTTTTCACATAGGTTTGGCAATGCATTTTTTGTATACCAAATAACCACCACAGCTTCTTTAGCCACCACCACTTGCTTTAGAATACGAATGAATTAAAAACTACCATGCGTACAATTATGTGTGAAAAATGCATTATTTGCTTCTAGACTATCAGGTAGGTGCAAAAGTTATAAAATTTCAATATGTCCAGAATCAATATAATCGCTTCGCAATCACTTACAAGTACATTTTTTTAGGAAAGTAATTTTCCTAAGATATAAGATACCATATTTAAGAACAGAGTAGTACGCCATGCTTCACGTTAAATAGATTTGCGGAAACTTAGACAAGACGCAAACTGACAGACTTATGAGATGGTACAGGTCAGTACAACACAACATTTTAAGACGATATATTGAGAATTCAATGGCATACGCTCTTAATGTTCCATTAAAAGCGATGGGCCAACCTGCCTTCGATGTAAACTGTCTCATACTTTTGTTAATACATCATGTTGGCAATCCGTAGGTAAACTAGGGTGATTTGCGCCGGGAATGGAAATGATAATATGCAAAAAAGGGCAACTGTCCAAGAGCGTCGTTCATTTACGTATTGTTAGTTATCATCGGGAAGGCACACGATGTGCCCAACTTTCGTCTAGCTTTTGTATTTTAACGACTACACGGAATTGTGCTTTAACGTCGGGGGCGCTCGTAAAAAGGGCGTTTATTACCCGGGCGCTCTCTCCGCTTGTTTTTGCCGAGATTAAAAGCAAAATTTCGTTCCATTATTCAGGAATGCCCATTCTATTATGATTCGGCACCATCGAGACGTCAATAAACACCAATTTGCGCTCATTTGACCTATTACCGGCACGGCGATAATGCGCATTAACCTCGCCAACTGAACGAATATATTCCGGTTCGTCCTATTAGCATAATTTCCACCTAACTTTGCACTCGCCCTGACCTCGCCACTAATTCCCATCACTCGTCGTATATCTGTCCGGGGCGCCCGGGCGGAGCGCCCGTCCGTATGTTGTATTGCATTAGTGCACAAATCTTGATACCGTTTTAATGTGAATAGTCACCCGTCGGCAATACTGTCGACGGTATTTTACGTTATTGCCATTTACCGCCGACCATATTACGATGTACGCCATGTAGATTTGTCAGATAAACGTTGACGATTTATAGGTTTTCCTATTACGATATAAAATGTGCCACGTTTGGTCATTATAGTATTGCAAATCCTTTCGAATATGTATCTGGGTCCTGTTCAATAGGATGTGTTGTGTTCTGATGTGATTAAACGCCAATATATCAACTACAGGCAATATTTGACCCGCGGTCCCACAAGGTTCCCTTCTCGGACCATCATTATTTAACATTATTATCCACATGGTGTAATGCTAGAATGCACTTTAGCAATGTATGCAGATGTTAGTACAGAATCAGTAAATGCAATCGGAAGCTTTTACGTAAAATGAGGCAATATTTGTTGCCGATTTTACGTTATGAATAATCAGAGGTAATACAAGTAGTGAACGGTACCGAAATAGCAGTGAGTAGGAATCCTGGTAAGGGCTGTTTAGATACGAGCTTGTTTTTTTGAGTGCTTGTTATATCCAATGATTAACAGAAAATAATAATTAAAACTAGTACAAATTTCAGTACTTCTGAAAAACCGTTCGCCGTATTTCAATGCAAATCAAATCATCATATGGGGAACACTGGGGAACTGACAGCTCTTGAAAATTAAAAAAATGACACTAGCACTTGCAAAAAAAATCAAACTTGACATCACCTTCCATTCCTTTCAACTGGGTGATAAGACCCAATTGAATATCTATTTTGTCATGTGAGACCCTTTATCTCTACTCCCTTTATCTCTACATAGGTTTCATCCTGGTAGGTGAACGGATATCAACCTGTGTTGCTTGAGCCAATAAATAAGCGAAGTCATCGATAGGGGAGGCCAGCTTGATGTGGTATACACAGATTTTTCGAAAGCTTTTGATAAATTGCCGCACAAGCTTTAATTGCACAAGTTAGAGTTCATGGGCTTCAATGATCCAGCATTGCGACTTATTGCTTCTTACCTGGGCAATCGTTCTAATATGTTTTCTACAATGGATTTAAGTCTGACGTCTACACTGCATCGTCGGGAGTGCCGCAGGGCTCCAACCATAGACTTCTGTTATTTTTGGTCTACATCATCCCCATCTTCGCTGTGATCTTTTGGAATATGCTGGTGACTGGAAATTGTACTGTTGTATCCGGGGTCCGGAAATCGTCTCTATATTGCAGCCTTCTCTTGATCTGCTCGCGGGGTGGAGTCGGAGCTTCGGTATCCCGCTAACCGTCGACAAGTGCTGCTTTATGAGTTTTACTACAAGGCACACTCCGTTTCGTTCAACCTATTCCATTGACGGTGTTCGTTTGGATCGTGTTGATTTGTTCAGGGACCAGAGAGTGTGGTTTGATCTCAAACAGTCATTTCTGCATCATATCGATGTGACTACTGGAGCTGCTGTTCGAATGTTGGGGTTCATCTATCGCTGCGGTGGTCCATTCAACAACAACTTGAATACCTTGAGGGCACTCTATAATGCTTATGTGTGCAGCCGTTTCGAATACTGCACCTTGGTTTGGTATCCGATCTACGTATCGTCACAGCTGCTCATTGAGAGGGTACAAAGGAGGTTCCTGAGGTGCATGTTGTTCAGGCGAGAGGGCACCTATCCTCCGAGGTGTATGGTGTAGGACATGGTGTATCAAGTAAGGCTTGCGGCGAGTAACCTATAATCCTTACAAAGGAGGCGGGAGCTTTGCAGCGTCACCTTTGGGCGTAACATCTTCTCGGGGAAAATTTACTGTCCATTTCTATTGGCAAGTTTAGCAATAAATGTCCTGAGAATGTCATCCCGTCTTGGCTACAGTTTTCAGAGTTCCTGCCGGTATTATTTTGTTATACTCAACTTTTGCGGACTATCTGTTATTAGTGTAAACTGTTGGGCATTAAATATTATTATTATTATTAATATTAATAATACGTTCCTTTTATATTTTTTAATTGTTCATATATTTGCCTGTAAGAGTTTTGGGGAATAATAAATTTTAACCTGATGTGTAACTTTGGTGATTCTTGCTCAAGTGTACCTTAACAGTGGTATTAAAATGTGTGGATTGAAATAAATATGAGAAAAAAACTCAATAAAACAATCATGAACATTATTTTATTCGTGATACCTATGTTCTTGACTCTTTAATGTGGATCTAAAATCAAGAAATAAAAACGAAGGTAATACAACAGAGAAGCGAAGGAAAATCTAGGAAGTGAGGACAATTGTTTTTTAATTAAAAAAAGTGTCTCGACATGGATTTGAACCAAGGATCCCGGGTATGGCGGGGTTGACCGATGTTGACCGCATCATAACAATGAAAAGAGAAACATCTCACCTCTGCTTCTCTGGTAGGTTCAAGAAACCGCTTGTATTTACTAGTAATTGTTTATTTTTTTCTACTTATGACCTAATGACATATTTACAAAACTACTCGACCAAACATTCGAAGCCGTATAAAACATCAACAACAAATCCGTATACCTATGTGGACATTTTTACTCATTAAAAACTTCTCTGCATGAATTCAAAGGATTCCTTTGTCTCTCTTTGCAACTAAAAAAATACACTCATAGCGTGGCAAAGAGAAAAAATAAATAAAACGGAGGGCCGCAAAACTGCATTCGCTCCGGCCGTCGCGATATATTTATTTGCCTGCCTGTCCGCTTTCTCGGCTGGCTCGTTGGCAAGACCTTCTAAGTCCAAGTCTCGTGTAACGAATGGCCTCCCTTATCCTAGAACAAAACCGGACTCCGTGTTCCCTGATTTATACTTTCAACAACCTACTTTTAAGAGGGAACGGAGGGAAATTTGTGAGAGAAACACAAACTCGGAATATCGGCCAATGACGACGACAACGCCAACGGCACTATTTTTTTACAATCGTATCATCCCACCCTTACAAACTCGGGCTTTTTTCAAGAGCTATTGTATTATTTTATGCAAATGTTATAAAGATAGTCAGCGTATTTAAAGGAATAAAATGTGCTGTTGTTATGGTTGTGAATGTTATTAACAATAGCGGCTTATTGTCAGCGATTAAATTTAAAATTAGTTAGCAAATTTGTTTTCCAGAGAGCCAATTAAAATTTTAAATAAAAAAGAAAAACCAAAAGTTTAATAGTAAATGATACAAAATGTACACAATAGATAATTTTGTTTAATTTAAATAAATATGCATTGACTCAAACAAATCTGTTCAGTAGATGCAAAGAAATATTTCTTTGCGAATAAAAATTCTTGGAATTTGTTTGGAATATTTGTTTGGTACAAAGAACGTTTATTTCTGTTAAACAATTAATGTTTATAGTTAAAATTTATAATTTGTATATTATATGGTACGAGATTTAGTTCAATTAGTTTAAATAATTCGTATGGTGTTTTCGTGAAAGAATTCAAGTCGGCTATACGGCCTGGAGTTTGCAGCGAGACCGTACAGTGCGTATCGACGGCTTCATGCTAGTGTTGGGCGGGTAATCGAGTAGTCGTTACTTTGTAATCGTTACTTTATGATACCCGAAGTACCGATTACGTCATTTCTAAAGTAATCGTTCCTTTTACTTTAACGGGTATTTTGTATGATCGTATGATCGTTAGTTACACTTACACAATAATTTAACTTTCCACCTTAACAAAAACAAATTATATTACATACTGTTTTAAGTTTTATGATTCAAATATCTTTCTATGAATTTAGTTAGTATTAAAAAAGTGATGCAAGAAATACCATCAACACATTAGGTACTTAAACTATCAATATTGCCGCTAATAAAAAAATCCTATTTGCAATCAAAGAACGCCGCACGGGCGGTGAGACCTTTGTCGGCCTATCCCAGCGCGACAACACTCTGTCGATAGGCACCGGCAAGGCGCGACTGTATACCGAACCGGGTAGTAACTACTTCCTACATACGGTTCCGTATACGTACGATTTCGTTACAATGTAACGAAATAGCTTTTCGGGTAGTAACGATTACTTACGTACGGTTCCGTATACGTATGATTTCGTATTTCGTTACATTGTAACGAAATACGAAATCGTTACAAAGTAACGAAATACGAAATCGTTACAATGTAACGAAATAGCTTATCGGGTAGTAACGATTACCGAGATACGAGTTGGTATTTCGGTACTAGTAATCATTAGCGCTTAGCGGGTAGTAACGACATACGAAATTGGGACTTATCTGGTAGTAACGAAATATGTATAGGTATAGGTATAGGTATAGGTGACTGATTATAATTACCGTTCTTGTTCTTAGTGTTCGTAGTAGATTTAAGTATTTTAATTAAGTTGCCAATTAGGCACAGGTTAATTAGGATGTCACATTATGATATCTAACAACATTTTGATTGAAACGAAATAAATAGGCAGTGTGGGTGAAGTCGATCGGGCCCAATGGGCGGCGTGTTCATACAGGCAGTTATATGAATACGTACTTTATTGGCAGTTTGCAGGAAAATTAAAAAATGTCTTAGAATATACCTCTGTTATAACGTTTTAATTTGTATTCGCCGAATATTAGTATATAGCTAAGTACCGTTTTATGAATACAAAGTTTTCAAAAACATAAAACTTTTTATTTTTTATTTACTTATTAGTTTTTAAGTTGTCAATAAAAATATATACAAATTTAATATTAAAAGCAAGAAAGTATTCAGAAAATTATAATAAAGTACCTACAGTTGATGTATCCTATTGATTACAAAGTAACGATTACAAAGTAACGATGACTACACCCAAAAGTAACGATTACATACGAGTACGCAAAAGTAACGAAATTTCCCAACACTACTTCATGCTAGCCCACTACCGAGCGAATTTCATGGGCACCGACCGGTTTGTTTGCTCCGGCTGGATTTGCAAATATCCCGCAAGCGCGGTACTACTACACAATGACCAAGCCCCCGGTTGTATCTAAGAGCGAACTGACAAATATTTCTGCATTGCAGCTAGTGGTCAACAGACGCTAGTACTCTGTAGAGCACTAAAACAACAAAATTTACAAAAAAGACAACAATGCATTTGGCGCAGAATTTATTAGCTGAACTGTCGCAATTGTATCGATAAGGCTGAAATAAAGAAATCTGGAAGGCGTACAGTACAAGCAAAGTGAAGCTAGAAAACCTTAGAAACTATAAAACTTTTTAAAAATTTCAATTACTTTTCCGTTGGTATGAGCTGAACCAGAACGTTGCGACTCAACTCTCAAAATGACGAAGACTCACTGCTTAGGCAATCATTTCTCAAAAAAGGACGCAATTTTAATCAAAAGATTATTGACAAGTTTCTTGCTTCTCAAAATCGCAATATGGACGTTCTCTTTACATCAGTTATAATGTTGTTAAACCATAAAGCAAGGCCAGAAGTTAGTTAATTTTATTACATATATGCATGCAAATATAATGTTACAAATTTAAATTACGAAATATGTAGTAATATATTATGACAAAAGGGATTTGAGGGCATGGGATGTAGCAAAGATAACGACAATTGAAAAAAAATTAAGGAGTACTTTTTTTAGTTAGCATGTTTTACAGAAATGGTACCAATAAACCCCTATATTTCTACAGCAGGGCTCGTGCCACTGAACAAAAAGCAGAAGTCGGACGTTTGTGATGAAAACATTGCACAGGCACGACAAATCCAACCACGCACTTTATTATCCTTTGTACTTTAGTATCCATAAAGATGGTGGTAAAACCATAGACAACTTTTAGCTTTATTAGGTTTGATTTTGACAGATTTAAAAGACTTTTTGCTTCTGATTCAAGTCCAGCACCATACTTGTTTGGCTATAGATTTTTCTATTTTTATTTTTTGAAGTGTTTTGGAGCTAAAAACATAATAAGAACATATTGTTTTATTTAACTGTCATTATTTTGGTTTTTGTTTCACTTGTCCGACCGGTCGGCCTTGGCTGTTCATTTTCACGTACAAAATATATTCAAATGAAAAATATGGAAAAATAGAAGTAACTCAACATATTCAAACAGTTCAGGTTCGTGTTGAGAATGGTTTTCATTTAAAAATGCCAGTTGCCCGAAAAATCATGATAAATGAAAACTCTTGGTTTGAAGTGATATGTCGAAAAAACGTTGACTTCAGCTTCGATTAAATTTTTGCAAAAACAATCCTAAATAGTAACATACATATAATAGTAACATTAGTCTAAACTTAACAGATAAACAACAAATGCGGTACAACGTAATTGAAACCGAAGAAAAGACTATCTTAAATATTAAAATCAAGTTCCAAACGTCTAACTCAACTGCTTTTTCAGTAAAGACAATAAAAACGATGTTTCAACATTTCACCCTGTGTAGGTACGAAAAATCAGCCTGTCTACCACAACAAATATAAGAATAATATTTTTTTTTTTTTTTTTTTTTTTTTATTCAATAAGAGCATTACAATCTAGTCATAATTGACTAATGAGTAACTTAATTCTAACTTATTTTACTAGTGTAACTTAACCTAACAGGCACCCATCGATGTCTCTCAGTTAGTCCTGGTATACTGGGCACGTTTTTCTCGCGCACTACGTAGCACTGACTCTGCTTTTGGAACTAACACCTACAACTAGCACTTACTCTGCTTTTATCACTATCTCACATTCACACTAACTCAAAAGGCTTCTTTCTCTTGAGTCTTCTGACTAATGCGGTGTTGTCGAGGAGCTGGATGGCCTCAACGTTCACGTGATGGTGAAGCCTTTCCTCGTGACTTCTTGCTAATTTTTGGATTTCTTTGCAAACAAACTCCATTTTAAGGTCCTTGTGGAGATCATCATTCCTAATGTACCAAGGCGCATTGACAATGCATCTCAATACTTTATTTTGGAAGGTCTGGACAATTTTAATGTTGCTTTTTTTGGTGCAACCCCAGAGTTGAGCACCATACGTCCACACGGGTTTTAGAATTTGCTGGTACAAGAGAAGCTTATTATGTACTGACAGCGTAGAGTTTCTTCCTAGCAGCCAGTACATCTCTCTATAACGGATTCCTAGTTCCTCTCTTTTCTTTTTGACATGGGCTTTCCAGCGGAGCCTGGCGTCTAATGTCATGCCGAGATATTTGGCTGTGTTTGCGTACGGTACTATTTGGTTATTAATAGTAACCGGGATGTGTTGTATTTTCTTGTTCGTGAAGTCAACATGTACTGACTTGAGTTCGTTCAGTTTAATTCTTTTTTTCTTTGTCCAGACCTGAAAATGACCAAGAGCTGTTTGGAGTTTTCTCGTCGTTTCTTCATTACTGTTCCCAACAGCTAGGATAGCCGTGTCGTCAGCAAAAGTTGCGACAGTATTATTTTCTAGTAGGACCAATAAACCCCTATATTTCTACAGCAGGGCTCGTGCCACTGAACAAAAAGCAGAAGTCGGACGTTTGTGATGAAAACATTGCACAGGCACGACAAATCCAACCACGCACTTTATTATCCTTTGTACTTTAGTATCCATAAAGATGGTGGTAAAACCATAGACAACTTTTAGCTTTATTAGGTTTGATTTTGACAGATTTAAAAGACTTTTTGCTTCTGATTCAAGTCCAGCACCATACTTGTTTGGCTATAGATTTTTCTATTTTTATTTTTTGAAGTGTTTTGGAGCTAAAAACATAATAAGAACATATTGTTTTATTTAACTGTCATTATTTTGGTTTTTGTTTCACTTGTCCGACCGGTCGGCCTTGGCTGTTCATTTTCACGTACAAAATATATTCAAATGAAAAATATGGAAAAATAGAAGTAACTCAACATATTCAAACAGTTCAGGTTCGTGTTGAGAATGGTTTTCATTTAAAAATGCCAGTTGCCCGAAAAATCATGATAAATGAAAACTCTTGGTTTGAAGTGATATGTCGAAAAAACGTTGACTTCAGCTTCGATTAAATTTTTGCAAAAACAATCCTAAATAGTAACATACATATAATAGTAACATTAGTCTAAACTTAACAGATAAACAACAAATGCGGTACAACGTAATTGAAACCGAAGAAAAGACTATCTTAAATATTAAAATCAAGTTCCAAACGTCTAACTCAACTGCTTTTTCAGTAAAGACAATAAAAACGATGTTTCAACATTTCACCCTGTGTAGGTACGAAAAATCAGCCTGTCTACCACAACAAATATAAGAATAATATAACCAAATAAATGTCACTACGTACTGAATGTAATATACATTCATTTCACATTAAATTGACTTGATATTATCAAAAGTACTAATAATGCATAGGCATCCATAAAGTAACAGGGAGATGATCCAAAATAAGAAGAGTGTACCCTACCACTACCTTTGTTTTAGAGTACTTTGACCGGATACCACGTGACACGAGTGATACGAGTAATTACAAATTTGTACCGTTTTTTTTTCAAAACATGCTAAACCATTGGTTGTGTAATAAACTGATAAAATGCTTCGAATTCCTCCATAGCGTGACATAATTGAATTTGTGGTTTTTGCGGAGTTTAGTCTATATCTGACCAAACCAAAACACAACACTGCATTTTTGTTCTTTATGTTTTATAATCAAATTAATATCTGGAACACAATAGGATTTTATGAAAGAAAACAATGTAATTCCAGTTTATATATTGGCTGCAAATCCAATATAATATGATGAAAGCAATACCAATCGATCTATATTTACGTCCGGTTTTTATTAAATTTTACGTCTTTATTCTACACGAACGGGAAATGCAATAAGCTCAACGTGGTGCATGTTAATAGTAATACGCGCACAATGAATATCCTTGGCTAACTAAAGTAATGAATACATCGGGTCGGGGGGAGGCGGAGATGTCGTAAAAATTTATAGCGTTTAATATTTGACACGCGGTGGAACTATGGCTGCGCTCCGCGTGGCGCCAAGTTTATTAAATTCTGCGTATCGACTATGCGGCAGAATTTCGCATAAACCGAAATATGGAGTTATGGCTTTCGGTACGACAAGAGGTAAAAGAAAATACGTGTAGCCGGGGCGGCTTGCGCTCGACACAGCACCAATACCGACAAGGCATACTTAATTAAGGGGTACATTGGCTGTTTTACGGGAACCGCGCCATTCGAATCTCTATCCTATGGCGACAGCCGACCTTGCCAACAACCACAACATTGTTTGTGGCGTGTTAAATCAGAATTAATGTGTTCATGTAAACGTTACAAGTAAAATTTCATAAGTTTCGAAAATTAATAGTTTCCAGTCATGTGAACGCGATTGCGATAAACAGCACATACATTCGACTGGTATACTTAATTAAACCGACACATGTTTTATTGGTCAATTTTATTGATGTCATAAATGGATGTGTTGATTTCATAAATGGCTGTTTTGATTACTTCAAGCGATATGTATATGAAGTAAAACAACTAGTGCCTATTTGTGAATGTTGATATGATTTATTTGCAAGCGATCGATTTTAGCTTCAATCTAAAACGTATAAAACACAGATTGGCCTGAAGATGGCTTTTATTTGAAACCTGAATACATCGCCTGTTGGACTATATTCTATTGAATCGTCGTCTATTTCTACTTTGCATTTACAACTGACACATCTAACACCTGTTTTTGGTATTACAAATTCAGCAAATTGTAATGCTGTTCTTAAAACCTTTCTCCGTACCTATTTTCAGCATTTTGTTAAGAACTATAAGAAGATGATCACAGTTTGCTTTTTTGCATTGTGAATTATTTGATCATGGCGACGTAAAACAATAGCCTATTGATAGACTCGATGAACAACCGACTCTGGTAAGTTACCGTGCACAATTCTCAATTAAACATCATATCCACTTTTCAGATAAAATACAAGGACCGTGTATATCTGAATAAGGAATTATGTGGAGAATAAACCCGATTTCGAACTATCATGGTATTATACACACAACTAAACGTTGGCTCCATACAAAGAAACTTTTGTTAATCATAAACAACAGTTGTTTTATATATATATATATATCGGTCATTGAAGAAAACCATTGTTTTGACCGGTTGTCTTATGTTAAGATTGTACAATTTTAAATGGATACTAATATTACATAAATGAACATGTTCTTATGAAAGTAATAATATTTTATGTAAAGTAAATCAACTCTCATTTTTCTTTACAACGAATAATTATTTGATAAAAAAATATTTAAAGCCTAATAAATTATTCGTCCGCTCGCCATGTACATAACCATACCTGTTATGGGAAAGTTTTGTAAATTTTCTGAAACATCAATGTTCTCGAATGTAGGTTTTAAAGCGTTTCATCTCTATGTACCTGAATTCTCCGTTATGTTTAGTATCCGCGTGTTTGACATTTATGTTGAACGGCTTCACTAGTGACGTTGGTGAAGCAACTTTGCCACTTTCACTGATGATGCCCTTAATCAAAAGGGCGAAACCGGTCTGGTTTAAATAAATAATTATTAGTTGCAAAAAAAGAGGTGTTTACCTTTACATGAGTACCTACAATTTGCAATATGGATCTCCACCTAATAATATTTTACATTGAATGCAATTAACGCATCCAAAGAAGAATATTGTTATCTTCCAACTAGAGAAGGCACTCGCTGTCCCTTCTTAGTCTCCTTTCCATCAATACTAGAGCTGCTGGACATTTCTACGTCAGGTACATTGACGGTATAATAACACAATCACTGGTGGTGCATAGACATGGATGCGGTTATATAGCCTCAAGGAGATCCTTCTTACAACGAGAAACTGAAGCTCCATCTATCGGCATCCATCTCAATATTTTTAAAACAATGACCTTCTTAAATAAAAACAATCGTTTTTTTAAAGCAAATGTTTAAGTTGTTTGTATTAAAGAAAAAAGCTTATTACAACTATGTGTTGTTTTAAAACAAACAAATTATGTTAAGGATGTTATTTTCTTAGCATGAAATTTAAATCGCTCTCTTACTATTTGCGAAATTGTGTCGATCGCTCAAGAAAACAACGTTTCAAGAAAATTGCGTTTAAATTGTAGATGTGTAAGGACAATCCCAAACTTTTATTCTTGTCCACTAATATTCTTATCGATACCGCTAAAACTATTAAGCTTATCATAACCAATGATATGGCATTTTAAAGACAACTAATGTGCGTATACTAGATAGGAATTTCTGAAAACTATTGAAATATGTACGTATTGGAGGTGATTAAAAGAGGTTTCGATAAGGGAGATATAATAGACTGCGGCGGGCCTCTCGACTTTTGGCTGTTGAATCGTTAATTTTTAGAATTTCTTTCTGAAATTTGTACAGTGTATTCTTTAAATGTTGTGCAATCAAAACATACAATAAAATTTAAAACAAAAAATTATTAATTTTTGAAAGTATTACACCAGAATGTACCCATAAATCAAAACAATAATTTTGTTAAAGCAAATATTTAAGTTATCTACATTATAGACACCCTCGGTCTGAGTCAATGATAACAATCATATAAATCTTAAAAAAATTACATAATGGGATCATTCGGAATTCATGTATATACTTATCGTACAGATAAGTTTGACAATTAATGAGCATATTTCAAGGCTGGTTAACATGGTGCGAGTTACAGACCCGCCAGTAGACAGCAGCTGCCCCTGTGAACTCGCATGGAAAGAAAAGTGACCAGCAACTCGGCTGTTTACACGAGATCAAAGAGGTGCGATCTGCACGCCAGTCTTGCGTATTTTAGTCTTGTTTCAATATGGCTGAGCGGTGAGAAATTGCGATCCTCAGTTTTACAATATTTTTCCACAGTCCGTTCAAACCATGACAGTAGCTGGTATGTAGTAACTGTCATTCTCAACTCGCACGCCATCTCGCATCCTGTAAACCCCGCATTAGTTATAGCCATGGAATATGTGACAGTTAAGGTTGTACACTTTTAATATTTGTTCATATATTTATAATTTTCTCTGTAAAATAGTTTAAAGTGACATTAAACTTGACATGACAGTAACGCCCTCATTTCTATACCTAACCGAATACTTTTCTATTAGTAGTGAAATACATCGTTTTTAAATTGTTACCTGAGTATATGATGGTAATTAAGTACGGATAAAATCGATACTTTGTTTTGCTCTATTGCAAACATTAACGCAGTTGTCGATATTATCCTCTACTTAATTACCGTATATATTTTTTTTTCTGTGAAAATTAGTTTTTATTAACATTTTCTCATTTGTTGGTATTGTCTGCACCGTATAATTAAATTCTTCAGTCTCATTCATTGCGCGCCGTTATTATTTTGCTAGCGCGGTTCAAATAATAAATATAAGCGAAAAGATTTATAAGCAAAGAGAAGAAATGTAAGGCGAGCAAGCACAGAGGAAACAAAGAGAGTAGCCGAGAGATACAAGAGCGCGCACTTTCATTAGATTATTCCATTTGCAGACTTTTCAAAAATAAAGCAGTCGGCGAGCCAAAGATAAAATACTAAAAGCCATTCAACGCAATAAAAAATATAAAGCAAGGCAGTTAATTTTCTTTTCGCAGCGTTGAGGGAGAAGCGGCTGAAGTAAATGTTCGAGTAAACATGATCGCAATTATTTTACATTAAAGCATCAGAGGAAGAGAGCAGATAGCACTGGCAATATAAAAGCTTAAGATATATGGCGAGAATAAGTTTAAATTGCGGTCGGAGCTCATTTTTATTTGAAATGTAAACGCGCAATTTGCTTCCCTTTGTTGCTGATTTATCACGCCACACAGTTCCGGATAACTCCAGTTAAATAGATCTTCTCACCTCCTCCGTTTTGTTCTCCGCCTAGCCGTACAACCGACAAAATAAACACACAAATAAATATACTGGCAACCCGACAGTATTATTACTTAATTTGAAGGAGAGTAAAGTCGAACTGAAATCCAGAAAATGTCCAATTAAGTTTAATGTTCCGTGGAATTTCGCTGGAATTAGGTAAGAATATTTTACTTCACTAAACCTCATTAAGGGCTCAAGGGGGAATTTATAGTAAGACTCGAATATTTTCGTTATAATAGAGTTACCACAAGCCGGTTTGAAATTAAATTACACATTAAATTTGAGAGGCTTTATGTCGTACGAATGGGGTTACATTAAAGTATAAAGAATCTTAAAAATAAATCTTTCGTGACAATGTTGTGGGACCTTACAACAAAAACTTTACAAAGTCGAACAGAACTGGGTGTGTCAGTGGCAAGTGTCTACTCTTTTAATGGAAATAACACAGCTTTAAATAGTTTCTAAAAGTATATTGTGTGATTGGTATTGTTCAAAAACTGCTATTGAGAGTAAGGACGTGATGAGTAACTGAAGAGTGCTACTCTCAAACATTCTGGAAACAAGCTGTACATGACCATAACATAATACACACGTTATATGCTATTTTTTCTACTTTGCAACATTAATTTTTCATTAATTTTGAAAGTTACGGTTGTAATTTTACTATCTACAGTAGCTTTACCGGCAACCGTTGGCAATTGTGGTAAAACTATCAAATACGATTGAGACAAGCGAATAGCGATTGATATGTGAGCGTGATTATTTGACGCTTGTCATTAAGGTTGCCATATTTCTCCAGGCGACGACCGGAACAACCGGCAAAAGGGTTGTTTGGAAAGAAAGACCACGTCCGTTTTCTCAAAAAAGTATATTTATTTACCGTGAATGTTTTTGTTGTCCAAAGATCATCTTCTTTTCGCATACCAATAAAGTTCTTAAATACATTTTTTCTAAGCAACTGTCCACAGTCCACTAAAATTACACCCTTTTCTCGTAAGTAAACCACTGTGTTTTCAGCTTTTTGTTATTGTGATGCTTCGGTAAGGGTCATCCATGAAAATATGCCAAATTTTGATAAATGACGACTACTCTGTTGTAAATATTCTATGGCCGTTTTGTAATATTGGTCGATTTCTACATTAAAAGATACAATTAAATACGAATACCGAAAATCGGTTTTTTATTTTACCAAATTCTTTTTACGTTCATATTTCCAAGAACTGTTCTTGAGCTCTTTGGCCACAATTTGTTGTTTTGACAGAATCTCGCGAATAGTAGACAAGGTGGGAAAGGTAAACAAACAAAAGGCAACGAATGTGCTTTGTGTGATTTTTTTTCTGCCCAGGAAGTTTAATCCAAGACCTTCGAGGAGTCTTTCGATTAGATTTTCTTTGGGGAAGTTTGTTGTGGGGTTCCCTCTTCCAAGGCTTGCTTCCCTCCAGGAGGTTAATGCTAAACATTCGAATAAAATAAGCGAGGCATCTTGGTCCCCTTCATTGCAAAACTGCACAGATGATCTTCTTTTAGAAGTTGTATAGTGTGAAGGTTGCAGGTGCTTCCTGAGGCTGCGCTGCCCGGTAATAAGTCCGGTCACCATTTTTACGTTGTTCCTGCTGGGTTTTATCACCTCAGCGGCTATATGCTTGAGGGTTTCTTCAATAGTATTATGTCGGTGCCCTGTCAAGTTTTCCCAGCGGTCGGTGTGTTTTTTGATAGCCCAATCTCGCACATCTGACTTGATTACGTTGCACTTTGATATGCCTATTATTGGTTCTGGTCCAATTCTGGTCTACTCGATTCTTTTTTGGCCAGTTTGTTGGCACTTTCGTTGCCTTCCTCCCCTTTGTGTCGTGGCAACCACTGTAGGGTTACTGTGTTTGCTTCTACCAGTCTCGTTAGGGTTTGGAGGCATTCCTAGGTTATTCTGAATTGGATTTTGTACCTGTCAAAACCTGTGAGGGCTGCTTAGTGTGATGATTTCTTATAGAGTTGTCAAATCAGGCCAGATTGTGAGGCGACATGTCCGTATAGCAACCCTACATTAATAGTACCTAATCATGGAATACAAAAAGTTACTAAACGATTGTAGTCGTTTCGTTATGAGTTTATAACGAACGCAAAGTAGAAAATAGTATATTATAATACAAGTTTTATAAGACAAAAATTGGCGCACGAGTGCGACAATGCGTCTTATAAAACGTGTGTTACATACTATTTTTTCTACTTTGCGACATTAATTTTACATAAATGTCAAAAATTGCGGTTGTCATCTTACAATCTAGTGTAATTTGTTTCTTCAACAGTTGGTAGTTGTAGTAAAATTCACAAATACGATTGAGGCGAGCCAATAGCGATTCAGATGTTAGCCTTACTTGATACTTGACGTCAACTAAAAGTTACTGAAAGTTTGTGATCTAGTGTTTTCATAACGACACCGAAAGCGGTTTCGTTATGAGCTTATAACGAACGCAAAGTAGAAAATAGTATATTATAATACAAGTTTTAAGTTGTGGTAAACCAAACAAATACGATTGACGCGAGCCAATAGCGGGTGATATGTCAGCATTATTTGACGTTTGGCATCAATATCACCAATCTTTAGTGTTTTCATAACGACACCGAAATCGGTTTCGTTATGAGTTTATAACGAACGCAAGGTAGGAAAATAGTATATTAGAATACAAGTTTTATAAGACAAAAATTGGCGCACGACGAGCGTAGCGAGGAGTGCCCAAATGGAATGAGTGCGCCAATACGTCTTATAAAACAAGTATTATATACTATTTTTTCTACTTTGCGACATTAAATTTACATACATTTCGAAAATTGCGGTTGTCATCTTACAATCTAGAGTAGTTTCATATTCAACAGTTGGTAGTTGTAGTAAAATTCACAAATACGACTGCCGCGAGCCAATAGCGATTGAGATGTCAGCGTTATTTGACACTTGACGTCAATATAATCAATCTTGGAAACTAAAAGATACCAAATGTTTGTGACCTAGTGTTTTCATAACGACACCGAAACCGGTTTCGTTATGAGTTCATAACGAACGCAAAGTAGAAAAAATAATATTATTATGTACATATAGATGCAGTACGTAGTATTGTTGGGTATGACATAGTTGGGTATTCCGGGAATATCATGGCGTTGTGGAAGACAAAATGTTGAACACTTCCGGGAATATCGTACATCTAAAATAACGTTTAAAATCACAGTTTACCTAAAATGCACTAAAGTGTAGAAATGTCATATTCAAACTGTCTTCTTCATATTCGAACCACTAACCATAAATTACGAAACAACAAGCTAAACATAGCACTAATGGTCATGAGATACACAACAGGTGTATTCTTGCATACACACGCATGAATACACACCACTAATTATCTCAATAGTAAATAATTAATGTGTCAGACATAAGAAGTATGGCATATTTCAAGGTGATCAAGGTGTGGTTTAATGATTACAAGATTTGAACCAGAACCCTGACAAACCGAATTAAAAACGCTGTAAAAATTGAATTTTGCTTTGGCCAAAAGGGTTGCATAGACGATTTTCAAAAATGGTCTATTTTTGTGTGTTGCTTTTAATGTGCGATAGAAAATAGACCAAAAGAAATTGAAAACTGTTAATAGTTCTATGGAACGTGGTTCCAAAATTTAACAATCTATATAAACACCAATGAATAAATTAACAATTATGTAACAAGTATAGTAAACAGACCGATTGAATATAGAGGTTTTCAAACACACGAGCGATACTAGTTCGTCAATTGTCGACGTCACGAGTTGGCATTGGACGTTTTATGATAATTTATGTCGTTTGACAGTGACAGGACTTGATGACAGAATGTTTTGATGGGACGTTTTATTGTTATATATTTTCGATTGGATATAAAAATCATGACGAGCACATAATTAAGGATATAAATCGCGAGCATGAAGTTTACACGCGAGCCTTAGGCGAGCGTGTAGTCATGTCATGTACGAATACGAAGTTTTATCTACGACCCATAAATTTCATTTTATGCAAAATATTTTATATGTATTTGTCAGTGATGGCGAGGCGAACTGTCAAATAACTGTCATCCCCGTAGGTATTGACAAACTTTTACACTAGCGTTGTATAATCATGATTGATTACAGTTCGTTCAAATAATGAGGTCATTATTTGAACGAATTGTCATTATTATACAACGCTAGTTTCATTATAATCATTGGCGCGTATAATGATGGGGATTATATAGGTTGTGTTCCAAAAAATTAGGCATAGGTCTATAGAAACTAGCGTATCACGCGACATACTGCCAACGTCGGTTGAGTGGGGCAGCCAATTATAGTGGGACTGCCGACTGGTGGGAGAAAACTAGCGTATCACGCGACAGCACTGCCAACGTCGGTTGAGTGGGGCAGCCAATTACCGTTCTTTCGTAAATGCTATGCCTAGCGTTCGGGGAAACGTACGGTATAGTCATAGATACGTATGCAATGAACTTATTATATGTCGTAGATAAATTATCAAATACGCTAAGAGAAGATCGTTTACTCAGTTGCTTTTTATAATAAATTTTCGTAAAATATAAATATTTGTAGACTGGCTCTAAACGAGTTAAGTACACGTAATTAATTGTCATAAATTTATATACAGGTAAAATTAATGCCGGCCTCGTTTATGATACCGGAACACCGAAAGAATAAATTCCCTAAAGGCGTTGCAATAAATCTGGCCTTAGTCGTGAGATGGCATTGCAGACGGGGTTGGTAGGTTTCGGCTCACGACAGAGGGCGGCCCATATCCTCTAAATGCGACCTTTAATTTCAGGAACAAATCCCGACCCAGCAAAGCACCGCAGGTCGACTGCCAGTGTCATGTTGATAGACTATTGTGCGGCGACAATAGGTTTATCACGGCCTATTGTCATCAGCGCCTCTTTGTATCTACCGCCGGTCTCTGGATGTCGCGTCGTCCCGTTCCTCTGCAACATTTGCTTTGGACTGGCGATACAAATCATCTGCTGAGAAATCTTCGGTACCGGTAGCCAGCCACCCTGGAAGCTAGCTGACTGTGACATTGTAGGGGAAATTATAAACCAAATAATTTAGCCGGTATTGTAGCGTATTTGGAACAGCGCGCCTCCTTCGCTTCTAAGCAAAAAGATTAATTGTCGACTAATGAATTATTCAATTTTCAAGATTAATTTCACTTCTTCGCGCCTTTTTAACAGATGACTGTAATTTTATGTTTTCTTTGTTAGCAAAAATTATGAATATTTGATTAGGTTTAATAATCACAATTAGAACAAAAATATTTTTGTTTAGATACCTATTATCCCTGTTGATGAAAATTTTATCTTATTAGTACCCTTAGAGTTATCCATTAGTTACCATTTGAACCAATAAGAAGTCTACAAGATGCATAAATGAACAAATGAACTTTATTTATTTTAATCAAATGTATTGAAAATGGTGATATACAGTCGGGATGTAAATTTTTAAATAACTTAATAATTACAGCCACAACCTGGATTAGAACCAGGGACCTTTGTGTTGCTAGCACAATGCTCTCACAAACTGAGCTATAGGGACCTATTGCTTATTTATTTTACTATATTATTTCCATAACAATCGTTTTGGGATAGATCACAATACACAACAATACATTGTATTATGATAAAAAATAACATAATTTTAATCACTATCAACAACTATGTTAATTATTTGCTTGAACAGAAGCAAAACTCATTGAAATGATTATTGGGAAATTAAAAGAACTAAAATTGAAAGAGTAAGGTCTATTAAATAATCACGACATCGATGTTTTAAATACCATAAAGTGTGGGCATTCAAAAATTTAGCTAACTGCGATTTTTATTTGCAGATTGGTTGCTATATGTCAAGAATTACTTGACAATCAAACAAACTGTGGTTTGACTAGACGCAAAAAGATATACAGGGTGTTTACGGTCTTGTGATTTTATTTCCAAGGGGTGATAAAACATTCTAAAAGAAAGCCATTAACGTAAAAATGTCTTAAGAAAAGTTGCATAAGAGAGATATTACTGTTTATTTTCTAGGGGGTGATTAAACACCTTGAAAAAAGTTATTATACCTAAAGTGTGAGCGGAGGTGACCGAGTGGATAAGGCGAATGCCTTCCACTCAGAAGTCCAGGGTTCAAGCCCAGGTTAGGCAGGGGATTTTTCAAATACTCCGTCTCCCCGATTGCCGCACAGACAAGCCAATGGCTTTGTGAACATGGCAACATCTCCTAAAAAAAAAAAAAAGAAAAAAAAAAAACGGTTGATCAACTACTCGTACAAAGTAAATCTAAATTCAAACGATTAAAAGTTATCATTGAATTTTTCACTAAGTAGGTTGATGTTACTAACTTTTCCCATCTGTCAAACTGTTTCATCAGTTGTTACTGCTCGGTTGGTTTGACATAAATTCTCCCGAATAAATTCTAATAAGGAAAGTAAAAAATGGTCCTTCGCACCAATAGTGAATACGTTGACATGTTATTAATTTATGGAAAAGTACGCCAGAATTCTGCTGCTACCAGTCGATTGTATGCTGTACGGTTTCCTAACAGATCAACATTTCTATTCCCCAAATTATTTGCCGTTCTAGTAATCCGTGCACGAGAAACTGGTGAGCTGCAAGCACGTCAAGATCGGGATGGTGAACCTGGCCGACCCCGACGAATTTTGGATTCCGAAAAACAAATCTTAAATCTTGTTGAAGAACATTCTTCTTATAGTACTCGACAAATATGTCGCCAAGTAGATGTCTCAAATCGAATTGTCTGGCGAACAGTACGCGAGGATAAATTGTGTCCTTACCACCTACAACAAGTACAGGCTTTGCAACTTGAAGCTCATCCTTTACGTTTACAATTTTCCCTTTGGTTTCTACAAAAACACGCTGAAATTCCAGGCTTTTCTTCCATTGTGTTGGGTACTGATGAACCAACGTTTACACGTAACGGCATAAATAACTGTCATAATACTCATATCTGGGCTGTCGATAAACCACATGCTGTTTGTCGTAATAATAAGCACAGATTTTCGATAAACGTTTGGACCAGACTGGTCAACGGACAACTTATTGGCCCATATGTGTTGCCAAATCGATTGACTGGAAATGATTCTCTTTTTTTGCACAATCATTTGATGGAACTATTGGAGGAAGTTACTTTGAATGTACGTCGACAAATGTGGTTTCTTCAAGATGACGCACCGCCGCATTTCAATCGTTTAGTTCGCCAACATTTAGATAATGTGTTTGAAAATAAGTGGATCGTCGAGGTGGACCTGTTCCATGGCCTCCTCGATCACCCGACCTTAATCCCCTGGGTTTTTCTATTTATAGGGCGTTATGAAGGCCATGGGTATACACCAACGAAATAATTGATGTAGATGATCTTCGTAACCGCGTTGAGGCAGCTGCGGCGACAATTCGACGGCAAGAACAAGGCCTATTAAATTATGGTAATTCATGGATACGCAGAGCGAGACGTTGTGTTTAACAACACGGCGATCATTTTGAATAACTAGAGTGAAATGGATTCCATAAAAAAAACTAAAAAACATGAACCGTTTTTACTATGTTTAATCACCTCTTGAAAATAAAATTACAAGACCGGAAAAAAATCCAAAATATATTAGATTACACTAAATAAAAAAAAAATTCCGGGATTTTTATGTTGAAAAAAATACGACGAGTCAAACAAATGTTTCTGGTTGTGCGTTAATGAAGATCTAAAAAAAAAAAACGCTGAAATACGTGCCAATATGCCGAATTGTACTTTCTCCCCTGTCCCCTGAGTACGGTACATAATTACATGTATAATTAAATTATTCGTATACTACATTGCAAAGCTAATCTTTTCTATGTTCGCCAGTTTAATTCAATTAATCACATGGGCTTCAAGATCTCATCGGGTTAATTAAATTTCTTGCGGTTGTCGTTTTCTAACGAGAAGCAACTATTTATCACTGGAGGAGTGGGGGAACACGAGGAGGGGTTCGTTTTTGGTCTTGACCGAGCGCGGATTCGGGATCGCCTATTCCGGCATCCATTATATCAATCTGATTAAATTATTCTCTGCCGATAAGCCGAGTAATTAAGGAAATGATCGCTACTCGTTCGCTGGCCGATCACTTGCAGGCGGTCTGTTTCAAACATGAGCCAGGACTACGGTCGCCGCCCGGGACTCTGACGTAAAGTTGTAATTAATCAGGAATCGTAGGACTTCCATCGCACGAACGGCCTTTGTCAATATTGGAAAGGATTGTGCGGTACTTTTAATGGTCGGAATAAACGTTTATAGTATCATTAATCTGTCTTATTGTCTGCTGTCTGCCTAACGTGTATATAACGTTTAAATGGTTTTCATAACACTTTTTCTGAACTACGCTATTGAAACTGTACTGCACTTGAAAGTGCATATATTTTATACAGGGTAACAAAAAAGTGGTATCAAAGTGTAGAGGTAGGTAGTACATATAATAGGTAATAAAAAGTATACCGGGTGATTCAATTTCGATGCTCACCATGGGGATCTCGCTTATTAGTGGAGATAGAGCCTATGTTTAAATTTGGCAAAGTTTCGGTATTTTGTGTTGATCAATTATCTGAAAAGAAATTTAAGCTATCATTTATATTTTGCAGATATCCGCAAAAAAACTGAAATGTTAAGATAACGTTTTTATTTTTTTATTCAAAACCAAGAGTAGCTAGACATTTGAAACAAAAACATTCTACAGGTACATTTTTAATTTGTTTTAATATTTTTAATTTAATTTTTTTAAATAAATTAAATTTTTTTAATTTTTAATATTTTTTAATTTGTAATAACATCAGAGATGGCAGCGTAACCATGGCCAACTTTTGTTTTTCTTATGGGCGCCATGTTGAATTTTGGCATTTTCCGATAGTCGTATTTTTCCCATTTCCGCAATGTATAACATGTTGCCATTAGTTTTTAAATAAATAGCACAAAAATACGAAACTTTGCCAAATTTAAACATGGGCTCTATCTCCATTAATAAGCTAGATCCCCATGGTGAGCTTCGACATTGAATCACCTGGTATACCAACAGCGAAAAAACAAGTCTGAATTAAAGAAAACACTTATTAGAAATATACAGGATGTCCCACTATTTTCAGTGCAAAAGAAATTTTTAGAAAGTAAATGTCATTCTGCGTAAAACTTTTCATATGGACCTAATTAACTGTTTTTTAAAATCCTTAAAAAGTAAAAACTGCCATTTGAAATATTACCAAAACAAGAAAAAAATAATAAATAAAATGCATATCAAACAATACGAAAACAGAAATAACACAATGAATTCCCATAACAACAATAAAAGTAAATAAATTAAAGTAATGAAATTAAAATAATAGAAATTAAATTAATAAACAAATGAACCAACAAACAAAATCCATAAGAAACTTTGTTGTTGTTTATCTACAAGTAAATGTCATTCTGAGTAAAAAGTTTAATGTCGACTTATTGGTTTTTTTTATTTCTAACGAAGTTAGAGCCGTTTAAAGTACAGTTTTTTATATGTATTTCAAACGGCAGTAAATTTATAGGGAATAGAGAAATCAAATAAGTCCATAAGAAACTTTTTACTCAGTGTGATATTTAATATCTGCAAAAAAGTTCAACTTAGGGCTTTAGAGTCAAAGTTCAGCGAAATTCAGTCAGTGGAGTTGGTCTACAATTATCAGGAGTCTGAGTCTAAGGTATTTTGTAAATTGAGATAGGAGTAATAGGTTTGTTCGATCAGCAGTAAAAACAAATCGGTATTCTTCTACACATGTGCAATGAAGGGCTTTGAAGGACAAATCACCAGTGCGCACGCGCAAGAGAAAGAATAAGTGCTTTATGCACTTACTTTAGTGCTGCTTGAACAATTGTATTTAGTGTTTACTAGTTTCATTTTTTTGACTCAAATTAATGCAGCGTTTATGATAATCATGCCAATTCTGTAAGGCAAGTTGCTTACTACCAAATTGAAAAACTGGCTAAATTTCTTAGAAACGTTAAAATAAAAAATGGTATTCTGTAACATAAGCAGTGGTTAAGGAACTTAGGGGATACTTACTTTGTGTTTTACCTATCTTTAGTGGATATTAGCACGTAATTAATTTTTACGTTAATTGTAATGTTAATGAATAAAATTAAACGTTAATGTTAATTGGCTTCCATAGCCGGAGTTGAGTGTGCCGTGTCAGAACTTTAGTTTTGTATATCAAGTAATATGGTTTTTGTGTAATTCTATACCCCCGAAAATTCTGTTATTTTATAAATTAGCGTATTTTTAACTTCTGTGTATACAGCACAAAAGGTACTGATCAGTTGATCGAATGTTTTTTCCAATATTCTTATACGGAATCTTATGAAGTCGTTAACAAGGTTGTTAACGGAAGTCGTTAGCGTAACAACTGCGTAGAGTTAGCCTGAATATCGGGTTAATTTATTGAGAAATGAAAGGTGTGTTAAAATTACTAGGTACTTCATGAATTTTTTTGTCTTCAAGATTAGTAGGTATTTTATAAGGTCGCATAAAGGGTCGTTTTTCTTCTTTCTACAGGGTGAAAGGTTGAAACCTTGTTATTATTTTGATTTAAAACGTATTTGAGAAATCTATGTGTCTGTCCCATTTCTTTGTTACAACTGTCTGCTGCGTTTTGAGTAAAAACAAAAACAAACTGTTGTTTTTATATTTCATCTTGTGTGCAAACAAAAATCAGCCTGTATACGACGATACTATAAAATCTCTACAGTCCACTTCGACTGAAACCAAACCGTTCACCAACCGTTCATTTCACGTTAAATAGCATACTATTGGATTGAAACGTTCTGTTATTGCAAATATGGTATGGTAATCTCCAAAGAAGAAACAATAGAAATAAGTTCTTTTTATTGAGTTTTCTCTTGATTTTTTTATTCCATGCCGAACCGAGTGAGTTTTCGCTCTTTTAGATCCTAATTAGTTTCGTCTGAAACTTTTCTTCATTTACGAATTACATATTGTACCTAAATGGTACCATCTAAATGAAAGTGAAAGCGAATATAATCAGAAAACAAATCACTTCAGGACATACGATTATTAAGATCTTTTTGTTTGTTTAGATGAGTTCTACTAGTACCTGAATTTTGCACTACCTTCTTTCAACATCCTGTATAATTAACTGATTGTACCAAAGCATCTAAGTAATCAAATCAATATTGCCACCGTTCAGATTATCTAACTTCATCATCATAATTTACCTTTAAAACATAGATTACACCAACACTTTATTAAATTTACTACATGCCATGGTTAGATTGGTTTGTAATTTTAATCACTTAGTACAACCTCTTCGTATGTAAAAAAATGATTGAAATTCAATTATTGAAAGTACTAGTTGTTTACTGCTTGTCGCTCAGTATAATATGATAGACCGAAAGTATTTTTAAACGTAGAATAACAAGTAAATCAATATATGCGCGGAAGTCTACTATGGTAATTGATTCTGTACTTGAAATAGTCACATTTCAATTTACGTAATGGAATACAACTAAAAAAACAGACAGCAAGCCATAATATCGTTATTTAGTAGTATGATTGAAAGAAAACAAAAAAGTAATGATATATTCTACTGCCCAACTACTAAACTGGGGCAATGAAACGGGACAATACGTACAGTACAGTGAGTACAAATTACCTACTGTTTAACATCGTCTATCATAAATTGTGACGAAATGTTGTCAAAAAGTCATAGCCGGAATGAAGTATGGTGTTAAAAAGAATGATTGTTAGATAGTTCCAGGGCTATCCGAAGAATTCGCTACATAATATGCGTGAACGAACGCCAGATTTGAGAGTCAAAACTGCTTTTTTTTTGTAAATGCTGAGCATCATCAATGAGGGGAAGATTTTGTAAATAACCTCTGGATAAGGTCTGCTGCATACATTTATCTCAGTGGTTATGTTAACAAACAGCACTTTTTATATTAGTCTGAAAATTACACAAAAAACCCTTCATTCTCTAAAAGTAACAACATTGTGTGTTATGTCATGAAGTAAGATAATTGAACCTTTCTTCTTTTTTTTTTAAATGATGAATGGGCTCGATGCCGCGACTGGGAAAATCCCACTTTTCCTGTGGGAACCTCAAAGCAAAAGTAATCAGATAATGCAAGAAGAATTCCATTTGAAATTACTCAAAATATAATGAATTATGTCCCATGATACGTTAGAGATGTTAATATTTCTTGTTACAAAACAAAATGGTATATCTTTAGCTTTCATATGATACCAAAAGATTGTTAAAAAATTTCTATGTTTACTGTACTTTATTCTTCCGGTCCATTGCTTCGATCTTTACAACACTGTCATTAGAACACTAACAGTAATAAATAGAAGGTATAATTATAATAATAAATCTGGAGAGCCTGGTGAACGTGCCCAAAAACAATAAAATACCAAACATGCAGAAACAATTTTGGTGGATGCGCCGGAACTAAAAATATCTGTATGGCAAAAGACGTAACCATCGAAACTACGAACAAATAATACTTTACTTACAGGCCAAAGCGTACAAATTTAACAGTATTTGATGAAAGATGCCGTAGATGAAGACTGCATTTGGTCCATCATATCAAACGTATATAGAGTATACAGGTTGTCTCGGAACTGGTACATTAGAAGTTTCTCATGTTCTATAAATACTGAAAACATGAAATTTTTTTGCGAACTACAATTTACTCGGTCTGAACTCTTCAGCTAAAATATTCTCAAATTAACTGTCACGTCCGGTCACCGGAAGTAAGTATCTTCTTTGCTATTTTAAATGAAATGATATATTTTTTATTTAAATTTTGGTTTCAAAAACGTAGACGTAGACGTATCAAAATACATCATTTTTGATAAGGTTTCCCTATAACTAAATAACACCATTTTTTTAGTTTACAAATTTTTGGGTAACTTAACTATCGCGGTTACGTTTAAAATTGAAAATCTCGGTTATTCTTGAAACTAGAAGTTCTATGATTGGTGATCCAAAACTAGAACCATAACCAAATAATACGATATTTAGTTCATCATGATATCTTACACAGGATGTTCAAAATTTACAACACATTAATTGAATTTTGAAACGAAAAGAACTTTTTTTTTCAAATGGAACGGCTTGTATACCGATAGGCTTTTCGATAGGAAATCTTATTCTCTATCAATCAATATTAGGGTTTCCTATATCTATCTTTAATAGTTTTTGAGATATTGTCAATATGAAAGAATGGAAACTAAATACAAAAGGATTTATTCTTCATTTATAGGAATGTTACAACTTTTGAACAACATCAACAAACAGAAAAATATTGAAAAAGTTTCTTAAAACTAAAATAATATATTTGGGATATCTAACTTAAATTAAAACTTAATTATGGTGTTCGAAATGCTGCTTGTTCTGTTCCAAACATTTTAAAACTTTTGCTGTACTTCTCTCATCGTAGTACTTCGAATTTCTTGTCGCTGAAATCCATTACTGGCAGCTACTACTCTGTTAGTCAATTCTTCTTGAGTATTAACTGGTGTGGAATAGACCTGACTTATCACATGACCGCAGAAATAAAAGTCAGATGGTGTTAAATCTGGTGAGCTTGGTGACCACCGCCAAGGTCCCCTATTTCCGAACCACTTATCGCCAAACATCTGATTAAGTTGAATGGAAACCACATGCGAAGTTTGTGCCGGTGCACCGTCCATTTGATAAAAACAGCCGCGTAAAATATTGAGGGGAGGAGGTTCGCAAAAATTGTTCACACATCCACGCAAAATTTCTAAATATCTATCACTATTTAAATTTTAGCTGTAAATTTCGTATCTAATTTCGTCGCCCATTATTAAATGGAAGTACTCGAAATGGATTTAAAGAAAAATTGACAATATCTCAATAGATATACGGAACCCTAACATTGATTGATAGGGAATAAGATTTCCTAACGAATGGCGTATACAGGGGGTTCCATTTGAAAAAATGAGTCTTTTCTACGTTTGAAAATTCAATTATTGTGTTGTAAATTTTGAACTTGTATAAGATATCATGATGAACTAAACAACGTTCCGTGAGACATCCTGTATAGTATACAGACTATACAGTATACATAACTATTATTCTTACGTATGGTTACAAAGCATTAACTGTAAACTTGTAATGACAGGAGTCGCCATAAAAACAGTCTCAAAATAGACGATAGTAAATTCGATATTCCCGAGTCGATAACGCATCGACCGCAAGAGAAAGTGCTACCAGTGTAAACAAAGGTGGCTGATGACTAAAACGCGTAAGATATATGGAAAACATGGATTTGTAGGGAATGAGACAGATAGTTTCTGTACCTTTCAGTCAAAAACATTTCTGATTTTCTGGAATGCTGTTTGTCAACCTTCTGCCGATATACAGTAAAGAAAGTACGTGCATAATTTGTTCAAACAAACTATTAAAACATGCACTTTATTACCAATTTTGAATGCCTGGTTACTTTTCATCCAACCGTTTAAATAATATTTGTTTAAACAACCAATAATAAAAGAAAATCTATAGACCTCCAGTTGTGAGTACTGTCTCATTTAAAGAGCTTTGAAAAGAAAGCGATCAAAACGCGATCAGATTCGAGCTTCGAGTGCCGGAGCCCAAGCGAATAAATCTGTATTAATCAAATTAGTTGCCAAAGTTTACCTTGCTGATTATCCTGGCACCAAATTATTATTCTTTAGTCGAGGATTTATGTGGGCTCCTATCGCCGTTATTCATACAAACTTCGGGCCGCGTTATCGTGATAAATTATTATAAGTGTGCGAGGGCGAGATTCCCATTCTCGGGCGTAGAGGAATGGCGAGATAAGGAAGAGGAGGGAAGGGGATGGGACAGGGGTGGCGAACGGTCAGGGGAATTGACCCTGTTGAGTTATCGATACGGCCGAAAAGCAGAAGGACTGCACATTGCATACAATAGCACGTCGCGTCGGTCGGTCGGTAGCAACATTTCTGAAATAGTTCGCCGGGATTTATTATTTTATCTGAATGTGAGGTCGCGGCCTGGCCCGATGCTCTTTACGTGCCGCTATCTCCATTCCCACTTTAAATGCGTTTAAGCGAAATAATTATTTAAATTGCCCCGCCCGCCCGTTACATCTGTGGGGTGAAGATCGGCCCCGGGATCTATTGTTTCACAGAATGTGGCCGCCGCCAACCGATGATATTTTACACTGGCCGCAAATTTTCCAAAACCCTCCCAATTTGCATAAAGGTATATTTATAGTAACACTTGTAATTGGTGTGGAAATTCAACAAGGGTGCCGCTTACAGCTTAACTAAATCAATTAAATCTCTTACGTATGTATCTATGTCTCAACAGTGCGATCTCAGAAGATTGTGCCTCTGTTAATGAAGATATTTTAAAACTGATTTCACTCATATTAGATTTCACTCATATCACTCGTATTAGCGTGTATACAGGGTGTTCCATAAGGTAGTACCAACCCAAAACTTATGTTTTTTTTAATGGAACAGCCTATATTTCCGAACAATTTTGAATTTCTCGTTAAATTTTACGCCAATGAAACATTACCTACACTAAACTTTATACTTTTTGAATTGTTGGCATTTTTATGGAACAAAGTAGTATATGAAAAACTCTATATTTCAATAACTGTTTTTTTGCTGAGATAACTAGTCTTCTTAATAAAAAATAGATTTTTCTATCAATAAGTGCTTCTACACCTACATTAACAATTAAACCAGTTAAGTATTTACCTAAAGTACTGCTTTCTCGCATAATTTCATCTTTTTTAAATAAAATAAACCGTTTATCACATCTGCAATTTAGTATTATAATTTGTATTAAAATTTTACTTATACCCTGTAGGCTATGAAAAACTCTGCTAAACAAGTTATTACGGCATCTGTCAGTGGTATCTGTCAACTCTACTTGCAAATAAAGCATTTTTGTTGCATTCGCCAAAAACTCACACCATGTTAATTCGTTCCTCCTGGGAAAAGTTCGCCACATTTCCTAAAATTATGCAAATCTAACTTAACAACCCTAACAATACCACCACCACTGACAGATAGCTTAATAACTTGTTTATAGGTAAAACCACGAGAGCTGGACGTGAGTCATCGATTTCAGCTGTTATTTTGCTGATACGTTACAGACCATTCGCGTCTGTTCTTACGATTTTAAGCGATGACTCACGTCCAGCTCTCGTGGTTTTACCTATAGCACAGTTTATCATAAGTAAAAATTTATTTCAAATTGTAATAATAATTTGCAGATGTGCTAAAACGTTTTATTTTATTTAAAAAAAGATGAACTCATTCGAGAAACCAGTACTTTAGCTAAATACTTAGCTGGTTTAATAGTTAATGTAGATGTAGAAGCACTTACTGATGGAAAAATCGATTTTTATGAAGAAGACTACTTATCTCTGCAGTGGTTTGATTTAGCACTAATATGTACTAATACTTTTTTGTGCAGAACGATACATAGAATCCAACAAGTTAACAGAATACCCTATCTGTTAAAAAAAATAACTTTCTTAGGAAAAACTGTTTGCTACATTTTGTTGCAGACAGTACACAGTACACAATTTGGATATGGTAGGTAAACACGCTAATAGAACGCTTCTTACTTAATCACAATCAAAGCCATAAAAATGCCAATAAATCAAAAAGTATAAAGTTTAGGGTAGGTAAAGTTATTTTTCATTGTCGTAAAATTTTGCGAGGAATTCAAAATTGTGCCCAAATATAGGTCGTTAAGTTTAAATAAACAAAGCTAATAATTTTAAAATGTGCGCCTCGGAGTTCTGTGTATATGAGTGAAATCAGTTTAAAAATATCTTCATTAACAGACGTACAGTTTTCCGAGATCGCACAGCTGAGACAACCTGTACGTAGCTGTATTATATTAGTTAATGTCTGTCTTTAAACTGTAAATTAAATAATTTCGTATTTTGTATAAGTTTGTGATTTTTCATACCCTTGTGCGGTTTGTTTTACCAATTCGTCCTATACTAAGCGGAGATTCCGTATTTCGTGAATGCTTATAAAACTTAAAAAATCTGATGTGGCCAGGCACATGACTTTATCATACAATATATAAAATTAATAGTTTAGCTACATGAGAATCTATTCTATTGAAATAAATCGTAGGTATTGTCAAAGCATCAGCATTTGACACTACCTACATTACGTCATTAGAATAATAGTTATTTATGTCACAAGTGCCGAAAGTGGAATAGCGCGACGAGCGGTGATGCGGCGCGTCACTGAAGGCGGAGTGTCGCCGTCGCATGTGAGCGAGTCGCGGTATCTAGTTTTTGGCAGGAGAGACATCAACGTTTATTGTGTTGCTTTTTAAGAAATACGTATTTAAAAAAATAAATGATTTCTGTATAGTAAATGCTAGGTTGGTACCACTTTGACGAAACGTCAAGTTTAAAGGTGCGTTCCGAATGGTAGGTAATGGTAGCTAATGGCGGTGGTAGAATACGAAATTATAGGATTTCTTACTTATCGTGACAATGACACATATTAGTTTGCATGTACATAAACATGAGTCACTAGCAATTTTCTATTGGAAACACTATAACGGCGTCTGCTACCACTGCCATTATCACTAATGAAAACGCACCTTAAAAAGGTAATTCAAATTCTGACAGATTTATATTTGTTCATGACACATCCCTACCAACATACTAAAATAAAACTACACTCATCGCTATACTTTATTTATAGTTTTCTCAAGTTATCGTTTTTAGAATTAGATATAAAGACAGGTTGATATTTCTTATCAACAAACAATCAAATTGGTGATCTTATTTTATTTGAAATTTGTATTTTATAATTTGCCGCACTACAGCGGCAACGTTCCATAGTGGTTCTCCAACCTCTGATGAGATCAGCTGTTTTCGAATGTGACAACACAAAAAAATTTTTGTCAAAATCTTGGCTACTATGTAATTTCATATCAATGCAGATGCGACCGATCTCGATCAAATAGAATTTGCTCTAGAAGCTAAACAATTAATTTTACCAAAAAATGTCATAGGCATAAATTATTCAAAATTTCCACTACTTTAATTTATTAATTAACTATTTTGTCGAAATTACAGAAATGGCGGCTCATTTGCAAAATCCTTCAAAAAGGCTTAGAATAAACTATCAATTCCTTTGGACCCTTTTCAACGAAAAGCTTTTCAGCTCTAAGTTGGGTAACAAAACTTCTAAATATGAACTTTCGTTCCTATACCTTTAGTAGTTTCTGCGGAATCGTCGCCACAAAAATCGTTTACACACAGACATACATACACACACACACACACACACACACACACACACACAGACAGACATTTTTTTTGTACCTTGGTCAAAAATGTTCAGGGGACCCATAAAGACCTATTTCCGCTAAAATCTCAATTTTTTTTTTCGGCACGATTACAATACTTCATCATACTGCGTATGATAAAGTAAAAAGAGCTTTTTAGCAAGTTGTTATTTTAATCACAACAACTCAAGATGATGCAAAGACAATGTGTTTATATTTCATTTGCTGTTCAGCTGTGATGTTCATTCTCCTGCCAAGAAGGTGGCAGGAAAAAGAAAAAATCTGATGTGGCCAGGCACATAACTTTATCATACAATATATAAAATTAATAGTTTAGCTGCATGAGAATCTATTCTATTGAGATAAATCGTAGGTATTGTCAAAGCATCAGCATTTCACACTACCTACACTACGTCATTAGAATAATAGTTATTTATGTCACAAATGCCGAAAGTACGGAATAGCGCGACGAGCGTTGATACGGCGCGTCACCGAAGGCGGAGTGTCGCCGTCGCATATGAGCGAGTCTCGCTATCTAGTTTTTGGCAGGAGCGACATCAACGTTTATTGTGTTGCTTTTTAAGAAATACGTATTTAAAAAAAATAAATGATTTCTGTATAGCAAATGCTAGGTTGGTACCACTTTGACGAAACGTCAAGTTTAAAGGTGCGTTCCGATTGGTAGGTAATAGTAGCTAATGGCGGTGGTAGAATACGAAATTATAGTATTTCTTACATATCGTGATAATGACACATATTAGTTTGCATGTACATAAACATGAGTCACTAGCAACTTTCTATTGGAAATACTATAACGGCGTCTGCTACCACTGCCATTATCACTAATGAAAACGCACCTTAAAAAGGTAATTCAAATTCTGACAGATTTATATTTGTTCATGACACATCCCTACCAACATACTAAAATAAAACTACACTCATCGCTATACTTTATTTATAAGTTTCTCAATGTATCGTTTTTAGAATTAGATATAAAGACGGGTTGATATTTCTTATCAACAAACAATCAAATTGGTGATCTTATTTTATTTGAAATTTGTATTTTATAATTTGCCGCACTACAGCGGCAACGTTTCATAGTGGTTCTCCAACCTCTGATGAAATCAGCTGTTTTCGAATGTGACAACACAAAAAAATATTTGTCAAAATCCTGGCTACTATGTAATTTCATATCAATGCAGATGCTACCGATCTCGATCAAATAGAATTTGCTCTTGAAGCTAAACTATTAATTTTACCAAAAAATGTTATAGGCATAAATTATTCAAAATTTCCTCTACTTTAATTTATTAATTAACTATTTTGTCGAAATTACAGAAATGGCGGCTCATTTCCAAAATCCTTGAAAATGGCTTAGAATAAACTAAAAAGCTAAACTATTAATTTTACCAAAAAATGTCATAGGCATAAATTATTCAAAATTTCCTCTACTTTAATTTATTAATTAACTATTTTGTCGAAATTACAGAAATGGCGGCTCATTTCCAAAATCCTTCATAAGGGCTTAGAATAAACTACCAGTTCCTTTGGACCCTTTTCAACCAAAAGCTTTTCAGCTCTAAGTTTGGTAACAAAACTTAAAAAATATGAAAATATGAACTTTCGTTGTGATACCTTTAGTAGTTTCTCCGGAATCGTCGCCACAAAAATCGTTTACACACACACATACACACATACACACATACACACACACAGACATTTTTTTGTACCTTGGTCAAAAATGTTCAGGGGACCCATAAAGACCTATTTCCGCTAAAATCTCAATTTTTTTTTCGGCACGATTACAATACTTCATCATACTGCGTATGATAAAGTAAAAAAGTCCAATATGAAAGGTGAAGATAAACTTGGAAGGAGGGCTGATACTACCCTGATAGTATTCAGTATAGTTACTAACATAGTGTATAAAACTAGTAATGAAATGCTTTAATAAATAATTCATTAGTTGTACGTTATTTGCAGAAACGTATGTAGAAATGCCAACTAGATGCATGATAATAAATGGAATGAACTAATTTATAAAAGATGAGAAGTCTTCCAGCGACATATTGGTGTAAAAACACACAGATTCATTGTAAAAATCTCTTCTAGTTTAATTTACCGTACATTTCATTTAATTACAGAAATCCTCTAAAATTACTCTAATATTATTATTGGAATTTCACAGGACATTGTATAAAATGTAGACAGCAATACTGGTATGGTGGTATGAACCAGCGAAATTGCTATAAAGTAATGCATAAATATAATAATTATTAATTAATTATTAATAAATTATTATTTCGGATACATCCTGTTTATAGTTAATAAGCAATGCCAGTATATAGTACAAATATTACGTATGTCATACACATAAGACATAATAAATCAATTACAATATAGAATTATTTATAAAGCACCACCGAATGCAATGTCTGGAAATGTTGTCATAAAAGTAGAAAATATCTTAAGCGGAAAAATCTAAAAAACGGCAATTTTGTTTCTGAAACACTAAAACGTGTTCATATTTTGTATTTTAAACAGCATAGGGATAGGCAATGCACTAGTACTAATCGCTAGTAGTAGTAACCGATAACTAACAATAATTGTTGGTAATACTTTTTCGCGTGCAATGAAAATATGGTTCTATATAAGTATAGTTAGATCCATCTGGAGACATACTGTATGTATTGTTAATTATAATATTATTAACATTGTAGGTAATACAAACTACACATCATTGTAGAAATGTGTATACAATAAGTCTAGATATTGTACTAATTAACTGATAAACTTAACTTCGATCACTACCTATACCTATTATCCTTAAAATAATAAATTTTAAAGGTATCATAATAGAATACCCTCAGATCCTAGAGTTTAGTTAGCAAAACCGGTTTCGCATTCTCAAACGCAAAATGTAAACGACGGCAATCGGATGCCTTCCAGCAATAAGAACTGGTCTCAGCGGAAGGAATGTTTAAATGAAGAAATTCTCGCAGACCTCACAAGTTTCGACGAACGCTACCGGTTTCAAGCAGACCCGAGCTATTCTCCATTAGAGTAATTGCAAAAATCTTATCGGCGACCGACCAGACACAAACTAAAAATGTAATTTCAAACCTATAAGGCTTTATCGTGGAAATTATGTTATAAATGAAGAGACTGTCCCAGATACTCTCGCAACACTTTAATTTGTAGCGCTCTATTTGACGCACGCGGAGGGGAAAATGGAATACCTACTCGGCGCGAAAAACGAGAACGTTCGTGTAGAAAATATAATGCCTGCACGAAAATTTTACCTGCACTTCGGCATGTAGTTGTGGAGTGTATTGTGGAATTAACTTTGTTTGGAGTTTTCGAATGAACTACCCGAATGAACCACCAGTGATCATGCAAGGGAAAATTGCCGTTTGCTGTTTTCCCATGCGACCTAATATTTCGGGAATAAATTCTATAAAAACGAAATCTATTTATACTGATATTTTTACTTTATCATACGCAGTATGAGAATTTCATGCCGAAAAAAAAAATTGAGATTTTAGCGGAAATAGGTCTTTTTGGGTCCCCTGAACATTTTTGACCAAGGTACAAAAAAATGTGTGTGTGTGTGTGTGTGTGTGTGTGTGTGTGTGTGTGTGTGTGTGTGTGTGTGTGTGTGTGTGTGTGTGTGTGTGTGTGTGTGTGTGTGTGTGTGTGTGTGTGTGTGTGTGTGTGTGTGTGTGTGTGTGTGTGTGTGTGTGTGTGTGTATGTGTGTACCAGATTTTTGTGACGACGATTCCGGAGAAACTACTAAAGGTATCGGGATGAAAGTTCATATTTAGAAGTTTTATGACCAAACTTAGAGCTGAAAAGCTTTTGGTTCAAAGGGGTCCAAAGGAAGTGGACGCTTCCTCTAAGCATTTTTCAAGGATTTTGCAAATGAGCTGCCATTTCTGCAATTTCGTCAAAATAGTTAAATAATAAATTAAAGTAGAGGAAATTTTGAATAATTTATGCCTATGATATTTTTTGGTGAAATTAATAGTTTAGCTTCAAGAGCAAATTCTATTTGATCGAGATCGGTCGCATCTGCATTGATATGAAACTACATAGTAGCCTGGATTTGACAAATATTTTTTTGTGCTGTCACCACAGAAATGTCTATGGCTGTCACACTCGAAAACAGCTGATTTCATCAGATGTTGGAGAACCGCTATGGAACGTTGCCGCTCTAGTGCAGCAAAGTACAAAATACAAAATTCAAATAAAATAAGATCACCAATTTGATTGTTTGTTGATAAGAAATATCAACCCGTTGTTATATCTAATTCTAAAAACGATAAATTGAGAAAGTTGTAAATAAAGTATAGCGATAAGTGTAGCTTTATTTTAGTATGTTGGTACGGATGTGACATCTACATTCTACAGTGACATGAACGAATATAAATCTGTCAGAATTTGAATTAGCTTTTTAAACTTGACGTGTCGTAGAAGTGGTATCAACCTAACATTTCCTATACAGAAATATAACCATTTTTGATTTCTTTTAAATTATAACATTTCTCAAAAAGCAACACAAAAAACGTTGATGTCACTCCTGCCGAAAACTACATAGCACGACTCGCTCACATGCGACGGCGACGCTCCGCCATCATCGGTGACGCGCCGCATCACCGCTGGTCGCGCTATTCCGTACTTTCGGCACTTGTGAGATAAATAAATATTATTCTGAAGACAGTAGGTAGTGTCAAATGCTGATGCTTTGACATTACCTACTACTGATACTATGGACTATCAAAATATCTGTCAAATCCCGGCTAACTAGTTTAATTTCAATGCAGACACAATTTATCTCAATCAAATAGATTCGCATGTAGCTAAACTAATAATTTTATATTTTGTATGATAAAGTCATGTGCCTGGCCACATCAGATTTTTTTTACATTAAATTGGTATTAGTAATTGGTTTTAAAAATACATCAAGAAAAATAGCAATAGAAATTGCGCCGGGTGCCGCTTTTGCAACTATATTTTTTACAATATAGTAAATGATTACAAAATCTCTTTAAAGCTCATATTTTGAGGAATATTCACAATAAAAAAACAAAAATAAATAAAAAAATGACATCAATGGAAACCTCTTCCGGCGGACAGGGTTGCACGACCGGTAAGATTTTGCACGCAGTTTTTCACTGAGCCATAAAATCAAAAAAGAAATTGATTCTTATAAGATTATCTCGGGAACTACACGGAAATTTAAAAAAATTGCGCTTGTTTGAACACAAATTATAACTTTTAGGTGCAAAATTAGGCTAAAAATTGTTTATAACAAAAAATGTTTTTACTTATCGTAAAATCCGTACGTACTTCTATAGATAATGTTGTTCTAAAGCTGCAAATAAAATTTCAAGTGAATTGACAGAGATCAGTCGAAGTTATCTTACCGGCCAGTTTGTAAAATGCGGTTTTAAGAAAACACGGTTTGAAGTATTGTGTAACTTTGATGTATAGAATTGTTATATTTTACTATAGTTGGCGATGCCTGGACCATATAATTATCTTTTGAAATTAATATTTTCCTCCTCTTGTTTCTTTCTGTTTGATTTTGGCGACAGACGGGCCTGTTTTGCAGCATCAGTCAGAGATGGGTCTGAAAAAATGATGCGCCGTACGTCAGCCTTCGCGCAGAAATTAGTGCAGTTTGGCCCGATGCTCATACATAACAGCTCCATCATCTTCATAAGGCTGGATAATGCATCATTGACAACACTTATGGCTATACTTGCTGCAATATCCACAATTACTTTGCCACGTGAAAGAGAATATATAAATTAAATCACCAGTCTCGTGCTGGGGCATTTCTGTTTTCTTCACACACTACAACTTGTGAAATAGCAGAAAACACAGCAACAAAGTTCAAAAGATGATAATTAAACGTCATCCACTTCAACGTTGTAATAATCTTCAACCGAAATTACTTTTTTGCAGGTGTGGACTGTGGATACGATCTGGCAGAGGCGATCCAAACGATGCAATGCTTGTCATATTAGTTCTATTTGAAAATCAGCTGCTTCCTTTCGACTCCTTCCGATCACGATATATTCCGGGAATGTCACTAATTTATTCTGCTATTTGTTGCCAAATAATCAAGAACAACACACGGTATATCAGACAGCTATAACATTGTGCGGTTAGCGTCAGTTCAACGAACGTACCGACTATATTTCCACTTTAATTTCCACTATTTCCGCTTTAATAGTGGAGAAGAAAGTGGCTAACTTTCCTTACTTTATTAGTAACATCTTGGATTTTAATATGCAGGAGCCTTTTTGCAAGTGGTGCTTTTTGCAAGAACTGGAATCAATGTTAAATATTTGTTAGCCGGTTCAAATTTTGACATATAATTAATAGGTAATATTAAGGGTGTAGAGATACGTATTGCTTTAATTTGTTTAATTATTGTTATTGTATGTTATATATTTTCTTTCAACGAAAGTGTGGACTAAGTTTCAATAATAACAATAATAAATAAATCTCTTTTCATAGAAAGAAAACACAATACACAAAATATGATTATGTAGGCTATTTTTTTTCTATTGGTTAATTAACGTAAGAATCAGCTATTTCTCGATAATATAGTGTTAATGCTGGACAATATATGACTTTTAAAATACTATATATAGCAAATTTGAAATGTTTCATGGTTGTATGTTGTTGGTTAGTGTTAGGGCCAACTATCCTAGTTGAAAATACCAGGCATTGAAATTTAAATTCAATCGCAACAGAAATAAATGAAACTCGCGTGGAGCGTCTAAAAATCAATAACAGAAAAATTATGGCCTTTCGACGAAGTCAATACTACCATTGGGAGCATTTTTCGGAAGTGCACGATATACCGTCGATATATCACGGTTAGAATTTTGCTCGTGAAAGAGACGCCTCCTTTTTCTACCGCACGGCAATAAATTTTACACATGAAATAACTGAAAACGTTTTCGGTTATTTAAATGATTCGTTCGCAGAGGCCGAGCCCTGTGCATGCCGTGGGGCACCGCCACATCCGGTCCGTCCATATAATGGAGATATAAATTTTGCCGCCGGATTAGCTTCATATACTATAAGTGTGTGTCCACTTCACGGTTTCCCTTCGAGGGTCCTCGGCCCGGTTTCAAGTGCGAAAAGTAAACGGTTTCCTTTTTTCATGCGATAACCTGCGCATCCGAGCGTACATACAGAGGTGTTATAATCAGCTCCTCTTTGTGCGGTCGCCCGTCTGACGCCTCCACCTTTTTATTCGTCCGTGTCAACACAAATCTCTCTCCCAGGCAAAGTGTACATAAAAAGACACCCTCCACTGAGTGCCCTACTAGCGAAATTAATTATGAAATTGCTTTTTGTTTGTGTTTGCTTTCAGATCCGTTGAATGTTAAAACATGCATTCAATCACGAGAAAATGTCCATAAACTAATATGTATGAGGGAAAGAATATTCTAATAGAAACATACGCTAATAGATCACATCAGAAAATGGAAATTTAATATCTCACATTTGCACAATCTTTACAATAAATTACGATTAGTAAAATTTATTATTATTTACTGCAACTCTTATATGGAAAAATAGGTAGATTGTTTTCTTTTAATTATTCATAAGTGAAATATAAGAGTTATCAGTTCGAAACGTACGCGACACTAAGTGTCTTATTGATAGTAATACCTAATAAGAAACGGTAACAATTTTAATTTCAAAGGATAATGTTTTTGCTCGCATTATTACACGCTCGCCTACGGCTCGCGTGTAAACTTCATGCTCGCGATTTATATCCTTAATTATGTGCTCGTCAAATAATATACTATTATCGAAGGCTACGAAATTACCACAATTCGGCTTTTCTTCTATTTTGTATTTTTCTTCATTTAGAGCAGTTTAATGCATGGTAGGGGCCCGGTACCTTCGGATGACAAGTACATCACGTGATTTGTGCCAAGATGCGCAAGTCATTTCTACAGAACAACTTTTTGTATTGCAAATCCTTGTATTTCCCTGTACTGTTTACTGTGTTTAACAGTTGTGTAAGTTGGGTTGTGTCGCAACCCAAGCCTTACGCCATGCATTATACGACAGAAGATAACATATGCTTTTGCAAGGAAATTCCTTGTTTGTTCGAGGAGCTTGGACAGCCTTACAATGTAACCGAGTGGCGGCTATTTATTGACGGCAGTAAAGAAAGTTTGAACGCAGTAATTTTGCATAACGGAAATGAGAAACCATCGATTCCCATCGCACATGCAGTTAAGACTAAGGAATCATACGAGATTATGGTCAAATTGTTGAAATTGAACAAGTATGAAGAACGACTGGAACGTTTGTGCCGATTTGGAAGTGGCAAGTTATGTGGAATGCAAGGTGGCTACATAAAATATTGCTGTTTCCTATGGCTCTGGGACAGCCGTGATCGAGAACACCAATGGAAGAGAAAACAATGGCCGGAAAGAAAAAGAAAATTAACGCAGTGAGCGAAGACAACATTAAATATGTCCAATTCATCAAAAACGAAAACATCATTCTTCCAGCACAACATATTAAACTTGGACTCTTCAAAAAAATTGTGAAAGCATTGAATAAAGAACGCCAAGCGTTTGCTTATTTGAGAACCTCATTTAAAACTCTTTCTTTCGCGAATATCAAGGAAGGGGTTTTTGACGGTCCACAAATAAGGAAGGTGTTTGAAAGATGAAAAATTTCAGACATTTTTGTCATCAGATGAGGCAGCAGCCTGGAATTCTTTTAAGCTAATTGTTTCTGATCTCCTTGGAAACAATAAAAGCCCGAACTTTCAGACCATTTGCTCCAGAAGATTTGCTCCAGAAATATACAAAAATAGACAGAATACTTTTATTCTATTCATTTCCTGTTATATGCTTTTAATTTTCTTTATTTTCCAACAGGCGTCAAACGTGTCTCTGAAAATTCATTTCTTACATTTGCACCTGGATTCTTTTCCTGAGAATCTTGGCGACGTTAGTGACGAGCATGGTGAGATGTTCCACCAGAAGATGAAGACCATTGAGAGGCGCTACCAGGGCTTTTGGAATGAAAGAATGATGGAGGATTATATCCTAACTCGAGATATGCACCAAATTGTGAAAATATCTTCGAAAAAAAAAAAAAAAACAAAAAAAAGAAAAATTCATAATTCGAAAACGTATCCATTCAAAAAGCATTTAATGCGATTTTTTAGTTTGGCAGAAATAAGTACATAAGAAAAATAGCCGCATCCAATGTACATTTTGACTGTTGAGTAGTGTAATATACTATACATCAAAAACTATGTTGTTGTACTGTGAACTAGTCGAAGACCTTGTAATTTAAAATTATTGTAGTCTCAGAAAGGAGTGTTTTCTGTGATTCAATGCAAATATGAATAATTTTGTAAAGAATTAAAGCAAAAGTAGAATATTCTTGCTAGAAGAGGAACTGAAACTGAAAACAGCGCTTAAGAAGAGAGAGAGACTCACGTGGTTCAGACATCCGGTTAGGATGAGTAACAACATACTAGTGAATAAACGATGGCAAGCGAGGACGATGAGTGAAAGACAAAAAAGAACCCAGCAAAATATTTGGAGGCATCTAATTTTTACCACAGATAAGTCACTAGCTTTGCGCAAATCAATATAGTCTCAAACGACCCGTTTGGATTAAGTCACCTGAGTAATGTTTAATGTTAGAAGCTCTTAAGTACAGACATTCAATTAATAAAATTGCACATAACCACACAAAGCAGCAGTAGCGATAAAAAGTTTAACGTGGAGCACCAGCGGGCCCCTATTAATTCAGTATTCGTCGGCGTTTAACTGCGGCCCCAGTAACGAAATGTGGTCATATAACAGACGGAATAATTCCGCTAAGAGCGGAGCGGTTTAGTGCAGCACGTAGCTAGCCAGCCCACCCACCTGAAATATTAATTAAGGCGTCTTGGAATAATGCAGTAATCGTGATATATTGTATTGCGGTTTATGTGTGAGATATGTGTGGAGTGGCGATCGGAGCGGTTACAGGTTGGCTCGCTGACTTGCGGGCCAGGAACAGCTGCGGCCAGAGGTCAATTAGTGGATTTATGTCACCCGGTTCGTATCGCGCGCCCTCTTGACCGTCCCCAGGACATTATTCATTCTTCAGCCCTTTTAAGCGAGCGGGGCGGCGGTGGCGCGGGGTGAAGTCGCCGGCCGCAATTTGCCGTATGATATATTTGCGGCCTCATCCCGATATAATATCAGTGACCACGTTGTCTCTTTAATGGTCTGTAATAATAGGAACCCGCGACATGCCATAGAAGCCCGACGATTAACGTATCAGATGTCTGTTGGTTTTTAGACGTGGCCCAGGCTTTCGATAAGCTGATGGACAAAACGAAATACAGAACTGTTAAAATCATATCCGAAAGACCGTCACTTCAGGGTGAAACAGGATGAGGAATACTCCTCGCAACGCAATATCAATACCGAGGTACCACAAGGAAGTGTATTCGGACCACTTTTATACCTACTGCGTAGGTACGTATGATATTCCTGTTGCGGGCAACATTTGCAGACGACACTGTTATTTGGCGATTAGTGACAGTGTCGAAGAAGCAACTGAGACATTACGGATAGCTGCAAACAAAATCAACCTTTGGGCAAAGATAAGGCGCATCAAACGAAATAAAGGAAAATCTCATGTAAACTCCACCAATAAGAGAGTTAACTATATTGCAGTAACCATTAATGGGAACGATTCCATACGCGGATACAGCGAAATACCTTGGCATGAGACTGGATGCCTAGCTTAGATGGAAAGTACATGTCAAGAAAAAGCGGAACGAACTCCACCTAAAATTCCGGAAAATGTATTGGCTAATGGGACGGAGGTTAGTCCAGTCAGTGCACAATCAGCTCCTACTATACAAGCAATTATTAAAGCCAGTATGGGTGTATGGAATACAGATATGGGGATGCACTAAGCAGTCCAATATCCACCTCATTCAGAGGTTACAATATAAAGTTCTAAGGGCAATTGTTGGTGCACCATGGTACATCAAAAACACCAATCTTCATCGGGACCTTCGCATGGAGATGGTAACTAGCGAAATATCAAAATTTGCTAAGAAGCACGAGGATCGTCTACTTCACCACGACAACATTGAAGCCATCCAGCTGCTAGACAACAGTGCGCTAGTGCGTCAGCTGAAAAGAACTAAACCATTCGAATTAGTGCGAGAGTGATTAAAAGCAGAGCACCCGTAGTGTATTCACAGTGATAGTATATGTGATGCAAATAATTGTGTAATGCAAGAAATTTAATATCACTCTAACATTACCGCTAAGTTTTTAAATTTTGGATTATTTGACATCACCGCAATATTACCGGCAATGTTACATTGTTTTAAATTAAGGTGTGAGCGTCACTATCCACACTTCTCCCAACTTATCTCATTTTTTAATTATGACAACCAACAGGGAGAATAGAATAAGATAACAAACGTAATCGGATCTTTATTGGTTGTGGTGTCTGCACTCCTCATGATTGATATGGTTTTCATTGGATGGAGTAAATATTTGATCACTAAATGCTATAATCAAACTTTAAAATAGAAGTATAAGACATTGCCTTCATTTCCTCGAACAAAACTGGCTGCGCGAAAAGTGTATATAAATTCGTAAACACCCAGAAAATATGTATCCGGGGCTATGTTTGCCGACGTGGATCAGGTGCGAGAACGAGGGGCGGGGGATAAAGGCCACCAACTTGGGGGCCACATCGTACCGGTGCGGCTTAAGGATAATCCCGGAGAATGGCTTCCAGGGACACTATTTTTCAGGGCGCACTTAATATCGACTCTCCAGCCAACGGCGCAAGTAATACATTAACTATTTAAGCGAGCGGTTATTAGTGTAGGAGGTTGCGTTGTGCTGAAATATTTAATCAAGTTTATGAACACGGCGATAACATTGTTCAAGGCTACTATGCTGGTATCAATCACTCGGAAAATCCTCATGGGATTCAACACCTCGTTACATGATATATCCCGTTGACCTACGTCTGCCACGTAGACTGTAGTATTTATTCTCTTTTAAAATTTTAGTTATTATATTTTTCTTTCGCAATGTTAAATATTGAAGTACTGCTTTTACTAATTAATATACAGCGTTAATGGAATTTAGAATATTTTTTTCAAAGAAATCCTTGAAGGATGTACTTTATTTAAAAGGCTAGAGTTTGCCCACAAGTGGCATTGAAGTACTTACTGATAACGTTTGTTTGAGGGTCGGCGACCAACCAAAAAGTCATGCTTTCATAGATTGGTCCTGATATGTGTTGCATACTTATTATATTTTTAGCCACATGAAAATATGCTGTGCGTTGATCACATGTGATGCACGAGACAGGCAAAGTGTTAAGCGTATTTATCACTTTGCGCCGTTTATTCTAGAATTTACGTGTCCCAGAAAATGTGTAATAAATGAAATAGTTCTTTATTACGTAATAATAACACGGCAAATCTCCGCTTCTTCACCTTGAAATTGTTTAATTGGTGTACCGTTTACGAAGCAGTTTTGAAACTATTAATTTAAGTACATTTACATTTAATCCAGTGAAATTGTGTTTTTACCAGGTAAGTTGGGGGTCGATTTTTATGTCTTCCAATTCTATATGTCAGAAGGTATTTTTTTGGGGTGATGTATCCAAATCTGAGATTTTCCAACAAAATTTTGTGACGCAATATTAAACAAAATACAAAAAAGTGTTCGAGTTATACGCCAAAAAATGATTATTTTTACCTTGTCTTGCATTTTTTTTTTCAATGTTGCATCTTGCATTTTTCAAATAATATTTATACGTAAGATGAAGGTACTTTACTCTTACGTCATTTTCATCTTTTTACCAACACGCGGTATATGCAACGGAGAAGGTGATTATAATTATTATTGTAATGATATCAATCATGTATGCAACCCATGTGGGCTGTATTTACAACGACCAACTTATGAACAGCAATTTGTTTGTTGCCCTCCGACCCATCAACAAAGTTTGTCAGCAGGTTAAGGCCACTAGTGACCTAACTTTGAGAATTACTTGTAAAGAGTACTCAGTTTGTGGTTTGTTTGAGGTCTTTTTGAAGTTTCTGGGACGTTGGGTTCAGCTGCGATAAATTTTGACCTCATTTTTTTCGAAAACCTGACGTGATAGAAGTGCTTCAACATCGTTATCATGATCAGCAGGTTGAGTTTAGTTAAACATAGTTATGTTGATCAATGTTAGAAACAATTTCTGTCAATGTGTCACGCAGTGTAATCAATAAGTAACGATCTATAACATATAATTTAACAAAACGGCGCGCATTTTGTCTGTTGAGTATGCAGCAAGTCGACAAGCGTCGCCTTCGTGCAAGACTATTACCAGGCGAATTTCATGGGTGTGTTTACTGCGGCTAGGTTTTAAAAAATTCCGTAAGCGCGGCAGTACCAGACAGTGACTAAGCCCCCGGTGGTATCTAGGACCGACGCGACATGTATTTTTGTATTGCAGCTAGTAGTAAGCAGATGCTAGTACGCTGTGAAGTACTAACTACGCAAAATTTCAAAAAAGAGAACAATGTATTCTCTGCAGAATTGAAAACAGACTTGAAAAAGACTTTCAGTGGAACTATCAAAATATTTCCGTTGGCATTAGCTGAATCAGAACGTTGCTTTTCAACCGTCAACGCGATAATAATTTTCTTAAGGAAGTTCATGGACCTAAAAAGTCTGCATTGGCTGTTTGTCGATTTTAATGTTTCATAATATATTCTCTCATCGGCTTTTACGTCCCTTTTGTCATAGTTTATATTGTCCTTTTCTAACTTATTGCGATATAACTGAACTATGCAGTTCGTAAAAACTCGTACAACCATAATACTCCATATCGGTCATCTGACGTCTTTTTATAGATATAAAGTAATGATGGTACCAATTTTACCGACAAGAAGATTCCCCTTTCCCTGCTTCATATAAAAGCTCGTAAACGAGCGATCTTATGACACCTCACCAGGACTTTTCTTATGCTAAAACTCTATTTATCTCTCTATAGATTCCAAACTGTGTGTTTCGCATTTTATGTGATTTGTGTGAAACATAAAAATTATATGAGCTTGTCATAACCAATTCCTAATAAATCATATTGACACAATTAGTATTTTGCACTAAAATTTTCATCAAGGTGTCTAAAATGTAATAGTATCTTGTTCACCCGCTCCTATTCAAAGTGGTATCTGTACTGTGCTATTGAGAAGAATAACGTGAACATCAAACGTTTCGATGAATGTCAGTAAACGTCAACAATAAAACAAAGCGGAGACTATAAAGCTGCGATCCGGAACGACACCGAGTACCATGTACAACATCGGACGCTATGTAAATAGGCTCGCTTTTTGGGGGCGCTTGTATCTGACAAATAACGGACAAATGGAAAATAAAACTGGCGACCGAAAAACATATTGCTGCGGTGCGGGGCCGTTCCAGCCCTTTCGCGCAATACCGAGAGCGAACATATCTCTATTTGTAGCCCAGAATGTCGGACATGTTTACGGGAATATTTATAATGTTCGTGATAATGTTTTGATACGGGCAGGGCAGTTATTTATTGGGGGCATCTGTAGCTTTCGATTTAATGTGACGGCACGGTCGTAATGTGTACGTGCATGGAGTCCGAGCCTCCATCAATACGTACCCGATCGATCCGATAGAGGGCCATTTAGTTTATATATATTTTTTGCACCGTACACCGGTCCAACAGCACAGCCCACTTTAAATTCCCATGCATTTTACAGAACGCCCGGTAGATATAAATGGCGTTCTGGATTGGTCGGTTTTATAAATGTATGTTCACAAAATTTACACTTTCATTCAAGTACACAAGCACACGGTTTTCGTTGTCTATTAATATGTGATGCACGATATTGGGATATGGGCAGGGATGTAAAAGCGTAATTTACCGCGTAAATTACCAAATTAATTACCGTAAATAATGGTAATTTACCGATTTTTAATTACCGTAATTTACGGCTTAAATAACAGATGGTAATTTATCGTGAATTTAAATTACCCTTGGTAATTTACCAGTAGTAATTTACCGAAAATATTAATTACATTTGTTAATTTACCGGAATTTATAAATGAATTTCAAAAACCTTCCGTGAATGTGCCCCACCACTCCTAAGCAGTCGAGAAGTGCACTGTTGTTTGTGGTTTGCCTGGAAGGTACTTAGAGATGTAAGAGCACAATTTATCGTGTAAATTACTAAATAAATTACCGTAATTAATGGTAACTTCCGGATTTTTAATTACTTAATTCTACGGAGCTAATAATGCACATTTTAAATCAGAAGCCATCTACCTACTATCAAATTCTAGATTTAAAGAAATGTTCTGATGATCTGTATAAAATGTGATCATTGTTTGCGAAACCAGGCGTTGTCGTTTTGTGAATCGGTAATAAATTACAGTATTTTATACTATAATTAGGCTGTTAGACTTCCCATTTTATAAATTTCGGGTATAAAAAAGTATTTCTGTTGCAGTCCCTGCTTTCATTTTAATAATGAATTACTAGTATTAAATCAGGAAAAGCATCAGCGATTGGTGGTTATCTACAATATAATGACTTATAAGACTCTACTCATAAGTTTTTATATAACTTACTGTCATCGGTAAATTATCATTTTGAATTACCCGGTAATTTAAGAAACTATAATTTACCAATAGCAATTTTTAATTACGTAGTAATTTAAATTTATAAATAATAATTTTAATTTCAGCGGTAATTTACTCAAAAATTAATTACGGAAATTTAACATCCTTACTCAAATTGTTATTACTACAAAATAATGACTTTTATTTACCAAACATTTTTATTAACATAAGTAGCATTCATAGCCTACAGTGATCGGCATTAACAACGAGTAACGGTTAATGCCTACATTTTTAATTACCCGGCAATTTAAACCAGCGTAATTTACCGTTTCGAATTTTTCATTACTCGGTAATTTCAGCCAGCGTAACTTACCATTTCTAAACTTATTTACGTGGTAATTTAATATTTGAAATTCATAATTTTATTTTCACCGGTAATTTACGAAAGAAAATTAATTACCGTAATTTAACATCCCTGCATATGGGTTTACTTTTAGCATTTGGATGAAGGTGTTTCCTTGCAAAATTGAACAATGATGTAAATTAATTACCTGTTTTCTTAGGTATTATCTAAGGTAATCTTAAGAAATTCGAAATTCGAGATAGCTCGAGGCTGTCAAAGATCATATAATTGCTTAGATGGATTGCAACTGCACAAAAATGCTTAAAAAAACTTTACTTTACTTCGAGATGGTTCACGGCTATCAAAGACCACATAATTGCTTAGATCAGCGGTTCTCAAACTTTTTCAAGTTCCCTGCGTCAGGGCCCCTTTAAAAATTGTTCGATAGCTAGCGGACCCCAATAATAAAAAAAAAGAAATTGTAGTAAATAAAACATTTCTTTACAAACATTATGTATTTAGAAAATATTACAGGTTATGTAATCACCGTAAATAACAATGTTAATGGGATCGATGCATTTGCTGTGCCTGAAGTAGTTCTTCAATGTTTGGCTTTGTCTTGGCCAGTGCAACACGCATGTTTTTTTTGTCAAAATTAATTAATTTTCAATCAAAACAAGAAATTATTTTAAAAAATACAACGCATTTTTAAATTCTACTAAATAAATTACCGAAAAAGTGCCATGAAATATTATAAATCCAGTTTACTAGTATACTTATGAAAGATATATTTGGCCGTAATAAAAATATAAAAGTGTAAGTTAAGTTTACGGTTAATTTTATTACATGAAATAAAATTCTGTGGAATCACTAACTAAGCAATGTTTTCTTTAAAAATATTATTATTGAATAAAATAAAAATAATAATTCTCATTAATAATATATTTCTTTAATGCATCCTCATTCAGTTAAAACTTAAAATATTTATTAGTTGAACATTTTTGTATTTTTATTTTTGATTGGAACGTAACCCCCCATACAGCATTGAGAGATAGACTTAACATTCGCATATTTGACATTCGCGAGAGTTTTTTAGAACGTAACCCTCCCGAATTTACGTAAAAAGCACGGGGTCATTATAAATCAAAATAGGCGATGCCCATGTTAATAAATTTTTGCCGCTATACACGAACAACTATCAAACTTAGATTATGTAATGCAAATAATTTAATTCTTGCGTGTAGAACAGTAACGTTCAATATTTATGGAGCGGCCACTAGAAATCTTTACATTTGATATCATAGCCCACTTACACTACAAGCATTAACAATGACCCTGTATAAATATATTTAGGGATATACAGGGTGTTAGTAAATAAGTGCGACAAACTTCAGGGGGTGATTCTGTATGGTAAAAAATAATGACCGTTTGCTATATAAACGTATGTCCGCAAATGCTTCGTTTTCTGAGATACGGGGTATTAAAGTTTTTCTTAAAAACTGACGATTGAATCTTGTGTTGCGTCAGAGGGAGGTCATTTTCCACATTTTTTGTAGCTTTACGCCTATTTAAAATTTGATTAGTGTTATTTTCTGTGTTTGCTTTAGTTTAATGTTATTGTATTAAATAGTTCTTTAAAAAAATGAGATCATTAAGATGTTTTATTTTATATGGCATAAAAACGGTGCGCCTTACGAAAAAATGAGAGAGATTTTTTCTCACAAATTGAACGAGGAATTCTAAAATAATTTTTAATTTGAAATATCCCAGTGGCGTACCATTTTTTCTTTAAAAAATTGATGTCATTACATTACGCGTATGCGCGCCAATAATGAACATAAAATTCTTAATTTCATTTAAAAAAATGCGCAATGACTACCTCTTAAAACCCAACAAATTTTATTTGTATTTCTAGACCGGTTTCAGAGCACTACATAAATCGTCAGTTTTTAACAAAAGTTTAACTCAGAAAACGAAGCATTTGCGGACATACGTTTATATCGCAAACGGTCGTTATTTTTTCATGCAGAATCACCCCCTGATGTTTGTCGCACTTATTTACTAACACCCTGTGTATGAAAAAACTCACCTGTTACGTCTTTGGGGCGTTGTGCATACTATCATAGAATATAGACTCGTACAGAAGGATTACTCTTCTCGCATTGTTTTCGCGCATCGAAAGTCCACCATGTACGACGCTTAGTTCTAGTATGGTTCTAGAGTCCTAGTCATACCCTCGGAACTAATACTCCAGGACACCGTAAGATGGCGTCACCAAGTAATACTTTTGCGGTGGGTGTAACGACGGAGTTCAGTTCCCACTCTATCGTTATTTCCGTAGTATACTTTTGAGAGTTTTTTCAAGACGGTTCCATACGGTATAATATAAATAAATATGCGTCCGTTTTTCGCGGTCCTACCGAAACCGCTTGGCGGTCCCCTAGGGGACCGCGGACCCCACTTTGAGAACCGCTGGCTTAGATGGATTACAAAAAGAACAAACTTGCTTAAGAAAATCTATTATTTAGTTTTTGATTTTATATACATAACTCCTTTATCCACTCATGTCCTCAATTGTTTAAATATTATTTGTGGTATATTTAAGGTGAACCCTTTTATATAATGCCTATCATGAACGGTTATGCAAAGATATATTATATTTCTGTGTCGTAAAACTTTCACTCTTATCAATTAAGTGGCTAACAAGTTTTTATGTTATGACAATTTTAATATGCGGATGAGTGTGCTTATAAGTAAGCCAAATTTCAGTTTGATATCTGTGAATGAATATTGTGTCCTTGGCATAAGCTAGTCGGAAATTGTAGTAATATCGCAACAAAGTGGAAATTTGATAAACTAGCACGACAAATCAAAATTCCATTAGTAAAAAAAACTTTGATGTGGCCAGGCACATGACTTTATCATATCATATATAAAATTAATAGTTTAGCTGCATGAGATGCTATTTGATCGAGATCGGCCATGTCTGCATTAAAATAAAACTACTAGAACTACACAGATATTTTGATTATATTGACAGTAGGTATTGTCAAAATATCAGCGTTTGACACTACCTACTGTAATTAGAATCACAATATCTGACAAATCATGGCTAACTAGTTTTAATGCAGTACAAGCGATGTCGATGAAATACAACTTGCTCATGCAGCTAAACTTTTTCACTAAAAAATGTCATAGTCATAAATTATTCAGAATCTCCTCTACTTTATTTATTATTTCACTATTTCGACGAAATTCCACAAAAGGCGGATTATTTTTCAAAACCGCTTTCAAAAATGCTAAGACTAAACCTCCAGTTCCTTTGGACCCTTTTCAACAGAAAGCTTTTATCAGGTTATGAACCTGTTAAATATGTTTCGTCCCGATACCTTTAGTAGTTTCTCCGGAATCGTCGCCGCAAAAACGGGTACACACACACAGAGACATTCTTTTGTACCTTGGTAAAAAAGGACGACCCAAAAAGACATATTTCAGTTAAAATAAAAAATCTAAAATCTCTCTCGATCTACAAAGAAACATATAAGTTAGAAGACATAACACTACATACTTATTTATACCCCAATGGTTGTAAATCTTGGAAATAAGTGACAAGTCCGTGACAGGCCTCCTAGCGACGACGAAATACGGATTGAAGAAACCAAAGGACAACCAATAATTAGATCTCACAAAACGTTACTTAACTTAGCATTTGATTGGAAAAAAGAATGCCTACTAAAAATCACGGTTTTTGCAGTTTGGTTGTTGTTTAAAACATAACATAGTGGATGCACGGGCGCTTTATGGCACCATATTCCATTTTAACAGAATGATATAATAATATGGAAAGCGGCAATACGACAGCGCGGCCAAGCGGTCCAAAATCCATTCGTGCGTTCACATCCTACCCAACTAAGAAGAGCATCATCAAAGTTCAAGTCATGTAGTTGAAAATGAGAGTTTCCCAGAGTTACCCTCAAGGATAGAGTCCCCTATAAAATAGGAATGTGGGACTTTTTAGCGAACACTCTTCATCTAATATAGAACTGGATTTGACACAGCCAAGATGACTCATATGGACTCGAGCGACACTAAGTTTACATACATAATAGAGGTAGTTTTCTTTTAGCCGTGGACAGTATAAGATTATGATGCTAATGATGATGTAAAATGTAGATGATAGGTACCTACTCAAGAATTTCTGATATTTTACGTTTGTTATTTGGGTATGACTTCATGATAAGTACAACATAAGCTAGAAACACGCTACAGAAATTAGAGGATAATTTTCTATAACGTTTCCGCTGCTCTTTAATATACGACTGATTTCCTAATTATAAATTGCGGTTGATTCAAGTCTTCGCGGTTCGAATCCTCCGGAGCATAAGTTCGTACTTACGCCGCGCTACCGCGCGAGTGTCGCAAAGATTCCGCACAATATAATTAATTCCATCTCGGGGATTCGAGCGCGCTCGCACACAATTTCGAAGTGACTGAACCGAGTAATAAATAACCAGCCCGTGGATAAATTACGGCAAAGATGCGGTTATCTCGTGTATGTATTAGTAGCACCCGCTAAGTGCTGCAATTGTTCCATTACACCCCGACGAGACTATAAATAAACAGTCCCTGACGGTCCTGGGCTGGCGGTCGTGTGCTACTTTCTTGCGATACTAGCGCCAACAGCCAGTAGTATTTCACCGGTACTAAAGCTCGCGAAAACCTGCTGCGCCTCTGGCGGATAGATATCATTATTAAAGTTGGAATGTCCCGAAATTGCCACTCGAAATGGTGCCACAACTCTTTATTGGGCACAACCGCAACCCCACGTCGACCGCCCCCTTGTTTAAAATGAATGTTATCTTTTCAGTTTCAGACATATCTATGTGTTTACTATTATGCAAGTTTAAGAGTACAAAGAGTAACAGCAGGTATATCGCAAGTTTTATAACACTACGTTTCGTGGTTCAAACATAAAATAACATAACATACACACGTAATAGTGAAATGAAGAATTCAATGTTCAAAAAGCAAGTTAATCATATTGAATATTTACTTCAAAAGACTACAAAGCCTACAAATAGTAGGTATACGAAAATAATGATTTTTTATTGTTTCGGAGATGTTTATACCTTGCCTTTAAATAATATTTTTTCAATTAGGGAAAGCTGTGATAATGATATGAAGGTGGCAACATGCAATATCTAGTGAAGCAATTACCAATGACTTAAGTACAGGAAACAGTTGTCGTATTTATTCTAATAGTTCAATAAAAATACGTAAATAAAACGCAAAATTTAAATAAAATACTCATTTTGATAATACCGGTTAGAGACATGTTAAAAATCATGTTGTATATGTTGCAAAAGTGTTATGCCAATTATTGGGGGTTTGTTAAATATAGGTTGTGTAAGTGTGTTCTTGAGGTGTGGATAAATTAGTAATTTAACAATTCTTCTAACACCGTAACATATCTGGAGATCGTGCAGGAAAATGCAACACGCGGGTCTCAAAAAGTTCTGCAACGAAAACAAATGTTTGACGAGCAGCAGCGTTCTTTTTCTGAAAATATGTTTAGTCCAAGTTCATTGTCAAGTAATTTAGACCAGGCATAGAGGAAAAAATGGTTCGTGACAAAAATAGTATCAGGAAGCCGACGGTCCCAGGTTACGTGGAACAGTCCGTAGATGTATTGTAATGTGTTTTCGACTCGCAAATATCATTACTTATATTGTTGTAAACAAAAAAACTAAACAAATAGTGCTTTTTTTGCTTTTCGCTTGTAAAAGCGAAGCAAGCTTTCAACATCCCAATTGTATGGAATGAAAAGACGAAAAAATAAACCCTACACGGACTCGATCGCTTTAAAATTAACGGAGAAATTTTGGAAGAACCGGAAAAATCTGGGTTTTTTTCAAAAATTCACAACTCCGCCATTTTTAAAGGGTGTTTCGCGACAAAGTAGCGATTAATGGGTACTTTGAGTGTGCACACCCCAGGCGTTGTCCGATGATTAGTTTCAGCACAATTGCGATTAGTTTTTTTTATGCAATATGGTTCGGCGAGCCTGGATGCGTCGGAGGTGGTCCGATTTTAATTTTTTTACGTATTTTGAAAGTCGAGGTATTCTGCTACAAAACGTTTATTCTGATTTTGCGTTAGAATGTTGCGAAATAGACGAAAAATGCTTGCAAACATGACCGAAAACTGCGGCGCGTTCCAAACCGGTCGAGAAGTGGCGGTAGGTGGTGGACGCGGGGAAGCGCGTATCTATAGTAATCCTAGTGCGCTCCGCGTTTCTCCGAATCGGCCGCCTACCCCACTACTCGACCGTTTTGGAGCGCGCTGCAGTGTTCGGTCATGTTTGCAAGCGTTTTTCTCCTATTTCGCAACATTTTAACGCAAAATCAGAATAGACGTTTTGTAGCACAATACTTCTACTTTCGAAATACGTTAAGAAAATTAAAATCGGACAACCTCCGACGCATACAGGCTCGCCGAACCATATTGCATAAAAAATTCAAATCGCAATTGTGCAAAAACTAATTATTGGACAGCGCCTGGGTTGTGCACACTCAAAGTACCCATCAATCGCTACCCTGTCGCGAAAAACCTGAGTTACTCCTTAAAAAATGGCGGTTAATTTTAAAGGGATCGAGTCCGTGTAGGGTTTATTTTTCTTGTATTTTCATTTTCTACAATTGCACTCTACAAAGCATCAAGAATGCTCCGTCGGTTCAGGTTTTACAAGCGAAAAATAAAAAAGGGCGATTTTTTTAGGGTTTTTGTTTATAACAAATTAAGTAATGATATTTGCGAGTCGAAAACACATAGCAATACATCTACGGACTGTTCCACGTGACCTGGGACCGTCGGCTTGCTGATGCTATTTTTTATAACGCAAAAATCTCTATTGCCTGGTCTAATTCATTAACAAAGGATTTATAATTTGAATTTCAGTTTGGCTTAGAATCAGAATTAGTTTCAATATCTTTCAGTGGATACTGTTTCGTTAAAATTGTTATTAACTATAAGGAAATAACTAGGCTTTCTTCATGCGTCCATTACAAACTTATTAGAAAATTTGTAACTTTGAGTAATTTTTAAACAAGATTAGCGAAATGTCGGGCACTCAGGCTCAATTTGTTTTGCTCAGTTTTAATTTTAAAGCTTTATGCATTATGCAAATTCCTACAGTATGCAAAAACATGTATCATAAGACGAAAAGAATACGGTCTTGCGTAAAAGGTCACTTGGAATAACAAACATGTCAATATAAGAAGCAGGAGAAACCAAGACACTATTTAAAAACGTTTTTACGACTACTACAAACAAAGAAATTAGATCGATTGAATTAGTGTTAACTTTCCTCTGTGCATAGATTAGCTCATTTATTTCACAAATGTTTAACCTCAATTTCAACAAAAAAGTAATGTGACCACTACTGCATCTATTTTTCTTTTATTTCCTGTGTTACAGCCAGCAGCTTGATTAATCCCAAATTAAACAAAAGTCTATTTCATTAATTACAGACAATCAATTGAACCCGGAAGCAATTTATTTTCTAAATGATTCTGGCCGTGAAAGCCTACGTACTGAGTACTGAACCTCACCTCCAGACAAAAAAATCCTGAAGGATTTTAAGAAAACTGTTGTGATTTCCGGTGAGAATCCGATGAAAATTTTCAACTGTTTGCTAAATTCTCGTAGCGAGACGGAAAATACGAAGGTACGTAGGTACGCTGCTGTACGGGTTGAAAATTGAATCTTGAGGTTCCCAGTGCTCGGTCTCGGGGGAAATAAGAGGCCGTTGGAAGGAGATGATGATGAAAACAAAACGAGACTCTGATTTAAGTGAAACTGTCATCTTGCGAATGAAATTATACGCGCGCTGTACGACGCCGACCGGGCGGACCGGGCATTCGAGGCCACGAAAAACTCGAACAGAAATGCGTGTACAAATCAAAATTAAATTGCACGTATTTCCGTCGTCACTTTAATGTCGCGAAATTTGCGGGAAACGGCCCAACATCGACCGCCCGTCTGGAAAAAGAGGAAACTTTTTGATATTAATTTGAATTCCCCAACCTCGCGTCTCATGAAATTTGATTTACCTTGTTATTCGGCCGAATAATGACGTCTGTACTTTGAACCTCTTAACTCTGCGAGCAATTCGTGTATTTCCATCAACATTTATATTTAACAAAATTGAATATGGTATGGTAGCATATCCTCTACGACACACAGTGCCCTTTAGGTAATCAAAATTACTTTGAATTGTAAACGAATTTAGAATAGGCGGTAGACAGGCGGAAAAATTGTGGAAAAAGTAATAGGGGGATGTTGAAACATTTAATTGGTGTTAAGAGGTTCTAAAATATCGTATTATATTGTATTATACACAAATACATACAGGAAAAATAGTAAAATGGTTACAAAAGAACTAATTTTATGGCGTTGGGTTTTCCAGGAAGAGGTTTATGATTTTGGACCAAATTAAACACATTTGGTATTTGCATAATTTTTTTCCTTGCTACAATATGTTATTTTTTTTTGTTTTATTTATCTGACTTTTTTAGTCGCAACTGCTGATTTGGCTTTTTTTAAGTTGTATGCGCTAAATGAAGTTATACCTGTATCAGGATTAAGTCGAAAAAGGATATTTTCAGAGATATGAAAATTTTAAGTTTGGATTATTTACGATTATTTGCCAAGTCTTGTCATATTCAAAATTCAATATCTTTGGTTCTAGTAATTGTATCGGACCCATTTTTGTTTTATTTTAAAGGTTGAAATATTTGCTCGACAACTGCGTACAACCATTATTTTAATTTATATATCGTACAAAACCGATCTTTTTCTAGGATGGAGTCTCTTATAGTTCAAAAGATATTAAATTTTATGTGACGTGAGTCACGCGCGGCGTGTCGAAACTCAATGAAAACCTCAGCAAGCGACTACTTCTGGTTTGTGCGCGACAACGTTATTGAACATCTCGCAGACAGCAGGCTGGTTTTACATGGTCGTGCAGTTTGTATTTTAAGAACGTGAGTAGAAGTGCTTATTTATTAGGTGCTAAAAATATTTATTAGTAAACGCCTTTAAAAATGCCAGTCTTCTAACCGTATCAAACGTTCTAAATTTCAACCCGATAGATGTTTCAATCCATTCAATTTGCCTTCGCATCCAAATATAAAGAATAAAGAGAAAAGGAATAAAATACAAATTATTGGCATTAAATATACCTACCTATAACATCTAGGTAAAAGTTATCACGAATGTTTAATACGTATGATTTTCGTTCAAGCATCAACAAATTGTTATTTTGGAAAATGTTCTGAATGTCCTTCTGAATGTGTTGCAACATTTGATCGACGAATCACTTGTAGACAATGGATGAACGTCGACAGAACCACTTTGCAACTAATGATATCCCCTGTTGATGAATATTTACAAAAATTGAAGACCCGTTTAGAAAAACTACTGTTGCATTCATACTTAGTGGAAAGGCAAAGTGATTTTATGAACAGCAAAGAAAAGCAACCCTTGCAAGAAGATGAGCGCATTGTTATCTGTGAGTTTTCTGAGAACTATGCTTTATTAGCTTTATTTACATTTGAATGCGGAGGCAAATTGAATGGATTGAAACATCTATCGGTTCGAAATTTAGAACGTTGGATACGGTTAGAAGACTTTGGCATTTTTTTAAATTTGTTTAATAAATAAATATTTTTAGCACCTAATAAATAAGCTCTTCCACTCATTCCGTTCTTAAAAACAAAACTGCACTAGCATGTTGAACCAGCCTGCTGTGTGCGAGGTGTTCAAGAACGTCGCGCACACGCCCGAAGTTGTCGCTTGCTGCGTTTTTCATTGCATTTCGACACGCCGCACAGTGGTTGAAAATGCGGATCTAGCCGTTCAAAATTATTTTGGCGCTGTGCTCCAATTTAATCCAAATGTACGCAAATCTGTTCTTAGATAACCAAATGACTCAAAACCAATCAGTTTGCCACCCTGGAAAATTTAGTTAACCTACAGTAACGGGCTCAAGTCCGATGTTGATTTCTATACTATTTTTTACTTTCCCTATAAATTCTCGTTTGTAGTGTAGAACAATTTATTAACAAATGATTGCGAATGTTGTTGGTGAAACTTTAATATGACCGTATCGTCTGCGGATGAGACTGTGATTTTATATTAAATATTTATAAATGAAAATTCGTAAGTTTAATTAAGCTTACAGTTTTTTGCAATAAATGGAAGCAAAATTTTCATTTTGTTTTTGATACATTACTTACTTGGCAATATGCCCACATAGAAGTGATTGTCATGATATGTCATATTTGGCTGATTTTTTATATTTAGTGTCAGCCGACGTAATCTGTTATCGGAAGTCGATAGAGGAACCGCGGTGCTACCGCATAATTTAGTCATATCTAAATTTAATAATAATAATAGAGTTTGTCTAAAATATATGTGAAATACAGGGTGCTTCATAACTAATGTAAAAAATCTGATATGGCCAGGCACATGACTTTATCATACAATATATAAAATTAATAGTTTAGCTGCATGAGAATCTATTTGATTGAGATCAGTCGTGTCTACTAGTTAGCCAGGATTTAACAGATCAATAAATAATTAAATAAATAAATAATTCCTTTATTAAAATAAGACAATATTAAATGCAACAAAATATTATTTATATTTAGGGTGCAGTTCAACACACTTGTTTCCAAATTGTCTTACTCTTTCACTCAACCCCTTACGCAAACTAGAACTAAGACATAATTGTAGCAATATAAAAATAATTCCGAGAACTTATCAAAACAAAAACAAACAAAAAAATACTCTAGAGTCTAATTACACGTAATTGCAGCAAATCCAACTCAACAAAACATCGCACCTGCCCATAAAAAATAAAAATTAAAAAGCCTCCAATGTGCGCTCGATGCCTAAGGTCGCCCTGTTGAGCAAACAGACAACGTTTCACCTTTCCCCCAAAACGGTTTAACGATAAATTTTTCATATCTTACCTGAGACCATTGTATATGTGACTGACCTGGTAAGAGAATGACCGTTTATACAGCTCAGTGCGATGGGCAGGTGGAGCAAACAAACCCCCGAATCTTAAATTAAGGTTATGAACATCCGTTCTACAGCATATCTTCCGCATGAGGTATTGTGGGAGCCTAGTGAATAGCAACTTATGATACAATATTGCTGCATGCAAGACCCTAGTGTTATCCATGTTCAACCACCCCAAGTCGCCCAGCCCATTCGATGCATGGTCATTCTTCGTCAAACCAAAAACAAACAGAACACATGCATTTTGGACACGCTCAACACGCTGCCTATCCGACGCCATCAGGCAAGGACGGTACACGGTATCACAATATGAGATCTTTTGATACTATTAACTACTGTCAATATAAATTGTGAGATAATGTCAAAACATCAGCATTTGACACTACCGGTACTGTCATTAGACTGAAAAATTTGCAAATCCTGGGTCACTATATAGTATTAAATCAATGCAGATGCGATAATTTTACCAAAAAATGTCATAGGCATAAATTATTCAAAATTTCCTCTGCTTTAATTTATTATTTAACTATTTTCACGAAATTACAGAAATGGCGGCTCATTTCTAAAATCCTTGAAAAAGGCTTAGAGTAAACACCCAGTTCCTTTGGACCCTTTTGAACCAAAAGCTTTTCAGCTCTAAGTTTGGTCATGAACCTTCCAAATATGAAGTTCCGTGCCGATACCTTTAGTAGTTTCTTCGGAATCGAATTAACAAAAATTGAGTACACACACACATACACACACACACACACAGACATTTTTTTTGTACCTTAGTCAAATATGTTCAGAGGACCCGAAAGGACATATTTTCGCTAAAATCTCAAAAAAAATTTTGAGCACGATACAATTCTTTACATACTGCGTATGATAAAGTAAAAAGTGGACCATTACCATCGGAAGTGATTCAAATGCTTACATGTGCTTACACTAGTAATGAGCTCGAAGTACATTCAAATCCAGAATCAGACGAAAATACGGATGAAGATAACTCTCATTAAATGACTCATTAAATATTGCAAATCGCGAATTCGTTAATTCTATTGAGAGTTAATTTACTTTAGAATTAGTATAATATTTAATTTTTTTAAATCCATTTATTATCTTAATAATACAAGTATATTAAATTTTGGACAGATATCATTGACGCGGAGATATGTAGTGAATTGGTTAGGAAATTCGTAACAACTTGTTTTTGAAAGTGCAATTATTCGTTTTATGAAGGGTAAGATTTTAGTTGCTTGATATAGCAAAATATTTGAAGGATTGTTCTTTCTCTTGTTAATTTATAATATTTTACTTGTATTTGCAGTTTATATACTATCATATGCATATAGTTTCAAAATTTTAAAGCAAACTTCGTTTCTCAATTTCAACCCCATCGAAAACCACCCCTGGTACTTAAGATTATTTTTAAACATATTACTTGTATTTGCATTTATAATATTATCATATGCGCATAGTTTCAAAATTTTAAAACAAACTTCATTTCTCAGTCTCAACTCCGTCAAAAAGTACCCCATTGGCACTTTTTTTTTTTTACTATTTTTCTAATATTCACAGGTGGGATATTATTGTATACAACAGGCTTCAGAACTATAAAACTACTTTTTTTTATAAACCACCCCCAACTCACCCCATAAGTACATCGATTTTGTATCATTTTTTTCAGTGTTTTCAGGTAAAATGTTCTCATTGTCACCAGGTTTTCGAATTTTTTAACGCCAAGCATAGGTTTCAACCCCCTCAAAACATCCCCCGTAAGGGTGAATTTTTTTTTACTATTTTTTCGCAAATTTAACGAATATTTTGAGCTCATTTACATAAAAAAATAATTTTGAACAGCTAAAAGTGCAAAATCGACCAGTGTGCGCCGCGCGCGTCTCACGTCAGATTATTTAATAACTTTTGAACTATAAGAGACTACATCATAGAAAAAAAATCTGATGTGGCCAGGCACATGACTTTATCATACAATATATAAAATCAATAGTTTAGCTGCATGAAAATCTATTTTATTGAGATAAATCGTAGGTATTGTCACAGCATCAGCATTTGACACTACCTACACTACGGCATTAGAATAATAGTTATTTATGTTACAAGTGCGGAAAGTAGGGAATAGCGCGATGAGCAGTGATGCGGCGCGTCACCCAAGGCGGAGCGTCGCCGTCGCATGTGAGCAAGTCGCGCTATCTAGTATTCGGCAGGAGTGACATCAATGTTTATTGTGTTGCTTCTTGAGAAATGTGTATTTAAAAAAAAATAAATAAAAAATGGTTATATTTCTGTATAGGAAATGTTAAGTTGGTACCACTTTGACGAAACGTCAAGTTTAAAATGTTAATTAAAATTCTGACAGGGGGGTCGATGGCGTATAGGATAGAGCGGCTGCTATCTACGCTGGAGGCCCGGGATCGAATCCCGGCTCGGGCTAAAATCGACTGTCCTGGTATTTTAGGCAGGGAACAAATACCATTGCATGCCGCCTTCCATCGGATGAGGAAGTAAAGCCGGTGGCCCCGTGTGCTGTCATTATGCGACGTGCACGTTAAAGAACTCTTACTGGAGGTTGGAGCTCCTTCAGTAGGACAAAATTCCTGGGTGTGTGTAGCCTGCCCTCAGCGTCGGTGATTGGCCTAAGTTGCGGAACTAGACCGACGTAAAATAAACAAGTCAAAAAAAAAAAAAAAAAATTCTGACAGATTTATATTTGTTCATGGTACTGTAGATGTCACATCTGTGCCAACATACTAAAATAAAGCTACAGTCATCGCTATGCTTTATTTACAATTTTCTCAATTTGACGTTTATAGAATTAGATATAAAGACGGGTTGATATTTCTTATCAACAAACAATCAAATTGGTGATCTTATTTTATTTGAAATTTGTATTTTGTACTTTGCCCCACTAGAGCGGCAACGTTCCATAGCGGTTCTCCAACCTCTGAAGCATACTCTAATGAAATCAGCTGTTTTCGAGTGTGACAGCACAAATAGGTGACAGCCATAGACATTTCTGTGGTGACAGTACAAAAAAATATTTGTCAAATCCAGGTTACTATGTAGTTTCATATCAATGCAGATGCGACCGATCTCAATCATATAGAATTTGCTCTTGCAGCTAAACTATTAATTTTACCAAAAAATGTCATGGGCATAAATTATTCAATATTTCCTCTACTTTAATTTATTATTTAACTATTTTGACGAAATTACAGAAATGGCGGCTAATTTGCAAAATCTTTGAAAAAGGCTTAGAATAAAATATCAGTTCCTTTGGGCCCTTTTGAACCAAAAGCTTTTCAGCTCTAAGTTTAGTCATGAAACACCTAAATATGAACTTTCGGCCCGATACCTTTAGTAGTTTCTCCGGAATCGTCTCAACAAAAATCGGGTACACACACACATACACACACACATACACACACACACAGACATTTTTTTGTACCTTGGTCAAAAATGTTCAGGGGACCCAAAATGACCTATTTCCGCTAAAATCTCAAGTTTTTTTTTCGGCACGATTACAATACTTTATAATACTGCGTATGATAAAGTAAAAATGGATTTTGTAGGTAAGTGTGGCGGATACTATATATTTTTTTCGATTATATCCATAGTGGGGGCAACTATCTAATAATTATTTAAAAAATTCAATTGTTTTTATTTTCTTGCATATATAAATGAAAAATGTTTACAGTTATCTAACAAATAGAACCAAAGATGTTGAATTTTGAATATGGCAAGGTTTAACAAATAATCGTAAATCATCCAAACTTTAAGCCTTTATATCTCTGAAATTTTTTTTTAACGAATTACCGATACAGGTATCCTCTAAATTTCCGAGAAAATACCATAAAAAGGTTGGTGTAATTTAAAAAAGGCATTTCTTTTTTGGCGAAATCCGCACGATTTGTAAAAGAACGACCCATATAATTTTGACAAGATACCTTTTATAAAAAATGATTTTTTGGGATATCAAAAGCAGTCTACACTGTATTCTACAAGACTAGAATACAAATAAAATTGTACTGTATTTTGCCATTTTGCACCTAAATATTTGTCTTCAGCCCGTTGGTGTCCGTCATCTAGATTATTCAAGGTAACAAGCTGATTTATTTGAAAGTAATATGATGAACGTGTTTATGTAACTTTGGATTAAGTTGGATCATAGTGCCAACCTAATTTTGAACGGCTAGATTTGCATTATTGCCCACTGTGTCACATGTTGAAGCATGCTCTGTGCAGTTAACACATAGTTAGTGTAGTACTAGTTGACAGTTATCAGTTCATACATCATCCAGTTATCATGTTAACAAGCTATAATACCGTGCTTTTATCGGAAAGTGTGCTTTATAAAAGATATGACGGACTGCGTGGGGTGGAAAGTCGAATTGTATTCAACCCAGGTATGCATATTTCATGGGCAGGGATTGAAAGTTACATCATGGAAAAGCACAACACAGTGGAGAGGAGAGAGGAGTACGGATTACATTGCTATATTTACTTTGTGTGCGAGCTTATGCAAATTATGGTAATCACATAAGGCGAAGTTACGACGTCGTGCGTTGCTGTCCTCTCTGTCCCCCGGCCAATATACCTGTCCTTCTTCGTCGTACCTTTGGGGGGTTGTTTCTGCGCGAATCCGCTCGTCGCTCTATATAGGCGCACGCTTTTTAATCCAATTAATACCTCCTAATCCGATGAGTATAATTACAAGCGCAACCGAGTAAACAAAAAACTACAATTAGTGTAAACGGTAAGTCCAAATCATCCGCGTGTCTAATTTAGTAGGTATTAAAAAATTAAAAAGGTGTTTGAAATGAAATCTTATGCAACAGGTGATGGAGATGTATGCAATTGTACTAGCAAGCATATAATATAATCAGGTAGCTTACTACTGCTGAATTCATAACTAACACATCAGGGTTTATACAAAAACCGTTTCTCGAATACCAAATAAAAAAAAAAAACGGCTTTCGGTATTGTGGGGAAAGGCAATATAATTAAGCAGTAAAAATATTGTGTGGTTAAAGGTAAAAGTCTCATCGTAAAAAAAAAAAAACGTTTTAATTGCAGCCAAATGCGTATAAACGCAATTCCTCTAAGAAGATACGACCAGTAAGTTTTCTCCTCTAAAATCAATTAATTCGCTGGAAAATGTCATTAGTTAACAAAAAAACAAAACATTTTATAACTGAAAATGATTGTATAGGAATACCGTAACGATAAATTTACTAATGTATAGAAAATGGTGACGTACAGACGAGTTGTAAACTTTTAATAAATTAAAAAATCTGACGTGGCCAGGCACAAATTAATAGTTTAGCTACATGAGAATCTATTTGATTGAGATAAATCGTGTCTGCATTAAAATTAAACTAGTTAGCCAGTATTTGACAGATATTTTGATACTATTGACAGTAGGTATTGTCAAAGCATCAGCATTTGACACTACCTACTGTCATTAGAATAATAGTTATTTATGTCACAAGTGCCGAAAGTACGGAATAGTGCGACGAGCGGTGATGCGGCGCATCACCGAAGGCGGAGCGTCACCGTCGCACGTGAGCAAGTCGCGCTACGTAGTTTTCGGCAGCAATGACTTCAACGTTCTTTGTGTTGCTTTTTGAGAAATATGTATTTAACAAAAATGTAATTAAAAAATGGTTATATTTGTGTATAGGAAATGTTAGGTTGCTACCCCTTCGACGAAACGTCAAGTTCAAAAAGCTAATTCAAATTCTGACAGATTTATATTTGTTTATGACACTGTAGATGTCACATCCGTACCAACATACTAAAATAAAACTACGCGCATCGCTATACTTTATTTACAATTTTCTCAATTTATCGTTTTTAGAACTAGATATTTTTTATCAACAAACAATCAAGTTGATAATCTTATTTTATTTGAAATTTGTGTGACGGCACAAGAAATATTTGTCAAATCCTGGCTACTATGTACTTTCATATCAATGCAGTAGCGACCGATCTCGATCAAATAGAATTTGCTCTTGCAGCTAAACTATTAATTTTACCAAAAAATGTCATAGGCATAAATTATTCAGAATTTCCTACTTTAATTTAGTATTTAACTATTTTGACGAAATTACAGAAATGGCGGCTCACTTGCAAAATCGTTGCAAAATGCTAAGAATAAATACCCAGTTCCTTTGGACCATTTTAAAGTTAGTATGCTGTACGTACTTCATATTGTATGTAATTTATGTTCATAATCTATGATAAAACAAAATAATGTGAATATTTCCTTATTCATCGTTGCTGTCAACTATTGTAATGCTTTAAGTGTTTCTACTATTATTAATTATCTCCAAACTTGAAAACGTAGTGTAATGTCAAGTTTGCAAGTTGGCTCCTTTGTTGGTCAAGGGGTTGACGGTTCAGGAAAATTTATTTTCTGTCGGATAAACCCGGCCTGCGCATATTTATTGCATCACTTAAATCATCCGCGGCGCCGTATCTCGCTGAATTTATCTAGACGCGTATTAATTAGTTAATAACGACATCCCGTCTGGCCGTGATGAATATATACGGCAGAGCTAAATTTTAAAATATCTAAAATTAGCTGTCGGGCCCTTTGAAATATATCGCGACGTGGTTGCTTTGTATGCTTAACCACCCACGCAGACACGGAAGCAGATAACATCATGGTAATAAATCTTAAATACCTTGTTGTTCTGTTTGAGTAGTACTTAAGTTAATTAGTTTTATTTAATAATACTAAATATAATAAAATATAATTGTACACCGTCGGGTTACCCCGTCCAATACAAAAGTAGTTTGAGAATTGTATTTAATAATACTTTTGCCATAATCAGAAAATTTACATCCAGAAAATAAAATAAATGCATTGTCTATGACGACAATTTTTAATGGCAACCTTCCTTTTCAATGGCATAATAATATATTCCCTGATTTTCTTTATAAACATTTGTAATGTATTAAGATAGTAAATAATGAAGGATGATAAATGGCCCTACTACTTCCAAAAACATGCCATTTAGTTTAATTATTGTTTATTTTACTATTTTATCAATTTAAAACCACCAACACAACTTATGAGTCTTATAACGTCATTACTCATCTCCGGAACTATCGATAGTCACACCAACCTATTTTCGTTAAATGAAAAGTAATAAAGAAATAAAATATATATAAAATTAGTTAAATGCCTAAGTGATAAAGATACTATACTTATTTTTCACGGTATTCGTAGGGTTTCCAAAAATATTGAAATGGGACATTTTCAATGGATATATTCTTATGGATTTCATTGCGCTTTTTTTTGTTTTTGCGTGGAGTGCATAAATCATCTGAGTCAATAATTTATAGTGGTAGTTATTATAAAAAATCTGATGTGGCCAGGCACATGACTTTATCATACAATATATAAAATTAATAGTTTAGCTGCATGAGAATCTATTCTATAGAGATAAATCGTAGGTATTGTCAAAGCATCAGCATTTGACACTACCTACACTACGTCATTAGAATAATAGTTATTTATGTCACAAATGCCGAAAGTACGGAATAGCGCGACGAGCGGTGATACGGCGCGTCACCGAAGGCGGAGTGTAGCCGTCGCATATGAGCGAGTCGCGCTATCTAGTTTTTGACAGGAGCGACATCATCGTTTATTGTGTTGCTTTTTAAGAAATACGTATTTAAAAAAAAATAATAAATGATTTCTGTATAGTAAATGCTAGGTTGGTACCACTTTGACGAAAGGTGCGTTCCGATTGGTAGGTAATGGTAGCTAATGGCGGTGGTAGAATACGAAATTATTGTATTTCTTACATTTCGTGATAATGACACATATTACTTTGCATGTACATAAACATGAGTCACTAGCAATTTTCTATTGGAAATACTATAACGGCGTCTGCTACCACTGCCATTATCACTAATGAAAACGCACCTTCAAAAGGTTATTCAAATTCTGACAGATTTATATTTGTTCATGACACATCCCTACCAACATACTAAAATGAAACTACACTCATCGCTATACTTTATTTATAATTTTCTCAATGTATCATTTTTAGAATTAGATATAAAGACGGGTTGATATTTCTTATCAACAAACAATCAAATTGGTGATCTTATTTTATTTGAAATTTGTATTTTATAATTTTGCGCACTACAGCGGCACGTTCCATAGTGGTTCTCCAACCTCTGATGAGATCAGCTGTTTTCGAATGTGACAACACAAAAAAATATTTGTCAAAATCCTGGCTACTATGTAATTTCATATCAATGCAGATGCGACCGATCTCGATCAAATAGAATTTGCTCTTGAAGGTAAACTATTAATTTTACCAAAAAATGTCATAGGCATAAATTATTCAAAATTTCCTCTACTTTAATTTATTAATTAACTATTTTGTCGAAATTACAGAAATGGCGGCTCATTTCTAAAATCCTTGAAAAAGGCTGACAATAAACTAAAAAGCTAAACTATTAATTTTACCAAAAAATGTCATAGGCATAAATTATTCAAAATTTCCTCTGCTTTAATTTATTATTGAACTATTTTGACGAAATTACAGAAATGGCGGCTGATTTCTAAAATCCTTGAAAAAGGCTTGGAGTAAACACCCAGTTCCTTTGGACCCTTTTGAACCAAAAGCTTTTCAACTCTAAGTTTGGTCATGAAACTTCTAAATATGAAGTTCCGTGCCGATACCTTTAGTAGTTTCTCCGGAAATGAATTAACCTTGGTCAAAAATGTTCAGGGGACCCATAAAGATCTATTTCCGCTAAAATCTCAAAAAAATTTTTCGGCACGATTACAATACTTTACATACTGCGTATGATAAAGTAAAAATACATCATTTGTGCCTATTTTTATTGAGCATGATTTTATTCAGCATGATTTTATTGACCATTACTGCTAAATTGAAAACAAACAGATATTATTATAGGTGATTTTTCTGAGCAGTGTTATTTATTATTTGGGGCGGTTTGAATTGTAAGATAAATTTTTTCAAAACGTCTTTGTTCAGAAACACCAATCGTATTTTTTCATTATTTTAAAATACTATTATCAATATTATTAATAATGTAGCTCGGATGTCAAACAGTAATTCAAATTATTAAAATATTGATAAAAAATAGTTAATTTTATACCTTTTGATAAAGTTCCATACGGTAATTATTCACTGAATCAAAAATACATTAATCAATAATATTTTGAGTGTAGATCTTAAAAGAACGTAATATTTCAAATTACTTTTGTGTTTAGTACAAACACGTAAAAAGTTCCAATAAAATGGGTATACCAATAACTTGGAATACATTATGCCAAAAACTAAACACAATTCTCTGCTATCACAGAAGAAGTATGATGCTGTTAATTAAACACTTTTAAGTGATTTTATTAACAGCATATATCAGTTTGCACCAATTATCTTCTAAACTAGATGCCGGAGACTGGTCCCTTGCCATATCCAGGCATTTAGTAAGCCATTTGACTTCGATTTTAGTAGAAAGTCAAATCTGCCATTGTGTTGACATCAACATCCTAAAGTTTATTTATTATTAAATAATTTTTTAACCAAATTAGAGACCAAACAATTCCAATCAAACCATTATTATCTATTATTATTATTATTACTAGGTAACAAAGAGATTTCCGAAAGATGAGATGGCAAAAAACTGAATTAATTTTTGAATTTTTTATCCATATATATTTATTTCCTTTTTTTGCGGGCGAGGATGTGCAAAATGTACTTGCATACAAAATTTGACCAATTTAACTGACTAGTATGTAAAGTAATTAAAATAAATATTTAATGCAATATTGTTTTAGTAATTTTCTTTTCTATTAAACTTTGCTATAGGATTATTTAACCTTGGTTTCCTTTGATAATTTTATGGTATACAATTAATAAGAAGTACAACTGCTCACATACTTACATTTAAGGAATACCTACTTAGTTACTTCAAGTTCATCACGTTCATCTGAATACAAAAATAAATAGCTCCACAATTTAAAGATTTATATGAGTTACGTATATGTAGTACAATATAATATATTGATTTCCGGGTGGAAATCGCGTTGAGGACTTTGAAGAAGTCGACGTTTCGCGCTGTTGCAAGAGGCATCTTCAGGACTAAGTTATCAAACCAAGCGCTAAGAAGATCTAAGAGAATTTAAGAGAGATCTAAGAGATCTAAAGAGAATCTTCTTAGCGCTTGGTTTGATAACTTAGTCCTGAAGATGCCTCTTGCAACAGAGCGCGAAACGTCGACTGCTTCAAAGTCCTCAACGCGGTTTCCACCCGGAAATCAATATATCATTGACTCAGACCGCGGCAGTCTACAATCTAGTTAGTACAATATATTTTTTTAATAAATTTTACCGTATGATTATTGTAAACAGCACTACTTACATTGTCCACAAGAAGTATTTAGTTATTTCAAGTCTCTTACGTTCATCAGAACAAAAATTTAAGTAGCTCTAGAATCTAAAGAGACATCATTTGTTGGTGCTTCAGTTTCAACAACTGAAAAAATATTTGACGTATTGTTAGAAAACTTGATTTGCTAGATATAGGATAATGAAGAGATATGAGAGAGATAAGAGATAAAAATATAATTAATAGCGTGGCATTTATGCACCCCGGTTGCCCTTGTGGGGACAATGAGACAAAATCTCTTAAAACACATGTTTTATTGCTAAATTAGGCTGTGTTATTGCCAGTAACGACAAATGTATCTATTACCTATTTACATTATTATATATCATATATTCAAAGCTGGGCACAAAAGCATTAATCCGCTAATCGGTAATTAACGAAGTTAAAATTTTCGTTAACGAATTAACTTTTAAGTTAACTTTCAAAACTATTAACGGACTCATTAACTTCCGCTACATTCGTCAACCGTTAATTCAAGTCCGTTAAATCGAAAATTTCATAGCGGCATCCGTATATAAAACATGCGCGCGAATTGTTTTGTTTTAGTTATTTCGTGGTTACTTCCCAGTTTCCACAGTATCATATTTAAAAAATTTTAACTTTTTTTTCTTATTGTAACTTTTTGATAAATACTAATGTACTAATGTTTCAAAATAGAAACGTAAACTTAAAAAAGCAACCTAGAGTAACAATGCTTTTTTTACTCCAATTAATCTTTTCAATGCCATTTGCATCTCGCAATGTAGTTATTTTAGTTACCAGTGTACCTATTTTCAAAATTTTCTAAGGCAATTTTAACTTATACAACCGAAAGGTCTGTAGTTATTTGGGTTGCATACTCACCGGCAGATCGGCACTCAACAAAACCTATTTTTTCATAAAAAAAGTTACCGATTAACGGTTAACGTTAACTTCCGTTATATTTATAACAAATTAACGGACAACCGGTTAACGAACGCAATTAACAAAGTTAACTTTCTGATTAACTTTACCCAGCTTTGCATATATTAATATAAGTTTTAAAAGTGTTGATACTCAAACTCGTATCCTTTGTAAGATCGGTCCAAATATAATTTTAAAGTCAATTCTCTCTCCCATATCCGTAGTCATAACGTGGGTGTGCCTTCATTCCGGCAGAGTTAACTTGCGATTTTTTCGGACGGGTCGACGAGAGCAGGTTTTCTTCACTGTTTTACTTTACATTCATAAGTAGCGGAGCGGCACTATTTCATATCTGGAACGCTCGGCTGACACTTCGCGCCACGTGTTTCATTTCAAAATATCATCCCTCATTCTATTCTTTCCGCATTTACATTTCGGCACGTAGTCTTATACATTTTTTCTCGTTCGCTTTTTTCTTCGCTTCTCTTTCTCGAGTTCGTCCGATATCATTACAGTCGCGGGACCCAACCAACCGACCGACCTACCGAGGACGGGGGCGATGAAAGGATTTTAGAAATTCCGAGCAAACATTCCGGCGTGTCTCCCTTTTTCTAACCTATTATGTGTGTTCCGCGAGCGTTGGAACCGTTCCGGGGGAAGCGCGCCCCGGCCCCGAGAAGTTTTTAAACGCGCGTGACAATTTTGCGAGAGTTTCGCCAGCTGAATATATTCCGCACGTACGAATGCTGATGTATTTGGCTACCTTATCCATATTGCTGGAAATCCCAACTAAAAGCATTGATATGATCTTGTGTAAACATTAAACTATCCGATCGGCTTTTAAATCTAGACCCTTGAATTGAATAGGAAATTAACATCAGTGAAAGAAAGTAAAGAAAGTCTGTATCTATTTTATGGAGATTTCAGGTGAACAGTCTAATAGTATATTATTATAGAAGTTTTATAAATTCGCGCACGAGTTGTTTTGGCCTAAATTGAACGAGTGCACCAACACGTCCTATAAAACGAGTGTTATATTATCCTACTTTTTCTACTTTGCGACATTAATTTTATATAAAAATCGAAAATTGCGGTTGACATCTTACAATCTAAAGTAGTTTTAGTTTCAACAGTTGGTAGTTGTGGTAAAATTTACAAATACGATTGAGGTAAGCCAATAATGATTGAGATGTCAGCCTTATTTGACACTTGACCACAATATCACCAATCTTGGAAAACTAAAAGGTAGGGGAGACCGGGGCACATTGGGACGGATTTTGACATCCACATATAGATGCCTTATTTTTCACAATAACTGCTTGGTAATGGCAATACTACTTAATATATACAGTTATTCAGGTCCCGGGGCACTTTGGGACAGGCATGGGGCACATCGGGACAGTGTGAATATCTTGGTTATTATTTAAGATACCAATTTGATGTTTGGTGAGTACAAACCATCAACATGGCCAAACAAAATGCCATTAAGTTCATTATTATATCTTATACAGGGTGTATACAAAATGTGGAACACAAATATCACCTTTTCAAATTTTAAAAAATCATGTTTTTAAATTGAACACTGTGTATAGCTATCGAGAAAAAGTCTTGGCCTCTGTCATTCCAGACCATACCTGATAAATATACTAATATAAAATTTAAATAGTTTTTATATTATCATCCAGACTGTGTTGTTCCAGGTCCCGAATAGTGAAGGGGTGATAGAGCGTCTTATTTTATGAACAAAAACATCAATAAACATATAGCCTAACGGTGACTTGATTGTATGGTGTGACCTTGTGAAGGTCAAAGTGTTTTATGAACTACCTACAATTGTTGTGAGGAATCAAAACCAGCATAACAATATTTTAAAATTATTATTCAAATGTTCGGTCGACAAGGAAAAGAGACGATTTCAACCTCAAATATGATTCACCGAGGCGCATATGGCCTAAATCTTTTGATACAGGATAGCATTTGCACCTAGGTTACTGACGTGCCAACAAGGGCATGTTCGGACAGTGTTGTGAGTAAAACCACAGAGTATGGAAATGCATTTATTACAAGATTAATTATGAAACATATTAATAACAACTTATTGAACATTATAACATTAACTAGTAGTCCTGGTAATTTTGACTATACTTATTTTTGAAATTTTAGAATTTACTCACATAGGACCTCGGAATACTCTCCAGTTGACTGCCCTACCGATCTAATGGGAACAAATATCAAGTTTGTTATTTGAAATAAAATTATGTGTCTTTTATTCAACGTTTGATTTTCAGATATCAAAATACATCAAGTTTCCCTATATTTTCCCACATATCATAATATCTGAGTTATTTCGATTTTCTTACTTTTTGATGATTTAACTTAATTTTAAACATCCTGTATTACAATGATGAAGTAAACATCATGTTGTTAGTCATGTTAACGTATGCGTCCAGCAAGCCTGAAACTGTTAATAACAACAAAGATGAATCAATTAATTTCAAACATTGCAACGAAATAAAAATAAAATAACAAAGCTGACATCGACTTTGAGAGCATTTTAGATTCAACGTTCGACTCGAGTAGATCCTGATTCCAAACATTGAAAGAAATAGTGGAACCTAAAACTTCTAATGCAACATTTTTCCTTGTTCCCTGTCCCAAACTGCCCCATTTGAAATGTCCCAATGTGCCCCAACATGAGTTATATGAATTGAAAAATTCTAGCAAATTAAAGGCTATGATTTGGTAGTCGCCAATGGCGGTAATGTATGAAGATTATATGTATAATTGTATGAATATATATAATATTATACAATATAACATATAAAATTGTGTAGAGCCTTACGGACAGACGTATAGGAAATACTTAATTGGTTAACCAAAAACTGATACATTCATCAACAAACGTAGTTTCGACACTATCGCGCTGGCAACTTTTTTGGATATTGTTTAAATTCACTGACGCGTATTTTGTGTGAATGCGCATTTAATCGCAAGTCATTAAGGCGGTGAATTTATTGTGTGCCAATGTGCCCCGTGTCCAGATCTGCCCCGGTCTCCCCTACTAAAAATTGGTGATCTACTGTTTTCATAACGACACCGAAAGCCGTTTGGCCATGAATTTACAACGAACGCAACGTAGAAAGACAAATTTAACCTACATGGTAACTAACTGGTATGATGTTTGTATAAATGTCTAGTTTACGTTAGAGATAGGTAATATAAATAAATTTCAATGCCAGCAAGAACTTCAGTTGCACGACATAAGATTTAGAGACTTGCAAACAATTCCATACAACAGATTAGCAACTTTTCAAAGTACAATCGGTTATCAGGGGCCAAATTGTTTAATATTCTTGAAACGATATTAAGGTAATTCCGTCCTATATTATCAAATTAAAGCAGATGTCAGACGGCTGTAGTAGGAAATGCATTTATTCAGTTGAAAAGTATTTACTGCATGCATCAACGCTAAGAAAAGAATGCTCTGAGATTACCTTAAGTTTATAGGCTTTGGTGGTTGGTTGTTCATTTGATGTTTGTTTATACATATATGTATAATGAATTTATAAGCTGTGCTTTTTTACTTTCCGATTGTTATGTTTTAAATAGGATATATAATTTATTTATTTACTATTTTTACTCGTACTACTACAAGACCAATATGAAACACCATAATTATAAAAATAGTGATAGAAAAAATAAAAAAGATAAAAAATCAATTCATATGTTATTTGAAGATCTTGAGAATAAATATGGTCCAAAGACAATGAATGTGAGAGTTTTTCCAATTTATTATTTACACTTACTGATTGTACCCTCTTCAAAGATATGTATTTATAAGCATTTGGCTACTAGGTGGGTATTTTTTTAAAGGAAATGAGATTAAATGTTAGTCAAAGACTTTTAGTTTTATTTACTTTTACTTGTTTTATTTGTAATGCTTTAAAAAAATAGATTTTTAAACGCCCTAATAGCAGGTCCTGTGCAATGAATCCTTTTTCATTACTAATGAAAAGCTTTATAAGCACCGACAACAAAATATTCCAGTAGTTCCAATTCAAAAGAACATAGAATTAATTGGTGTAGACAGAAGTAAAATTTCTTTTTAACTGCTGTGTTGTCCAAATTACCATTTTATACTCCAAAAATGTATGGTTTCTACACTTATTGTCCAATCATTCTAATGTAACATATGTTGTTTTACCCTATTTAACCTACAAATCTTTTATACCGTCGAAATTTAAACGGCGATCTTCAAAAGTATTTAAACCATTTTTTTTTTAAACAGCCCATAATGATGTGTTATGCCTAGGGTTGTCATCCTTTGTGAGTTAACTGCCGGGACATTAGAGGCCAAGGGAATATATACCTAGTGAAATTTTACCTGCTCAAGCAAATATTTTCTTTATTATAAGAAATAAGGGAAGGAAAATTCATTGAGCAATAATTCGTTTTTATACAAGGGTTTGTTACTCCTTTTTCGAATATTCTTGGCATTACTGAAACAGCCTTTAATGTAATATATCTACTGTTAGTAATAATTGTCTTACAAATTTATTTAACAATGATGTGTTTTATATTAATTTATGTACATTAATTATCTTAAACGAAAACAATACCATTGGAACAATGATAGAAAATTAAACTTTCCATAAAATTTTAATCAACCCTGTTAATCTGAAATAGTTGTTTTATAAAATCAGTGTCAAAAGCGTGCACAACGCGTTTTCTTCTAGGGATTTTGCTTTCGCGATACCCAGACTTGCGAGTTTTCAATTGATATCGGACTGTACGGAAAAAGTATACCTGTATAACTTGTTCGTCATTCGTGGTAGAGTAAGCAAGTTTAATTTAGTAGGATTAGGAAATCTGCCGTTGTTCTGACACCGGCACTCAATAGTTTACTAATCTTACTTTTTGTTTATGTTAATAATTATTTTATGCATTTCCTTTTTTAAACGATATACCAAAAAAAATTTAAAAAAATTTAAAGATAAAACAAAAATTTTGTGATATGTCACCATAATAACTCATTTCTTTCTTCAAATGTAAAGCCTCCAGCGGTAACAAAATGAATCAAAAGCAATTTAAGAAATTATATTAGAAATTTTGTTATCGGAAAACTTAACAATAATAACTTAAAAGTAATAAATGTACAGAATTCTTTCAAAGTATTCTTCCAAAGTCCAAAGTTTTATAAAATGTATTAAATTAAATATGTATTGAGATTTTCATCAACAAAGTCGAATATATTACAACGCATTGTTGCGTTTTCTTTAAACAAAACGCAAAACTTTATCTTTGTTTAAAGCTTGTATTTATCGTTATGATACAGCAAATTCTGTACCAGCTAGAGTTTAAAATGACAAAAAAATGATACCAAACGCAACTTCGCCGTCGGTCGGGATTGTATACGACTTTGTTGGGACGTCGGGACAAGTAGGCCAATATTGGTGACAATCCCGATATATCGGGACAGATGGCAACCCTAGTCATGCCATACAATCGTTAGCGAGCATTCATGATGTTCTCAAAACAAAAAATGTTGGTTCGAAATCCAGAGAAAAAATAGAAACGAACAAAAAGTTATATTTTGGTTCAATAATTTATTATTGACATATAATTATTAGGAGGCTAGAGGATACCATTAGATAATTAATATACTACTTAACGCGTCTGACGCTCCAATATGCATATATACATCAGCATCTGTTGGTGAACCATCTGGCAATTAAGTGGTCTTGGAACTGATTCGATAATGTCCGCAATCAATTAATACATTTAAAGGAGGAGCACAAATGGAATTAGAAGGGATGGCCGACAGGACAGCTAGCATGAGGACCGCAAAGGACTCGGCGAACTTTGAAAACAATGAGATGTGTATCTACCAGATCGGCAGCGCTGCCGCCGCCTTCGGTGCATTGGTATTCGGATTGCGCGAAGACAGAGAGAATCAGTGACCGGGAACGACCAATCTAATGCCAGAACTTGGTCCTGTTTTCCTGCGCCAACGCTCAAAAGCATCCCCTGTACCGGGCACGCCCGCTCTAACGGTTACGAGTGAGAGCAGTAACGGGCATGCTGGTAATGTCGAACCGTTTCCCACCGAAGCCCCTACACACACACACACACACACACACAAGAAGATATCCAATGTTTCTGCAAAACCGTTCCATGGGATGAAATTCAAGTCATTCCGCATGATTATGTGCGCCAGCCGGCTTTTACTAGTGCACTTGTTCGATCAAAATCGGCATTTTCCGCAACCGGCCCACCATGGAAATGCTTTACCTACCAACTATTTCATACGGTTAACTGCAATTTAGTTACCGTCATGCTTTTCGAGTTTAATCGTGGCTGATACCGGAATTCGGCCGATATAAATACTATTGTTATCGTTTGGGAATGCTCTATGTAACGTTGTAGATAAATTGCTACTACTATTAATTACGAAATTGGAAGACTAACTTTACATCCACGCAACTCAAACAGACAATTTCAACTACGCAATTTTTCAGAATCGAATGCTCTGTAGGTACTACTTTAATAAATTCTATATCTTAAGCACCAGTGCTTTTATTTCATGACTCAAACTTAATAGTCATTTTACTCATTTTAGACAAAATTTTACCAAATCCCCGAAAACAAAACTCAGGTATATCTGCTCAAAAAACCTGTGACTGTTTTTTGACTTTTATGTTTTGTTTGTGGTAAAATAATGGCGTTACTACCTTGTCTGAAATCGCTCATAGCTTCTTCATTTAGAGGTTTCGAATAACGCTGAATCCGAATATGGCATATAAATTTCAACACTTAAAATAGCGGGCCGCAAAAATAATGGCGAAAATTAATCTTCGGGCAAATCTTGATTAGCATATTACGGATTTCCCGTTTTCCGGAGGATGCCGATTTTTAGCCTATATTTGTTGCATTAAGCAATACGTATTTATTGGATTTCTTATTGACAATATTATGCGACCACACACAGAAAAGAGATTATTTGGAACGAGAAAACATAATTTCTTGAATTTATTTACTAGATTCAAATACACATTTACTTGGATGTAGAAAGTTAGGTATATACAAGAAATGCCACATACTCAATATAAGTAAAATAATTTCTGAGATAAATGCTGTCGACAAATTAATTCTTTCTTTATAAGAACTAATATTGCATTGAAAGAAGTAATTGAAATTTTCGTCCCAAACATGTCAATTTCTCCAACGAAGTAATAGTACATTCATCCAAGTACGTAGTTACTTGATCCAAGAAAATATAAGACATTTAATGTAAGTAAGTATTGATTACTGAATAAAAACCCACCAATTATTTAACTGTAGTGATTCTCACTTCTTTCAAGTAATTCCTTTCTCAGGAATATTTATGCGCATCGTGATTTTGTCAAGGCTCGTGCGCCCGCGCGTAGGGCTGGCGCTGTAAAGGACCGAAACCCAGTACGAAAACAACAACGAAGTACCCGTAGGGGATGTGCCTTGTGATTAGTGTATAATAAATGTTTCAACAGGGAATAATTTGATGTAAGGCACGCAACAGTTTAGAGCGAGTGCGTAAATATAACATACCTATCTTGTTACTTAGCAATAAAACATCTGATGTGGCCAGGCACATGACTTTATCATACAAAATATAAAATTAATAGTTCAGCTGCATGAGAATCTATTTGATTCAGATAAATCGTGTCTACATTAAAATTAAATTAGTTAGCGAGGATTTGACAGATATTTTGATAGTCAATACTATCAATAGTAGGTATTGTCAAAGCATCAACATTTGACACTACCTACTGTCACCAGAATAATAGTTATTTATCTCACAAGTGCCGAAAGTACGGAATAGCGCGACGAGCGGTGATGCGGCGCGTCACCGATGACGGAGCGTCGCCGTCGCATGTGAGCGAGTCCCGCTATGTAGTTTTCGGCAGGAGTGACATCAACGTTTTTTGTGTTGCTTTTTGAGAAATACGTATTTAAAAAAATTAAAAATGGTTATATTTCTGGATAGGAAATGTTAGGGTGATACCACTTCTACGAAACGTCAAGTTTAAAAAGCTAATTCAAATTCTGACAGATTTATATTCGTTCATGGAACTGTAGATGTCACATCTGTACCAACATACTAAAACGTAACTATACTCATCGCTATACTTTATTTACAATTTTCTTAATCGATCGATTTTACAATTAGATAACAACGGGTTGATATTTCTTATCAACAAACAATCAAATTGGCGATCTTATTTTACTTGAATTTTGTATTTTCTACTTTGCCGCACTAGAGCGGCAACGTTCCATAGCGGTTCTCCAACCTCTAATGAAATCAGCTGTTTTCGAGTGTGACAGCCATAGACATTTCTGTGGTGACAGAACAAAAAAATATTTGTCAAATCCAGGCTACTTTGAAGTTTCATATCAATGCAGATGCGTCAGATGCGACCGATCTCGATCAAATAGAATTTGCTCTTAAGGCTAAACTATTAATTTTACCAAAAAATATCATAGACATAAATTATTCAAAATTTCCTCTACTTTAATTTATTATTTAACTATTTTAACGAAATTACAGAAATAGCAGCTCGTTTGCAAAATCCTTGAAAAATGCTTAGAGGAAACTGCCAGTTCCATTGGACCCTTTTGAACAAAAAGCTTTTCAGCTCTAAGTGTAGTCATAAAACTTCTAAATATGAACTTTCGTCTCGATACCTTTAGTAGTTTCTCCGGAATCGTCGTCACAAAAATCGAGTATACACATACACACACACACACACACATACACACACACACACACACACACACACACAGACATTTTTTTGTATCTTGGTCAAAAATGTTCAGGGGACCCAAAAAGACCTATTTACGCTAAAATCTCAATTTTTTTTTTCGGCACGATTACAATACTCTATCATACTACGTATGATAAAGTAAAAACGTATTTGTGACAAAACTTTGAAATTCTTACATTAAGTAGCTAAAAATATTTACCGGGAATAAAAATATACACTTCATTGAATACTGTTTACCTACTTCACCAGAGTAACAATTTTCTTAACTCTAGTAATTGTTCCAAGAAATAAAATTTCTTGGTTGATGTCAGTAATCTCTCGCGTATATACGAACCTACCAACTACTTCATCCAATTCTCTCTTCGTTCGAGAGATCACTTTTCTGTGTGCAGTTGATTCAAAATTTGCTAAACTGATTTACTAACGTGTCTTATCATTCGTCGTATTTCCTAAAAAATAATTCAATAATTTTCATGGGAAACTACGCCCGCAAACCCTTCTCAATCATGACGCTGCGCCATTCATAGTGGTCTTAACTATAAATTTCGAATGCCGTTGTATTCTATACATAAGGAGTGAATTAGTGATTTATTTATTGACATTTAGTAAAATTTTAAGTCGATCATACCACTAGTTTTTGAAATATCATGCCAAACAGACGCGACAAATCTGTTTCGAGAACACGCGTTTACTGTTAGTCTCTCATAACTCTAAATTGCAAAATAAATTAATTATTTCTCTAATTATCTATCACTGCAATTTATTTGATTTCCATTTGTAACAGATTTGTATTTGGCGTCCCTAAGACACATGTAAAAATCTAACATTTTCAGAAATTTTCTTAAATTACAATTTTCTGATTATCTGATTAAATGCCATATTCGGATACATCGTAATTCAAAACCCACTAATTGCCATGATTGGGGTAAAAAATGTACTCTTAATAACCATGACGGAAACACAAGAATTTTTGGCACTTTTAGTATGTCTCTCACGCCATCCAATATTTGCAATGTTGGAATAGTGACGTACTTAGCGGTTATTCCCCTACTGGTAGCGCACGAGCACTAAGAACGTTTACGGAAGATCATTATATGCTAGTGGAAACAAAATGCGGGCATCCGCTCGGTTTGCGCCACTTTGCATCGAAGAGTGCATTCCGTATGCAGATCTGCCGCCTTTTGCGGTATTAAGAAGGTATTGAGGGCGGCCCTAGACGTACGTAACGGCCACGCTTACACTGTGGAATATCAGAAAATCGCAAACACCTCTACTGTACACCATCAAGCCGCCTTACCGCTACCCAAATAGGGTTTCTTGGCAGCACAGTTCACTTAGAGAGTATTGTACGTAACGCGATAAATAAAATGATGCAAAATTTCATGCTTGATACTAACGAAAATGTATTTGGTGCAGAGTGTAGTGCAGATTGTACCTAACATAGAAACAATGTACATTTGCAGTATACACTACTGGCCAATATCAAGACTGTCACCGATGTTGGTCTACTTGTCCCGACATCCAGCCGAACACCCGCTGAAGCTACTTTTACCATATCATGGCAGTAAATTCTAGCTTCAAACAAACCATAAGTTGTATCATACTTATTGATTATTATTGCAATAATTATTATTTGCTTATGTCTCACTGTAACACTGTGTCAAACTCTCATGTATACTAAGCTTTTAACCGACCGATTGTTTTTTGAAATTTAACACATAATGGCCTACATGTAACTAAACCCCCAGGACATTAAAATAAACGAAAATAAATCATACTGGAGACACTTTTATCGAAATTTTTTACATGTAATTGAACAATGTAATTGTAATTGCGAGCTACGGTCTGTTTTCAATGGAAATGTCAATATGTCCATCATAATTTTCATAACTCCTCGGGTTTTAGGGGTTTGGACCATGCTGAACATCAGTTATTACATTCTGTTACCCAGGCTACGTGTGCACGTAGACCAGGACTTCGTCCTAGAATTCATCATTTGTTTTATTTAAAGTATGTATTTCTCATTTTTCACATGTAATAAAGGCATTTATTACTGTTATTATTATTATTATTATTATTATTGTTTATAGAAGCTCTCTAATACATCTCATAAAATTATTTAAAAAATATATGAAACTCGTCCCAAAATGTTTGCACTTCCCAAAACCGCAATTTCTTGAATTTTCCAGGGCGAAATTTTGCACGGCAACTTCTTCACATGTTCAACATATTTAATAGAGTAACCGCTCCCAATGAACCTACAATCGCCGGAACAATGTTCACACTTATTCCCCACAAACGTTCAACTTCTATTGACAGATCCTTATACTTAAGTTGCGTGTTACACTCCTTCTTGACTACGGGCATCAGCAGTTACTGAAATCAATATAAGAGTGCACACCTTCCTCTAGAAATCCTTTACCACGATATCTGGCTTATTAGCATTAAACATTCCATCAGTGGCGATAGACATGTTCCATAAATATGGTAATATAATCAGGAGATGGAATGTGCTCATACCACCGAGACACATCCATTACTGAACCTAGTTGGAAACATATAATAAAACAGTAAATAGAAAAAACACTACGTAATAAATTTATAGTAGTTTATTCTTGTTATCGTTTTATTTTCGACGATTGTTGATTAAAGTTTTATGTTTTTGTTTACAATAACTAAAGTTTCACAGATAAATTTATAAACCTTCGTTGTGGCATTAATTTAGAAGGTAAATACAGTTATCATTTCAATCGTTCTAATAATACAAAAAAACACCACAATTAGGAAGGAAGAAAAACGAAGACACTAAAAAATTCATATAACCTTTCGTTTGGGTTAATAATTACTGGACAATTGTTACGTACTACTGAAATACTGGTCAGGGTAACTGTTTTATTACAAAATAATTAGTGCTGGATTAAAATATAGTCGAATTCCTATGCTATTAGGTTTACAAAGTGTACGTGTATTATTGCTCAATGCTCATTTTCATCAATTTGTTATAGTCATCAAAATATTCGCTGTTTGTCCCCCCGGTCAACTGACCCGTTAGTGCCACTGCAAAATCTGACAACCCTAGACATGAAAGAAGTTAGCATTTTAACCGAGCGATATTCTTTATAGTCGAGAAATATTTTTTATAGTCGAGAAAGCTCTCGGGTAGGGTATAATTTTGGGGTCGGTAAATTATTTACTTCCGGCGTTGCCGACAATAAATTAAGCTTGTATCGATTACTCAGAGTGGCTTGTAAATTTCAGCTGAAACAGTGCACCTCCGGGATTTTGCTTGCCCGAAATTGAAATTAGTACGGAATGTATGATTTATCGTTAATGGACCGGCGCCTTCCTCTAAATAGTTTACTGCATATCTCGGCTACGAATCAGCAAGATAGAAACAGTATCTCAACTGCGGAACTTTTACTCGAATGCGTTTTAATTTGATTAAGGTTGTGTCGTATCGACCATGCACAGAGAAATTATATGAAAACACACTAAGTTATACAGTGGGATGAATACTTACTTTTTACATCATTTAAAATATAAATAAAAGTTAATAAAAAAAATTATTGTAATTGAAGCAATATGATCATTTTGAACATCTCTTACAATAATACCAATTCAGTTTAACTTGAATTTACATGAAAAGCAAAGAATAAACAGAAAACATGATCGACAAAAGTTTGCTTTTCGTATATAATTGGACGACGATATAAAAAAATAGCTTTTCATTCCAATTTAATTCACCTGACATTACAAACGTTATATACAAACGTCTATAAATTAAAAAGAAGTCCCAGAACCGGCAGAACTTTGTTTTCTAAATATTTGAATTAGATAGGTGAAATACATCACCCTGTATAATAAGTGTGTACTGAAAGGTGTCCATTATTTGCCTCTTATACGGTCTGATATTTTATCAACCGCATCGAAAACCTAATACATATTTAGCATCGCATTTCCTCATACATAAACATAAATGCTCCGCACTCTTCCATGCATTATCCCCCATACAGTCGCAATTCCCATGGCATACACGGTACGCCACTTTGCAATTTTAGGGCATAATGTATTAAAATCTAGTGCGAAACCGGTTGTTTACGGCGTAGGGTATATGCTATTACGCGAAACACGATGCCGATCTTACTTTATTCTTGGTACCTACAATGTAAGCTCCATGTAATTTTATAGTTCGCTAAATTACGATGATCAATAATTCCTCAGGTCGAGCATTTTGGAGAAGTACGAGGCGGCCGATGGCGTTGTACGATGCTGTGTATTTTCCTAGCTGCACACTTTGCCGATGAGGCTTTCGCGTTACATCCCGTGAGTGGAAAGAACAGCAGGTGCCAGGTCTCAGCGCTCTTAGTTAAATTTATATTGTGTATTCGTATTATTAGATTTTTTACACTCCATATACTTAATGTGTACACGATTTTGTTAAATCGTTGTCAAGCTTGTACCTATATCTATTATCTCTTCCTCATGTCCTTGATTACTCCACACTTATCTGAAACTTAGACCACCAAAACATCCGCTTTGCTCTCCAGGTATAATAAGCTAACAAATTTCTTTAGTGTGTACCAATGGAAGACTCAACATCGTCAATTGGAGTGCACGGTTTCCAAACCGTAGAAAGAAAATATCTAAGAATGAGAATTTGGAGTATCTATGGGTTATAATGGCAAAAATCTGGAAGAATAAGGACTAAATGAAGTGAGATAAGACGAACGTTGTAGGTTGATCGCTATACTATACATTGAAATGACTGGGATATAAAATTGTGTTTTGTTTCTATACAGCGTGTTTCTTAATAACATACTAATATTTAAGGAGGTTATTCTTGGGTCCATTTTGAGAAAAAACATTCGTATGATCATATGTGAAGGCCTTAACTTTTGAACTACAGGGTACTATACATAGGGTACAGGGTACTTCAGGGCGTTTTAAGAAGTACCGTACTGTACAACATATTTTTTTATTCCTGTCAGTGGAGTTCGTGCGGGGTTTGTACTGAATCATTTCAAAGAAAAAAGTAATATGCCACCGTTTAAAAAAATTATTTTTGAAGACCTCATTCTTTTCTTACCAAATATTGTCTCTTAATTTTCCTTTGTTTAAAGTACCTACGGTTTTCACATAAAAAAATAAAATTCATTCATTTGCAGCTTTAATCCTCTTACGAGAAAAAACATTTTAAATAAAATACAACTTTAAACAAAAAATTATTTAAAAGAATAATTATTAAACGGTAAAGTTATAAAATTAAAAAAATAAATTACTTAATTATTATTGCTAAATTATAAAAAAAATAAATTTTTCTTAAAACTTTAGCGCTCTGTAGTTCAAACGTTAAGAGCTTTAGGACATATGTTCATATGATTTCCTTCTTAAATATTAGCATGTTATTAAGAAACAGCCAAACAAATCGCTGGTCGCTGCGAGCCGAGAAGTAACAGAGTCATGCGCTTAGCCAAAATGGTGGCGGAGCCTCAACCACAAAAATCAACTGAATGAATCGTGACGTACCCTAGGTATTTACTTGTTCACAGAAAATAGTACCTTTGATTGGGGATTGACGACTGCGATGATTGTTGAAAGGAGTGGATAAAACGCTTCTTAGTCTGGAGATTGTAATTTTTAAAATCGTTTCGCCGATAGTCTAGTTTCATCAGGGCTATTGTAACGTTAAACGCAGTCACAGGGATTCATGTGTGGCGATAGCATTTCTGCGGTTTTCGGTGAGACGTTACAGTATATAAGATGCATTGAGTTTTTAGAAAACAAATCGGAACGAAATCGGAAGTTCCGATTTGTTCTCTATAAACTGAATGCATGAATCTCATGTACTGTAAACTTGTCTCACCGAAATCAGCAGAAACGTTACCGCCACACATAAATCCCTGTGACTCTTTTTAACGTTACAATAGCCTTGATGAAGCTGAAGACTATCGGAAAAACGTAGGCTAATGTAAGATTTTAAAAATTACAATCTCCAGACTGAGCGCTTTATTCACTCCTTTCAAAAAATAGTACGTTGGGCGTTGAATCATTGTTTAATCACAGGGCAGACTATTTGTAATAAAAGACCAATCGTTAGGTGCAGTTATTCTATAAAAAACTATCAGAAAATAACTCAATATTATCAAATAATCAGCAATTTGTCTATATGATATATGGCCTACACGGTATAGCCAAATATGACTGATTAGTATGAGCAGCACACTTTCCTGTCGAGTAGCATTTTTAGGTATTTGCCGAACTGGGAGGACCACAAATACCGACCACTTGATGAGGGTGGTATACTATTGGCGGCTGGACCAATAACATGGTTGCGTTTATACTGTCGAGAAAACAATCGCTATGAGTGACAACAGGCGGACACGGATTTTTAAAGGATTTGGTCCGGACCACGTCGGATGATGGCACGGTCCTGTATTACTAGACAGACGAGAAACGAATAAAAAATGACAGTCGATATTATCAAACAATCGGCTATTGAATAAATTATAGCTTCCTTGTGTGATGCATTCACCTAGTTTTACAAAGGCTTCTAAGTAAACCGATCGAATTAATAGCGGAATGCAGTTGCCTGAAGTGTTTTGTTCCTATATACGCTGAAAAAATTCGCGCGGTTTACCCTTGCGCCCGCGATTAAAAGAAAAACAACTTGAACTGTTTTGGTAACGGAGCCAGTAAAACTTGGTGTTTATTTTTCTTTTCTGAATTCTCTAATAGACACTGCTACAGAGAGGTCGTTTTTAAAAATTAATTTCGTGTTATTGCAGAATGTGAAGTGAAATAAATATTTTGAATGGTATAGGATGTGTATGCATGCCATGAATACGTTTTGAACACCCCTACTGATTCATTTAGTGTCTGCTATAACTGCTGAAATGACGAATTAGGTACCACTGAATCCGGAAAACGTGGTTGAGAATATATGTGTAGTATTTTATCTATTTTATCTCTATAAATACGTGTTTATAAGAACTCATTCCCAAACATTTCAATTTTAGAGTAATTTTGGAGGGGAATTTTTCTGTATCAAATTTCATAATAGTAAATAGCATTTCGGCTATTTGTATTATATAACATAAATAAACCATTTTTTTGCAGTGAACCTGACAAAACCCTAATATTGGATATCATAGTTATCAAGCTATCATATGTATTTTTACTAAAGTTTAATAGATATACATAATTGGATATAACGAAATGGAAAAATTACAATACAGTCTAAAATCAAGGTTTATTATCCAGTAAATAGTATTTTGGTGATTTTAAAGCAGTGTGAAAGAAGTACTAGTCATAATCGCGTCATAAGCGCACGTGCACGTGAGTCTCAGTGTAGTTGTGAGCAATTTAACACCTAGCGGATCCTCGGCCCACAGGGCCCTGTTAAAATTAAGGGTGCACTGGAACGGCACCGAGTAAATTGTTGAAAAGTGGGACACGCGGCACCTACTCCAAATGCACTGGTGAAAATTCTGTATTAAACAATTAGTAAATGGGTACTGCTTTCGATCGTTTCCGAGATGTTAAATGAGTTTGTATTATTTTTAATGATTCAAAGCGCTGCACGACTGACAGCCCTTTAAAAGTTTAGGATGGATAGTCCAGATGTACAGGAACAACGCATTTCTAATTCGCTTTATGGGAAACATTAACTGATTCATATCTTCAAATCGGAAATGTAAGTTTTGTGAATCGATATGTTTGAAAAGAGAGGAGTTAAGATTTCCACCGTATGACTAATGGTCAAATAATGGGCAAAACTACATAATATCAGATAGGAATTCTGCTTGTTTAATGATAATAATACTCGAGTAAATTGTTCATGTGTTTGTGTGTAAAGGTGCTTATTAAAGCCGGGTTTTCCTAGCAGCTGGTTTTATACGCCACGCGAAACAAATAGAGGCATTTAAGGCATTTTATAAACGCTTTTACGTTGTACTAGAAAACCCCGGCTCAAGTAACAAAACTAGGAGCTCAATGTTATTATAAAATTAAGAATGCAAAATATTAAATGTTTGAAAGAACATTTATCACCTTTTGTACGTCTCCTCGCTTTGCTATCGTCACACTTTTGCAAACATGATCTCTCATACATCGTATCGAAAAAGTTTCACAAACCATGATGTTCGCTTCTTCAGAGCTAAGTGACTACCTAAGTAGTACCTAACAGATGTTTTGAATGGTCTAAATCTATTAATTCAAAAGTTTTATACAAAATTAAAAAAATATTGTTTTATTTAAAGAAAATAAGTTGCAGATATCATGTTAATGATCTTTAGATCCTGGTGCGGCATTTTTTAAAAATAAAACATAAACTATAAGGGTATTGGGTTTTTCTGATTTCATTCATTATTTATATTCATATTTATGAGACGCAAAACTTGTAAATATTGGAAAGCGCTGTTCTAAAACATTTTATTGTCTGAACTGTTGTATAGGAATCGTTCTTTTACACATCGTCACCTTTTCTGACGTCACATTCTAGATGTGGCTTAAACTGTTTTTATAAGTTGTATGCACTAAATAAGGTTATACCTGTATCAGGATTTAGTCGAAAAAAAAATTGTTTTCAGAGATATGAAAGTTTTAAACTTGGATTATTTACGATTATTTGCCATATTCGAAATTCAATATCTTTGGTTCTAGTAATCGTATAGGACCCATTTTTGTTTTCTTTAAGGTTGAAATATTTGTTAGATAACTGCATATGATCATTATTTTAATTTATCTATGTAAAGAAAACAATTGAATTTTTAAATAGATACCTATTACATAGTCGCCTCCATAATGGATATAATCGAAAAAATATATATAATATCGGCTACACTTTTACGTACAAAATGCAATTTTTTCTAGGATGGGATCTCCTATAGTTCAAAAGATATTCAATTTTATCTGACGTGAGACGCGCGCGGCTTGTCGAAACTCAATGACAAACGCAGCAAGGACTACTTCAGGCATGTGCGCGACATTCTTGAACATCTCGCAGACAGCAGGCTGGTTCGACATGCTAGAGCAGTTTGTTTTTTTAAGAACAGAGTGAGTTGGAGTGCTTATTTATTAGGTGCTGAAAGTATTTATTTATTAGACGCATTTAAAAAATGCCGAAGTTTTCTAACCATATCAAACGTCCTAACTTTCGAACCGATAGATATTTCAATCCAGTCAATTTGCCTCCGCATCCAAATATAAAGAATAATAAGCTCTCAGAAAAGTAATAAAATACCAATTATTGGCATTAAATATACCTATAACATTTAGGTAAAAGTTATCACGACTTTTTAAAACGTATGATTTTCATTCAAGCATCAATAAATTGTTATTTTGGAAAATGTTGTGAATGTCCTGGTGCAAGACATTTGATGGACGAATCACTTGTCTATGACAACGACAGAACCACCTTGCAAATAAATAATAATGATATTCCCAGTTGACGAATATTTACAAAAATTGCAGACCGGTTTAGAAAAACTACTATTGCATTCATACTTAGTGAAAAGCCAAAATGATTTTATGAACAGCAAAAAACAATCCTTGGAAGAAGATGAGTGCAGTGTTATCTGTGATTTTTCTGAGAACTATGCTTTATTCCTTATATTTAGATGCGGAGGTAAATTGAATAGATTGAAACATCCATCGGTTCGAAATTTAGAATGTTTGGTACGGTTAGAAGACTTCGGCATTTTTAAAGGCGTTAAATAAATAAATATTTTTAGCACCTAATAAATAAGCACTTCCACTCACTCCGCTCTTAAAAAACAAACTGCACTAGCGTGTTGAACCAGCCTGCTGTCTGCGAGATGTTCAAGAACGTCGCGCACACGCCTGAAGTAGCCGCTCGCTGCGCTTTTCATTGAGTTTCGACACGCCGCGCGTGACTCACGCCAGATAAAATGTAATATCTTTTGAACTATAGGAGACTCCATCATAGAAAAAAATTGATTTTGTAGGTAGAAGTGTGGCGGATATTATAAATATTTTTCGATTATATCCATTGTGGGGCGACTACGTAATAATTATTTGAAGAATTCAATTGTTTTGAATTTTTCTTGCGTATATAAATTAAAATAATAATTGTACGCAGGTATCTAGCAAATATTTCAACCTTTAAAATAAAACAAAAATGAGTCCGATACGATTACTAGAACCAAAGATATTGAATTTTGAATATGGCAAGGTTTGGCAAATAATCGTAAATCATACAAACTTTAAGCCTCCATATCTCTGAAAATACGTTTTTTAAATGAATTCCCGATACAGGGATCTACTAAATTTCCGAGAAAATGCCATAAAAAAGTTTGGTGTAATTTAAAAAAAGTGAAATTTCTTTTTTGGCGAAATCCGTACGATTTGTGAAAAAATGGGTCGTTCTTATGTTCTGAATGTTTATTACCTACTGTTACTGGTGAGTCCTCATTTTTAACATAGATAATGACGTGTAAAATAAAATGTCCAGAAATTATCTGTCTAATTTTACTTGATAACCGTGGTTGTGGATGTTTGTCGCAATCCATCATTATCAAAACAGACAATCCGATGATTTTAGAACTATTCATAAAACATTTTATAAGTCATCCACTAACGCAGCCGTTGCTTTAATTCAGCAATATTCACTGAACACAATATTCATATTACTTACTTAATATATTTTGTTATCAACGCAATAAAACGTTTCGGACTGTTCTTAATCGTCCAGTTTCTGATGCGCTAAAGTTTGACTGCGAGTGAAGTGCTGGCGATAAAAATAATCAAGTTACTTACGGTCGAAAACGTTGAGCGTTGCTTCGGCGCTGACAGCATCTCCGACACCATTTTCGGCGACACATTCATAGCTGGCATCATCCCTGTTCGCTTTGACAGGTTCTATTCGCAGCAAAGCTCCGCCGTCGGGAAATTCTTTCACCTGGTAACGGGATTGTGTTCCTGAAAACGAAACCAGTGTTAGGAGTGACCCAAATCTCCACCTATCCGAGTTGCCTTCAACTACGCGAACGCGGATGTCATCTTACTGAAACGCAATCGCATCCCCAAGCCAGAAACTGTGCATGGGAATTTAAAGAAGGTGGATTTTAAAACATTATCTCCGTTTATACCAACAGATATAGGAATGTATAAGTATTAGTTGTGATTTCATTGCTTCATGGGTTTATTACTTTATTAAATTATTGAATTAAAAAATGTAGTTTCACTTTAATATGAATGAACTTTTATGTTACCCATGTATAAAAATACTCTGGACATGCAGAATGTATTTTAAAGGTAAGAAACTTTGGAAATGCTTTACCTATTTTAACGATTATTTGTAGTTATATTGTCTCAAAAATTCATTTTAGAAAACAGGCTCATGTACAAGGTCTTTCAAGACTAGCTGCCATCAAAAGTATAGGGAGAACCAAATGAAATGAGTAATTGAAAATTTGTAGATTTATCTTGTTGGATACGGTATTTTTACCTAAAATATGTTGAGGTTTTGGTTACTTTTGGTTACACCGGAAATTGTACAAATTTCAAATAGAACACCCTATAATTTATAAAAATTTTGAAATCTTATGTTAATTTTAGGTCAATTGTATGTTGATACCGTATCCCTAACATATAGGTATCACTTTCGAAAAAGTTTAATAATAATAATAATAATCTTTATTGGTGTTATTACAAAGAAAATTGTTTACACAAGTCAGAACAGAAAAAAAGCAAAACACTATGCACTACATATTTCTACGAAATTACAGTTAAAGTATTCATCGTAATTGAATATAAATTTTTCAACCAAGAATTGTTTCATTACTGTCTTAAATCTGTTATTGGAGTAACACTCAATTGCTGGCGGCAGAACATTAAAAAATTGTAGAGCCCAGTAATTTGATGCGTTGCGCGACTTCTGCAATCTCAGAAAAGGTCGGCGATACTGCTGATTCTCACGAGTGTTGTACGAGTGAATTGCATTCGATGTCATAAACGTACTGGCATTGACCTTAGCGTACATTAAACATTCCAATATGTAGGCGGATGGAAGTGTCAGAACATTGAGATTTCGGAAGTGTTCACGGCAATCTTCCCTCCAACCGACTCCGAGTACTACTCTTATGCATCGGCGTTGTAGAGAAAACAATTTATTGCTGTGAGCTGAATAGCCCCAGTTAAATATTGCATATGTCTTCAAGGAGTGAAAAAAGGCAAAGTATGCAACTCTAAGACATTTTATAGAGATTGATTCTCTCAAGATTCTCAAATAATGAATCACCCACGCAAGTTTTCCTGAAACATGTCCGACATGACTTTCCCACTTTAATTTGGAGTCAAGAATAACACCCAAGAATTTTACACTCCCATTGTCGTCCGTACTGGAACGCGTTTCATGTCGCAATGTAAACAATACCGATAAGCACTTATCCTGATTGATGCAAAGCGCATTTGAAAAAAACCATTCTTTAATATCTCTGTCACATAGATCAACTGTATTAAGAAGCTGTTCATAATCATCACCTCCCTTAATTACCGTTGTGTCATCCGCAAATAGAATAAGATCAGTTGCTTCAGTAGCACAATTAATGTCATTGATATAAATTAAAAAGAGAATGGGGCCCAAAACTGATCCTTGGGGTACCCCGTAACTGCAAAGTCTGTTCGATGAAATTGAATTGTTCACTTTTACGTGTTGGTAACGATTACTCAGATATGACTCGATTAACTCAATGCTCGATTTCGAAAAGTTATATTTCTTAAGTTTTTCTAATAGAATATGATGTGTGACACAATCGAAAGCTTTCGAGAGGTCATAAAACGTGGCAACTGAATGGTATCCGCGCTCAAAGTTGTTTAAGACTTTATTTATAAGAGCATTGATAGCTAGACTGGTAGATTTGCCATGCCTAAATCCAAACTGAGATTCACTAAACAAGTTGTTCCCTTCAAAATGTATGTATATTTGTTTTTTTTTTTAGTATTTTTTCGAATATTTTTGATACCATCGGTGTTAATGATATGGGTCTGTAGTTGTTACAGTTGCCCGTGTCATTTTTCTTATGTATCGGTATCACTGTCGCAATTTTTAAACATTTCGGGAAACAACCTTGTTCAATGCAGTCTTTGAAAAGATGTGCAAGTGGATATATAATGATATTTCTTAATGTTTTGATTATTCTTACACTGATACCACCCTTGCTGAGTTCTTCAATGAGTTTATTGTGTCTCTCATGTCATTAAATGAAACATGGTTAAAATTAAAGGTGTCAGATATTATATTTTTTATGTATTGCAGTGGATTCATATCAGGTTTGCTTAGTTTTTTAACAATATCATGGGGTATGTATATAAAAAAGTCGTTAAAATTTTCAGCCGAGGGTACATTGTCCAAACTAGTTTTCTTTCGGTTAGTGTTATGCTTTATTAATTTCCATAATGATGACGATTTGTTGGCACCCGACTCAACGTAAACATCAAAAGCCGATCTTTTCGCCTCACGCAGTTTATTTCTATAACTTCTTTTAAATATTTTCAGTCGATTTTCTGATATGAATCCGGGATAGTTACGATTTAGAATGTTAAATGAGTGCAGCTGTTCTCTCATCCTATACAGCTAGTCATTGAACCAATTCACCAACGGTTTGTTTTTAAATTGCAGCTTTGGTTTAATGGGAAAACATGAACCCATTGCTTCAGAAATGATATTCAAGAATCTGGCTGCTCTAACATCAATGTGAATTGTATTCTCGAGGGCAAACGACCTGTTTGTATTCTCCATTTTGTTATAAAGCGTATGATATCCTCTGACCACCAGTTTCCTGAACAGAACACCCCACATCCGCAACCAGTCCAGAATGGTCGGATGAAAATGAACTGTCCAAACGAACACTGAAGAGCTGAAGAGTACTTGAAACAAAAATATTATCAACACAAGCAGATAGTCTTGTGTTTTGTTTATTTGTAGCACGCTTGCCAAATGTTTCCAGAGTATTACATAGTGTTACTGCATTTGGGTCACGAGTATTAAATTTTACATTAAACTCGCCACAAATGATTAGGTTCTGATTAGTCCGAAAACGGTCAAGTATATCTGATAATTTATTAATAAAATTTTGACAGCTATAATGTTGCCTTAATTATTTAAAAATTACCCGCTGGAACCGTTGGAGATAAGTTGATTGGCAAAATAATTGTGAAGGTAACAATAATCGACAAATTTTTCGAAAAGTTATTCAGGCTGGTTAAATAGTAAGATCAAAGTTGCACTCGAGGCAAGTAGTAAAAGTCGTTTTTCTTTTTATAGTCAACATGTCTTATGAATGTATTTTGGAATCTATCGAAAATATGAGAAGTTTGTGTAGAATGTTCTATACCTAAAATGCATTTTTACCTACTTACATCGACTTTTAAACATAACAACGAAATTGAAAACATAGGTGCGTTGCGCTTATTATCCACCACGCTCCCCCGACTTTACGCCACTGGATTTTCACATTTTGGGATCCATTAAAGACAAAGTTTATGAGGACCAAGTAACTGATAAGGACAGCATGCAAGAAACAGTTCGAGCTGCGTTCAATGAGTTATGTACGTTGGGAAGCCGCACCAACAATAATGTGTCCAGAAAAATCGAAACATGTTTAGGGGAAAATGGCAATGTTTTTCATTTACTAGAATAGAAACAAAAGTTTTTGGAATTTAATCGATGTCCTTTCATTTTTAATTTTGTCTGTTTCACTGTTGTTAACTTTTATAAACACTAATTTAATCAAAATGACTAAAGACTTAAATGACTTAAAGCCTTGTTAATGAATTTCTGTTTGTTCCTAGTTGTTCAGTTGTTTTCCACGAAATCTAGGTTTGGCAATGTTTTCAATATCTATTGTGATGCTTAAAAATTGATTTAAGTTTGTAAAAAATTATTTTAGGTATGACATTTTACAGCAATTTGATCTAAAATTTTCCATAACATTCCAAAATGCATTAACATGACAGGGTTGCGAATTGAAAAAAAAATCAACCTTTAGTAGTGTTCTCGAGTTTGTTTGATCTTATAATTTGAACACACATTATTTGATCATAACTTTTCGAAAAACTCTACCGACGTGTCGATAATATGTTACTTTCACAATAATTTTGCCAAACAACTTTTTTCCAACGGTCCCAGCGGATAATTTATAAATAAACAATTAAGACAACCATTTAGCCGCCACTTCTAATTGAAAAAAATTTATTTCTCAAAAATCACAAATGTTAGGTATAGGGTAAGTAACATACATCTGACAAATTTAACAAATATTTAAAAGTTTTTATAAAGTGCAGGCTGTTACATTTGAAATATAAAAGATAACACCATTTCCGGTGTAACCTGAAGTAACCACAACCTGAAAACATTTTAGTAGGCAACTTGTCGAGAAAGACCCTGTATAACTCGTGTTCGTAGAATATAGACACGGTTCACAGAACCAATTGCTGTTCAAAATAATAAGAAGGCAGCTACTGCAAGAACTCTTGAAAATCATGATTTTAATAACATTTGTATCCCATAACTGACAGTTGCGACGCGTTTCGATGCTTTTATTTACTCCAAGCAATTTATTGTCAAATAACTTTTCTTGTTTTCAATATTTAAATATGAAATATTCTCAAAACAAGAAAACTTATTTTTATGACCTTTCTTAATATTTTGTTTGCCTAACAGAAATATGTAACTTCTAGTTCAGATAACTTGGCAACGATGACAATAAAAACCTCAGACTGTGCTCTTCTATACGGCCGTAAAGAGTTCTGTCTACACGGCAGAATTAACATCAACTATCGAATTTATGAAATTGTGTCATAGTTGGGATAAAGAATTTAGTTTGATAATGTGAGTGCTAATTGATATACTCGTAAAAAAACGAAAGTTGTAGAAGTAATTTACTTTTCGTGACAAAATAAATTGAATAAATGCCCCAACGCTACATATTCATCAAAGAAACGGAAAAAGTTATGAAGTATTAACTTGTGGTCAACACAACACGTACAGTAATTATACGTAAGTAATTAAGTTCTCAAGTATTAATATGAATATTATCTTTTTGTTATTTTTCTTTTGTTAGTTGTAGAGTATTAGTTTTTATCTTGTTAAAAACCATAACATAAACGACATAGGATCAAAGGATAATTTGTCCAATTCGATCTTGCAGGATTACGGCATATTCAGCCTTCAACACAAATCAGTTTTCCAGGTCTCGTAGCAGATACTTTACATGAAATTGTCAATTGCCACATATGGTCAGACACGACAAAAAAAACACCACCAACAACAACAGATCCAACAAAACAAGATACTGAAAACCCTATATTGTCTAAATAGACTCACACCAACTGAAGAAGTATACCGAATTAGAAAACAACTTTCTATTACGAAACTAATCACAATGAGTAACTTAATGTTAATACACAAGATAAACACAAAAAAAATTAAAATAAACACAAACCTAAAATTCAACGAACACTTCCGAACTACAGAACAAGAACATGCACACATATGAGAACTGAAATATGGAAGAAAACATACACACAATCACTACTCACGGAGATGATAACAAAATACAACAAACTATCAGAACACACAAAGAACCTTGCCCCATAAATGTTCAAATCCAAAATAAAAAAAACTTTTTGTGGACAATAGACTATGACATAAAGAAGACATCACCAAACACCCTCCATTCCGTTAGCCCGAGGAAGGATCCCGACCCCGAGCTGAAGCAGGAGGGAAGAATATGCATTTAGTAGTATTGGTCTCTATTTGAGTGTTTTTTCCATTGAGTGTCCATCTTACTCCTTGGCTATACCATGCTGATGAGGACTAATAGTCCGAAACACGTGTCTACGGTTGCTTCTTCGTATGACGGAATTGCCCGACAAACTACCTTTCTCCTTGTATATCTTACCGTCGATAAACCAGTTTTCCATCTATACTTCCATGGGCTATGGTGGGCCTGGGGTGTCCCAGTCACCTCCGACGTCACTACTTGTCTTCGAATCCTGAAGATGTTGTGACTGAAGCACCAAATTGGCGACATTGGTGACCCCCCCTTATGGTCTCCATTTGAGTGTTTTTTCCATTGAGTGTCCATCTTACTCCTTGGCTATACCGTACTGATGAGGACTAATAGTCCGAAACACGTGTCTACGGTTGCTTCTTCGTATGACGGAATTGCCCGACAAACTACCTTTCTCCTTTAGTAGTATTGTCAATGTATATTATAATGTATTATAGTATCATGGCATTAGCAATAAATCAAATTTCAACTTAAAAACCTTCTAAAAAAACGATTAAACAAAATGAGGGAGTTGTTATAAATATGTTATAAAGCAGTAAACAAAAATAGGTATCGATATTATATATCAATATTATATCGATATATAAAATACTAAAATTGCCAACCCCTCGTTATTTCTAAAATTGTATTACTATTTGATACTTTTTCTTAATATAAAAATAAGTATCAATATTTTTTAGTATTATTTGTGTTCTCATTTTTCCTGTTTATTTAAGGCGCATTTCTAAAAATCAAAATTTCTTTTCGCCCGCTTTTTGCTAGATATTATAGTATTGATACAATGTGAAACATAAAGTTTGTGAAACTAAATTGACTAGAGGTATTGAATTATCTTTTTGGGTGCTGGCATGAGAATTTGGGGTAACAAAATCCCAAAAGTTTACGAGCACACAACTATGATAAAAGGTACAAAGATAGAAAAGTACAACGTTTTAAAGGACTTGTCATTGAGACAAATAGTAAGTGTTAAATAATAATGTTGGTATATCATTCCATGTTGTTTATGTTTAGTAGCAAACGCATCTATAAATATCCTTTTCATTTAGAAAAGGAAAAGTTTCTAAATTATTGCAAATGAAACCCTTGGAATAGGAAATTTCAAATTGGAATTGCAATACGAGGCATACGTTCTAAATTGATGAAGGGAAGTACCATCGATTGGAGTTTGGTGCATTGGGATTGCATCGAAAAAACTCGTATTAAGTTTACACGAGTACGCGGCCTGCTAGATCAGTTTAATCTCTTTAACGTTTTCATTACGTTTAGTTCGGTTGGGAGATAGTAGTGGGAGAAGAACGGTAGGTTTTGGGTTGAGTTGCAATGAATATTCGCTCCCATCGTTCCCACTGCACGAGTAGGTACTACTCCAACGAAAATTAAGATTGTAATTTCCTAGTTAAAAGTTATACAACTTTTCAGTTAACGCTTTAGTTCGCTCCCTCTAAATTAGGACAGGGATATTACACATAGAGTTATCAACTTTGCGAGTTTCCACGTCGGCCGTCAGCCGTTCCCGAGAGTTACTTTATTAGTTTGGTTTATTTATGTAAATTACTCCGGGGGACACCGGACGTATTTACGTATTTAATTATTCCTGTATTGTGTCACGCGGTATTCTCTATATCAGGAATGTTTGGTCGATTTAGCAAACAGAAGTAACAGTTCTAAAAAATAAATCTAACGATTAATTTTTGTTTAAAAATCTGTTTTTGATATTATAATAAAGGTGTCTAGTTCAAAATTCATTTTTTGAGAGATATTGATTTGAGAAAATCAAAATTTCTTATTATGTATGTGTTCTTTTTTTTCGAGGTATTTCTTGTCAAAGCTTTGAAATTCAACGACAAAAGTTTATCTTCATTTTGGGCTAGAGAATTTTTCATATATGTATCTATAATTATAGTTTTTTAATATAAAAAATGTCTTTTCTAATTGACAGATTGCAATAATAAAAAAATCTGATGTGGCCAGGCACATGACTTTATCATACAATATATAAAATTAATAGTTTAGCTGCGTGACAATCCATTTTATTGAGATAAATCGTAGGCATTGTCAAAGCATCAGCATTTGACACTACCTACACTACGTCATTAGAATAAGAGTTATTTATGTCACAAGTGCCGAAAGTACGGAATAGCGCGACGAGCGGTAATGCGGCGCGTCACCGAAGGCGGAGGTCGCCGTCGCATGTGAGCGAATCGCGCTATCTAGTTTTCGGCAGGAGTGACATCAACGTTTATTGTGTAGCTTTTGAGCAATATGTATTTAAAAAAATAATTAAAAAATAGTTATATTTCTGTATAGGAAATGTTAGGTTGGTACCACTTTGGCGAAACGTCAAGTTTAAAAAACGAAGCTTATTCAAATTCTGACAGATTTGTATTTGTTCATGACACTGTAGATGTCACATCCGTACCAACATACTAAAATAAAACTACACTCATCGCTATACATTATTTACAAGTTTCTCAATTTATCGTTTTTAGAATTAGATATAACAACGGGTTGATATTTTTTATCAACAAACAATCAAATTGGTGATCTTATTTTATTTGAAGTTTGTATTTTGTACTTTGCCGCACTAGAGCGGCAACGCTCCATAGCGGTTCTCCAACCTCTGATGAAATCAGCTGTTTTCGAGTGTGACAGCACAAAAAAAATATTTTTCTACTTTGCGTTCGTTGTGAACTCATAACGAACCGCTTTCGGTGTCGTTATGAAAATACTAGATCACAAAGTTTTGGTAACTTTTAGATTTCAAGATTGATGATACGATACGATACAAGTGTGAAATAAGGCTGACATCGCAATCGCTATTGGTTCGTCTCAATCGAGTTTGTGAATTTTACAACAACTACCAACTGTTGAAAATAAAATTACTCTAGATTGTAAGATGACAATCTCAATTTTCGAAAATTATGTAAAATTAATGTCGCAAAGTAGAAAAAATAGTATAGAACACTCGTTTTATAAGACGTATTGGCGCACTCGTTCCATTCGTTCCACCCGTTCCAAAACAACTCATGCGCCAATTTTTGTCTTATAAACTTGTATTATAATATACTATCGTTAAATCCTGGCTACTATGTAGTTTCATGTCAATGCAGATGCGACCGATCTCGATCAAATAGAATTTGCTATTGAACTAAACTATTAATTTTAACAAAAAATTTCAGAGCATAAGTTATTCAAAATTTCCTCTACTTTAATTTATTATTTACCTATTTTGTCGAAATTACAGAAATGGCACCTCATTTGCAAAATCCTTGAAAAACGCTTAGAATAAACTACCAGTTCCTTTGGACCCTTTTGAACCAAAACCTTTTCAGGTCTAAGTTTGGTCATAAAACTTCTCAATATGACCTTTCGTCCCGATACCTTTAGTAGTTTCTCCGGAATCGTCGTCACAAAAATCGTTTACACACACACAGATTACAATACTTCATCATATGATACCTCTGCGTATGATACCTAAAGTAAAAAGTTACAGGTTTCGAAAAAAGTGTTCCCCTATTTTTTTAGCAGTGTATATTTTAGAACAACGTTGGGAAAGTCCGGCGACAACGAGTCTTTTTTAGTTACACTTTTTCTACTCCAGCTTCTTGTAGAGCTTTCCATATGGTGACTAATCTACCGAATCAAATGCATTAGGAAGATCATTGAAGCATAATGTAAGTACATTTTCAGTGATTAGTATTCAAGTGATTTCTCTATTAGTTGGTTAGTGATTTGTAAATTATTGTTGATCTTTATCTAGGAAACCTTGATTGTTGTTCCGGTTGGCATTCTTCTAATTTCATCTTTAATCGTTATCAGACTTTCTTGTGCAATATTATCCTGTCCTTTCTTCCTGTTTATCCTGCCTTTAGTGTTTCATTATACGGTGAGTGTAATGGGTGCAATCAACCTCCCATACCCAATTTTAATAACCGCGTTTCTAATAAATTAGAAAATTATAATTCCACCAAAAATCAACTAAATGTTCGATTTGACGGCATATTTAATCAGAACCTGACGGAACGATAAGCGAACGGTTCAGTTCCACCAAAGTCTCCCGCGTAGACGGCGGGCGGCGCAATCTCTACTCGAAACGCCAAAATCAATCACAATCACTATCGCGGTATTCCGCCGCCGCGTTTCCGATGGTTTGATAAAAACAAATGACGCCGTAAATAACGTTCGAGCGTCGCGAGTGGCGCATCCTGTGATGGAGGAGCGGAGTAGACACGCGGCGCTATCTTTATTGGATCGGGGTAGGCGACGACTGTTCGCGTTCCGCTTATAGATTCGCGGGGGGCGCATAGGACGGCCCGCTCGGTAAACTATTACATCCGACAGCCAGCTAGCATTTCAACAGGTACCGGGCGGCGGCGGCGGCGGCGGGAGAGGCGAGGATAGAGCGACGGTAGCGACACGGTAACAAAGCAAATGAAGTGCTCTTTTGGTGGACGCGCCGGTCGCACCGATGTCGAGCCCACATAAGGACTGGTTAACTCTAGTGATGGGCATAATCGGGATATTTTAATAATCGATTATTAGTAGTCGAGATATATTGATAATCGATTATATTAGTAGTTAAAATTGTAGTATTAATTTAGTAGTTAAAATTAGTAGTACTAATATAGTTGTTAAAATTAATAGTACCAATTTAGTAGGTAAAATTAGTAGTACAAATATAGTTGTTCAAATTAGTAGTACTAGTTTAGCTGTTAAAATTACTAGTACTAATTTAGTAGTTAAAATTAGTAGTGCTAATGTAGTTGTTAAAATTAGTAGTACTAAGCTAGTAGTTAAAATTAGTAGTACTAATTTAGTACTTAAAATCAGTAGTACTAATTCGTTCGATTACTTTTGCGGGTAAGTTGCATACTACGCGCGTTATGAGGGTAAACAATAGTGACGCCGGCACCGATTGCCGACAAAGATACAAAGACTGTGAGGGGCGCTTTCGTTTATTAATATTAGTGTGCGCGTAATATTTTTTCATCAAGTTCTTGCGGATAGTTATTGTGTGCAATCGGAACTTTTTATGTCTTTCTTGGGAATATGCTTTTGAATGTCTTTTAGTTTGCCATTGACGCTTTGTATATCAACAGGAAAATGTCAAAACATTAATTAATAAAATCAATTCTTGAATAGCAAAAATTTAAACCTGAAACAAAAATTAAATAACTGTACTAAGCAATCGAATACGTAAAAATGTCCAGATCGAATACTCGTTTGTTGCAATTCGCTACTGCTGGAAATTAGTAGTACTAACAAAATTAGTAGTACTAATGACCTTAGTAGTACTAACGAAATTAGTAGTACTAACGAAATTAGTAGTACTAATGAAGTTAGTAGTACTAACGAAATTAGTAGTACTAATAGAATTAGTGGATTATTGAAATATCTCGAGATAATCGATTATTTATATTAGTACTACTAATTGTATATATTGTATATAATTGTATATCGATTATGCCCATCACTAGTTAACTCCAATACATACAGGTCACGTAGTATATGAATAATATGAACGTGACTGATAGAAATTATTGTCCGAAGACAGTACAGGGTTATTATTTCATATTTTTAATCTACCTCGTTTGAATAACATACGCAGATGTTTGTTGGTAATTAATTTCACTGCAAAGTATAGCGCATACAATAAAATATGATTATTACACTTGTAAAATCATACACAACCTAAAACTATTACTACGAATGAGAAACAAAAATGCGTAACAATTAGTGGGTCTTGGGCGTGATATTAGCTGCGTTTCATAATCTTGCAATCCTAATAATAATTTATAAAAACCGTGATGGGTCCGGATTCGAATTTAGTTCAAATAAATCTATCGAAAACACTTATATATATATATATATATATATTTTGTTTTATTAGTTAACAGCACCTCATTGATACCTCATTGCTAAGTATAAAAGGTGATTATAAAAAGTTCCCCATTGGTGTAAATTAAATTTAGTTTGGATGCTGGCGCTTTAGACTTCACACACTGCACGTTGCTCTGCTTTGTTCACCTATCACTCACATAACAGTGTGCTCTGCTTTTGTAACATCACCTCAGCAACTTATAAGGTTTAGTTCTTTTGAGTCTGCGCAGACTGTCAGTATTATCAAGAAGCTGAATTGTCTGGACATTCGTGTGCTGCAGAAGTCTGTTTTCATGATTCTCGGCAAATTTTCCAATTTCATTGGCTACTAATTCCATCTCAAGATCCCTGTAGAGATTTTTGTTTCTTATATACCAAGGTGCCTGGTGCACCCATGCACCCACGATGCTTCTTAGCATCTTATTTTGGAAGCGTTGAATGAAGGTATATTGCTTGGCTTAGTGCAGCCCCACAGTTGGATACCACGCAGGTTTAAGTATCTACTTGTATATTAGGAGTTTATCATATATCAACAAAGCCGACTTTCTACCAATGCGCCAGTACATTTTTTTGTATCTTATGCCCAATTCTTCTCGTTTCTTTTTAACGTGTGCTTACCAGCGGAGCTTGGTGTCTAGCGTCATACCGAGGTATTTTTCGGTATTCGAGTGGGGTACGGTAGTATTATTATTTTAACTCAAACGTATCGTATTCGCTTGTTGGCAAAATTTATGTGAACGAGTTTTGTTTCGATCAATGTAATTAGCCATCGTTGCACCCAATCACTAATATCGTTGACAGCATTCTGGATTTTAGTATTGCTCCTTCAATATTTGTATCTACTGCCATGATAGCAGTGTCATCAGCAAACGTGGCAACGGTAACACCATCTCGTGGCGGAAGATCATGTGTGTATAGAAGGTAAAGAATTGGGTTACACTACTTAACATGATTATTTATTGTGTCGGAATCTCTTTGAGAACCATGAAAACAGATAAGTATTGAAGGGAAAGAATCCAATAGTCCTTTTGGGATCCCACGCAGAAAGTGTTGAGTTCGAATGATATAAGCTGTATGCAAATTTTACTAGAGTCTAGCATCCTAAAAGTCACGATTATGCAAGTTTAACCTCTGTACAAAATTAATACAAAATTAATACAAAATTAATATGTACAAAATAAATTTTGTACAAAAGAGGTATACATATTACAGTTTTTTAAATACAGTTGTTCCTTATCTGCAAACTCCCCAATATAGGGGTTATCAGACCCGAGAATATAATATTTTTATTATTTCACTATGACTAAAATGATAATATAACAGTAGCTGTAATTGAAAACACTTATAGTAGGTACATTAAAATTAAAATAATTATATTATAATATATATTGTGGCTCTAAAACTGCAAACCCCTATATTGAGGCTATTGCAGTTGAAGGACCATTGCATTTAAGAAAAACTGAAATACAAATTCTTATGCAGAATTTGATTAGGATTACTTTTGTACAGATGTTAAAATTTCGAAATCGTGATGGTGTTGCTGTAAAATGCAAAAAGCTGCAAAAGTTATGGTTTTTAGAGTGCCATGCTCTAGTAAAACTTGCTGATACCATAGAAAATTGAAGAAACTCAACATTTTTCGCGTCGGATCCCAAAAGGGCAACTCTAGTGGATTTATTTCCCTTCTTTTTGATAATTTGAATGTTACTTCATTATACATTTACAAAAATACTATAACGCCAAATACATTTTTATTAAATCATACTTGTTAAAAAACAACAATTCCGGTAAAGGATTCGTTGCTGACTATAATGCCAACATCAACACAATCACCAGTTTTTCTTTTAAATTTCTGGCACAATAATCATAAGCATATTAGCAACTTGAACAAAATTAAAAATTAGCTATGGATCACTTGAACGAAATTAAACATACTACCAACATTGAACACCTTAGTTTGCTGCACAATTTAAACAAATCCAGGAGGATAATTCTAATGGTGGAGGTGGAAATAGAGAAACATAAATTTATGAAATCTGATGACTTACGCATCAAAGAACATGACATTGGAAATATTCGCAAGTTCATGAAATATTTAACACTGAGTTACTGACCCGACCCAATCGCTTGACACCACTGACCACATGCCAGAAGTTTGTATTTAATTAAGGTAAAAGAAAATGTTTGTGCGACTTTAGATAATAACTGATCACTAGATGTTTCTAACTCCGTTTAAAATTCACAGGGCTCATCGATAATATGCATTGTAAGACTATTTCGTTTTAGAAATTAGCAGGTAAGAATAGTTTTAGGTAGTGTATGCTAATTAATGAAAGTTGAATGAAAATTAATCATTTACAATCATATTTTACGTCCCTCCATAAACTCGTGATATAATCGAATGGGTACTCAACTCGCACGTGTATAATTTCATCTATGCTGTGATTAATAGGTTACATACTGCTAAAAGTTCCGGTGGATGCTAACGGGTTTGCGTAATTTCAAGTTAATTGTTTATATTGATCATATGCGTTTGCCAAATAATGCCATCCTGATGGTTCTATAAAATTAATTACACGGCGTTTCTATTTTGTACTATGCTTAATCATATTTATTGATTTTATTGATCCCAAATTCCTCTTATTGTATTACCTAGTATTTATTCATAAACATGCACCGGTAAATTACTTCGGGGACACTATGTATTTATTTCTGGTATTTCCGGGTATTCGCGTTTCAAATGCAAAATATGAATTAATCGAACAAAAATTGGTCCAAAGCTTTTTTAACGTTCTGCAATCCGGAATGAATAGCGCATACGCTGGCAGCGCTGTTTTCTGTATTCCTGAAATTGCCAGTTAAAACCCAAAAACTACAAACGCAATCATGTATCCACATAATGGAATGAATAGAAAGTAGCGTAAAAAACACACACACGGTTTTTGTAGTTGTGAGGGGTAGCTGCAATATTTTAAATGCGGGGTTGAATTAGGTAAATGGAAATTTATTGGTGAATAATATGATCAATACATTTCATATTCTGGCCAGACATACTAAACAAGGCAATTCATTCAATTCAAGAATCGTGCATAGCATGACTATGGAATCTTAGTATGATGATTACCTCTAGAGCAAATTTAATGTACAAATGTAAAAAAACAAATAATTCTTTAAATTATCGCCAATATCAACCACCTACCATGTCCACCAAGATCTTTTCGTTTTCTGGACATAAGTCGCTGAAAACCTGATATTGACACTATTTATTACGCAAAAATTCAGACAGCTAGATTTTTGTGTACACTTTGGTTGGGCATTACAAATAACGTACCAAAAGTCCCTAAAAATTCCCAAAAAGTCCCCATCGATATCGTGTCTGCGTCGCCATAGTGTTCAAAGATGACCGTATTGTTCTTTTTCCTGTAGAACACTTTTGTTTTCAAAATTCGTTATATTATGGGTTTAACATCTAATTTGATTACAATGATTTTAAGAATGATACAATTTTAGGTTTTTGTAAAAATCAGCGTAATTGAAATTTGTCGGAAATGGTTTTTATTAACGAATTAAAAACGTATGATTATAAAACAGATGTTGCAAGGGTCCAACAGTGTGAATCCCGGGTATTTACTGTGGTTTACGTTGTCATGAAGTATTAAGTATTTTCTGTTTTATAACTTGATTTTGTGAGACCCGTTTAAGAACTACATTATTCTAGTTATTTAAGTAAGAATAGAAAATCATACACAATAAAGGTACCAAAAACAACCTCCATCTTTCATAATTATGAATTATATACATGTAATTAATTAATTCTATAATCCCGTTAAATTTTAATTTACACTTCCGTTCATACAATAAGAGAGGTACCAAATGTAGAAATCAGGCAACCCGGTAGATATTTCAAACACCAAATTTTCAATGTAACAAGTTAGCGGCAAACAACTTACCTGACACCCGCTTTCCGTTCTTCCTCCACTGAATGACAGGTGGCGGGACACCTCGGGCAGCGCAGAAGAATGACGCTATCCCACCGGCTTTGACTTGCTGATTTCTCGGCTTCTGCGTTATTTCAGGTGGATCTGTAACGCAAACAAAAACTGGGATTAAGACCTACCCCAAATCACTGCGAAAGCGAAAAGTTTGCGAACCGTACCGCACAGGTTTCCACAGGCCGACCGACCAGACTTACAAGCTCACGAGAGAGAGAAAACAAACACGGAATCGTCGGTTCTCTGGTCTCGCTGAAATGTACACACACATCGAGCTTATGGTCGGAGTGATATACGGCGACGTAGGGCTTTGCTTTATTAAAAAGGACGTGGAAGGTAAACTCCGCGTTTGCGGTCTTTCATGTTATTTAAATCAAAGTCAGCTTGTGTATTAGGTCGTTCCAGTTCAGTCCACACGGAGAAAACGTATGATGTCAGAACAAAATATACAGGAGGGCCATAGGTTTTTCTTTGAATGCAATGTCTTAATGTTAACTTGTCAGATTCTGAGGATATAGATACTGAAAACGCTGTTATTCCAGAAGCCGCCGTCATGCTCGTACGCACGCAACTCGAGATACTCACACGGACATGATTCAGCACAGATTTATCTGGTATGTACAGTACATACTATTATTAGGCTGCGGCACATAACAAATAAGTGTTGTTTGACTAAAGATTAAGTTCTTAATTTTTATTTGAATTTTAATAAAAATCGATCCACAAAACCCGCCAACAGAAATATTTAAATTATTTTGAAAAGTGTCGAATTACAGTCATCTTCAGATATTCAGTAGCGTCCGACTTGTTACAAAATGACTGAATTCAAGACGGATACGATCATCTTGGGCCTAGGCGACGGATAACTGGATGATAGAATAATGAAATAAAGATTACAAACAGTGTTATCGTTTGGTCATGTTCTACATTAAGCACTTCCATTGATCTATTATCACGTAAATTTAAACAATGTTCTGTAAAAAAGGAAATCTTGCATATAATCATTAAGTTTTTTTTAGTAAATTTCTCGGCATAACCCGCAAACAATTTTTCGCCTTCAGTTTGAACTTCTAAGTGCACGGACTAACAGTTAGCGGTGCTGATAGCGGAGCTGGTAGCTGTGCGTTTTAATACACAGGTGCTTATGGCCATGAACACACAGTCAGCGGCAGCAGCACCGCTAGCAGCACCGCTAGCAGCACCGCTACAAGCGTCGCTGTCTGTGTGTACTAAGGGCGTCTAATGTCATCATAAGATCTTAGAGCGACCGCAGCATTCTACTTGTACAATTCTACATTTTGATCACACGAACACAAAATAACAAAACAACAAAGAAACCTACACACTACCGATGGGGACATCACACAGCTGGACTGATCGCGGTGTAGGTCAACAACAAGACTTCCCGAAAACGTGAATCGTCAAATTTTGTACTTTCGATAATTAATGACTAAAAACAGGTGCCAGATAGAAAAAAAAACTAAATTTGATTTTTTACTGTAATTATACAGTGAGCGCGTAAACTATGGAAACATGACAAAATCTCAAGAACTATTTGCTATTTTAAAAAATCCTCGAACCGGTCGATTAATTTTTTCACTTGAATTGTTTTTAACAGACGACGTAATCGACATTCTTTAAAAATGACAACCCCGTATTTTTTTTTTATTTGACAGATCTTTTATTTGTCTTAATAGTAGAACAATATTCTTATAGTCTTACATAAGAACATTTTCGAGAAAAAAGCAACTGAAGGTTATGAAATAAAAGCGACAATATTTTGACATTTTCTGTTACAGTCTTCCATTGCCTATTCAATGTTACTATGCTTGTTACCGTATTATATCTAAAACATTTAGAAATTAACAAAAACCTTTATTATTTAGGCCTAACAAAAAAAATTAATACCAACAACAATAACAAAAAAAAAATGAACCGGTCAAATTTACAACAATGTGTTCTTGTCAATGGTTGAGAAACCTCATAAACCAACTAGTGTAGGTGCAGTAGATAATGTAATAATGTTTTGTTAAAAAAATTCTTTGTTAATTTTTAGACCTAAGTAATAAAGGTATTTGTTAATTTCTAGATGTTTTTGATATAATAATGAAGACTGTAACAGAAAATGTCAAAATATAGAGGTTTTCTATTTCAAATTCAAAAGTGTGCGGTTAGATCTCTGAAACTGTAAATGTTGCATCAACGATAGCAACGCCAGTGACTTAATTCCAAAATTTCGTTAAATTCGGTCGAGCCGTTCCGGAGATTTTGTCACACTTTTATTTCATAACTTTCAATTGTTCTTTTCTCGAAAATGTTCTTATGTAAGGCCCTTAAATATTATGCTACCATTATGTCAATTTAAACAACTGTCAAATTCATTAAACAAAATACAGGGTTGCCATTTAAAAAAATCAATGACGTCATCTGTTAAAAACAATTGAAGGTAAAAAAATAATTTGATATCATAAGGTGTATTTTGATAATTAATTATTAACCGACGTGTTCGAGGATTTTTTAAAATAGTAAACCGTTCTTCAGATTATTCAGGATGAGGATTATAAGTAGAAAAATACCTCGCCTGGATTTGAACCAGAAATCCTCTAAATGCCGGGCAGAAGGTCTCCCAATTCGGCTACAGAGGCAACGTAAATTTATAGGCGGATTTGTCACTTCAGGGGAAGATACCGAGAATCAAGCATAACAATCATGTCGTGACATCTATTGGAGGTAGATGGAAGTGTGGTACATAGGAATCACAAGTAGAAATAATTTCAACGCTGTAGCTCAATTGGGAGAGCTTCTGACCAGCAAATAGAGGGTGCCTGGTTCAAACCCAGGCGGAAGGATGTTTTCCAGAAATTATCCTCATCCTGGATTAATTATCATTTGCTTTCTTAACCGGTTTCTATATTACTGACCAGTTCATACGTAAGAACCGTTTCCCTTGAATTGAAGTGCATATAGTTAGTCATATTGATATTAACGAAGATAGTTATTAAGTAACTCACTCATTTAAGTTTAAATAGACTTTAAATTTACCTGGTAGAGCAACAGAAGAATGGAAATATTTAATCATAGAAAAGGATATTTGTTTGCTGATATTCTATTATTCTATTCCAGTTGGAATAGAAATGGAAGAACGCAATTTTGCTTCAAATTTGAGTGTACGTTCTAATTTAAGGGTGAATTGATTTGAACTACATGACATAGTTTCGTTGTATGAACAGTTTAATAATTTCAATCCGTATAAACACTAATGGGTTAAAAACGTATTTTTAATGACCATAGTTAAATACATTTTGCGTCCGGATAATGTGACGTATAACAAGCGGATGAAATGAAATATTAATTTCGGCGAATTGTTATGGTTATTTTATCATGACGTCCGGTAATTAATATTCTATTTCCTCTTCCATGATATATAATTGAAACCTACAGTCCGCTATGGTTGAAATTAAACTTTTCAATTGCAGAAATAAGTTTTATTGCATGGTTATTTGTGCAAACTACAACTGCATCCAGTTTAAATTATTTTTGTAACCTGTTTTACTTAATAATTCCCAATAATATTTATACAGTTTATTATTGTATGATAGTACGGGACATTTTGATTTGTGCTGGTAAAGTCAATTATGCATTTAATTTAATAATAAATGAGACTAAAACTGACAGAGGGCAGACAATACAGATATAGATTATTTAAAAAACACATTTTCCGTTCTCGATATAGAAATATTTCATGCTTTTGTTACGCATATATTTTCAATTTGTTTGGAATTTTTCTGGATAACTAATATCGCATAAACATACTGATATACCTAATACGTGCTTTATAAATAAATATACCCCAGTACCTTTGGTAAATGGCCACAAGTTTGCAATTGTGGGGAGTATGTAGCTGAAAGGCGGTGCTTTACCACGGGTCTGAACAAAGACTAATGGAACGACCCAATACACACAGCCAATACACCCAATACGGCCGTAGTAGCTCTCGCCGCGCAAATATGAACTACCATGAAAATTATTAGGGGTGAAATTCCATGACAGAGGCTTGCTCTTCCATTTCGTATTTATTTGCGGCCGTCAGCGCGGCAGGTCCGTCGATTTTATCCACTTTGCCGCCGCCACTGCCACGAAAATAAAACTAAATATTTACTTAATCAACCATGAAATAATAATTCGCCGAGTTGGCCAAGTTGGCAAACACAATGGACCGGAACACGCGGAAGCTTTTAATAAATAAAACTGAATAACTCTATCTCGAGCGCTGCATCAGCGGTTATATTATATTTTCAACTGAAACTCCCGATTTTTAATATTTGTGAAAACTCAAACCAATTAAGAGCGGTGTTATTATAACTAAGTAGCTGTTTTGATACTGTTGTCATATGCAATAGAAAGTAGTGTTGAGTGTTTAGAAACAATGTTTTTGCAACGGAAACATACCATGAGTAGTAAAGGACAAAGAGAAACCGCGGAGAAGTTACCCATAAAAGATAGTAATAATAACTAACTTCTTTTTCGAATTTTGTTAGGAAACATATATCATATGATAGGGGTGTTCAAGTACTATACGCCAGAGTTTTGATCAAAAAATTCATCAAACGGTGTTGTCGGAAATTTGAATTATTTCGTTACGCGTCACGTTATAAAAATATTTATAACTTTTGTAAATATTGTTGCATTATCGCTATTTAAGGGTTGTTCGCCGTCGAGCAAAACTCCGAGCTGCGAAGGGTCAGAAGTCCTTTTAATTACCTACAATTTGATATATGATAGAAACTTATCCAACAATATTAGCAAAAATTGTAAATATTTTTCTACAGCAGCACATATCCGTAGAAAGTTATAAATGTTTTCCTGCAACAACCAACCGCCATATAATTGCCGGCGGGGACGGTTGCGTGCGGACATGATCGTCATTTAAGGGTTGTTCGGCGTCGAACAAAACTCCGAGCGTTCAAAGGTAAATAGTACATTTAATTGCCTATAATTTGACGTACGTATGGGTAGCACCTTCCCAATATCATTATTTAAAGCAAAATTTTATATGCTTTGGGAATTTGTATCACTTGTTTCTCTATGGGGTTGTTGCAAAAAAGTTATGTGCAATTCTTTATTAAGATGACAAGTTCTCTTACAACATGACCCGTAACGAAATCAATCAAATTTCCGACAAGACCGTTTGATAAATTTTTGGAGCAAAACTCTGGCGTATACTTGAACACCCCTATCATTTGAAGTATGTATGTTTCTTCACTTCTCCGCGGTCGAAGAGAAACACATAAAATAAAAGATAAAGCCAATGGTGTCTGCGATAAATATATTTGTTTCTAAATCATAGATTTCAAATCACTCAAAAACCACAGTTAATTTAAACTAATCACATGCTTAATTATAGAGAGATTACATCAAATTAATAAATCAGCTAGTTGTAAGTCGGATTTTCTGCTAAAATAATACCGTATCCAACGTTGGTAAGGCTTAGTGTCATTCAGTGTTTAAAATATGTAAATTTAAATGATCATTACTTCACAATAGGGAAAAATATGCTCCACATCCGACAAGTAATTTCTCTTTCTTTATATTCGAACTCACGTGCTACAGGAAAGTAGCCCCAGCAGAACCAACAATAGGTAATTAATCATGTCCCGCGGAGTATTACAAACTCCTAAATGATAAAATTGCGTGTCAACCGATTTTTAATAGATGTGTGGTAGTTAACAAGCAGGCTACCTTTTTTTAAGTGACCCTTCTGTGTCATTTACCATACATAATTTAAGTTTGAAAAATTATCCGATACCTACAATTTCCATTAATAAAGTTAACGACTATTCGATGCTCAACTTTGTCATCAGTGTCGATGATGGAAAACTTCGTCATCAACAACTACTTCATCGATCTACCAGGGTAATGAAAATCATTGTAACAAATGGGTCGATTTCCCTGAGCCATTAGTAGTTTACGTTCTTTAATTTATTTACTACTTTGACATATTAGCTTGGGCAGTAAAGTATTCCAAGTTCCAATCGTAAAACTTAAACAATATTGCCAATCAAGGCGAAAAATTAAAATTATTGACAGACACACGATAGATAGTTACGGATTTGCGATGCGAGGTGTGTATTAGGATTCCTGTCATGTTTTGGGGACTGTAGGGTTGCGCGCAATCTATTGATTGCACCGCCATGCAGTAAGGAATTATTATTCACCTGACTTTGAATAAAGGGGGTAATTAAGACATTGCTACTTTACATAATTACACCGTGCGGGTGGAGCACTGCGCGGATACGTGTCGGGCGTTGGGAATTTCGTCGAGACACACGTTAAGGCCGCCATCTACTGTCTGGGCGGCACAATAACCCCCTTACTTTGATTAATGTCGCACGGTGTCGTGTGGAAAAGTGGGCACAAATGACGCACCATTGTCTAAAACTGAATAGGCATATGTACGTCCATAATGTATGCAAGCCTCAATATCAAGTTTATCAAAATGCACGTATAGTCTAGATTTTTAGGTACGTTAACAAGCTGAATTATCTCAAAAACTACCATCTCATTTTGATAAAAACGATTTAAAAATAAAATTTAATGTGCCTATGTGAATCTTCGATCGATTGTGTAATTGACTAAACTAAAATTCTGTGAACATTTCCGATCACTAACCTTGCACCGTCCCACAGTGGTCGATTTTGCGATTTTAGTAAATGAACTTAAATAGTTGTTAGACACGCGGAAAAATAGTGAAAAAATCTAAAAAGTATGATAATTTTATAACTGGAAATACAGAACAAATAGTAAAAAAATCTAGCACTTATGGGGTGGGTTTTGGTGGTGGTTTAGATTTTTAAAGTTCTGAAACCTAGTGAGTATAATAATACTGCACCTATGAATTTATGAAAAATAGTTAAGAAAATCGAAGTAACAATAGGGTTGCTTTTGACAGGGTTGAAATTAAGAAACAAAGTTCATGTTATATTGTGTGCATATGATAATATTACACCTACAATTACATATAAAATGTTTAAAAAAATCTAAATACCAATAGGATCGTATAATGTTATTATATCTGTAAATATAGCCAGTTTTATCCAAGGTTTATTGCCTGGTATGTGATATCACAGAGATTCGGGACGAAACTAACATAAAATAATCCACCCAGGAGAAGAATTTCATTATGAAACCTAGGTCGTGTGTGGTATCATTGGATAGATATTTAATAATTAAACACCTTTCGTTGGAAAGAAATCTAACTCAATAATATGGTTTACGAAATAAACCATATGATACCGATTTTTTTAAAATAATATTTTGTGACAGTTGACTGTCCAAAACTGACTTAAAGGGCTTACAATCGCCATCAACAGATCTGCTTAATCATTGACTATGGATATAGTATGACTTGCCTTCTCTGCTAACTAAATACAAAACTATTACCTGTAAGTATCGTCATGTTTACAGTTTATGCAGCTATGCCATAACTGATTATGGTTCCTTTCGTAAACTGTATTTATAAACAATGTTTTCAACTAAATATTGTGTATTTTTAAAATATCTATCCAATGACACTTCACACGACCTAGGTACTGTTTATAAATTCCACCCCCATGCAGTTATCACTACTTTCGATATACTGTGGAAATCAAAACTGTTAGATCGATCAGGTATTTTATGTTACGTAAATTACTTTCTTGAGACTCTGTGACCAAGTCATATAACCAAGAAAAAATCATATATATGTTTATGTTGACGAACCTAGTAACCTCCAACAAGCAATTCCACCAGTCGACACTAAACAAATATTTAAAGCCAATATGACATATTATGACAATCATACTTTACGTGGTCATGTAACTAAGTAAGTAAGCAATCAGGAAAATGTTGAAAGATTTGCTTCTAGTTATTGCAAAAAACTGTAAGCTTAATTAAATTTCAAAATGTGTATTAATGATAATCTTACACCAACAACATTCACGATCACTTAGTAACAAATTCTTCAACACGACAGTCGAGAATTGATGCGGAAATGAAAGGTTAATCCAAAAATCTGCATCGGGCTTTAGCCCCTTACTGTACGTTATAATTTTTTTAGGGCGGTAAACTGATTGGTTTTAAGTCATTTGGTTATCTAACAACATGTTCATGTCACTTTGGATTAAATTGGACAATAGCGTTAAAATAATCTTGAACGGCTAGATTCTCATTTTCAACCACTGTGCGTCCTTCCGTAAATAAAGTCCTGCCGGAATAAAGCATTCGATATATTGATTTCCGTTTAGTCAGACATTCTTCTCGGGAAAGTTTTCTAACCTACACCCGATCAGTGAAGAACCCATGAACCCCATGCATAATTTTAACCCTCCCGGCTGATTTCATTCACCCCTTTTGGTGTGCCTACGGCGGCAGTTGTTTATTATTGTCGGGGTGGACGGCGGCCGGTGCCGTTGCGCGACACTAGTTAAAACAATCGAATGGAGACGGGCATGGCATGCGCGATAATTGCGCACCATGACAGAAACTTTCCTCTTTGATGTCTGCCCGGATCAAACGGGGACACAATACTCCCGGCCCCGCCCACATACGTAAAACTCGCCCCAAAAACAACACGGGCCATCCGTGGAACGAGATCAGCGAACACGTATGTAGTAGCTGTACACGGTCGCTCGCTCAAAGGGAATATTTTTAACGCTTTTTGAGTTTTTGTTTTTCGCTGTTGCGCTTTTGGACGGAATTTGTCACCCGGCAACACATTCTTCACGATAATTCCAACGCCCTTTGGTCGGAATCGCCCCAAGCTCGAGCTTTTATGTAAAACACAATGCTATAAATGGAGATCAGAAGGTAGAACAGCTACACATTTTTGAAGCGGGTCTGTCGTATTAATGATTGATAATGGTAGCAAGTTCTTCGTTTAGTATAAGAATGGAGATACTAAAAAGGGAACAGTGATTTCCTTGAGTTAGTACGGTGAAAACCCCCGCAAAAAATACAGTTAAATACATATAAAACTAAAAATAAATAAACACAACCACAAATAAACAACCACAGGAAAACCAAGTCTTATCAATTTTTCAATATCTACTGTGGGCAAAAAAACGGTACAAATTTTTAATCACTCGTATTTCCAATAGTATTAGGTCAATTCAAATATTCACATGAAACCATACCATATTTGTAATAACAGAACGCTTCAATCCAAAGTTATGTAGCTTTATGTTTGGCTATGCAACATTTCTGAAAATATTGGGTCAATTTAATGTGGAAGTGAATGGTGTATTAAAATCAATAGGTAAAGACATTTGTTTTATTTTGGTAAAAAAGAACAGTAGAGATCTTATAGCATCGTATAAATTTGTGATGTTTTAGTAAAAACCAGTAGAATATGACGTTTGTAATAAAAACATTGCAACGTCAAGATAAATCTAACTGTATACTCCACGTATTTTTAAAGATCGTGGAGAAACCATTGGTTTGTTATGGGCGGGAAGTTTTAATTTATCATTTTAGGTGGTATTTTCGTCAGTTTCAATTATGATGTATCACACTTGTTGTTTAGCTGTACATGTATGTTACTTGTTCTTGTTCTTTTGTTTGTTTTTGCTAAGGTTGAATCGGAGCTGCAACGTTTTTTCAGTACCTCTGTCACATCACTTCAAACCAAGTCTTTTTATTTTTAATGACATGTTTAAATAAAGAGCATTTCCAACATCAGCCTGAAGCCAGCAACATTGTGTTATTCTTTTTATTATTTGAAGATGCAATTTTTACGTGAAAATGGTCACACGGATAAGTGAAAGCAAACTTTCACAAATTTTAGTTCAATAAAAAACGATGTTGGTTTCAGTACCAAATTACCGCAAAAGCAAAATTTTGTTTTTGTTGCAAAAACGTAAAGATTAGCAAAAAATCTACAGCCGAATAATTGTAGTACAATATGGAAAACAGGTAAGAAAAATCCTTGAAAAATTTCAATATCAAGCGTTGCACCCATAAGAAAACTAAACTAAACGTTGACCATAGTTTGTCCACCATCTTTAAAGATAACTCAAGTTCGCAATTGGACTTTTTGTTGCCTAGGCAATGGAATCGTTCTTTTCTATATATGCAAATTCTCTATCTATGCAATTCAAGTGCTTCTTTGAGTAAAAACTGCAAAAAACGTAGTTTCAAAATTTCACCTTGTATACTAAAAAAATCACCTTGTATACGATGCTATAAAATCTCTACTGTTCCTTTTGACCAAAAGAAAACAAATGTCGTTACCTACTAAATTCATTACACCTTTCATTTCACATTAAATTGACCCGATATTATCAGACATGTTGCATAGCCATATATAAACCAACATTACATTACATTGGACTAAAACGTTCAATTATCGCAAATATGGTATATTTTCAATCTTCACAATATAAGCAATAAGTTTATCAAAGAAATGCTTGAATTTACTTAATACTTTAGAACTATGAGCAATTGAAAATTTGTACAGTAGGGTGGAATGAATATTGTCTAGTCCAAAAATCTGGAGAATAAACAGTTCGGTGAACATGAATACAAAGTGCAGTTTGCGTACCAGTCTGCTGCTGTTGTTTCAATTTCCATTTTTAAACAATAATTGAAAACATGTGCAAGTTTCGGAGGAAAGATATATTCGTTCGAGATAATATTGAAATCGCTAAAAATTTTATTGATGTGATTATGCAACTTTTAGTATTACACTCGTTTCAAACCGTTCCAGCCTAATTTTATTTACTAAATAATTATGTCGAAGTGCATTTCTAGAATTTAGATACAGTAATAAAATACAGAAGCAGAACATGAACAAATGTCATAATTGGTCCTGAGAGGGTTAATTCGACAATGTTGACCTTTTTTTACTCTACTCTATTATCCATAGCCAATAATTGCTTACGTTAACCGTTATTCGTTAATTTGTCAAAAATTCGTTCACAAAGGTACCCCAAGAAGTTGATTTCCTGAGCACAAATAAGCAATCGAATAGAATCGTTTGAGCTCTGGGCTTGAGTTGTAGTCTGCATTAAAATATGCATTATTGGCCAAAGTCTTTAGATATCAGGCAGACATAAGTTTGAAAATTAATGACGCAAGTGCCAACATTACCCGTAGGTTAGCTTTCAAATTTGGACGGTTAATAAGCGCTGCAATTAAAAACTAATAATCAAAGACAACTACTATTGAAGATTTAAAAAAAAAATTAGTAACAAAACTACTTCTATTTTGTATTTTACGTAGGAGTTGTAAGAAACACCTTGCGTGGTATAAATAAAAGACTTTTACTTCGTTTGAAAATACATGGAGTCTGAGCATAAGTTCATTTTATTAATATCAACCATGCTGTACAAAAAGAATACCTTAAATTACCAATATCAAAGAATAAATCGGATAATCCCAGAAGGCAATGACGTGTCTAAACAAAACTTAAATTAACCACTAACGGATTAACGCATTTGTGTCGCGCTTTGCTAATTAATATTATATTCAAGTATTAAAATTGAAAGAATTTCAAAAAGATGGTTTCATATGAAAAATATTGAACAATTTGCAAAAACTGAGAAAAGGAACTATTAACAGATGGGAGAGCATTGTGCTAGAAACGCAAAGGTCCCTGGTTCAAATCTAGGATGTGGCTGTAATTTTTGATTTATTTAAAATTTACATCGCGCCTGTATATCACCATATTATTAACCTATAATATTAATTTGACAAAATATGTCGTTAAACATATTCATTTGGAACTATTCAAATTCGTATCGATTGAGAAAAACGATCATCGAGAAGAATGAAGTTAATATTCGACTGCACACAATTCCATTAAAACGTAGACTGGGTGCGATAAGAAAGAGAAGTTACTTCATCGGAGAGTTCTCTAAGGAAACTTTTCAGTCAAGTTTTCCCCGCAAAAGTATCAAGTCTTCCCCGGAAAGATGAAAGATTTGATACGGCGCCGAGATAAAAACAGCCTTCTGCTCTTTTTCTTCTTTTCAGTAAAAGTTGTCGGGCAATAAATTTAAATTATTGGACGTTAATCGATGGGAGTAATGCTAAAAAAAGAGCGGCAAACGGCGGCGGTGAGAGAAAGGGAAATGAAAAGGAGTTCGCGTTGGCAAGTTCCCGCGTAAACTCTGATCTTTGTTATCAACGTTGTAGGTATTACGGCCGGCGTTAATAAACTGTTTAATTCGGCACAAAGCCCTGTTTACAACAATACGGTATAGTTTAACTTTGAACGCAGGGAAATCCTTGCGTGAACAGTGTGATATATATACGCCGTAACCTGCTAGAGGTTAGTTAAACTTACGTGTTAAATACTGGATATAAGGAAAATCCGAGTAGTTCCCTCCTGAAATTCAAGTTTAATACTTCATTTTACAACTTGCTTGTATATATCCAGGCACGGTTGTAGGGTATATGAACCGAGCAGAGCCAAATCGCAAAGTGTGTCAAGTAAGTATACATATACTTACTCGTGCCCTACTTCTAACACCTCCCTCTAGCAACCACCTTCCATTGTTTTCCTAACACTCCCACCCGTAAACTTTCTGTATTAACGTTTTGATTAAGTTTCAACAGGGTGACTGTTATTCTTCAAGATTTACTTATCAACAAGATTTTGGTGCGGGAGCGGCATATTTACACATTTTTAACAGCAAATACAAATTCATAGCAGATACACAAAACATATATGAGCATATTTACACAGTAGATACTAGAATTACAGCATGCATTTCTTAAGTCTATATATGTTGAAATTGTACATTCATAAAATTTGTAAGTAAATAAATGAAAGTTTGTTATTATGATGACAATGTCAAAAAATTCTCACTCTGAATAACTTTAGATGTTAAAAATACCTACCTACCTTATATTTTTTTGATGTGATATTAATGATAGGATATACAAAAAGCTTACGAAATAATCAAACACTAGACAGATATTTTAGCTCCTCACATTGACAGTTAACACATCATAAAAGTTGTAATTTAAGTATATGTACATAAGTAAGTGTCCAGAAGTAAAAGTCCATTAAACTATTTTTGTGTATTTTGAAATAGACCAGACCCCGTATACAGTGTGTCCATGAAACTTTTTTTATTATTAATTTTTCAGAAAGATTTATTCTTTTTAAAAGTTGGCGGCTTGGATGAAACCAATACGGCAATAGTCAAATATGTAAATTTCGGTACAATATACCAAGCGATTCAGAATATATGAATTTGTGATAAGAGTAAAGTACCTTTATTTTCATTATTATCGATTAACTTTATTTGAAAATGTTGTTTAGAAGTAAAAATTATATTCAAATATGGAGTCACAGCCACCTATCTTGACATTTTTCTTTTTTACCTTTTTTCTAATTCTTACTTTTATGACAAATATTAGTCAACGCCAGTGATACTAAAAGGTTCGTTTTAATCTATTTTTTATAAATTTAGATAAATTTTGTACAGTTTTTATTATTTTGGTATAATAACTAATGTTTATTTAGACTTAGCTCAGGTAAATTGCTCGTTTTCTTGATGCTAAGTTGATACTTCACCCTGTAGATAATAATAGTTCATACAATAATTAATATACGAGCGTGACTTACCATTAATTCAATTACCATTAATGACTTTGGATATGTTTATAATAGTACTTATCCATCTACAGCAAGCGATTAGTCCACGTTGCTGATATTTGCAATGAAAGACACCCGGACAACAAAATTACACATTCAACCATTTCTAGGATAATCAGAAAATTCAAGCAGACTCGGTCTGTTGAAAATCTGTTTAAGAAACACCACTAAAAATATGTTGCCGAAATTAAGGAAGCAAGTTTAAGGACTTTTTCAAGCGGCAATCGAGTATAGAACGACTTCGGCTTGACAAATTGCTTCTCACGCCCAATGCAGTAAACCAACATCACATAACATACAAAAGCTGAACAAATATCACCATTATAAACCAAAATAACTACTAAACTAGAGGATACGACTATGGTATCTGGTATGACTTCATTATTATCGATAAACTTTACTTGAAGATGTTGTTTAGAAGCAAAATTTGATAATTCTAACCGTATTCCTGGTTTAAATACTACTCGACGGTATTTAAAAAAGGTGTTAACACGCTGTTTAGGAACTGAAGATATAAATCTACATTTAAATTTTAACAAAAACAATGGTCTCAGATATTTCATTGTTCAAAATACCGCACAGTACATTGGTCTTAAAATGGTACTAATGTCGGCATTCTACTCTAAAATTCAGGGTTTCTTGTGTCCTCAAACAGCTATTTTGTGAAAAAAAAACAGTGCTATTTGACGCAAATATTGCCTCGTCTATCCACAGAATACTAACCAAAAACAATCTATCCTCTTCCATTTCCCCCTCAAACCAGATGGCGAAGTCATACCTAAACCTAAGGCATCAGGTCTGACGTCATAGGTATAGTACTGATGGTGTCTTACCTTTAGTGTACTTATAAATTTCGTATGTATTTTAAAGATATTTGTTCAGTTTTAGGATGTTATGTGATGTTGATTTACGGGATTGGGTGTGAGCAGCAATTTGTCGTACCGAAGTCGTTCTATGCACGATTACCGCTTGCAACACTGATAACTAGCTTTCTTATTTTTGGCAATATTATGTTTTGTGGTGTTTGTTAAAGAGATTTTGAATAGACCCAGTTTGCTTGAATTTTCTGATTATCCTAGAAATGGATGAATGGGCAATTTGGTTGTCCGGGTGTTTTTATTGAAAATATCAGCAACATCGAGATAATCGCTTTTCTGTAAATGGATAACTACTATTATAAACATATCCAAAATCATTAATATTAATTTAATTAAAAGTAACTCACGCTCATGTATTAGTTATTGTATGATCTATTATTATCTACAGGGTGAAATATCAATTTTGCATCAAGAAAATGAGTAATTGTGCGCTAATTCCAAATAAACACTAGTTATCATACCAAAATAATAGAAAATGTAAAAAAAGTATTCAAGTTTCTAAAAAATAGAATAAAACGAACATTTTAGTCTCACTGGAATTTACTTACCCCTTCGAACTAAGCATTTGAAAAAAAAAATATTGAAAATGTTTACCCTCCGCGGATAGCGAAAGACAGGATTATATAGACACAATGGATCACAGGCGTCTGATATGGAGCTGTCAGTTTGCACACCAGATGACTCAACAAATTCACACATTCGTGATATATGGAACTCGTTCACATACACTACGGCTGAAAATCCATTACAAAATATGCCTTAATGCTAAGTTGTAATTTATAACTCTCTTCTACAACTAAAGACCACGGACCAATCGGCAATATTTTGGATAATTAGCTTTAGGAATTACTCTATAGGAAACACATAATTTGAATTCGATTAATGGCCACGTTCTTCTGAGACGTCTGTACGCAGTGCCATTTGAAATTCAAAGCAGAGATCGAGCGATTTTCAGCATTTTTACATCAAAAGTTATTCAAGATGCGACATTATAAAGTGAATTTGTACCAATCAGTGGAAATCTTAAATATTAACTACAAACAAACTACGACATAATAACTAAACTAGTGAGTGAGTGCGTCTGTTTTGCATGCAAAAAGTTTCAGGAACATTGTCGAAAGAGGACGGTTTAAATCCGTCACATAAAATTGCGGTAGCATATCAAATAATTTTACAAATCGCTTTTGTGCTTCAGTTTACAAAGTTATTCCACCGTGCACAACTTTTATGGTATCATATGCGCTCCGAGTAAGTTTTTTTTGTTCGCTCGGTCGAGTTTCCGTTTTGTACCCAATTTCAGGGCTCCGAAAACTTGCGGAAAACGGGAACAACAGTCATCAAATATGCATACGTCGAAATTTACTTGTTGAAACCGAAAAGAGACCAGGGAAAAGGCCGGCCGCCAACATATTACCCCGCCTGAAAAAAATCAATTTAGAATTTTCTCTTCCTAGCAGAAAGGTCTCGCTCTAAATAATTAATGGCTGATTTTCAGTTGACTGGGCTGGGTCGGACCACAGCCACCTCAGTGGTGTAAAGTAATTCGTATAGAACAGATATATGTGTGTATTGAGCACGTGCGTGACCTCCGCAGAAAAATAACTCGGCCGTAATGGATCTGAATTGATCTGGGATTTCGGGAAAGACGTAAGCCTGTTATTACATCATCCTGGCAGTGCGGCGCATCCGCCTCTTCCGTGACAGGATAATCAAATAACGAATTACCGATGATGGATAGGTAATACACGGGTGAATGTGTTACTCAATACATGAAAGACATTTGATACTACAATACCGCGCCATCTCAAGGGCATGATATGTTTCTGGTATGGTTATAACTTGCCGTCTACCGCTACGGTCATAAAATATAAGATATAATAAAATATTGAAGTCAAACGTAAGCGCTTATTCCTTAGATGTTAGATCGACAAATAATGATATACAAAATAATATATGTTAATATTGCATATTAATTATGCATATCCATGCATATTGCATATCCACGATAAACAGACAAAGTTTGGCAGTTTTTAACTACTACTTAATTAACAAATTTATATTGATATATTTGTGAAAACAGGTGCTACAATATAATTATTTTTTAGTCACTAAATTGTATTTTTGATCCAAGTATTAGTAAAGGCAGCAAATCTAAAACAAAAATGCAACATAATATCTTAAAAATAATGTACCGGATATCTGCTTGTTCACAATATATGAATTTGAGGTAAGAGTAAAAGTACCATTACTTTTATTATTACCGGAATATTATGTTATTTTGAGGGAAAAATTTAGTCAAATTTAAAAGCATAGACAATCTCGAATAAACAAACAGCGTTTTGTTTTACTTATCCAATGAAGCTGCTTGAATCAAACGGACTATTTTAAATCTATCTTTGAAAGTTCTTATCCTTTTTTTAAACATTTTCGTCTTTCTTGTTTAAAAACTTTATTTTAGGTTGTCATTTGTTTAATACTTTCTGATACATACATATAATGTATATGTATTTGCATATTTGTTTCATATTTGTGAATATTTGTTAACCTGCGTCTTTCCACCCTTCAACAGAAACATAAACTATTAAATAGAATTGTATAAAAAACGTGATTTTTATTGTACTTAAGTAAGATAAACGATATAAATTGATAAAAATAAATATATGACGCAAATTGTAAAATGTTTCCGGCACCTCCGCCAAAATGAAAAAAATTATAATAAAAATAAAAGTTTAATAATATATCGTTGTTATTTTCGACTCATTTTCAGGGTCCTCCTTCTAATGCAAAGCCCCTTAGGATATCAAAGTAAATGAAAGCAAATTATGTTTATTATAAATACTTGTAATAGTTTGGAACAACCAACAAAAACGTAAACAAAAAAAAACCTATCAAAATTAATACAATAGCACATTACAAACTAATAACAAATTAACACAATAATAAGAAAATATCTAAATTTATACTTGAATTATGTACCTACAACACTAAATAAGCAAAAGAATAAACAAAAAACGTAAAAAAATCGTTCCTTGTTTTCGTTTTTCGCTTGTAAAAGCTGAATCGATGGAGCAATCTCGATGCTTTCAACAGGCCAATTGTAGAGATTGAAAAGACGAAAAAAAAAAAAATAAACCCCACACTGACGATCTCATTAAAATTAACGGCAGAAATACGGATAAACCGTAAAAATCAGCGTTTTTAAAAAAATTAATAACTCCGCAATTTTAAATGTAGTAGCGCAGGCTTTTCGCGACAAAGTAGCTGTTGATGGGTACTTTGAGTGTGCACAACCCAGACGTTGTCCCATGAGTAGTTTTTGCACAATTGCGATTTGAATTTATGCAATATGGTTCAGCGACTCGATTTTAATTTTTTAACCGCTTTGGAACGCTGCAGTTTTCGGTCATGTATCCTAGAATTTTTCGCCTATTTCGCAACATTATAACGCAAAATCAGAATAGACGCTTTGTAGCACAATACTTCTACTTTCGCAATACGTTAAAAAATGTTAAATCGGACCGCCTCCGGCGCATCCAATATCGCACCAATCGGACAATACCTGGTTGCGCACACTCAAAGTACCCATCAATCACTACTTTGTCGCGAAAAGCCTGCACTACTACTTTAAAAATGGCGGAGTTATTATTTTTGAATTTCCGAATTTTCTCAGTTAATTTGAATGCGATTGAGTCCGTGTAGGGTTTATTTTTTCTCCTTTTCATTTTCTACAATTGGTCTGTTGAAAGCGTCAAGATTGCTCTCGGTTCAGCTTTTATCGTTTTTCAAAAACATATCACAATACATCTACGGACTGTTCCACGTGACCTGGGACCGTCGGCTTCCTGATACTATTTTTGTGACAAACTCAGTCATTTTTTGCTCTATAGCCTATAGCGGAAACAGACAAACCGAGCCTTGACCCAGTACGTCTAGTACATAGGATTATCACCCCAGCCGCGCGCTATATATAGAACTAATTTGTAACTTTCTTGGTATCACATATCCGCAAATTAGGATACGTCTAGGATCCGGCGCAACCCAATTAGTGTATGTCATTAAACGCTATTCAATAAGCGCACAGGTCTTGATGTAATTACGCGAGTGGCCGCCGAGCGGCGCTGCTACTCGGCATATTTCTCTCTCGTTCTCTCAATGTCGCTAGTTGTAGTTCCTAATCAATTTATTTTGTTAGAGGGTCTTGTGCGGGTAAATCTTAAGCGAGACGAGAAGTACTATATTCGATTTTCTGACATTACCAGTTATTTGTCGTATCTTGAACAATGCGACTGGATGACGTTCGAGAAATTGTATTATTTTGCGATTGTATGTCGATACTCTATTTTCCAGTTGGAAACAGAATAAGGTTAAGTAGTTTATAGTTGAGCCAATCAAACTATCGAATTATGTTGCAAATTGTGCTATTTGTCGACGTACCACAGAAACAGAATAAACATGCGTAATGTAAGAGATACACTGCAGACTTCTTGATCGGCCGATAGTTTGGTCAGTATATTAATTACCATTAGGGCATATGTAAGTGCGCACACTCAAACGATTTGAATTTATACAGTGAAATACAATCCGACCAAAATGTCGGCCGTTCAAAAGTCTGCAGTGTGCGGTGTCTCCAAAGAATGAAATAGCAAACGCATATATGTGTGTCTTACGCCCGTCACTAAGTTGTACAACAAAATTGGACAATTTTGCGGTATAGGTGATACAAAAGTTAAGTTATTTATTTTTATCACTATTTGATCGACAACATGAATCATTATGAAGTCTTCAAAACTATAAATGTTAGGTTATATCAACATTGCTGAGATTTATCAATTTAAAATCCGAAAAAGACAGTATTAAATAAAATAATGTTGAATGCAGAATAATGTCAGAGAAAATATTGCTTAAGTCATAATTTTAATTTGAGTCTTTTCTGTTATAGATTCTTTAGAACGAAGTATAAACTTTCCTTCATCATGATTTCATGAATCAATATTTTTATAAGGCAAAATCTGATGTGGAAGGTCAAAATAGGTGTACGAGCTTATTTGTAATTTAATACATCATTTGATAGCGTGATGGTAGAGGTGATTTAGAAATTAACCACATTTATCTATATACAAATTATTGAGATTTTATTGAGGTGTTGACAACTTTATTTTCTGCCATACATTCTTTGCTAGTTTTGAATGCTCCGAAAGTAAACGTTAAACTATATACTTTCAGAGCATTTGTTCCTGCAGCAATGACATATGTGTGCTCTTGCAGTAATGGCAGCGTTTATCTTTAGTAGTATATCCTTCATAAAAAAGTTAACAACTCCTCAACAAATGTTCTAGTATGAATATTCTGAACCCGGATTTATATTCAGCGCGATAAAATGTACCTGTTCACATTAATAGTTCAGACGATTATTTGTTGTGGAAAGACAATTGTGAGATGGTAATTAGAAAGTGTTCGGCGTTTTTGATAGATTTGATTGTGCTGAATGCTAACCCTGAATGCGAGAAGAGCTGTTACTGCTTAAAGGATAATCAAATTTCCAAAGTGTGAAAGCAAACGCTGTTTACTTTGCAGTTTACTTTGAGACCATTTTGAAATAATACCTACTAGATGTAATACTGTGTATACAGATAAATCTGGTTACCTAAATAGATTCTTAATGCTCTCTAGTATCACGTCTGGAAAGGAATGGATCGATCTGGAAATAAACCTGCATGCATAGCGTATTGAATTTTAATTTCAACTTGAATTTAAATGAATTTTTAGTTTTGCTTTTAAATTATAGGTACCTATATTTATTTTTTATTCTTATTTGTTATTTATTATTCATACTACCTAGCAAACTTATACTGGCTGATTCTACTATAGGCTAATTAGAAAAAATAATAAATATTTTAAATTTACTGTTCGTGTCCTGCAACAAGCCAATAATTAATTAATTACAGATGTTCCAAGCGTCGTACATATTTCGCTGAAAGTTTCCGTTTCTATTTCGGTTCTATATTTTTGATCTGTTTATATGCATGTGATTTTGCTTAGGGCTTTATGTACAGTATAGACAAACACAATGGACAATATTTTGAGCGGTGCTTGTAAATTATGCAAATAAATGATGTAGTCAACTTTGACCTTTAATTTGCTATGATAGATAGATGATAGATATTTTATTCGATAACCATAAGTGATGAATATATAAATAAGCGTAACAATGTATAAATATTATATATAAACAAGCAAATACATATAACAAATAAACTAAGTACATACTACTAAAGTTGATAAATGACATACGTTAACATACCAAAGCAAATAAACGTGACACACGAAACAAATCAATTACAAATTATCCGAAAAGTACTCGTCTAGGCTGTAATAGACCCTCCCCTTTAGTGCATGCCGCAACTGGAATTTAGCGTTCCTTGGAATTGGCAGCTTCAAGTCGCCTAGAGATTTAGTATTCTTACTGAATGCGAGAGGGTCAATCGTACCACGAATTCTAAAAATGAATAAACAAACTTCGTAGACGAACAACGTATACAGAGACATGACATTGAGTTTGTCAAAGATGGGCTTGCAACTGTCGCACTGGGAGGCATTCGTTACAGCTCTCAACGATATCTTCTGGATCTTAAATATTGTGTCCATGTTGCCAGATGAGGTAAATCCCCAAAACGGTAACCAATACCTCAGTATACACTTGCAAAGTAAGCGTGAGTAAGACCGTAAGACCAGCATCTTCCCCTAGCTCACGGGAGATAGTACGTATTGCGTACTGAGGTCTGCTTAGTTTAGACGATAGTCTTACAACGTAAAGGGACCACTACAGGGAGTTGTCCAGGGAGTTCAAGTGGCTGATTTCCAAATCTCAATGATCCAACAGGAGCTGGTACAGATCGATTAAACCATAAACCACATCGTTCTGCTTTTTGAAACATTGAGTACCAGTCGATTCACCACAAACCAATGCCGAAGGGCGTCCTAGTCTGAGTTGACATCGATAAACAATTGGTCCATGGTGGCTGAACGTATCGTTTCCGGCTAAAAATTATGCACCCCATAACATCGACTTCAGTTTTCCACTATAAATATGAATTTATCAAACTTATTTAGATAATTTTTACCTTTCTTTTAATGCATATTTTCCTTTTACGTAATTGGTTAGCAGAAAAAGTACAACTTTGCGTAATTCAAACATGGCCTCTATCTCTTCCAAGCAAGATAGACAACCCATCGATATCAGCTGATGGGAAATTTTGTTTAAAGAATCAAATATAAGGTTCAGTACGGGTGGATTTACTCTTATAAAAAGTAAAACCGAAAAGGACACATTTTGTTAAAATGAAAGCAATCATCAAATAGGTTTGATTAAATTAAAGTTCGGGGCGCGTTAAGAATAAGTCTAGCCAATAGTTGCAGACAGATGGCCCACTAGCGATTTAAATATCGGAAATTTAATCTGTGTCTAGATTTATTTCCAGCTCGCGCGTCAGCTCGAAAGAAACGCGAACTGCAGTACCATTGAATTTTTCACCTGCTCGTCTTCAACAATAGATTCGAGTAGATTAAAATAGGTATTCAAATGGCGTACGGCCTGAATAAGACCGGTTCTCTATTTCACTCAATTCGGGGAATCGTTGCGCGTTTGGCGAATGCCATTGGCCCGTTCGAGTTGGTGAGAAGTCCTCGCTCGCGTACGTGTGCAGTGCAAGTCGACCGGCGAAACGGGCGAGGATAAATCGTTCACGTTCTCGCACGATACACATATTCATCACCGGCGGCGACTGCAATCGTAGAGAAGTTTTTCGGCTGGAGGAGAACAAGAAGGCAATAGTTGGAACCTATTAGGTATTTCAGGTAGCGTGCACCGGTAGCGAGCATTTCTCCTCATGCGGTGAACTTTTCACCCGACCGAACGTTCATGGTCCGTCCCCTCCGGGCCGGCGAAGACCCAAAGTTCGCACAACGTAAAACCAGATGAAATCCGCTGGCTCTAGACTAGATTACGATTGCAACTAGACCGACATTTTACGTCACACAAATATTCCTCATAAACAGTGGATCATTTCTGACGGTTGTCAGTTCACACCGACGATGTTTTTCTATTAAGTTTTGATGAAGTCTATATTAACCAATAGGCGTTAGTTGACAGTTATTTCTTCGACAATATCTCGTGTTTTAAATTCCATCTTTTGCATCAATCCGTGGAGGTGATCGGCAATCGGTGATTATGGAATCTATGTCAAACATGAAAAAATATAAAGATGCGAACGATTTTACATTCAAAGCTATTTAAAAAAAGTATTATTTGAAAGATACATATTTGGTTATTGGTTATTGGTTTTCTATTAAAACGACCAGCGTTCATTCACATTTTGCTATTTTTCTTAACGTCTTATCTAATAAATATAATATTTTTATTGCTTCTTTAATATTATATTTATTGCTTCTTTAATAGTATTATACATTTATTGCTTTCTGTTGGTGGAAATGTTGGAAATATCATAAATCCATGGAGAGATAGATATTTTTATTGCTTATGAAAAACAGACAGATATTCCAAGTAGCGCCCATCCAGTATTCGTATTCCATAATGTTTAAGAGTGCGCCTCCTCCGTGCGCATTTTGAGAAGTTGGTAATAAAATACTATTTCAGTGGATCACAACAGATAGACTCTATCGAAACTGTAAATAAAAAATGGCGCCACGTGTTCACAAGCGTGATTTCCTCTTTTCCACTATATTATATCACTATAAATGTACAAAATCCGTTTATGCCGTATATTTTTTTTCTTTTCAATAAGCATGTGGTGCTTAACATATTGAAACAAATCTAAAAGTTTAACCATCAATTTAAATCTGAATTCTTAAAACTAGGTACTTCACTACACTATGCTCTGCTCTTTCACATTTCACTGAATCACTAGTTCGAAGGGTTTAGTTCTTTTTAGTCATCTCACTAGATGCTCGTTGTCCAGTAGCTGCAGGGCCTCTACGTTGAGGTGATGGCTTAGGCGAGATTCATGCTTAGTGGCGAATCTTTTTATCTCTTGGATGACTTGAGGGACACCAAGATCACGATGCAGGTCACGATTCCGTATCTACCAAGGAGCGTTAACCACATTTCTTAGTACTTTATTTTGGAAAGTCTGGATTCCATGTATATTGGAGTTTTTCGCGCAACCCCAAAGCTGGATGCCGTATAACCAAATCGGTTTTAGTATTTGGTTGTAAACTTGTAGTTTGTTCTATACTGACATCTGAGAGTTTCTTCCCAGAAGCCAGTAGAGTTTTCTATATTTGAGGCCAAGCTCTACTCTTTTCTTCTCAACGTGTTCTTTCCACCTTAGTTTTGTATCCAGAGTCATACCCAAATACTTGCAGTGTTCGCATATGGAATAATGGCGTCGTTAATCTTTACATGAGGGATGTCCTCTATTCTATTGTTTGTAAAGTTAATGTGGACAGATTTCAGTTCGTCGAGCTTGGTCTTTTTAGTCCATTTATACATTTTATTAGTAGCTTGTTGACGATTCCTAGTAGATTCTCCAATAGTTGATCCCACTGCCATTAGAGCCGTATCAGCTGCGAATGTGGCGACTGTTACATTTTCCAGCTGTGGAAAGTCACTTGTATATAGTATATAGAGAATTGGTCCCACTACACTACCGTGGGGTACTCCAGCTTTTACTTCTTTTAGTTCCGAGTATTCATCGATCTGTTTTATTCTGAATAGTCTATCAGATACATAGGATGTTAGCAGCTCGACGTATTGTAAAGGTAACAATATTTAGTTTGTGTATCAATCCTTCGTGCCAAACCTTATCGAAAGCATAGTTTTATTTTATGTGCCTATTGGGACCTGGTTTCGGGACGCCTGTCCCGTCTTCAGCCAAAGCTACAAATAATACAATAAACAATATATGTATTTTATTCGTAGAGTTTGCTGATTTCACGATTATTACGCAGAAGGCCGGTTGTTGTGACGTCATGGCGTGTTTAACCTCAAATATATTTAAACAGCTGTAATTTGACGGTAATGTTTTTAAAGTGCGATTTTGATGATTAGTTGTAGTTATTGTTTATTGTATTATTTGTAGCTTTGGCTGAAGACGGGACAGGCGTCCCGAAACCAGGTCCCAATAGGCACATAAAATAAAACTATACATTGGAAATTCCTGACTTTTATTCAAATTTTGCCAGTGAAATGGAGGATTTTATTTCAAACTTATCGAAAGCTTCTGTCACATCAAGAAGTTTATTGAGCAAATAAGTTTTTCTTCAAATGTTTTCTCTACGATATCTGCTATTCTATAAACTTGATCTATAGTCGAATGCTTTTCTCTAAAACCAAATTGGTGATTAGAAATTAGTTCCTTTCTCTCAATGATAGGTTTCATTCTCTATAGAAGCAACTTTTCAAAGAGCGTCGACATCATTGGTAACAGTGATATTGCCTAGTTTTGGTACCGTATACCGTATAAAATAGTTAAAATAAAATATTTAGAAAATAAAAATATAGTTATTAACATTTTATATATGGTATACATAGTTATAGTAAAATAGTCAGGAAATAAAAATATAGATATAAATATTCAAATAAATTGTAATTAAACGGATTTTATATATTCATCACTTAAATAATGTTATGCAAACACTCTTGTGAATAACCGTTATTTGTTACTAAAAATTATCAATAAATAGATACGCCCCATTTAATTGTCTTTAACGGACGCGTTGAAAACTTTTAATTTGCAAGATAGCTGTGTGGTTAGCTGTCGACCTCCGACGCTTAAGTACAAATTATGGCTACTTTTGATACTCTTGCTTACTTCTTCCCTTTCAAAGTCATTTTAAAAAAATATATATAACACCCGTTATTAATCACCTTGTGTTTGAGGTTATATTCATTTTTAACGTTATAATAAAGTTATAATAAAGTTATAATAAAGGAACTAAAAAATAATGCACTGAATCACTATTTAAAAAAGTGTAAATCAATAGTTTATAATGATGACAATTTCAATTAAAAACTAGCAAATGTCTAAAAATGTTTTAAAAATGGTATATTCCAAATTCGCTATCTCTTCCGCGGTTCTGTAGAACTTTATAATCCATTACCCAAATCTATTTTATACTCGGACGCGCGCTTCCTTCTCTAATGTCTAGGGTCGCATCTCATATTCTTTAATCTATATCGGTGGTTAGTAGATGATTTTTCAATAGGATTATACTGTAATCTTTATTTTATTAGAAGAGGCAGGGAGAACATAGTATTTAAAAAAATAATACGTCCTCCTCGGTTTATCTGGTTGAGTGCATGTTGGAGGTCTATGCCAATATACGCCATATTTCGGTACAAAATATAACTGTATTTGTTATAATTATTTTATTGATGGTCTGCACATTAGGGTGCACCGAAAAAACGTTTTTTTCGAAATTCAAAATTTCAAGTTGATAAAAACTTGTTCCTATGGACCCTCATATACCACAAACGAAATTGGCCCAATTGAATAATATTTCGGATTTTTTCATATTTTTTTAACAAAATGTTGAGTGGTTTTTCTTTTTCAAATCCCGCATGTCCACAAATAATAAAAAATTTAAAGACAAATAAACTTTTATCAACTTTTAAGCACATATTTTAAATTATACGAAAATGTTCATTTTTCTAAAAATTGTGTCGAATCTAAATAATCTGCAGGCGATCTACATGTTGCATAAAAGTAATAAATTTTTTTATATGGTAATTTTACACCTTATTGTTAAACTTTTGTATTTGAAAAAGAAAATTTACCTAATCTTGTATTGAAAAGAAAAGTTCTAATTTTTAAAGGAAATTATAAACGTTAGGCCTTCTGCGGGAGACCTAAATATTTTTGAATTGCGCCATTTTTTTCTGTAGTATATGAAGGTCCATAGGGATACCTTTTTATTAACTTGAAATTTTGAAGTTCGGAGAAAACGTTTTTTCGATACACCCTACTGTACATATTCACCAAACAATTCAAACATACACATTGCTGACGCAATTGAAAGTTTTCAGTATCAAAACTTAACAAACTCCCTCGATAGGTACCTAAACTAAAAACCCGATATATTTTACCGTTATAATATATTCATAAATAGTTAGCTTTCGAGTCATAATATGTAAGTTTGTCCATTTCGTGGTTTGATTAATTTCCATAATTTTCTTTCAGAACGCGAACTTGAAAATTATCTGATTACCACGTGGCATTAACTATTCAGAATGTATAAGTTGTATGTTCCCGCGATAAAAATTCATTACCGGTAGCCTTGACTTGAGTTGCATGAGTAATAGAGCAAACAAATTGCCACACGTAGCAATAACCAATTATAGTAAAATGCCCGACTGTTTATCAACGGTCAATTTGATATATCGCCCCTGTATCGCCAACGCTATGGCTTTATTAATACTGGGTTAGTTGGTCCGCAGAACAATTCGACTCCCTTCAATTATTCATAAGTAAGATCGTATAGGGGAGTAAAAAAACAATGAAAAGTTGTCAGTGCGCCTTGTAGCTCTAATTATATTGTCAATCAAATTATATAGCTAACCAATTTAAGGTAGTTTTTCCGAAAATTGGATGAGACAGTTGCCAGGGTACAGGGAAACATTTGGTCAACATTTTATACTCATTTGATATACAGCCGGTGCATATACCTAGCCTTTTGTACCATATGCCATATTCTGGCATTTCAATAATTGTTTACATGTGTATTTGCGTTAGAATCACCTTATAAAGAACATAATTTATATAAACAATAAATATATCTCTTTTACTCGTATCTTTTCGTATTCCAGAATAGATATACATCATGTTTAAGATGTTCATATAGAAATATACTCAATCATGTTACAGTATTTATTCCAATATTTATTTGGGTATTTATCTTGAATGATGTTTGGAGAGAAGCACTCAACCCATGGACTTGGAATTTTATAGACCAATCCAATAAATATCTGGAGTTTTATGTCCGACTTAAGGATTTTCAATCAAAAAAGTTCCGCTTTTATTCGATAGGTTTTATCCCATTGTATTTTCAAGAAAAAAGAACCACATAAAAATATAACAAATATATTAGATTAGAGATGTAATGGGCATACTATCAATATTTTTTTTTTAAGTATAGTGGGTAATGCAGTCTTATATGTATCATTTAATGAATGTGATGGAGTATATATGGATATTCTACAAATATTATCTCAAATGTTAAAATTTATAAAAAATATTATAAAAATTGATATCTTTGGTATTTGTAAACATTACGTTTTCCCGTACTGGAGGCGGGTCAATAATTGATTTATAACACTGCAGGGACGCGTCACACGGCCGTGCCTGTCGCACTTAACTGTCCCAACGCTGTATTGATCCCCCGATGGTGTGGGACTTAACTTATTGTTGTCCTGTGACATTTATGTCCGAACCGAGTGCGGCCGGTATACTGTTGTGGCTAGCGCGCCATTATGGTAGAGAGCAATACCTTTATTACCTTCTATGGGCAGGTCTTTTATGAAGGATTATTGTCATCGTCCAATCATCGTTAAACTCGAAGAAAAGTAACTTTAATTGTCTTCTAGATTGCGTTCCTGTTGTGGTCAAGAACCAATAGAAAAAATTAATAGCCCGTGAAATACCTCCCGTATATCGCGGTATAAAAAATAAATAATACTGTCGAGTAGAGCATACAAGATGTGGCATATTCGAAAATAGGGGCTCATGATAAAACTATCACAATGTTTTGAAAATAGAAATAACGTTTTTTCTCCTGTAGCTTGCATGTGTGAGTATAGATTATGTGTAGTTAAATTTGGAATCTCAAAATATTCATGAACTTATGTATAAAATGTATCGTATGTATACGATTTGAATAAATTGCCTCAAAATGTAAATTTTGTTGTAGTTAGCTTATTGTCCAAGTCGCAGTGTAATTTAGAGTGGGCGATTTTTACAATGCAACTGTAAATTCAAATTAATAAATGTAAAATCAAATTGAATGCTTCTACGAAATAATTTGCATAAACACATGTAAACATAATTCTCTATAAATAATGTTACTCTGACGATTAAATATATCCACTCTATGAAAAGAGTTTTGTCAGTTAGGAAGCGAGTTTATAATAATAATAATAATAATAATAAAGCTTTTATTTCCCAAAAATAACTACAACTTATTACAGAAAGTCAGAAAAAAACAAACAATAAAGAAATAGCGCAACTCAAACCGACAAAAGTACTCGGAAAAATCAAAAAAACCAAAAATATACGGTAAACAACAAAGCAGATGATTAATGTTCCCCGCTATACAGCACAAACTCATCCACCGAGTAGAAAGCTTCTTTCAAGAGCAAGTCTTTTAAATATGACTTGAATTTGCCAATTGGTAAGTCCCGCACCGAAGCATCCAAACTATTATAAAATTTTATTCCCTGGTAAAAAGCTGACTGTTGGGACATTTTTAATTTATGCAAAGGAATCTCCAATTGCTGGGTATTTCTTGTCATATAGCCGTGGATATTACTTCGATTGTCGAAGTCAGATATATTGGTTTTAATGTAAATCAGAGTGGTAAATATATAAAGGCAGGGAATGGTTAAAACTTTGAAACTCTTAAAGAAAGGCCTACAATGATCCCTATGATCTGCACCTGCCAGCACTCGCATAACTCTTTTCTGCATAACAAATACTCTGTTTGCATAACTCGTAGAGCCCCACAAAATAATTGAAAAGTTCACAGTACCCTGGAATAGAGCATAATACAGACTTAAAGCTGCCTCGGCATTAACGATTTCAAAAATTTTTCTTATTTGGTAAGTAATGGTGTTTATTTAACCTTTTGCAGAGAAAATCAATGTGGTGTTTCCAGTTTAAGCCGGGGTCTATGAGAACTCCCAGCAATCGTATGGATTGCTCATTATCCGGTCTTGGCATAAAAATAATTTTTTGTGTCTTATCAGTGTTTAGTTTTAACATGTTGCTGTTGAACCAATGTTCAGCTTCCTGTAAATTTATAACTTCTTCATCAACTAATTCATTGAGTTCTTTTGCCGAATTAATCACTGTTGTGTCATCGGCAAAGAGAACAGTGTCGCAAGACGACAAGTTATAGGGCAGATCATTGATATACACAAGGAAAAGTATCGGGCCCAAAATTGAACCCTGTGGAACACCCTGGTTTATAGTTCGAACATCTGACTGCATATTTTGATGAAAAACTACTTGTTGTCTGTCGCCAAGATAAGATTTGAACAAATCCAAACACAAACCCCTGACACCATAATACTTTAACTTTACAAGTAGTGTCTCATGACACACCACATCAAACGCCTTACTCAAGTCCATCAGCAATGCGGAAGACTTTTTCCCTCTAGCGAAACCTTTTATGACACTATCAACCGTTTTCAACAAGGCTTTGGTAGTTGATCTATCCTTCAGATAGGCAAACTGGCTCTCACTAAATAAAGAGTAACTTTCAAAGAAGCTTGTTAATCTCTCCTTGAGGAGCAGTTCAAACACCTTAGATAGCACAGGTAAAATAGCAATGGGTCTGTAGTTTGAAGGGTTGTCCCTACAGCCCTTTTTGAAAATAGGCAATATTTTTGCAAACTTTAATTGTGTTGGAAAGTAGGACTGCTCAAAACATTTATTTATAACGCCTACCAAAGGTGCAGCTATAATAGGTGCCACAAACTTTAAAACTTTAGCTGTCATACCATAGACATCCGCCGTTGTGCTATCCTTCAATTTGGCAATAACATTAAAAACCTCTAATTCATTTGTAGCCTCTAAAAAGAATGAGGACTTGTTACATTTAGCACTTTTCTGTAAATAGTACTCAGCCGAAAGTATAGTCTTAGGAATCTGAGTAAGTATAGACTTAGGAGTATCAACAAAATACTCGTTAAACTTCAATGCCGAAATATGATCACTTGCATCCGTTCTAGGTTTTAAGTTTAAATTAGAATTTATTAATTGCCAAGCTCCTTTGCTCTTGTTGGATGACTCAGAAAGAAAAGCACTATTTGTTAGTCTCTTCGCTTGTTGGACATCGCGGCTGTACTCCTTTTTATATTTCTTGAAAATGCTTTCAGATTCCTTGGATTTTGTGGCTTTTTGTATAGTATACAAAATTGAGAGTTGCTCCCTCATTTGTTTGATGTTGTCATTAAACCATTTAGGTTTAGTGTAAACACTGGAAGAACGTCCCTCTTTAATAACAAAACTCTTATTAAAGCAAGCCGTAAAGGCATTGAAAAAACTATCAAACAACATCAAGGAAGAGTCTGCGCTGCACAGCTGGTCCCAATCAATCATCGATAAATCATTATAAAAAACACAAAGACTCAGGTTGCTAATCAACCTGTAGCTATAACAGACCGTCTTCTTTTACAAACAAAAGTTACATTCAAATGATACAGCATAGTGGTCTCCCAGAAAAGACTCAAAAACAACTGGTGTTGACATCTGGCTAATTAGACTTGTAAAAACATTGTCAATACACGTAGACGTATCTGATATTTCGCGAGTAGGCACAAATACCTTCTGATGTAAATTAAAAGATTGACACACATCCATCAGATCCGTACGATGTCCAGATTCAACTATACTGTCGCATAAGGTCATTCAGAGCATAAAACATAATCAGTCGCGAGGTTAGTTTGTGTTTTGGGAACCTTGTTCTACAAATCTGCAGCGATTAAACAACAAACATAAGTCGACACCAGGAAGGTCGGTTACAACCCAATACAAATGTTAGTACTAATCTGTATTACACCAGTATGTAGTCAGTCATTAGTTATCATCCAGTTGTTAAGCAGTTATTAAGAGTTATTAAGAACCATACCATTGTAACGCATTGTAACGTACAACAAATAAATCAACTGTATAACCGCTGTGAAGAGTCTTTATCTCCTCGGAGAAGCTACCATCTCCGCTACAGCCCCACAAAAATGCAAAGACGTTAATGTGATTACCCACAAAGGGGTAGCCACTTTTCTTAATGTCACAATATTTATGTACGTTTTATGTAGCTATTTCTTTTTAACCAAGAATATTTACACGTCACAGTCAGTAAACAGAAAATAATGTGCGTATTGGGTAATGGTTCCAGCGCGCATGAGTTGTCATTGGCTCTTTTGTGTTGTAACTAAAACCAGCATGCATTGTTTAATTAAAAATATATTTTTTATGTATTAAAAATTGGCAAAAGGAGTAATTTTCCCCTCTAACAATTCATAAAAAAATGTTTGCAAAAACGTAAAGCTCTGCTATAAATACGTTTTCATACCTACTTCTTTTACTGCCCCTGAAAGGCGCTTGTAACAAACTGCTATAATGTCAGAAAGTAAACGGGAACGTAACTGAAATCGGTTTACAAGTAAGAGGAGGGAACAAGACTGTACGGTAGTAAAATGAAACGTAACTAAGACTGGGCCGCCGCACCCGGTACTTACGCACGGGGCCGCGCGTAAATTTGCATTTCCGTCGTTTGCAGACGTCAAGTGATACAATCGCTTCTTTCCGGCGAGCACGGCAACTTTGACTTTCCCGCTCCTATTTCAGGTTTCAGCGCGCTGAAATTAATTTGACGTACACACGACACGGCACGTTTGTCGGCTACATCAACAGTTGTACAAACGGGGTGCACATTTTTACATTCGTAATCCCTATTATTATTCAGATACACCCCACTGCACAACATACACTCACTTTAACATTCTTACATATTACTGTTTAAGGCATGAAATATAGCGGTGCTTTTTTTAGAAATATTGGAGCCCATAGTACATGTGTCTGTTGCATCGACAAATATTTTATTGTAATTAATCATACCCCATGCTCCGGACCAATTTTTTTTTCACGCTAATTTTGCGAATCGGGTGCTTAATCTCACTCATTCTCAGCGTACACACAGGAAAAACGAACATCGCCAACAAGAAGCGTTGGGCTTAACATCAATATCATAAAACCTAAGAAAATGCGACTAAAAACCGGCAATCCTACTATCGGTTGCAAAAGTGTTTAATTTAAAAAAAAATAAATAAAAAGTGTTATACTTTTGAATCATTGCTGAAGAAATGTTGGTCTTTCAAAATTTTCTGCCCCTAGGTTTCAGGAGTGCGAAAAAGGTGTAAAAATTTACTAGGACTTTTTAATAAACGCTCGTCTTTCCCTTTTTTTTCCTGCTAACCGCTTGCCCAACAAAAATCAAGTTTCAACAGAGTACTTATAACTCAAGATCTTGTCTACAAATTGGTTTTTGCGTTTTTCCAAATTTCTTTACAATAAAGGAAACGCTCGAACACAATCGCAAAATTTTGGACACCGCGCAAGTACGTCACATCGTCACCAGCTCGGGACTCCAGGTCGGCTTACGGGCTCCACCACAGGCCCGTACTCAGAATCAAAACAATTATCGTATATACATATTTATTGATGTAAGCAGCAATGAGTTGAAGATTAGAAATGGTGGATATGATGTCTATTGAAAGAATAGGTTGCAAGTGTTCAGCGAAGAGCTGTAAACATGTTACTTTGTAATTATTATCAGAGAGCAACCAACATAAAATAACAAAACAAAATATCTGTTTCTCAGATCACAATAATAGATATGCATAACAGGTTGATTTTGGGTAAAATCAAGATAATATAAAGAAACACATAAATATTAATTTCATGAGTAACTGCATTGCTTGCGTTCGTGTTTTGTAAGTATTTAGCAAAAAGGCTGAAGAATTATTCCAAAGAAGCAACACAACTGATTATCAATGTCAGAATTCTTTTTCTTAATTAACTAAAGCACAACTGTATGTATACGCCAAAAATTCATCATTATAAGAATGTACTATTAGTTTTTGTAGCAAAACAAATAAATAATGAACTAACATTATTATGGTTGCCTGTAGCCCATTGCGAGTTTAATGCAATTGAATTAATCTGGGCATACGTTGCACATGCATAAAGTTACACAAAGCCACAATATATTTAAAATTAAAGATATGTTAAATTCATGCAGTGACGCAATGAAAACTGTTTCAAAAGAGACATGGCACATTTCTGTGTCATCACACAACTGTAGAATCAATTATATTCAACTTGCATGAACATGATGACCATTTGGTTTGGCCCCAGAACCCACAGGAACAACTACGTGATGATCAACTACTGATTTTGGGCAGAGATAATATTGGGAAATAATAATAAATCACAAACCAGAGTATGTATACAACTCTACAAACAAAGAAAAACAAATACGTATACTTTCAAAAATAAAACCGAACGAGAAAATGATAAAAGTGTTAAATACGGTGCGGAGAGTAGATCGTTTGAAGTTATCGCGCGAACCTCGGTTTGCTTCCCGCGCGTAATCCCCTTTCCCCGATGGGAACCATCCTGCGCATAGGATAGATGACATTCATTTCACTCTTGAAAATTTACATATAACTTTTATCTTATTCTACATCAATGGATGAGTACCACAATAATTAAAGATTGATTACGTGCTAACTGCGATGTTTTGCTATCCTTCGTTTCAGAGATATCCGTGCCCATAAGAAGCTGGTTCACACTGGACTTTATTACATATAAAGTTAAGAAAATAAAAACGCCAAAAGCAAGAGATTCTAATTTGTAAAAGAAATAAAAAAAAATCTGGTATGCGGTTCTGGAGAAAAAAAAAATCGGAAAATCGAGCGTTGTTTTAAAACAGCTTGAATCGGATACCTTTTTTACTTGTCTCGCGCTCATGTTTAAACCGATAGTTGGAAATATTTGATAGTAACTCATTTTATGTAGAAATGATTCAGAAGTATAACACACTTTACTTCATTTTTATTTTGTTCAGTCGTTGCAGAGTTACGGTCATCCAAACACAGAGGGCTCAACCGATAGTAGTGGTCAACCGCTTTTGCAACCGATAGCAGTGGTGATATAAAATGGCCTAGGCCTTAATGGATAAGCCTGTCTTCCGCTAGAACGTTCTAGATTGGGTATTGCATATCTAACCTCTTCGTTTGCTATATTTCGACAGGCAAGTTTTAAGGCGAAAATCAATGAACTATTTATTAGCGCGAAGTTCTTGGAAGGTATAGGAAAATCATTATAATATAATATGATGACAACAGTCTAGCCACCTATAGGTGATTTAGGGTGTTACACCACCAGTTTCTTTTATATATTTATATTTAATCAGAAATTCACGTAGTAGTCCTTATTATTTTCTTTATTTGATAGTTGTTACATGTTTCGCGTCTAACTAGACGCTTCTTCAGGCGTGTGTAAATATATTTTTGTTTTTTACGTTCGATAACTTCTTTAATGTTTTACCGATTTTGATGGTTATTTCAGCCCATTGTAAAGACATTCATCAAAAGTATCGCGTAACACCATCTGGAGTAATTCAGGAACATTGGTCAAGTTTTCTTATTGCTGGTCGATTTATCGCAAAATTAGAACTTCTGTAGAAGATTCACAGTTTCATGTAAAATTTGTAATCTCAGCATTTTCTTTAACATACAAATTTACAGCCAATTAGGGATGCCCGCAGTCCTGCAAACTCGAACAGTTACACTTTTCAATTCGATACCATTTCCACTGCGTGCAAGGCATAAGAGAATCTACCCAAGTTTTGTCTCAAACTTAGACCACCAAAACATAAGGTTGCTTGGCCGGCGCGCCGGCGTTAACATTTAAAAGGCGACTGATAATCGTAATGAATTATAGTGTAGAGTTGTGATAAAATCATCAAAATCGAGAAAAGATTGCCCTAACGCTAACGTTGCAAACATTTTGTTGTAATTAAATCAAAATGTAAAAAATCAAATATTGGGCTGAATGAAAAGCAAAATCTCGAGAATTCAGATGGTTTTTTAAGATGGTACTAGAGAACTTAATTACTCCCACAGGTCTCAAACTTAAACCACAAAAACATCATGCCGGTTCTCCTGGTATTATTTGTTCTAAACATTTATATTTTTTATTCCAAAAGCATGAGTTTCTTTACAATATGTAGGGTCAAATAATCGACAGAATCGACAAACGATTACTACAAACATAGAACATATTTTTGTTTGTTTTGTTTTTACAAATAGACCGCAACTAATAATTCTATCGGTTCCACTGCATGGTCGGTTGATAAAAAATTACCGCGAATGGGTTACGAACCGGTATTTACGTTTTGAGGAAATAAATTTTATCCTCGAGTTTGGGGGTGGTTAGGCGGCTATCGGCAGGGGGCATCAGTGGTAGCGGCGGCTGCTGCAGCATTGCATCAGTGTGCCGGATTATAAAATTCTCCTATTTATTACCGGAGATGTATTCCGATAAACTACGAGCGCACGGACAAAGATAAATGATCCTTCCCCGATCAGAGATTATCACCCCGCTCTGTCAGAGGGCGCTACAGCGCTACGTAGAATCGACTAAAAACTGAGTAACGGTGTACACGTATAATTATGTACCTATATATCGCACTGGTGCTGGAAAATTGGTTAAAACTCAAAAAGTAATGATAATTATTTTTTATTAGTGAATTTCAGAAAAAAAGAAATAAATAAGCTTTTCTACTTCGGTTTCATAATAAACATATTGCAGCACTATTTTCGGTTTCATAATGGACAGTTCAGACAAGAGTATGCACCGTAAATATCTGTGCCAACTCTCATCCTATAAGGGCTTATAGATTTGATATGATGAATACCATAGAAGGCACATAAGTTTTACATACGACAACGATGGCATAGCTCATATCGGTTGGTATATCGCTAACCGCAAAAGTCCAAAGTAATTTGTGAATGCAAATAGTACGGAGTGGCGCGTCCGTTTACATTTCATAGTTGTCCGTATTACAGTGCATGCCGTTTGTTTAATACCTCAGACAACGGGAAAATATCGTTATACCGCGCAAGAGTTTGCAAGAACAAACGTTCACCAACCGTCTCTTCATCAGGATGTAAAGTATACATAAAATAAAACTTACCTTACTTCAGACATAGTGGACCTTAAACTATGGAAACCCATAATGTTATTGTTTACTTGTTTTCTTTTGCACGATTCATCGATCATACTGATTATTGACGATTTGTATAATGGTATACTCTAGCTCTTTTAAAATAAAAGAAAACCACAAACTGAAGAATAATGTGAATAAGTACACCAATAAAATTACACTAATACAAACAAAATACTAAAAGCAATATGACAGTCGATATCATTTAATGGAAACTTCCAATAGGAGTTCAAATATGCACCAGAGCATGGGCAGAACATGAACGGTGGCGTTACTTATTGGAAGAGCAACGGTAATATTCTGGTAAGTTTGTGCCTTTTGCACAGCACAACGTTGGAATCAGAAAAAAATATATAATTTCTATTGATGGATCTGTAAACACTATATAGATAGACCCCCTTCAGAAGGCAAATAAATGCAAAGGAAAATTATTAACAATTGAAGAGTATAAATTCTAATTCTATTGGTATAATTCTATATTACTAAAATGCCAAAATATTAAGCAATAGTATTATTTATTTTAGATGTTTGTAAAGATATGATCTTGACGTACTGTATATCACCATATTATTAACTTATAATATTAATTTGACAAAATATGTCGTTAAACATTTTCATTTATAATTCAATCTGGATATGACAATCCGTTTGTAGATGTGAACCCTACTTCCAAAGTAGATGACATTCATATGACATTCGATAGGTGTACGTCAAGATAGGTTAGTGTTTGGTAGTAACCACTATTTCCTTGCCTAGATTTATGACAATTATATCTAACAAATGTCATAAGGCCTCAGTAGCTCAGATGGGAGAGCATTGTGCTAGATTTGTAAAACATTTTTATGTCCTACATGATCATAAAGTGACATTTTACATTTTAGATACCGGGGCAAAAATTGCTTCTTAACGCCCGCAATGGCGTTCCGCGCGGGCATTAAGAGCTGCTATGGTTATATCTCAAATATATCAAATATTTGTCATTCAAATTGTAAATTTTAAGTCATCAAAGTCAATTATTGGCGACTAAGGTTATAAGTTTCATAATTAATTGTCTGTACTGTCACTCGGCAATGCAATTATTGGCAATTAAGGTTATAAGTTTGACAAGTAATTGTCTGTATTGTCACTCAACTCCGAATTGTGTGTGTTGTTATTCAACTCCATAGATACGCATGTCACTTGATAACGTCAAAATCAAAATATTTGTATTATTCAAACAGAGGAACAAAACAATTTTGTATGCACCTCGGGAATTACTTGATGTTTATACCCTCAGACTACTTAAAAAGTTCTCTGGCCTATCGGCCCTCGAGCGTTTTAATCGGTCACCCTCGGGGCATAAACATCCGTGTAATGCCCTTGGTACATAATTAACTCCTCAACAATTGAGACAAGATTCATTCCTCGTTTTATTTCTCGTTGAACAGTACCAACGATGTAGTTAAAACTAAATTAAAATGCGAATTAGTTATAACCGATTCTGCAATGCTTTTACCGTAGAATCTGAATCAAGAGGCAAACAATTTTAGATTGTGTTTTACTTTTTGCGCTGATAAACTAGAGTTAATTCTGAATTTTTCTTTCCAAATCCAGATTCTGCGAAAACTTAGTGTGCGGCCAGGGTAGATAATCATTTAGTTTCAATTATTGTATTTTTTCCAATATATCTGTGAACTGTCACGAAGTCAGCACAGTTGCGTCATCATCATACAATGTAAATCACACATAGTGTTACGGTAAATTAAAACGAGTTAGTCATTATGTTCGAATAGATTTATAAAAGAACAAAGTCAATGACCCGAATTGCTCAATACTTGCAATTCCCAAGTATGAGTTCCAGATGCCGCGTTTGCACAAAAATCAAGTGAATAACCTCGACGTTTGGTTACCTAATTAATGGTAGTGACGTATTTGGACAATTCATATAAGTAGCAGCACAGCGGTGTATCAAGGGGGGATTGAATTTTAGACACCCGAAACCTGTACAAAAAGGCCGTGGCCGGCCTTGTCAGCTGTTTTGTTGAACTATTGAACAATAAATACAGTATGTAAAAACCCAGTGTGAGGTTTATTTAAATCCACCCTGATCTGGACCACTCTTAAGCACGAGCTACGTAACAATAGTGTTTAGTGCTTCGTTCATTTTACTACGTTTTTTCATAGGGAAGTAAACAAGTACGTTAAGTACTAAATAGGAAAAACTTATTAACTACCTACTCGATAGCATGATGGGTGATTAGTTGTTATTTTTACCGGACTTCCTGGCCTTCTTGCATCTACTTTATGCAAAAGTTGATTGAAGTCATCAGGTAACTGCTGCGTTAAAGGGAATCATTAATATTATGTTAGGGTCGCCGGTATCCTGCGGTTCAGCTACAGGATCAACGTCAAACGGATGTTCCTTTTTCCGTCCGATTCTAAAAAGGTTCCCCGTCCGCCTGTTTGCATATTTTTAAAACCTAATATCATAAATCTAGCTCTGTTGGACGAGGAGGTTGCGGGAGCTCATTCATCATGCTAAAGCGATCCGATGCAAGCTGTGCGCCATGCCACAGCAGGTAATTTTAATGATATTCGCTTTAATAATATACATAGAGATGAATAACGTACCCTATATTACCTCTATATTATTACACTGTTATTCAATAGTGTGTAATAATATTATTAGTGTTCTCCAACTAACTATACAGTGTGTCCGAAATGTAACGTCAATGTATACTAAACTTGCTAAATATTAAATTTAAACTATAGGTACCTACGTATAGTCTAGGCAATAGGCAATTGTAGGTGATGTCAATTTCAGTTTTTACAATATATCTTCTTTTTGTCCATATAAGCAATAAAATATGCAATTTTCCTCAAACTTTCTGGACATTTTTTCCGTACAATCAAAAGTTTTAGGGCTATGCGGAAGTCAATTGTCTAAGTCTAAAAAATGATCAATTATTATCTGTAATGGTACTAGATGTCCAATAGCTCTTAATTTTACTTTCATACTGTAGTGAGTAAAGGAGTTTATTCGACATTCGTAAGAGCAAAGTTTTTGAACTGAATTTTGGCACCCCAGAACGATGATTTACGTTAAAAATACAAATTTGTTACCTATTTTCTCCAACTTACCCACTTTTTAACGCTGTATTGCCTGACCTAATCGCACAATACATTAAAATCATGATATATTCAACAATATAACACTACTTGCAGATACGTCTTATTAGATCTTCCAATAAATACGTTGTTCAGACATCCGCCTTCACTACAATCAACTTATAGTGTACCTACTCACGTTTATGTACTTTTCTTGCAAGTATGTACCTACTACCTATGTATTCGTGCATATTGTAGACGCTGGAAAATCGCCAAATTAGATCTGGCAAATATACACTATCTCATGAATTGGCGTAGCTGGCCGTAGAATTACTCCAGCCCATATGCTCCTTCGCCTGCCTGTGATTCTGACCACGACCGAAAACAAACAAAAGGAGAATGAGCTGTTTGCATAGCTTCTACGCTCTTCCTCCGTTCCGCCCCTCTAACATCTACCTATTTAATAATGCATCATTGAATTTGAGAGGGTGTGCGATAACAGAGAAGGTTACTGCCATATAGCACATCCTTCAATGCTCAACCAACAAGAAAATACTCTCTAATCAATGGTTCTTATATTGGCATAATCATAGTCGGTAAAGAGTTGCTTAAACACTAGTTAGGTTTCTCTTACGATTATTAGCTATTTTTTGCTTTGTTTTTGAGACTTTTTAATTCCATGCGTAGTATAATGAACAATATATTATTACTATTCAAATCGTAGATTTTGAAACGGTCACGTTGCGTCGGTTGATAAATATTATTCCATTATATGTATGATACCGAATAAGAACCTACACATTGAACGGACAACTGCATTTAGACCTCTTGGATGTCAGCTGTGTGAGAGAAATTTAATATTCACCTACGTCGCTAGACATCAGTTCGGTCGCTCGACAATGAAAATTCAAATGGAAAATAGATTTGACTGGCGTCACTTTCAAGACTTTTTGGAGCTGACATTTCAATTACGTGGAAAAAATACATCCAGTATTCAGGTAAATGATATAACTGTAGATGATGAGAAATTTAAATGAAGGCTAACTGATTTTCAGTTTCATTACATTTTTACTTTATCATACGCAGTATGAACTGGTAGTTTATTCTAAGTCTTTTTCAAGGGTTTTGCTAATGAGGCGCTATTTCTGTAATTTCGACAAAATAGTTAAATAATAAATTAAAGTAGAGAAAATTTTTGTATCATCAGATGTACAATTTGAAAAGTCTCGAAATGTTCATAAACAAATAAAAGCAGGATGTCAAAAATATAAGGATAATTTTAAAACAAATTTATATATTAGCTTTAGCCTTGATATGAAATATTTCTACGCATACAAAAACAGATTTTTAATAACATAATCATACCAAGTTTCAGTAAAACTTGGCAATATCTGTACTACGAGAAACTAGTAAAACTATACTTGTGATGCAGAACGCAAGATGCAAAACGTATAAGTTTGAGGTAGATCTCGTGATGTTATTACAACAGGTTACATGTTTATGTACACATAAGTGCATCAAGGTTCCATCAACAATGTTAATAATTTTTTAATATTGCAAAACAATACGATGACACCAACGTTCAAGTTGCACGAGTTAATTTTTAGGCGTACGTGTTTTATTTGGATAGTGTATAAATATTATTCAATAAATAAATATTCTCGAAAAAATCGCCTCTTTTCCTTTGTATAGTATATTAATTTCTTAGGTACCGGTTTCGTTATTTAAAACATCATCAGCCTAAATCTACAATTAGAAAACAGTGGTAATAAAATAAATAAACAATAATTTAGCAGATAACGAAGCACGTGTACCATGTGCGAACGACGACGAAACATCGACATGCGGCAGGAAGTTAGCTAGACGGACAGCGAATTTTTTTTTCAAAGTAGGCAACTTAAAGTTCGTAATTTTTAAAATTACTGTAAAGTAAACATGAACAATGGTTTTTGTTAGAAGTCCAATTGATCATTTAATAAAGTTATGTTGTGGTTTCTTTTATTTTTTTCTCTCTCGAGTTGTTCTAATAAGTCTAACTTGTAGTTTTTATTACATTTGTGAAGAAGTGTAGGATCATTGTATTTTATACAATGACCTGTTGAAATTTTGTGCTGATAAATGTTTGAAGAAGTTTTGGATTTTTGTTCCGCTATTCGTTTTGCTAACTTCCGCCCGGTTTGACCTACATAAACAGCATTACAATTAGAGCATTTGATTGAGTAGACTCCAGACTCATCCATAACTGATTTAGGGTTTTTGACATTTGAAAGTAATTTGTAGATAGTATTACTGCTTTTAAAAGCGGGATAAATGTTAAATTTTGGTAAAATTGTGTTCAGTTTTAAATTAACGTTATTGTAAGTAAATGGTTTATATATTTTATCAGTTTTTTTAGGTATCTAAGGTGGGTCAGAGCTGTTTATGATTTGTTGTAAAAGGCGGTTGATGTGTTTTAAAGGGAAAAAATTGTTTGAAGCAAGGTTATAAATGTAATTTAATTCATCATTTCCTTTTCAATCGTTGTATAAAATACCCCCTCAATTACCACGCCCGAATTGATGCATAAAATTACATTAATAACCTTGCTTCAAATAATTTTTTAACCATATTTTGTTTAGGTGATTACCGATGCAGCGTAATGATTTCATTTAATCGTTCGGACACACATGTCCCACAAGTTATCGTTTGAAGCATAATTTTGCTTTTATTCTGAAATAATGGCTAATAGTTACTGGTGCTATTCAATGCTATTCAAACTATCACCGAATGAAGCTTATATCTGGCCAATACTGTTACAATGTGTTGATAGAGTTGCATTGATGTCAGTGCAGCCACGATATGACATTACATGACGCCGGGTTTTGCGTAATGAATCCAGATTTTGGTGTGCGCGCGCTTGCCTGCTATAGCCGATTTGTTCACGGCAATGATTTATTATGCACAGTTGGCTTAAGTATGTTATTCACCCGGACGGGCCCTGTCAAATATTCGATCGGTAAGCTCGGCCTGGAAGATAAACGCTCCGCCCGATTTATCGTCCAGGATTAAATTATATAAATCACCACAATAGCGTATATATGACCTGACCGACACCGGTGTCAGTATTCCGTTGGATCGTTTCGCAAATCCATAATTCAATATTCAGATTATGAAGGCGGCGCAGAGGCGACACAGAGCCTGATATATACGAGCCGAGATTGCTCACAGCTCCGAGGAATCTTTTTCAATTTTATCCTCTTCCGAGTTTGTTAAAGGTCGAATTTACATCGAATTGTCGTAAATACGTCCGCAAGGATATGCATAAACACAAGGGAGCCATTTACACCATCAGTATTCAACGGTTAACAGAAATTTGTATCTAGACGACAATGTATATTTGTATTTACAATCACCGTTATTTCAGTCTCTGAAATAACGGCTAACATTGAAAGTGGTATGCCCAAGGGTCAGAGAAACATTTCCTGTCAAATAATGAACACTCTAACTCACGCATTCTGGAGAAATGTTTACTAGAATTTACTGTGCAATAGTGATGAAGACACCTTTGTATTTCATTTATTTTAGCAGGTAGCTTTAAAATTGTGTACAGAGGTAGAAGTTTAACGAGGTGCAATTGTTAGAGTACTTCACTTGAATATCCAATTATTGATATTTTACGATAGGTTAGAGACAGATTTATTAAAACAACGGAATTCAACGGAAAATTTGAAACGCACACTAAGAATTTTTGAGTAGACAGCCATCTAAACAACGATAAACTATATATCCATAGCAGCGATAAGCTATTTATTCAACACAATTAATACAAAAAAACCTGATTTTAAAATGCATAAGTTAAATTTAAGATTATTATGGAATGCATTTCTGAACTCTGTTATTTTTTCGGAACCTTCCTGCTATAATCTCACAAGTTTTCTAACAAATACGCAATATGTGAAGATGCAGTACATCATAGGGACAACGTAATATGCTCAGCATGTGGATCTGGCTTATTAGTTGAGATAGAAAGTGTCTACATTAGGGATGGGTATCGAAGTAAGAAATATCGATTTTTTACATCGATCGTAAAATCTTTCGAAAACATCGTTATCTCGATAACATCGGACTAAAACTATCGATGATTTTGAACATTAAATAATGATGAACCGGTAAAATGGAAACAATGTTGCCTGCCGTCCAAAGGCAAACAGCAGTTGTTCTAAAGAACAAAATATTTCGTTGTAATAATTGTCTTTTTTATAACTTGATAAAAAGGTGCTGTAGGTACTTATTATTGTTTTGATAGGTTAGGGTAAAATTTGCACATGTGTCTTTTGCATTGAAACTGAAATATGTATGTAGATTCAGCCTTCTTCTGTTGTTCGATGACAAAAAAAGTGACATAAATTGACTCTTTTATTTTAATTCAAAAAACAATCTACAAGTCCATATCGTTTAGATTAAACATGCACAAAAAAATAACAAAACAAAAATGACAACAAATACACAAAGTAAACAAAATTACACCTCTTATTTGGTATCAAAATCTTTCAAGTAAATACATTTTTGCAGCTATTTCGCCTGTTAGCCGATGTCTCTGTTGAATTAGAAAATTTCAAGCAATGGAGAATATCCGCACCAAAAAAACTGATATTGATATAGCGGGAACATATTTAAATATTATTGGGAAACGATGGGATATGTGCCCAACATTTCTTTCCAATACAACATGTGTTCTACCCATCCTCTCTAAAAGAACAATAAAAAGAAAAATCTAAAATCTCAAGCTTATTTTTAAAAATTTTTTTTTTTTTGTCGAGACTTGTGTATCAAATTGTCATGGTCTTTAAGATGGGCTTCGAAATGAGTAGGCGACCAAATATACCTCATAATTTTCAAATTAAACGTTAAACTGAACTTGAAACTTTTGGCGATAATACAAAATATATCCGGCTAAATTCTGTCGAATCTAGGTGATGGATTTTAACATTATTGGTGGCTACGTCGTAGTCTCCTTGCGTTCGACAAAAAACGCCGATATTCACAAAATTCGTCACCTACACTTTACAGAATTGAGCCGGATATTTTGTGTTTGATCGGCAAAGGTCTCTAGTTCAGTCTAACGTATAATTTGAATGGAAATACCTAATCATTTCGGTGAAATACTGAGAACAAAATTACGAAGTATATTTGGTTGCCTCCTCATTTTGAAGCCCATCTTAAACAAGGTTGGAGATCCGTTATCTCTAAAGAAATACATTGTGTTCAAGTTCAAGTGTGTTGTAGTTCACACACTGTTATTTCGCCATGCTGGTTGCAAACACATCGATAGTGAAACAGCGGTGTGGAAACAAAACATCGATATGCAAAAACACCGACAGAAAAATTACCGATGAAAAACATCGATGATGGAGGGAAAGTATAGATGTTTTAGAAACATCGATACATTGATACCCATCCCTAGTCTAAATGTAATAAGGTTGCAAACTTTACATTACTAAATAATCAGAAAAGAAATGTTTGTTTTTCTTTTAGTCCTTTGATATTAGAGATATAAATAATAAAAAACAAAATTTGTTTTTACTCCTAGCGCTCTTATTTCATATAGTAGCTGAAAAGTAAACGCACATTGTGAATGTCACATTTTACTGTCTAAAATAAGAACCTCTTAGATTGTTTGAAATTGTTTTTGTTTCTATCTAACTGTCATAAGCTGTATTTTTCGGGGTGTGGGTATAGTTTGGTTTCATAACGAATACATTGCGGCACTGCTTTAGGTTTCATATGGAAGGTTTTCACTATGAAACCATAGCCACGGTTGCGCCTGTAGGTATATCTTAACGGTTTTCCAAATCCGTATAAAATTAATTTTATCAAAAAAGATATCACTTGACGCATGATCGAAATGATAAACTTGTATAACATTATACCCATCATAATACCACAAATTACATAAATATCATGAACTCCTTGTATGATTCTGTTATGGTGGATGCGCCGGACAAAACACTCAAGTTTATAATCGAATAAATGAAGGCACGAAAGAAATATATTTCGGTAATGCCTTTCTCGTGTCGAATAGCCGACATAGTTCGGTCATTTTTTGGTGGAAAAAAAGTGGCCGGAAGGATTCCCAAGGAACCGTGAACAGCGGAATCGTTTTGATCAATCTCTTTATTAGTTTCGGTAGGAAATTCAGTTTCGGCCGGACGGACGCGCCGTGCGATTCGATGCGACGGGACGATCTCGACTTGACCGGTTATCCACGGAATATCACGGAGCGAAAACGCAATTGGATAAAGTTATAATCAGGTTACTCGGTAGAAAGACGAGGACAGCGAAAGAGAGAGAAGTTTAAAATAGATATTTCGCCAGAGGAGTTTTGGTAAACCAAAGAAATTTAGCAACTTCCTCTCTCTCTGCGAAATGTTTTTATGATCACGTACATATCTTACGTAACTAACAGAAATCCTGTAAAATAAAATTTTGATAACAAAGGTACAATTATTCTTTCTTTCTTAGTACTATTATTCGTTACCGTACCGCGGCTTTTTGTTTTATATGTCTTGCTAACATACGAACTTTACAGTAATCGCACGTAGCTCACATAGAATGTATTAATAACGGTGATGTGTCCTGATTCGGTGGAACTGGTTGGTTGGGCAATAAACATGACTATACGTGTGTAATTCGGGTGCAATAAAACAGGGGGAGACACAAGCGGGCAGGTTCCACGGTCGCATTAAAAAGATTATGTAAAATACGATCCGTTTTCGCCGGTTATGTTGTCATGCACTGTACAGCTTTACAACACTTCCGAGGCAGAGGTCCGCATAAAATCACCATCGCGCATCCGCTTCCCGCGCGATAACAATCATCCGCGAAACGTCAACTTTTCATTTTTATATTGCAGGTGCTCGAGGGGAGACGTCGGAGAGTGTTAAAATGGAAACGAATTTTTGCTTACTTCTTAAATTTTGATGGGAATGTGCCTATAAATAAAATTTGTGATCTCCACGTGACGCGAATTGCTAAGAAAATATATTCATATTTAACGTATACAGGGTGCATACCCCAAAACCAAGCGACAAGCCTTAAAAGTTATCCTGTTATCGAATACGCAAATTGTGTTATTACACATATATAATACGGATTCTAAACATTTTGTTTACGCTGTTTTATTGTAAGCAGCTTAAAATGGTTAAGAATCTCAATGAGTTAGTCATCTGGCGCTATTGTATTTCTCTTATTTTACGGGTTTTCTTACTTTTCAAATATTTGGTTTATGGTCATACATAATGTGCTTGCTTATTTTATCTTTTTTCGCCGATTTGAAACTGTAGTTTTTAGTTTATTAGTACACCGTATACCCGAGAAATAAAAGCTGTGTTGGCTATATCAACTTTCAAGTATAGCGTTATAATTAAAGGTATTTTTATGAATGCAGAACTTAACAATGGGGTCTTTTAATAATTTGAAACTTGCGCAAATCTCGGTGACGTTAGGACTCTTTCAATTAGGAAATTTGCTATGAAGCTCTCCCTATTTTTCATCTACCTTGCCATACTACGGGCAAAAGTTTCCACATAATGTTTGGGGTACAAATATCGAGTAGGGCAAAAAAAAGAAAAAGAAAACTGCAAAATATTGTTGATATCTTCAAAATACATTTGTTTAAAGATAATTACTTTATTATCATAAAATGTGCACTCGCGCCCTTAACTCTCGTTAACTTTGTGTTTTTGTATATTTTTGTACCATATAGCGTTTATATTTTTTTAATTAAATTTTTTGGGCATCAGCTGGTACGATCATCAATTATACCGCCACAGTTTGAAATATGCGGCATAATTTAGAAATTCAAAAACCTCGCGCGACAATGAAAAAATGGTGGTGTGTTACCACCATTTGTTAGCACCAGTCAGGTGCTAACAAAAGGAAATAAAGCACAGTAAGAAAGTGGTTATTCGAACCATCTTTCCTTATTAAGCCGTAGCTTACTCAATTTGGAGATCACGCTCCTTGAAAGCTTAGCGACGAATTGTCCTTACATTTTTGTAAGGAGGATTTATCTCCTTGAAGAGATTATCAAAATCTCTTACCCAATTTATTTTTGCCTCTGCCGAATTAATACCCATTCCGCAAACGCAGATTTATTGGTCATCCGCCAGGAGGCGACCGAATCGCCTCGGCGTATACATTTTTTCTTTGTTTTATCTTATGATAAATACCGGTTAATTTATTTCTCTTAAAAATTTAATTTTCTCGTGTTTCGTGGACGGAGCGAGTGCCGTCCATAATTAATGTCTCGATGAATAATACCTCCTCACTCAGTTAATCCTGGCGGCGACGCCCGAGATTCCACGCCTGCACCGGCGGCCGGCGGTGGCGACGGCGATGGCGAAAACTTTTACGTCATAATTTCTAATGGACCTTTTTAAACGGCCCCTATTTTGAATACATCCCTGGAGAAATCAGGTGCCCGCCGAAAGGCTACGTCATCGCGAGATAGATGTTTTACACGTGATTTTATTACCCGCTGTCCACGTACACCGGATTACTCACGCGAATTATTAGGAGGAAATTTTAAATTGTAGTCAGGTACGGATGCAAAATATTGCAGCGCATAACAGGAGCGCCACTTTGGAATACTGCTCGCTACAAGTTCCGGTTGAATTTATAAAATTATACGTGATTTGCATGAATTGAAAATTAGCAACTTTATAACTTGGGGGTGAAGTTTAGTAAGTCGCAAATGAAAGTAATTCAGGTACGTATACGTCAAGTCAAATTTCAGTGGTCTCTGAAGACGTTAACGCTGTTCAGAAAATCCAGCGGTCCACGATGCGTTTATAGGCGGTATTTTCATCTCTCAACGAGTTTATTAAATTGCTCGACTACATTTGTCTCTTCCTATATACGCAGTAATTCTCTTACTTGCCAGCATAATTCATATTATAATGAGGGTATACAATTTAACACATTTTGGAAAGATAGACCGTACATAACGAGTGGTGCAATGTATGAAAAATTGGGAAATCTATTTCATAACACATACGACTGTACTCAAAATATTTGTAAAAAGATTATTTAATCTAGTCGAGTACATGGTACAATTTAGATTTTTCATAGTGATTTTTTAAATTCGATATTAATTTAATATTGCAGTTCTAGTATCACAAAAATACTTTCTGAAATGGGGCGCAATAACAGCCTTGCGAATTACGTTTTAGAAAAAAATCTGATGTGTCCAGGCACATGACTTTATCATACAATATATAAAAGTAATAGTTTAGCTGCATTATATTCTATTTGATCGAGATCGATCGTGTTTGCAATAAAATAAAACGAATTAGCCAGGATTTGACAGTTATTAGAATAAAAATAAGTGTCAAATCGTGGCTAACTTTATGTTATGCAGACACGATCTCTAGGTCAAATCACGATCAAATAGAACTTGCTCCTACAGCTAAAGTATTAATTTTACCAAAAAATGTCATAGACATAAATATACAAAATTTCATCTATTTTAATTTATTATTTAACTATTTTGACGAAATTACAGAAATGGCGGATCATTTGCAAAATCCTTGAAAAATGCATAACAACATTGCTATCCGCACTCGAAATACACATTGACTTTGTGTATGACACCAAGATGTTTCAATATTGTTTCACATATCGTACGTGCGCGCGTGTTTCTCCTCCTCATCGCACTCTCCATGCATTTGCGTGTTGAATTGACTTTTCGCAACCGGTAACGTTCTGAATACTGTCAAAAGTTTAAAAATATCCTGGCTACCTACTATTAATGCACACACGATTTCGATCAAATATAATTTGCTCCTGCTGCTAAACTATTAATTTTACCAAAAAATTTTATGGACATAAATTATTCAAAATTTCCTCTACTTTAAATTACTATTTAACTATTTTGACGAAATTACAGAAATGACGGCTCATTTGCAAAATACTAGAAAAAGGCTTAGAATAAACTACCAGTTCCATTGGACCCTTTTGAACTAAAAGCTTTTCAGCTCTAAGTTTGGTCATAAAACTTCTAAATACGACCTTTCGTCCCGATACCTTTAGTAGTTTCTCCGGAATCATCGCCACAAAAATCGTTCACACACACACATACATACACACAGACACACTCACACACACAGACATTTTTTTGTACCTTGGTCAAAAAAGTTCAGGGGACCCAAAAAGACCTATTTCCGCTAAAATCTCAATTTTTTTTTCGGCACGATTACAATACTTCATCATACTGCGTATGATAAAGTAAAAATGATGGAATTAACCTTTAGCAGCAGATAGGGAACAAGATTAAAAACTAAACAATTGGTGAGGCAGATAAGTGTACACTATACAGGATGTATACCAAATTAATGCAAGAAATTTTAGTGATTTTAGTAAAAAATCAAATATTTGTTTTCTATCTGGCACCAGTTTTCAGTAAATGATTATTGAAAATACAGAATTTGACAATTCACGTATTTAGGAAGATTAGTAGTTGATCTACTCCGCGATCAGTTGACCCGTGTAAGGTCCCGTCCAGTTCGGCTTGCTCGACTTTTGTTTGTGTTCCTGGTTAATCAGTGTAGTGCGGGTAGACACGATGCTCATTTATGGAGAATGGGGAAATATTGTTAAGATTTTATATTAAGTTACATACGAAATCAGTGCAATGATTTGGACAAATACCCAATCATTGCACTGATTTCGAATACTCCCTGCATTTTGTAACAAGTCAAATTAAATACTATTACAAAGTACTGGGTTGGGTTCGGTTCCTTTATTCTTTGCAAGACAAAACTCTTTTTTTGCTTTTGTAACGCGTGTACAACTCAACGGCGTCAGTTGCATAGATCGTTCTTAAGATATTACAGCGTACCAAAGATGTATATTTGGTACAATTAGTTTGGTTTACTTATGAGAATACCTCTTGAAAAAATTACTATGAGAAGAACCCACATTCCAACTCCAAAAACTCCACTTTTTTTTAGAAAAACTGCGTTTACCACTTACAATATTATACATTATACAATATTAAAATCACCATATCTTATACAACTTTTGTTGCTGTATATTATTATAAAGTTCTGGAATTTTACAGACGTTTTTCCGCGTGCAAGAGCAGGCATTCCAAAAGCTCCAAATACTTAATATCTTGAAGTTTTGATATGACGGCAACTGCCTTCCCCATTATTAAAATCAAAGTGGTACTACAGTCTCCGTCCTGCCACCGCGTCTTTACAATTAACGGCTTAGTTCCAAGTAACGGATTTTAATTACTTTCATGTCTGCGCGCTGCTCGACTGCTCGTCGGAGTGGCACGCACAGAAAAAAAGAGGGATTTCCCCGACCTATTCTGGCGCGCACCTACACCATACACCAGCGGGCATCGCGGAACGGAAGTGAACACCTCTTGTTAGGCTGCGCGTCATTGTAACTCGAAGAGCTCGCTCGACAATAAGACAATGCATGAGCCTGGGTTTTGAAATGAACTAACCCGCTCGGTCCCATTGCAGAGAGTACTGCTGGAATAATACAAAAAAGGGCAGTGAAGATGTTGCTTTGCATGTGCCGAAGTGTTTTCTCTTTTTTTTTGTCTTTTGTTTCGATCAATGCCTTTGTGTCCAACTGAATAAACTTTTGTTAAAGCTTACGTACGCTTAACGATCAGAGAATGTTACACTGTGATGAACATAGAATTAGGGACTGAAGTCTTATGATCAATGGACATTTCTGCATTACTAACAATTTCGGATCATTTCCAATCCTTTGATAAAATTAAAAAATTCAATCTTAATTTTTTTTTTCATAATTGGCTGATCATAACGATTCTTTCAGGACAAGAATTTCTGTGGAGAAATTAAACAACTTTTTCCCTTTTCCCAACATTTTTGTTTTTACTAAATTAAATTGAAAAGATACACCCTTTCAAGCGAACCTTATAACTTTTGTGAACTAACCGATTTTGATTGTCTTTTCAGCACATAAATATAATTTTGCAATTCAAAAGAAAAAGAAAAATGTTCAGCATATAATACCCGGAACCCCAAAATAAATGGCATCGTGGTCTAGGTTTGAGATAAAAATTGAGACTTTTGTAAGGGGTCGCCATGTGACTTTTAGTGGATATATATGTACCCATCTTATAAATTATTATTCAGAATACCACAAACAGTTAGGAATTAGTTAACAAATTGCACAATTCTGAAAAGAAAAACATACTTGCCAAGTTTTCCTTTAAATTACCAATGTTTATATATTTGTCCGCATGTCTCAAAGTTAGACCATAAGAACATAATTTTCGTCCTCCCGGCATAATAAACAGTGTCATTTGTTTTTAAATGGAAAACTGGTTTAAAACGGTAAGATATTCAAGGAGAAAGGTAGTTTGTCGGGCAATTCCGTCATACGAAGACGCGACGTCACATCTTGTCTTCGAATCCTGAAGATGTTGTGACTGAAGCACCAAATTGGCGACATTGGGCACCCCCCTTATGATCTCCATTTGAGTGTTTTTTCCATTGAGTGTCCATCTTACTCTTTGGCTATACCGTACTCATGAGGACTAATAGTCCGAAACACGTGTCTACGGTTGCTTCTTCGTATGACGGAATTGCCCGACAAACTACGTTTTACGTCATGTGATAAATTTACATTTATAAATATGACATTCATAAATAGGTCTGTGCTGAAACATATTCAAAATTGGTTTATGTTTACAAAAGTACCTATAAGTTTTGAACATTAAACATGTTCCGATCTGCTTCCGGAGTCTGCGATGAACTGGCTGTACCTGTCTGTACTGACAGCAGAAATATGGTTATTTTACATTTTATACGGTTACATTTCTGGCAATTATCACATTTTTAGAATAGCAAAAAAGTTATTATTTTGGAATGAAATAGTAAAAATCTATTTTTGTTATAAGAGTTAATTTGGTTTTTCATCTATGAAGTGACGCCGAAACTTTTATCAATAAACAATAAATAACACTTTTATTTGAACACGCGTTTTCTTTTTAGAACTGTGACTTAAAGTAAAATTGCGAGTTGTACTTGTAAACCTACTATCATGTGCAAAAACAAAATATTGTGAATACATCTTAAACAGAGTCCACTAAAAACATCACTCTGAATTTTCCGGTATAATAGTCTTAGCGTTATTTTTTTCGCATACTGCAAATATTTGTAACAATATTGTTTAACATATGTGTGATATAGGTATACTACGGTAAACTGCGTTTAGTTGTGAAAATGAGAAAAACGCGCTTGAAGTTTGTAACAACTGCGCGGTGGTATTCTCCACAAAACTTTACATGGGAATAAGACAAAGCTGCCAATCTGGGCTTGAGTTCATTGGAATGAATGTCCTTTTCTCGATTACAATAATCCAAAACCACAAAATCGACTTCTCACACATAAACCCCCTTTCCGTGGTCTAGGTCAAATGTTATATGTAAGGTAAGAAAAGTATTTTTCGCCCTTCAGTGTACAATTATAAAACGATATATTCTCCTAATGCCTAAATATGCCCCTTAATCGTGCCTTTTCAACCTTAATAAAATCTCACGTTCATTTAATGAATGGTTTAATTGGAAGGTCAAGAGTGACGTTCCAAAAACAACAAAAACATTATTTAATGTGCATAGAATCGAGGCCCTTGAATGAAGTAATTAATCACAGCATCTCAGCCACCCTTCGCACAAGCTTCCGCACCCGATTTCTTCGGTAACTTTCTAATTTCTTCTGTGATATTTCTTCATTAACTGGGTGCCCACCCCTATCAAATCTGAGCATCTCGAAAGCCTGTGTCACGTTTATATAAAATATTATCCGAGTTGTCATTACTCTTATTATATTGTGCACTAAAATGTACAGGGTGTTACTTAACATGTGGAACCCACTCGGACGACGTGTCATTTTTGTCAACGCAATTTCTTGGAGTATAAGTACCTACCTATATCATAGAACATTAGTAAAATTTGTCTTAACCGAATGTTTGTGGAAGTGACCGCGATGTATGGCTATACTCTAGTCAGTGTTGTCTATTGATAGCACTAGGCAAATATAATCTTGTTACTGCCGGAAACATTTGGTTTGAGTACACATTCTCGTTCGGGTTACATCCTTGGCTCGAGTTACGATACCCTGTGTAATGTCGCAGTGATTAGGGGAGGACTTCCTTTGATACCTTGCCTAGCTATTTCGATTAATTGTAAGATAACAACGGTCGAGATTGTAATAACCCAAATTGATAATAGGATGTCACTATATGTAGAGATATACGAGTAGAGTGCGGACTCTAAGCATTTTGCTTATGCGTCTATATTTTGTAAACAGTTTAACATCATCAAGTATTTGCACAAATTATGAAAACTAAATCATTGTCATAAGCGTGCTTATTTCAGTTTTAGGTTTAGTGGCCGTTTTTACTAGGTTTTACTAGTACAGCGTGCCGGTTACGTAAACAAACAATTTCTATCACTAACGTGGTTACACATGTTTTTCTTTCAATCTATTAATGCCACTAGTTGATAGGTTTTTTATATCATGCGTATTTGATTCCTTATGTATTTGGGGATGCTAAATCAAGAACTGGTGTCAAGTGTCAAATCAAGGAGTGTTTACTAAGAACTGGTGACAAGTGTCAAATCAAGTTTTGACTAATTGCAATTAATTCATAGAATTACTCTTATAGTTAAGAAATATTAAAATATACAGTAATATATAATAGAAAAGGGATAAGTTACCAAATTTCCATACTAAAATGAATGCATACTAAGAAAATATTTAAACTTGTTTGAAAGATTTTGTGTATTTTTTTACGGTTGGAGAATTATTTACATGTTCGAGTAATTTTTACTAACCCTGTATGCAAATGTTGTTTTGGTATTGATTCAGTGCGACAAATTTTGATCAACTTTCTTCCTCCCGGGTAATTTTAGCTAATAATGATTCTATATGACCCCCTGAACACATCCCCCAAGGCGCTTTTCTAGGTTAGCTCGAATAAGCGGATAAGAAAACACTCTGTATATAATGGCAAAATAGTCCAATCAAATCGTTTCCGAGGGTGCCTGTTCCAGGAAAAAATTAAGAAGTTTTTTTTTCTCTCATTCTATATGTTTTTTGGGGTGCTGAATTAGATCCGAATTTTAACTTTGCTACTTCCCACGGATGCGGCTTCCCTACGAAAATCGCAAAAACCCAAAACTGTTCGACCGTTTTTCTGTTTTTTTGCGACAAACTGATAAAACTATGCACTTTTCGAGGTAGACGATTCCATACAAAAAATAAGTATATTCAATTTCCGGTTTGGCCGTTAGAGCGCGCTGAAATAGCGGCAAATTTTCTTATGTTATGTAAAACCCAGTTTTTGAGTTAGTTAAAAAGGCTAAAGCTACATTAATTTCTCCGCAAATTACACATCGTAATCACAATATTGGCCAAACCGTGAAGCCGCGAGATTGGGTTGATATATTATGTCATATTAAGCTAAGCGAAGCCGCTAAGTCAAGAGCCCGAATGTTTATAAAAAATTACATAATACATTAACTATTAATTAAAAAGACAAAAATATAGTTAATAAATAAATAGTACTTATATAGGTCTTTACTGAATTTTGGTAAAGGGCTCTTGTTAACGCGGTTTTTCGTAATGTGAACTTCAATCCGCTCTCGCGGTTACACAGTTTGGCCAAAATAACTGACTAAGTTATGCATTTTGTAGAGAATTTACTGTAGTTTTATCAGAATCTAAACTTTTTTGTTATTACACGCAAATACCATAAAGTAGGAAAATTTCGCCTTTTTTCGGCGCGCTCGAGAAGCCAAACCATTCAACCAAAAATACACTGGAGGGTGCTTTTTATAGCAAATTTAGTGTACTTTATTTCTGTATATAGTAGTCTACGTCGAAAACTGAATAGTTTTAAGACTTTTTGGCAATAAACTGAAGAAAAGTCGAACATTTTGAGTTTTTTGCGATTTCCGTTGTGATGCCATATCCGTGGGAAGCAGCCAAGTAGAAATTCGGATTCAGCTCCCCAAAAAACATATAGAATGATAGAAACAAATACTTCTATATTGTTTTCCTGGCCCAACCACCATTTGACTGGACTAAATTTTGATTAAAATTAAAAATAAATTTGCAAATTTGTCGCTTATTCGAGCTAACCTAGAAAAACGTCTTTGTGAAAGTGTTCAAGGGGTCGTAAAGAATCGCTATTAGCTAAAATTTCCCGGTGGTATAACTTCTAAACAATATAATACATAATACTTATCCTATACATCGTTTGCATATGCTGCTATTTTTATTTTTGTTACCTTAGATTATTTAAAAACTCCGCACTCTAGCTATGAGCCTATATTTTATGTATCTGCATTTATTTTATTTTATTTTTGTTATTTAAGTATCCTCATATAATTTATGTGTTCAGTTAATGAGTAAGAAACTCTAACATGTGGCGTGTGATAGCAAATAGTTGATAATAGCTGATGTTGGTTTTACAATTGATCACAAACGTAAGCGATAATGATCAAAATTGTTTACGAATATTTTATAACCGACTCAAAAGTCTCACATACAGTAATATGTCTAAATTATCACTTTTCAATTCATCAAGCAAACAAACAAACCAAAAGCAGATGATCAGATAAACGGAAATCGAATTTGAAAGCTTCCAGCGACAACAATTGATTTTCCATTCAATTCCAGATAAAAAATACACTCGCATCAACAAGATAATGATCCAATTATTCCGAGCGGTGCATAAAAATGCGTGTTTCGGTACGTTTCCAATGGCCGGATTGTGCGGTTTTGTGTGTGTGAGCACTCGCTAGCGAATGGGGCCCCCAATTAACTATATTGGCCAATCAATTAGTTAAATAAAATGACATTATTGTCAAACAATAGAACTAATACATCTGTACATGTTACGCGGCCTCGACGGCAAATGAAATTTATAGCCGGCTCAATATTTATTGCGGAGAGGTTTGTATGCGAGCTCGGAGGTTCCAAACGTTATTTGCTGTGCTACATTGTTATTATTATTATGAACAAAAAATATTGAATAGCGCTATAAATTCTGCTTACTCCGGCAAATGGTTTATTATTACTGCAAATATTACTACAGCCAATGCGCCCGAATATTCCTATATTATAATATACATTTGAACCGAGGTTCTGCTAAGTTTGTTAAATTTTATATGAATAAATAAGTCTGCGTGACGTTTACCTTCTCTGAACGCCACTTATCGCATATCATACAAACCAATTGGTATCACCAAGAGAACATTTGCGAGTGGTTCTTCAGCACGCCATGATCGTTAAACAACTCTAGTCACTTTTAGCATTTGTAAGGATTTTGGGACGAATTGGTAACCATAGTAAACACGAATCCCAGAGTATTTGGCAAAAGTTTTCCTCTTGATAACCACCTTCTGCATGAAGTAATCATAATGAGACACAATAAGTATTGCGTTATCAACTGTAATAATACAGGAAGAAATATTAACAAATGAAATATTGAAATAAATAATATAAATTTGATCGGACCACTTATACAGTATAGATAACTGTAACATTTATTAGCAATCTGCACCATTTGCGCCTCGTGGACCTACTACTGCCTACACCTGTAGAGGCGCTTGCATCGCGCACCCTGCCAATACGAAGAGCTACTAAATAAGACGCCCGAAGCAGTGACTTGTCACTAGTCATCATACTTTTCATTTGACTTTTCTGTATCTTCGTCTGATCATATAATCTTTCAAAAAAGTCCAGTGACTTATCAGTAAAAATTTTATGTTTTGAATGCAGATGACGATCTAGTTTTGAAGGCTTCATAGCTTCATTTGAAAGAATTTCCGAACATACTACACACAAAGGCAGTGGCGATAGCTCGCTGCCAGGGGCTACAATAAACTTATCATATTACCTAATAAAGTTACACTTTTTCCTTTATTGTTTGTGTTGTAAAGTTCTATTCAAAAAAAAGGCGTACAAGTAGTAAGCACAGTTTTGGGTAGATTGCCATATTGTAAACCTATCTTTTAATTGTTGTCACTTAGTAACCTGTAGTAACCTGTAACTTGACTACAAACTCGATGAGAACCGAATTATGTCGATATTTTTTCGAGGATTTTATTATTTTTTACTTCATTTCGTAGCCAATCGAAATTCTTCAGCTACTGCCCTTATAGACCACCCTTCTTCCAACTTAGTAACGATTCGCGCTCTTGTTATCGATGTTGTTTGTCGCGGCATAATTAAATTATAAAAAGCAATTTGCACACATTTGACATACAAAATGTCAGAAATATGTTTCCTTGGAAACGATTAATAAATTATCCCTTTTTACAATAGCCCTAAATACGTGTACGCTTTTTTATTGAATAGAACTGTACATTCAGAAGTATCGACACATTTCTTTTTGTGTGGTCCTTCTACACTTGTAGCACTGGTACTTGGCATAATTTCGATACCATCAGTACTTTTCTCCTGAATAATATTCTTCCTTCTACTAAAGAAAGTTAGAAGGTTTTGCTGTTTGACTTTTTTACGTCCATTTTGTGCGGCTTAAAGTATTACGAAACAAAAGTGATTTTCCAAAACACCACACAACACACTATAACGCACAATCTTCAAAAACAATACGTTTGAGCGCGATAAAATAAAACACCAGCGATCTGACACAATACTGGAGTGGAGCATACACGAATCGCCGTAAACACTGTTATATGTAGAGGTGAGCAATGTTGCCACCACCAAACTAATGATCGTACAATGTTGTACTTAAGAATAAAACAAATAAATCCATAAGACATAAAGATGATATATGTATTTGGAATATACTTTTTGTGCATGCTTTACACGCTTTTTTATTGACTGGCATTAGTGCCGTCTAGTGATAGATATGGTAAGTAGTATGAATTATAGATAATAATAGAATAATATATGCAAATTCAATATAAATCACATATATATCTTCTGTTGACAGTGAACAACAACACACAATTTGCGACGTTTACTATATTTATAAAGAAATAACGATAAATGTATGTTCTTGCCATTAATGACTCGTAGCTGCACGGAAGGGAGCCAGCTGCGACGGCGCCGGGCGTTGAGCAGCCTAGACGAGACACGGTCTTGATACGGGCGAAATTTTTCGCGGACCGGTAAAATATTTCTGCGGACCGGCACCGGTCCGCGGACCGGCGGTTGGGAAACGCTGCTAGAGTACATTCTAGAATAATGGTAGGGCTGCGGCCACCTAAAATTTTCTTTTAAACCTAAATGATGTACATGACATTTATAAGTAATAATACCTACACATCATAAAAAACGTTTGAATTCTAAAAGTACCACTTTAACATGCTATTATATTCTAAATCAGTTTATTTTGGTTGGTAAATATATTTGACATTAAATACCAAGTGTTACCAACAAACACATTAACAAAATGAACGCTTTGTCTCAGGAGAATATATGTAAATTATTGTTTATATGCTTAGATTAAATAATATAATACAAAGTTTAAAACAATGGGATCTTTGGTATTGCATTTCGTTGGCCAGTCCAATTCTATTCGTAAGCACTCGTTGAGATGCTCATTGTGAATCGTGATCTATACTTTGCTTTTATGATATTCATGGTTAAAAACAATAACTCAAACAAGTATGTTGAACCGACACAGCAATTTCTTTCTTTCTTTGGAATGTTATATGCTGCTCTCTTTAAGAATGGAAAGTTTCTTATTCTATCTGGTGTATAAGATTTTAGCACAATGTAGTTCTTAGGCTACAAAATTTCTAGTTTTAATTCTTCTGATTCTATGTGATTCTACTGTTAACTGCAAATTTTAACGTTTGCTATGAAAGATCTTTTTGAAGTTTTTAAGATAGTGGGTTCAACTGGCACAAATGTTGCAAACATTGTCAAAAATGCGTTTATCAGTAGCAGTTGAAGGTTGAAAACTTAATTTTACACAGAAATGTGTATTTGTTTTATAAAAAAATCAACGTGTTCGAGGGCATTTACAAAAGAAAAAGTTTAAGAAGTTTTCATTTTAGCAAACTGCCAAAATTTCTTCTCAAATTGTTCTTAAAACATTTGATTGGTTGATGACAAATAAAGTCAATTACCTACCACTTATCATTTTCTTCAAATTTTGAAAAACCAGAAAAACCATTTAATTGTAATTATTTTTCAGCGTCTAGTCATATGTTTGTATTTTCCTTGCAACTCCAAGTTTAAACTATTGAAAAGGTGTTAAATCAAAATAAAATTAAAAAATTAAATTTATAATAAAGTGCTAAGATGCTAAAGATGCTAAATTATAGATAGATACATCATCTATCTATAATCTACAGCTATAGCTTTAAAACGTACTGGTATTAGAAATATACGTAATATCTACAGACAAACTGTTACGATGTTTCCAATAATGATTGACGCCTGTATGCTGTAGTATTTGTACTCTTGGAACAAATAAATTATTCAATTCTATTCACTATTCTATATGTATAAAAGGCACTATGGTCCACCGTGGCATCACTGCATTTAAAACTGGAAGTTTTTTTGATTAACAACCATTCATGACACACAATAAATTCAATATTTAATATAGAATCACGGTCTGTGCGGGCGAAAAACCTTGCGCCGCCGCCAACCAGCATAGTGCCGCGGCATCTGCAAAAAATATACGGCCGATATACGTTGATATATTGCCGCAAACTCGACCAATCTGTTCAATATTTCTCGCCCTGGAACGTAATTATAAAATGCGTAACTTATCTTCTGACGTGAAATAATGTCGCGTAATGGAACACTTTCGAAACGGGACGTCCGTTTTATGGCGCCACTGTTTCACAATCGTAATTGCTGATACGGATTCGAATTAACTTTGATGGGGCGGAAGTGAATTGATGGTATGTAGATGCAAATGGTAAGAATGGTACATAAAACCATTAATTGAATGTACCGGCAAAAAAGAGCAAACGATTGTGGAATGTTACGTACTAATCACAGGAAGGCTAATGGCGTACTGCCCAGCGTATTGGCTTTATAATTCAACACCATTCCCCTTATATATGTGATGAATATTTATCTTTCACTCGAGTTAGCTGGTCGTGGAACTAAAATACCCATAAGACCTATAATGTAGCTCCAAAACAGATAGGAAAAAGACCTAAAAATAATTTAATTAAAATAACGATAAAACTGATAAAAGCTCAAAAAATGCTAAAAAATGGTGGGTGTAAAGTTTGTTATCCACTTAGGATTATTGCTCATATACTGTTGAATGTTATGATTTATTTCTTCCAATCGTTTGCGAATCGTTAGGGAGGATTTGGGAGTACATACTTTCAGGTTGGGAGCACATTGGTTTTTCAGAAAATAAAAAATGAAGCGTCAAAATAACAACATTCTAAAAATTAATTTTGGTTTGATCGGTTTAAAAAACGTTAAAAAGAATTGAGAGCACACTTTCGACGTTTGAGAGTAACTTGTTTGATTGCAAATATAAAACTTTTTTTAGGTACATAACCCCACTTTTTAGTTTACCGGCAGAAGTTGCGCTAACTGCTTCGTTTTGCCGCTTTTTATGAAATCCTGGAGTATAATATTTGATCGCAAATCAACATCAAAAGTTGCAGTTTGATACATACTCAAATAATGTATATCTATATCAGCTTTGTTATAAATCGTGTGTAGTTCTTCATAAATCGTTAGAATATAGTAAGGTATATTCAAATATCCACTTTTGATGTTTGATAGTTTGAACGTAAATGAATCTAAAAATGTAGTACACACCGGGTTACCCGCGCTATAGGTACGCCCGTTTATGCTTTTTATTAAATTTATGACGCTGGACGAATCAGATATTAAGAAGTGTTAACAAAAAAATGCCATTTTTTGGAATATTCTTGAGGTTAGTATGACATCCGGTTTTTCAGGAAATGACGTCTTTATTAAAATTTTAAATGTCACTCCATATTATTTCCGTCATATTTTCCATCAAGACAACATTTTGAATACAAAAACATACCGTCCGTTGTTTTTATCACCAAAGCAACGAAAAATAACTTTTTTGTTTATTAATCTAGGTTGATGAGGTTTATTGGTGAAAATTGAAAATTGTTAAATAAACACTAACTAAATCGATGTTGTATTACGACACGTATACTCTTGCGTGATTTAATTGGTTTTTGGCGAAAGAGTAATTTTTTTCGTGTACTATATGGGAACACCCTCATCAAATACTTGATATTTTGCTAACAATCGTCGCGTGACGTTGAAAGCTGGGAAAAGGAAAAATATTGAATTAATGATCAGTCAGCGTAGTGACGTATACATTAAATTTAACATCCGAATTTGTCAGTTGTCTGCATTTTTACTGTTTATTATTGCCAGGTATTTTCGATTATTGATAGAATTTGTTTATTATTAATTGTTGGTTATTGTTGATTAAGGCGTGGGTCACCATACATACGTGTGTACATATATACATAACCACTACATCACTCTTGACTTACCTGCCGAAAATTGCGCAAAACAAAGCCATTACCTTTGGTTTGCGATACATATCGCCTATTACATATTACGTATTTATGTATTATTTATATTTATTCGCGGTCATACCTAAAACAAATTAAAGATTTAAAAAAATACCATACCATACCACACCAATAACTAACAAATCACTAAATCTGTTTTCTTAACAAACCAAATAATAGATTTCTGTTGCCATAGCACAAATAATTATTAGGTAATAACAAATAATTCTTAGGTAAATACCTAAGAATTAATGAATAAATTCTAAATTCCTGACCATACCGTCTACTGCCTTTCCATAAAAATAACTACGTAATGATTAACCGGTGTTTTTGGCGAAGAAAATAATACTGGTTAGTTACTCAGTAAATTGTATAAATTATCATAATGTTACGATAATATAATACCATATTTATGATAAAAATCCATATTTCATATTTGAGTAGCGACCTAAACACGCTATATTATTCGAGTCATTTCAAATGTCACATCAGTACTCACTGACTTTCTTATTGATATTGATTTTCTTATAATGCAATGACCGATGCTCCAGTAAAATATAATACCGTCAATAGTTATTTAACTAACAAGTACATTAAAAAGAGCGATTAATGATCGAGACTGTTTAATGCGCGAACGATTAGCGATTCACATAAGTTTGATTGGCCAATCAAACGACGTCATTACGTCGTGTGATTGGTTATAACAAATCATGCATTATTAGAAATTGTGCATTAATAGAGGTGTTTAATTAACTATTTTCTATTCAATAAACTGACTCATAAATAAACGCTCGACGGGAATAGTTCTTTAACCAACAAGTGTATTAAAAAGAGCGATTAGCGATCGAGACCGTTTAACGCACGAGCGATTAGCGAGTGCGTTAATTGTCGAGATCATTAATCGCCGTTTAATATTCTAGTTGGTTACAAAATTCTTTCGTCGATCGTATTCTTCTGGGGGCGTCTATATGCATAGAATTTATACATGGATGTCATTTGAGGTTATACGACCATATGGCATAGTTGACAGGTAAAATGGCTATAACACATTAACACCTCATGATTGCGTGCTGTTTTCTATCATTTATAAGCTTATTTCTTGATTGTTTTTATTATACTGACAGACCACCCTAACCGAATGTATGTAGGATTGCATTAACCCGACGTGCGCACCTGAAAGCGAGCCGTGCCCGAAATCTAGATATTGCCCGAATAAACTAATTCAACTTCATCTAACCCAGCATTTTAATTACTACACCCATATATGAACAAATGGAGCTGTTTCTAATTAAAGATGTCGTTTGAAGTTATTTGACCATTTATATAATTTGACACTGACAGTTCTGGACTGTGTGTCAGGATAACGGAATGTTTTGATTGGATGGTTTTATTTTACGTATGTTCGATTGGCTATAATGATGTCGTTTGATTGGCTATAAGAAATCATGCATTAATAGAAATCGTGCATTAATAGAGATTTATAATAAATGATTTTCTAACGAGTAAACATATTCAAAAATAAACCATCGACGGAAATAGTTATTTCACCAACAAGTATATTAAAAAGAGCGATTAATGACCGAGACTGTTTAACGCACGAGCGATTAGCAAGTGCGTTAATTGTCGAGATCATTAATCGCCGTTTAATATTCGAGTTGGCTATAAAATTTTTTCGTCGATCGTATTTTTCTGGCGGCGTCTATATAGATTTTATACATCGATGTCATTTGAGGTTATATGACCATTTATGCAATTTGACACTGACAGTTCGGACTGTGTGCCTGGATAACGGAATGTTTTGATTGGATGTTTTTATTTTACCTATGTTCGATTGGCTATAATGAAGTCGTTTGATTGGCTATACAAATCGTGCATTAATAGAATTCGTGCATTTATAGAGCTTTTTTAAAAACGATTTCCTATTCACTAAACTGAGTCATAAATAAACGATCGACGGAAAAACTAGTTACTCAACTAGAGTGTTATTGATTACAGGTAAGTAAGAAGTCATATTAATCGCGTAGAAGCTACTAATGTTTGATTGATACATACTAAATAATACCTAAAAACAAGATCACAAAATTATAGGGTACCTCCAACTACAAGGCACATATACGTACGCACGTTAGATTGTGTACAGAATAGCAAATAGTTATCTGTTATTAGCAGCTGAAGTTATCAAGATACTATCCCAAGTACATATTCATAAATGTTAATGCAATGAGGTTTACGAGGCAAGCGCTTCCACTATTCATTAATAGCCACCTAATTTCGGTCACGGCGTCTACACAGCCTAGCGCACACAGCGCCACTATAGTCAGCGTACAGATAAACGTTTGATGTTATTATGGCTATCTACTGATAAGCACTTATTACCCCCACATAAATGCATGCTAAGTGCAAAAGCATCAAGATCCTCCCGGCAATCGATTTTCGCCAACACATGACAGAACGTGTACTATACATACACACAGTATTCTATTAAACACATACCAGCATTTGAATACGATTATATTAATAACGTTCATAATATTGAAAACAGGGCACACTAAACATAGTTTTCTCCCTATGAAGTTTTATGAGCTGTTCCATCACAATGGCCCTTTCAAGCGCCACCTTACGTTCCTTTATATAATCTACTTGCCGAGCAGATAGATCTAATCTTTATTGCTTCGAATACTACGAGCAATTCTTTCTTATCTGAATCGTAATATATCACGGGTTAATTTGAATTCCAATTCACCTTTATACCTTTTCCCGATAAAATGTCCTCTGAACTCTATAAGTTCAATTCGTAACAAACGTATGTTAAGAAAGCAACAATCGTTATTATGGTGAATTATAAGTAGATAGATTGTTATATTATACGGCATGTCCCGAGGAATCTGTCGAGGTTTAACATTGCTCAAGTAGGTTCAAGTAATTTTCTATCGGACCTGTGTCGATATACGTAAGTAGGTATTGAAGGTTGGCAGTTTCCTTCCGGGACACCTGTATAGTGACATAATTTTTTTTTGTTTTTTTGCCTTAAATTAAAAAAAAAACTTGGCAGTTAGGTGTTTTGTATAACGCTGTACCCGAATGTGTCACTTAAATTTCAAAAGCAAAATGGCGGAACCAACATGTAGGACCAGAAAATAAAAATTAAGCAAATCTTCTGCCAAATTTAGTTTATATGTATTTTTATGGGTTTTTAAGGATTCTGAATCCAAATTTGTAACATTGTAAAATACCAAATAGCGGGTTAGAAAATTATAACTAAGGGAAATTTCTGAACTTTTTTTAAAGACTTTTTATGAGGTTTTGAACGATGTCCAATCGGAAAAAAATCGTAAAGTCGATTTAAAACGATTTGTCATCAAGGATGTTGCTAGAATGGAGTTTAGGTGGCGATACTCGAAACTCTATACTCGATACTCTATACTCGATAACAACAAAATTGTCAATTCTACTGTCTGGCGCATAGCTTACATGTTCCCTGTGTTCCCATCAATTAAAATTTGCTCCATATTTTTAGTTTTTTGCCAGTGTAACCTCAAATTGCTTTTGTTGTCTTTTTATCAAATTAATTAAGTATGTAATTGAAAATGTGTAGTTGTTTCGGCATGTCCATTCTCTGTTCGGGAGCTGCAGTTAGATAAAGAGGACATTGGCGAAACACTTTCTTGATTCTAGAAACACCAAAGGGAAAGTAGCTTATGCGGTGCATCTTAGGATAACACTTTTGAAACCAAATAACTTTGACTTAAACATTTTTGATTTAAAGTCACTGAAAAAAGTTAAATAGAACCTTTATTTTCCAAAATCTTGTGAAGATCACAATATTTTGGGGCTACTTAACTATAGTCAGTAAATTCAATAACAAAAGTTTCAAACTAAACTTATTTAGAAATGGAAACTTATTTGATTGAGAAAAATCTATTATACAGGAAGTTAATATTTAAGGAGGTTATTCTTGTGTCCATTTTCAAATTTATTTGAACATATGTCCTAAAGGTTTTAACTTTCAAACTACATGGTGCAGTAAATTCAGTAAATTCAATAACAAAAGTTTAAGACAAAACTTATTTGATTGAGAAAAAGCTATTATACAGGGCTGGTTCTAAATAACATGCTAATATTTAAGGAGGTTATTCGTGGGTCCATTTTGAGGAAAACAATTCATATGAACATATGTCCTAAAGGTCTTAACTTTTGAAGTATGTACATGGTGCTTAAGTTTTAAGAAAACTTATTTTCTTTTATGATTACTTTGGTACGACTCTAGATATTTTTGTGAAACGTATCTTCTATGCATCAAAAGGCATTTTCTACTGTACAACATATTTTTTTACTCTTTCCAGTGACGTTTGTGCGGGGTTTGTACTGAATCATTTCAAGGAGAAAAGTGATACGCAACTGCCTTTTCTTAAAGTAAATATTATTTTTGAAATCCTCATACCTATATTTTTTTTTGTTTCACGTACGGTTTTCGCATAAAAAATAAAATTCAATCATTTGCATTTCTAAACCTCTTACGAGAAAAACAATCTTAATTTTTTTAATTTAATTTTATTTTAATTGAATTTTGAAAAAGAATTTGTTCTTAAAACTTTAGCGCCATGTAGTTCAAAACTTAAGACCTTTAGGACATATCATGTTCATATGATTTTTTTGCCTTAAATTGAACCCAACAATTACTTCCTTAAACATTACCATGTTATGAAGAAACAGCCTATCTAAGTAATTATATAAGTTGGTATATATCATCTTCGTCAACTCTTTTATTCGTTTTTCTATAATTTAGTTTAACGAAACCAGAACCGTACTAAAACGAGAATTTTATTCGGTTTGCGTTAAGTTTGACGAGGAAGCATCTCGGGTATTGATTCCGGGATAAATAGGTTTCTATTTAATACCGCGCGAACGTTGCAGGGTTTGAGTGTGTTAGACGATATCAGGGATGTTATTAGGTACACTCCAAGTTGATAAATTTGGCGATGTTTTGGCGGAAACGTGAAGCGAGTTTGATTCACAAAGTAGATTAAATTATCGTACATGTTGTTCTGGAACTGTTATGAGCTGTACGTGGTTACGACGGCGCAACTACGTCAGAATTATTAGCTAGTGCGGTGCACTTGCTGCGGTTATGCTGTCGGCCATTACTGGTTGCATCGAATTGGCACATAATTTTAAGTAATAACGGACCGAACGACCGCCCATAATACGGTTAGGAAATAATTATAATAAAACATTCACCCATATTCGAGACTGTGTAATTTCTGCATGTATAGTAAGCATGGATACTAGCAATAATAAAAAGATAATGTATTGGACGTTACACACTATATCAGTTTTCTTTAATAATACTCAAATTTACCTGTAACCTAGTACAACTTGTAATACATTGATCTCCAACTCACATGTAATAAGACACAATAATAACATAAAGTTCACTGCAGAGGTAGCATGACTATATAATCCCTACCATGATATACACCGATGATTACGATGAGAGTTGCTTCGTTTAGTAATGACAGTTCATTTGAATAATGACTCGCCACCATTTTTTTTTTTTTTACTTGTTTATTTTACGTCGGTCTAGTTCCGCAACTTAGGCCAATCACCGACGCTGAGGGCAGGCTACACACACCCAGGACTTTTGTCCTACTGAAGGAATTCCAACCTCCAGTAAGAGTTCTTTAACGTGCACGTCGCATAATGACAGCACACGGGGCCACCGGCTTTACTTCCTCATCCGATGGAAGGCGGCACGCAACGGTATTTGTCCCCTGCCTAAAATACCAGGACAGTCGATTTTAGCCCGAGCCGGGATTCGATCCCGGGCCTCCAGCGTAGATAGCAGCCGCTCTATCCTATACGCCATCGACCCCCCCACTCGCCACCATTGACACATTTAAAATATTTTATATGAAATGGAATTTATGAGTCGTAGATAAAACGTCGTATATGACTCGCACATAACGGATAGAAATTGCTCGCATGTTTAGAATGTTTATATTTTTTTAAGTACTGTTTAAGATTTTCTACCGCCTATCAAAGTTAAGAAGGAACCAAGTTCGTAAAAATTATCAAATATTTGTCATTTATATTGTAAATTTTAAGTCATCAATGGCAATTATTAGCGATTAAGGTTATAAGTTTGACAATTAATTGGCTGTACTGTCACTCGGCAATGTCAATTATTGGCGATTAAGGTTATAAATTTGACAATTAATTGTCTGTATTGTCACTCAACTCCGAATTGTTTGTATCGTTATTCAACTACGTAGATACGCATGTCACTTGATAACGTCAAAATATTTATTAATATTATTCAAACGGAGGAACAAAACCATTGTGGGACATAAAATTTTGTATGCACCTCGTATGCACCTTGCATGTGCACTTTGTATGCATTACTTGATGTTTATACCGTCGGGCGACTTAAAAAGCTTTTTACACGGTCGCCCTCGGGGCATAAACATCCGTGTAATGCCCTTGGTACATAAACAACTATTTTGACTACAATAAACTTCCATAACCGTTCAATCTTTTAAGTGTTTCTAGATATCTCAATTACAGATGTCACACAGACTTCTAGTTATTAATTTGTAAAAAAGATATCTCAAAAACTATAGACAATCCACAGTTTGTGCATGCAATATCTACGGGAAAAAGCACACCAAAATCATTGAATTTTAGACGAATGAAGTACATACGTTTATTATTTTTACTTTATCATACGCAGTATGATGAAGTATTGTAATCGTGCCGAAAAAAAAAATTGAGATTTTAGCGGAAATAGGTCTTTTTGGGTCCCCTGAACATTTTTGACCAAGGTACAAAAAAATGTCTGTGTGTGTGTGTGTGTGTATGTGTGTGTGTAAACGATTTTTGTGGCGACGATTCCAGAGAAACTACTGAAGGTATCGGGACAAAAGTTCATATTTAGAAGTTTCATGACCTAACTTAGAGCTGAAAAGCTTTTGGTTCACAAGGGTCCAAAGGAACTGGTAGTTTATTCTAAGCCTTTTTCAATGATTTTGCAAATGAGCCGCCATTTCTGTAATTTCGTCAAAATAGCTAAATAATAAATTAAAGTAGAGGAAATTTGGAATAATTTATCCTTATGACATTTATTGGTAAAATTCATAGTTTAGCTGCAAGAGCAAATTCTATTTGATCGAGCTCGGTCGCATCTGCATTGATATGAAACTACATAGTAGCCAGGATTTTGACAAATATTTTTTTGTGCTGTCACACTCGAAAACAGCTGATTTCATCAGAGGTTGGAGAACCGCTATGGAACGTTGCCGCTCTAGTGCGGCAAATTACAAAATACAAATTATAAATAAAATAAGATCACCAATTTGATTGTTTGTTGATAAGAAATATCAACCTGTCTTTATATCTAATTCTAAAAACGATAAATTGAGAAAATTGTAAATAAAGTATAGCGATGAGTGTAGTTTTATTTTAATATGTTGGTACGGATGACACATGTACAGTGTACAGTGTCATGAACAAATATAAATCTGTCAGAATGTGAATTAAACTTGAAGTTTCGTCACAGTGGTACCAACCTAACATTTCCTATACAGAAATACAACCATTTTTATTTTTTAAATACATGTTTCTCACAAAGCAACACAATAGACGATGATGTCACTCCTCCCAAAAAACTAGATAGCGAAACTTGTTCACGTGCGACGGCGACGCTTCGTTGACGCGCCGCATCACCGCTCGTCGCGCTATTCCGTACTTTCGGCACTTGTGACATAAATTACTATTATTCTAATGACGTAGTGTAGGTAGTGTCAAGTGCTGATGCTTTGACAATACCTACGATTTATCTCAATAAAATAGATTCTCATGCAGCTAAACTATTAATTTTATATATTGTATGATAAAGTTATGTGCCTGGCCACATCAGATTTTTACTTTATCATACGCAGTATTATAAAGTATTGTAATCGTGCCGAAAAAAAAATTGAGATTTTAGCGGAAATAGGTCTTTTTGAGTCCCATGAACATTTTTGACCAAGGTACAAAAAAATGTCTGTGTGTGTGTGTGTGTGTATGTGTGTGTGTACCCGTTTTTTGTGGAGACGGTTCCGGGGAAACTACTAAAGGTATCGGGACGAATGTGCGTATTTAGAAGTTTTATGACCAAACTTAGAGCTGAAAAGCTTTTGGTTCAAAAGGGTCCAAAGGAACGGGCTATTTACTCCTAGCATTTTTTAACGATTTTGCAATTGAGCCGCTATTTCTGTAATTTCGTCAAAATAGTTAAATAATAAATTAAAGCAGAGGAAATTTTGAATAATTTATGCCTATGAAATTTTTTGGTAAAATTAATAGTTTAGCTGCAAGAGCAAATTCTATTTGATCGAGATCGGTCGCATCTGCATTGATATGAAACTACATAGTAGCCTGGATTTGACAAATATTTTTTTATACTGTCACCGCAGAAATGTCTATGGCTGTCACACTCGAAAACAGCTGATTTCATCAGAGGTTGGAGAACCCCTATTGCTGCTCTAGTGCGGCAATGTACAAAATACAAAATTCAAATAAAATAAGATCACCAATTTGATTGTTTGTTGATAAGAAATATCAACCCGTTGTTATATCTAATTGTAAAAACGATAAATTGAGAAAATTGTAATAAAGTATAGCGATGAGTGTAGTTTTATTTTAGTATGTTGGTACGGATGTGACATCTACAGTGTCATGAACGAATATAAATCTGTCAGAATTTGAATTAGCTTGTTAAACTTGACGTTTCGTAGAAGCGGTCTCAACCTAGCATTTCCTATACAGAAATATAACCTTTTTTTGATTTTTCTTTAAATACGTATTTCTCAAAAAGCAACACAAAAACGTTGATGTCACTCCTGCCGAAAACGACATAGCGCGATTCGCTCACATGCGACGGCGACGCCCCGCCATCGGTGACGCGCATCACCGCTCGTCGCGCTATTCCGTATTTTCGGCATTTGTGAGATAAATAACTATTATTCTGATGACAGTAGGTAGTGTCAAATGCTGATGCTTTGACAATACCTACTATTGATACTATTGACTATCAAAATATCTGTCAAATCCTGGCTAACTAGTTTAATTTTAATGCAGACCCAATTTATCTCAATCAAATAGATTCACATGCAGCTAAACTATTAATTTTATATTTTGTATGATAAAGTCATGTGCCTGGCCACATCAGATTTTTTTATATTATGTAATAGCAATCAAAATGTATGGCATGGTTTTAAAATGATTTTTTATAAAGTTTGGCAACATATTATAAATGTTTTAATGGACTATGCGCAACTGGTTTTGATACGGATAAGCTTCAGTTGACATTAAGGAACTGTCATCTATAAACACAGTATATCGTATTTTTAGGACCATAGAAATATGGAGAGGATATTTATAATGTGTCCAAGTTAAATACAAAGGACATTTGTCTTAATAGGATCCCATTGATATTAAACACTTACATAAAGGAAAAGGGGCTTGTTGTTGCTCCATTATTCTTAAGTGAGAATAACTGAGCTTATGCGTGATCAACAATCGGGTCAGAAGAATGTTGGGACAGCGTAGTAAATACGACTGTTAACGTTACAAGATAATTTCACTTTGAAACTTATAATATATTACACAAGAATATCAAAAGATAGTTCGCAAACTGTATATTTAAGTATTCCACCGCGCAGTAAAACGACTTGGCATGGCTGATGTAAAACAAGAACACTACAGGCGACACGAAGCAACAAAGACAAAACGCTGGAATTAAATACATTCAAAGTTTGTACCGAAGTAGAATTAGTTTTCAGTTCTGTGAATCTGCACTCTAAGATAATTTACCGCTAATTAGAATAAGTGTTTTCTTACTCGAAAAGGAGTTGCTAATGCACTCAGGCAATAGGACCGGTGGAGTCGCCTGGACGGATGCAGGCAATATTCCGCATTCGGCTAGCGCAAAACAAAACTAATTAATTAGCTCTCGAACGAAATCAATTAATTCGGAAAGTGTAGCGCACTCCTTAATGCCAAGCGTACACCGGAGAAGAAATGAAAAAAAGAGTGGAGAAACGTCGGGAAAAATGCTTTGAGACCGATCGTTCGCACGGGTTACTAGCGGCGACGAGAGTGAAAATTCACGGGATTTTTCTCTCCCGGTTTCCGTTCCAAAAACAACTCTTAATTAGAATCTCGATTCAACTGGGTCCGGTCTCCTATAATTGCGTCTGATAGCAATTAAACGTCTATATAAAATTATTTCAATTCAGGCAGTACCTCGGTTCGCACCGCGTTTTTATTTTTTATCGTTCGCGGATAATTTTAAATCCGATCCTAATTTAGGTACACCATCGTTTCCTGGTTCGCCTGAGCATTTTGATAATTACGTTATTCAGATTTGCAAGTGGAATTTGATCAGCTTTCGTAATTATATAGTACAATTATATCTGTACACTTATCTGTATATAATAAGTCAACCAATCAACAACGCCACTGATCATTCTTTAATCTATAAACCACAACTGAACTGGTTATCTATGATCGCAAAAGTTGGGGGAAAGGACTGCAGGTCTCATACAATTGAGCAATGTGGTGATGGATAATAAACAGACGATTGAGAGTTGGAATAGGTATGACTGCATCAAGGTAGAACCAATTTAAAGCCATGGTTATTATACCAGCAATCTTTCAGGCTGAGACCACACACCATTGAACTATGCGCCCAAAATGCCGTTCGTTGGCAAAACCAACGGCCATGCAAAGGATTCGGAGTTGAGAAGAAAGAGTCAAGCGAAGTAGGCAAAAAAGTTAATTGGCTTTTCTGCCTGTAGAATTAGGCAGTACTTCGAGCTGCGAAAAGAAGAACGATTACAAGTCTCCTCACAGGACACTGTCTACTCAAACATCACTGACATAAAATGGGCCAGACAATGATACCTGCAGATTCTGCGATGAAGCACCAAAGCTGAGGAGCACATACTACCTACTAACATACTACCTGGGTGTATGCTGAGACTACAGAACCGGTACAACTGCCTCCTCGAAACATTATAGAGGTCATAACAAGGCTAGGCATCGCAGGAGCAAGCTCCCCACACAACAACATAACACGACATAATTTATGTCGTGCATGATCATAAAGTGACATTTTAGATGTTAGATACCGGGGCGAAAACAGCTACTTTATGTCCGCGAGGGCATTATAGTATAATATATAATACAAATTTTTTTATTATAAGACAAAAATTGGCGCACGAGTAGTTTTGCCCAAATGGAACGAGTGCGCCAATACGTCTTATAAAACGAGTATTATATACTATTTTCTCTACCTTGCGACATTAATTTTACATAAATTTCGAAAATTGTGGTTGTCATCTTACAATCAAGAGTAGTTTTATATTCAACAGTTAGTAGTTGTGGTAAAATTTACAAATACGATTGAGACGAGCCAATAGCGATTGTGATGTCAGCCTTATTTGACACTTGACGTCAATATCATGAATATTGGTAAACTAAAAATTACTAAAAGTTTGTGATCTACGACACCGAAGGCGGTTTCGTTATGAGTTTATAACGAACGCAAAGTAGAAAAAGGATTCTTCGAACTTCGAATTGTTTGTATTGTTATTCAACTCCGTAGATACGCATGTCACTAGAGTACGTCAAAATATTTATATTATTCAAACGGGGCAACAAAAACATTGAAGGACATAACATTTTTTATGTACCACGGGCATTACTTGACGTTTATACCCTCGGACGACTTAGAAAGCTCTCTGGCCTATCTGCCCTCGAGCTTTTTAAACGACAAATGCCCTTGGAATATAAATAACTATTTTCTACTTTGCATTCACAATGCACACATTGTAACACTGTTTTCGGTGTTACAATTAACAAATTGTAACATCGTTTTTAGTAACGTTTATACCCTCCGCGACCTCTCGGCCCTATCTGCCTTCGAGCTTTTTAAACGGTTACCGTCGGGGCATAAACAACCGTTTAATGCCCTTGGTATATAAATAACTATTACGGGTTATCATCTATCAATAAAACATCTTTTCAGTCAACAACATTTTGAGAAAGTTTCTAGGATTATGCTGTAGTCGTTTTTGGGATGTGTGACGAAGATGGAAAAGTGGATTTAACGGGGTTTGCTACTTAAGTCCGACTCGTATGTTAAATGTCGGTAATATAACGTAGTCAAAACATGGTAAAAAGACACTTGTCAAAACGACACAGCACATAACCTCAATACCCCAATATCCCCGGCATATACTTTCTAAAATGATTCTAGAGTACCGGTTAAGTTCAGACCACTAATACTTGATCACAAAGGTGTTTTCATTCGGCGAACAATTATATGACTGCGTGCACCCTGAACAATCCATGATTCATGAAGATATTTTCAGCAGTAAGTTGAAATTCGCTCCGAATTTTTAACATTGTCGAGACTGAAGGTCCCTTGAGCGGCTGTCATCCGGCATAGCAAATCAATATAGCGTACAACAAAACGGTAGGTGTTGAGAGGATAAAGTTACAAGTGCCCTTTGGGAGCGTCTGGCATTAGTATTCGTCGAGTACGGCCGCCTATGACGGCTCCGGCGAGCGAACTAAGTATTTTAAGTTTCAATTGATTTTCAGTAGGTATAATAACGCACCACAGCCATCTTCTAGTTTAGTAAACAGTCGAACTACAAATAAAGGAGGTATTATCATAGCATCCAGTGTGGATCCACTACATAAAAAACCTCCATTTCGTATTTTTAATATTTTAAATTAATAAAAGAACGTAACATTTATTGTGATATGAGCTTATCAATAGGCGGACATTAAACTTGAAATTAGTTGTGGTAATGAATATTTTTATATCGGAATGTTTTATTCACCCAAAAACAAAACAACTCATACATACAACGTCGGTTATTTCTCCATTTTATAATTTTATCGCGGATGTAATTTCATGCGCTTTTAATTCTATTCTCTGATATATGGTGCGGCGTATCAGTTGCAGTATCGGGGGATGGGCAATTTTTAATAATGCACAATGACCGAAACCGCGGATTAAATAATAAAAGTAGAGTGGGGGAGTGAGGTGCAGATATTCCGCATCAGGCGGCACGGCGCGGCGCGGCACGCTGAATTATTAAAACGACGATTCTGTGGTTTGCGCTTTTTAACCGAATCGGTCGAATTCATATATATTTTTTAGAAATGTATTGCTAAATTACCGATATGATCCATTATTTAATCGTTCGCAATATTGTGGTCATCGAATTCAAAATAATCACTGACAATAATTCGGTTTTTCCAATTTTTTTTAATTTGGTTTATTAATTAAGTTTATTTGTATTTGGAAACCGACAAGATAAATTTTTAATCTTAGACTACAAATGCAAAAAATTCACGGTATGAGAATCCATAGTATATGACGTTGCTTCTTCGTTCATTTTAGCCGATTTCTAAGTATCAAAAACTTCTAATGAAACACTTCCGTTAGACAGAGAAATTTCGGAGATATTGGCTTTTTTCAGGAACATACTATATTTTATTGCCACTGGAGTCTAGTGAAAATGAAGTACATATTGTACACTTATTTATTTGATGTTTTCTAACAGTTATGATAATGGGGCAAATTTGGTTGGCTCATTCGTGTATCAATCAGGACGTATTTTGAACAGTCCATTATAGTTTTAAATAACCAATCTAATAACAAACATGAATGAAAATCAGTTTATATACTCACCAAACAAAATTGTTTTTCTCATAATCATGAAAGCCACGAAAAAAAAAAAGTTACCGAAATACTCAAACAAGTTTTCTACTTTACTTTGTTCTTCATATTAACGATCAAACAGTATTATTGAACACCTCATGACTTGTGGAAAGAGACAATTAAATAATTTCGGCGTATATGTAAAAAAATATATAATGAATTCGTTATATCGCCACCAAAATGGCAGTACATTCTTTCCGCCAGAATATATTTTTACTTTATCATACGCAGTATGATGAAGTATTGTAATCGTGCCGAAAAAAAAATTGAGATTTTAGCGGAAATAGGTATTTATGGGTCCCCTGAACATTTTTGACCAAGGTACAAAAAAATGTCTGTGTGTGTGTGTGTGTGTGTATGTGTGTAAACGATTTTTGTGGCGACGATTCCGGAGAAACTACTAAAGGTATCGGAACGAAAGTTCATATTTAGAAGTTTTGTTACCAAACTTAGAGCTGAAAAGCTTTTGGTTGAAAAGGGTCCAAAGGATCTGGTAGTTTATTCTAAGCCTTCTTGAAGGATTTTGGAAATGAGCCGCCATTTCTGTAATTTCGACAAAATAGTTAATTAATAAATTAAAGTAGAGGAAATTTTTAATAATTTATGCCTATGATATTTTTTGGTAAAATTAATAGTTTAGCTTTTTAGGTTATTCTAAGCCTTTTTGAAGGATTTTGGAAATGAGCAGCCATTTCTGTAATTTCGACAACATAGTTAATTAATAAATTAATGTAGAGGAAATTTTGAATAATTTATGTCTATAAAATTTTTTGGTAAAATTAATAGTTTAGCTTCAAGAGCAAATTCTATTTGATCGAGATCGGTCGCATCTGCATTGATATGAAATTACGTAGTAGCCAGGATTTTGGCCAATATTTTTTTGTGTTGTCACATTCGAAAACAGCTAATCTCATCAGAGGTTGGAGAACCACTATGGAACGTTGCCGCTGTAGTGCGGCAAATTATAAAATACAAATTTCAAATAAAGTAAGATCACCAATTTGATTGTTTGTTGATAAGAAATATCAACCCGTCTTTATATCTAATTCTAAAAACGATACATTGAGAAAATTATAAATAAAGTATAGCGATGAGTGTAGTTTTATTTTAGTATGTTGGTAGGTATGTGTCATGAACAAATATAAATCTGTCAGAATTTGAATTACATTTTTAAGGTGCGTTTTCATATAGTGATAATGGCAGTGGTAGCAGACGCCAATAGAAAATTGATAGTGACTCATGTTTATGTACATGCAAACTAATATGTGTCATTATCACGATATGTAAGAAATACTATAATTTCGTATTCTACCACCGCCATTAGCTACCATTACCTACCAATCGGAACGCACCTTTAAACTTGACGTTTCGTCAAAGTGGTACCAACCGGGCATTTACTATACAGAAATCATTAATTTTTTTTAAATACGTATTTCTTAAAAGGCAACACAATAAACGTTGATGTCGCTCTTGCCAAAAACTAGATAGCCGACTCGCTCATATGCGGCGGCGACACTCTGCCTTCGGTGACGCGCCGCATCACCGCGCTATTCCGTACTTTCGGCATTTGTGACATAAATAACTATTATTCTAATGACGTAGTGTAGGTAGTGTCAAATGCTGATGCTTTGACAATACCTACGATTTATCTCAATAGAATAGATTCTCATGCAGCTAAACTATTAATTTTATATATTGTATGATAAAGTCATGTGCCTGGCCACATCACATTTTTTTATATATAACAATAAATTACCGACTGTCAATTATTATTGTTATTGACTTATCACGTCATCGACACTTGTTTTAATTGCAACCTCTTACACAAAAAACACCATTTTGCTTCTCCCAGTATACCTAACCTGCATTTTTTACAAAATTGTTATCGCATTATGTCACAATTTTCATGATGTACTTAGTATACAATGTGCTGAACAAATCATAAAAATCGGTGAAGTAGTTTAAAATATCAAAATATAACTTGCTAGTAGTTCATGACTAAACTTGTTCAAAATGTTACTATAAACGACTAAAGAATGTTAGTTTGGGTATTTCTTAGATAGGTAATGAACATTAATTATAAATAATTTGTATTTTTTAAGAGAGTTGTTTGTTTTATTTAGTAACACCATCATTTGTACTAAAATGAGGTATTATTTTTGTTTAATTTAAGATTACGGGAAAATGATGCCACTGCCAAATTTGTATGGCCACATTCGAAATCACCACGTTCAAATTAACAAACAAATTATTTTATGCTAAAATAAGTGTTATTAATGCTAAAGTTAACAATTTAAAATTTCTCGACTAGTGTAATTAGTCGATTAGTTACTATAATCTATATAGTGCTATGTGAATTCCTAAATCATGATATTTTGCACCGGCTATCAACTACCTAGAGGCATTGAAATATATTACCAGGAACTGGGACAATGCTTATTACTTTAACAAATTTTGTGGCATAACTTTCTTTCTTACATCAAATTGTGGGTAATTAATCCGGTTAACCCATCGATAAAACAAGTTTTACGTTCGGATCCATAACCCATAAATAACGATATTGTACTTCGTACTCTACCAACATGCTTATAACTCTCTATTTTATAAAGTACCGATATTAGATGAATTAAAAAAAATATACTATTATTTTTTGGTACATCAGAATTGAACAAAATTATCAAAAGGTATTTAAGGTATAATTAACGGTTGTTTTATTAAATTTCCTTATTGTTTTATTATGACATTTAATGATTTATTACTTTATAAACTAAGTATATATACTTATACCAGATAACAGCAAATTCGCCGTGTGTTAGCAAGACAATGGCGTTACTGGAAGTTCCATTCACCCTGTTATGTGTTGTGCTTGTAACACCGGTCACAGTTGATGATATTTCGGCTGGTACACATTCCATTAGCGGTACCTACTCTAGAATTGGTACATGTTGTAAGTACATATATAAGAAGAGCGCACCTGGCGTGTACATTTCGTCAGCACTGCATCACCTAAGTGCACAAGCTGTAAACCTGTACCTATTCTCAACGGGACTTGTTAGATTTTTAGGCATGGCAATAGTACTCTAGATGGTTCCTACCCTACTGACCCACATGCCAACGAAACATATTACCCTATTGGCTATTGGTCTAGGACAGCTTACTAATGTAGGTTTGGTAATTTGGCATTAGGTTAGCAATAGTCAGCAGTGCATTTTTTAGAAAGGAAAAAATATAGCTGATAACTTAGGCATTGCCCTTCGAAAGATGTATGGTAACTTTATCAGTAGAGTCTTCGCTCCAAAACTTATCGAAGCTAATTCATCACCAGTCGACAGATGCCAAGCAAGCTTGCAAGCAGTTTTAGCTCGTCGTTGTCCACCGAGAAACGAGAATGTTTGGAACCCGAAACTTGCCTGGCAACCAATCCCGTACAAAGGGATCCCACAAGGAGAAAACAAAGTAAATCACCACTTAAATCTTCTGGTATTCTTTTATTATCATCAACAATTTTCAGATTTTTCTTTCAATGGTAAACTGTCCAAATTTCTTTACTAACGCATTGCCTATCAAGCAACCGGAGCTGTAGCAGAGAACTTCAGAGAATATGACGCCATCATGGAATACATTCACGACAATTCTGGTGTACGCAATGAACCATTTAGTATAAATTCAGAAACTTTATGGAACCCTCAAAGTTCACGAGGAATGGGGGTTAACTTTTCACAGTTGAACGCAAAATATCTGGCCCCAACCACGTGTAACAACACTGCAAAATTGACAAGCGAGTTATTTGTACCCGACGATAATAAAGCAATGGGTGCAGCATATAATCATCAGTCCAAAATCGTCAATGATACTTATTTGATGATTATGGAATATGGAATAGGTGGGATATAGCTATTATAGTAGCAGTGCACCTAGGCCACAGTTGGCCGCTTTTGGTTCCCCTCTAACCACAGCAGTCTGGCGGAACACGGGTGGCTAGTATAGCTAATGCCCCTTGAGCAGAGAGGGTGGCTTCAGCACGTCCCTCCCAAGCCAAGGCCCCGCGATCACATGACACCATCCAATACAATATTAGCGAAATCAGAGGTCGAGACTGGTTACGGGACCACCGGCTTAACGTGCCTTTCGAACCCGGGACCTGTGATGATTAATAGTGAGAAGAGTCTTGAAGCAAGAAAATTGTGGTCTATAGTGGTCATGCGAGCAATATTGTAGGTGTTTTAGCGTGGTTAGGAGTTCTTGAAGAGCAGAATCCTGAATATGATGCGTATATAATTGTAGAAATCCACAATTTCGTAGGAAGGCACTTCATAAAGGTAGTAGTTTAACGAATTAATTGATGACTCTATGACGTATTTTTTGTTGATATTTTGCACAAGAACTACAAAGCTTCATCTCCAGTACCAATTGTTGATTTGATGAGCTACATGCGGATAAACTGAATCCCTATGATTTATGTGGATAATTGATTAAAGTTATTAAGCTGCGAAATGTTTTTCTTTTTATTACTAACCACTCACGGAACTGTTCCATTAGAAGCTTTATAGTTTGTTATATCGCCAAAATTCATTTTTCTACCAGTGCACATTGTGCACAGCGCACAATCTAGCATCCGCGACATAAATTAGGAAAAACGAATCTATTAACTTGCAATTTGTATAAACGGTTTGATGACAGACATTCTGATCTAGTAAAGTTAATGGCAAAAAAAAAACATTGTCACAAACACATGGAATAGTTTCGTATTTACATTAAGGACTATGTGTTTATAGTGCGTTGCGGTCGTTGTTGTACTGGTGGAATTGCCGGCAATTTGCGCATATCGTAGGCCAGATTGGAATGAAGAGCTCCAAACTGAACTCTGGGGAGCATTAAGTGTACTTTATTTGCCGTGCGGCTTGAGGTTAGGGTTTAATATCTGGCGGTTCAGTGGTCGTCATTCATTTAACTTACAGCCACCGACTCTGACGCCGCCGTCACTTCTAGCCCCGCAAACCCCCGCGGACCCTATCCCCCTCACCCACGACCAATGCTACGGAACCCTCGGGCCGACCCGCGTACCCGTCAGGGTCACGGCAACTACCGTACATCTAAGATTTAACCTGAAAATTTACTGGTGCTGCTCGACCATAAGCACCCCACTAATATACACATCGTGGCGTAAGGTTGCTTATAGCCATATGAGCCAGAGCTGCATAATTAGCCGTGTAAACCTCAATCTAAGGAGTTATTATGCGGGACAAGTTATACATCTTCTAAGAAGTTCATACCAAATTTTGGAATATTTTAATGAAATACTTTCGTAGAGGTGAGTAAATAATTTTGAACACATCAGTAAACAGGTGGTGCCAAATCTGCTTCATGGTGATTCAGACTTTTTTCTGGGTTGTTATGGACGAACTATCTAAAAAAATAAGCTTGTAATTTAAGGAAATTTTTTTGACAAACCTTGTATGTGTTCGAAACAATGGTAACAAGTACAATGTCAAAATTATATGAATGTTACATGAACGTAATCTCGTTCAGCAGTTTATTGTAATATGTCCTTAATAATTTTTTTTAATGTGATAATATTAACACTGATCTATTAGTTGTGCTTTGTTTACAGGCTTTATGAGTTTCATGTTGTCGATTGTGGTTGTGTGATCATTTTTTAACACATATTGTTGTATTTCTTCTATTTATATTTGTGAAACAGGGCTGAAACCACAACATCCAATGTAGGTGTTGTTCGGGGATCATTAATAGCACCTTTTATAGTATTTGTAAATGATCTACAATCAGCCATAGAGAACGGGAAAATAATCCTTTACGCCGATGACGCCACAGTAGCTGTTAGACACAAAGACAAAGAAGCAGCAAACTGTAATTTGACAAGCAACATACAAATCATCAAGGAATGGATTGTATGTAATAACCTATCCCTAAATGATGACATGACAACCACAATCCACTTGTTCACAACACATCGAGAACCGTATGAAAAACAGAGTGCAAAACGACTAGGTATTAACTAGACTTAAGATTAACATGGCTTCCACATATAGAAGACTTAACATCACGACTGAGCGGTGCGCTATATGCAATACGGAAGATGACAAGCACCATTAATAAGTATTATGACGCAAGGCTTGCTACTGTGGCGGTCATCTGCAGATACCATAAAAGTCTTTACACTACGAGCTCAAAAGAGCGGTAAGAGTTCTGGAAGGTGTGTCATCTACTACACATGCGCGGCCTTTATTTACAAAGCACAACATTCTGACAATCTATAGTGCCCACATATACCACAACATATTGCTCGTTAAAGGTGAAGATCACAGAAAACAAGAAACCGTATATGCCTTCAAAACCTGACACAAAAGAGCTGTTGGTTATGCCGCAAAATAGGTTGAAAACAACTGATGTGATCCACAAAAAGATAAAAATGTGTAACAAACTTCCCACTTCAATAATTAAGGAAAAACAGGGAAAAGCCTTCCAGAAAGAGCTAAAACAATATCTATCGGAAAAGGCCTTCTAGAGTGTCGAAAAATTAATTAATTTCTATTCACTTTGTTATTGGCGTGCACTGTATTTATTTTAAGTCCGAATACATTTCCATCTATCTATCTATTCGAAAGTATAATGATCTCAATGTTTGTCTTATGTATTCTGATTCACAATTGCCACAACTCAAACAATATAGCCAAGTTGATTATGACTATCAGTTTTATTTTTGCAATTGTTTATTAGCTTGTAAACATTTCAGGTGTTGTAAGTTGTGAGTTGAAAACATCTCTTATTTGTAATTATTTTATTTGTAATATTCGGGAGATATGGTATTGAATTTATTGGGTGACCTTGAATGAAGATCCATCGATATTTGATAAGTATTTGATCAATAACGACATTTTGTATCGTTATTGAAAGATAGTAGGTCTTCTCTTACTGAAATTTAATATGTTCTTATGAAGAATGAAATAAAATTAAAACATTTTAAAGGCGCTTTAAAGGAAAATCTGTAGTTGTCATGAGAAAATATAAAATATCCAAATAAAAAAAACAACAAACCGGATCAAGTAATGTATCAAAGTTGATTTTACTTATATCATTATTTCGATATATTGACAACAACAAAACATTGACGAAATACATAAAACACAACACTGCATATGTGCAGGTTACTGATATATTCATAATCTATCGAAATGACAATGAATAAAATTATTAATTTCACCCGTCATTAAGAAACAATGCAAAAAGCGGCTGGAATCATTAAAGCGGAAATTGGGTTATGAGGTATTAGGAATTTCTAAGGGATCTTATTATGTGCTTACCTACCACCCACGAGCTATTTTGCTAATGAGAATTACCGTGTCAATTCGCCGCGGTGTTCAGTGGAAACAAAGAGAGTCCATTAATTACAAAGAAACCGAATCCCCATAATTATGTAGGGGTTTGGCTGCTCAGGATATTTTTATCCTAATATCCAGAGTAATGATGAGTCGCGGAATGAGTTATTAAATTTATAAATTTAAATTACACATATCACAATTATATGATTCGACAATATTTCTGAACACACCATTTGACTAATATGTTATTGAATGAAACAAATTAGTTCGTTAATTATGTACGCGATGGTAACCATTTTGCAGTGCAATTGTCATAAGTATCAGTGAACGTGTTAACAATACGCAAAACTGTAATGACACCGCTCGTTCCGCATTTATTTGTTTCAAACAAATACTAACGGTATTATAAACTGCTGATTCGCAGCTATTGAAAATGAATACGTCAATGTTTTGCGGTTGCAAATATAATTTGGGTAATCCGTAATTTTTAGCAATAATACTAAAATTGGCTTTCATTGGAAACCGCAGTAATTGTTTTAATGTTTTAGCTTATCGTACATATTCTCAGCACAAAACTCAAATATTAATTTTAATAATGTATGTACAAACTGTTATTATTTCTGTAATTTATATCACCGAATGTACCGATAAGAGCAACCGTACCAGTTTCAAAATAGTAGAGTTATCGATGTTACGTCATGTACTAGTGTTAAGTGTTAACGATATTATGACATATTTCTCATCCGATTTGTTATGTTTAAAAAGCATCGCATATAACTATTTTTTTTTATTTATGACGCTGGATGAATGAAATTTTGTTATTTGCTAATAACAACAAGTGCATTTTTTGATACTCTTGAGGTGAGTATGACCCGTCTTTTTCGGAAATGACGTCATCATTAAAATTTTAAGCAGCACCATGGAGGAAGAGCAGCACCCTGTTATTTGTGTGATATTTTCAGTCAAGATGACATTCTGAACACAAAAACATATCGATCAACAATTTTTATCACCAAGGCAACAAAAAAATACTTTTTTGTTTATCAATCTAGGCGCTTATGAATTGATAAAAATAGTCGCATATTGCTAAAAACACTAAACAAATCTTTTCTTTTTCTTTTCAAATCTTCTTTCTTTTAATCTCTTTGTGCGTAGAGCCCACGCATGCGCGTACAGCATGTTGTTATTGTAGAAAAATGGAATAGAGTATCCTCCATCTCGCCTTGAATGCTGAACAACCTCTCTACCTGCATTATAGTAGGTATTCCTTATATGAAATGCACACATCTGAATTTGACAGTTCTGTGTATTCCGCGTTACCACATTGATGAAAAATAGTGTTGTATAAGGAAATCCATTTTTAAAATTGCAATTTAAGCAACAATAATCGCGTTGTAAACAACAAATAAAGTAAGAAGGAACAATAACCATCAATTATTAATACACTAATAATACACTAGAATAGAATATGATTCTATTATTTTAATAGAATAAACAACATTTCCACTTTCGATTTTCAGCAAAACATTAAAATATTCGATTACAATGACACCAAATTCATTGTAATTGAATATTTTTTTAATAGGTTAATTATTTTCCGACCCAACCGGAAGTAATTCTAACCTAAGAGTACCCCAAAAACCATTTTGTGTATAGAGAAGAGCTACTTCACAAAATTTTATTTTTCGTCAAAAATAAAAGAAAAAAAAAACGGAGGTACCAAAGCGTGTGTCACCCGGTATACAAAATATATTTATGGAGACGGTATTACTAGAGAACGCTAAAGTCAGGTGTGAAAGGAATGTTTCATATTATTATGACAATGCTGTAATGGAAATGCAGCATTTCGGTTATTTTATGCTATACTTGTCGTTTTCAGTTCAGAAAATATCAAGATAGTTAAAAATTTAAATCAACGTTTTCTTTTGTTTGTAGCAATAGTTCTCCTAACTGTTTAATGGATCCCATCTCGGTTGTTAATTTGCATATACACATTTTATATTCTAATGAAGAACACCGGGGAATGACAGAAACCCGATATTAAAATGTACAAATGGCTTCGGAACATATCTACAGCGTTGCTGGCCGAAGTGGAGAATAAGTATAAAACATTTATGGTAAAATTTTCTACGAGACTGTATGAAAGCGGTTTCTAACTAACCAAAGTAAACAAACGTCCGGTTACAGTCATTTGTAGGATAAATGAAAGCTAGAATTTGGACATCAGTATTTAACACTGAAAAAAAAAATTAAATACCACTCCTCAGAGTTGTCACACAGTTTTTTGCATGATACTTTTAATGTTTACGGTTGCTTTAAAAGTTTAAAAGTTAGTTGCGATAAATAATAATAATAATACAGTTTTAAATCAAATTTAGAGTATCACCAAATTCTCGATCATTGTTCTAAATTGCCACAAAATTCTAGGTGCGGATTCAATATCGGGATGCCGTGAATAGACTTATTTAAATAACGGGGGATATGCAAAGTGAGCTCTGGGGTAGACGAATGGGGGCTTTTCCCAGACTCTGGGATCTTTTCACATTATAGTTTTACCCAGCTCGGTCGGTCGGTCGCTACACTTTAGTTGGAGCCGCAAACCACACGGCTTTACTGTTTCTCCGGCTCCTCCACCATACATATATACGGGTTTATCATAACATGGCCACATGACCGGACGGACCGCGTCCAGAATCCTAACGCAGTCATAGGTTAGTTAACGCCCGCGTTGATTCTGTTACGTGTGCCCGTCAGCGTCATGTTGCGGCTAAAAGACGGCATTGTAAATACATACATATGTGTGCAGTGGCCGTCTCGCCAGTTTTGCTCTAATTTCGCCTTTTTTCGCTTCGAGCGAGCGAAGTACGGACGATGCAGCGAGCCACCCATTACCGCGCTGCGTAGCACCGCTGGCTTCGTCCACAATAATTTTGTACGTTCGCAGTTGATACGAGACGAAGGAAAATGAAAAAAAATATTTAATATGTACAGGAAAACAAGAATTTATTTGAACAGAGGTTTATACGTTGTCTGATTACCTACTCACAGAAGTATTACTCTGACGCAAGTAATAACATTTGTTTGCTATGGAGGAGTATATTTTTAAAACAAAGTTTAAAGTAGGTTTTTAGGTTTAATGTACCTACGGTTCATACGATTTATAGCTGGGGATTCATTATGTATTACTAATAAAACTTAAAAATTATATTCACTTTTTTTCTTAATTATTTTATTCTTGTGACCAATATTAGTAAATGCAACTGATTCTAAAACCTCCTTTTTAATCTATTTTTTATATTTCTTGTTATTTTGGTATGATAACTAATGTTTATTTAGAACTAGCGCAAAATTACTCATTTTCTTGGTGCGAAGTTGTTATTTCACCCTGTAGATATTAATATGTCATACAATAACTAATTCAGGAGCGTGACTTACATTTTATTCGGTTAATATTAATGACTGTGGATAGGTTTATAATAGTAGTTATCCATCTACAGCGAGCGATTCTCAAGTGGTGGTACGCGCGGTACTACCACTTATGAAATTTTATTTTCACTGATAATATTTTAATAAAAATAACAAAGCATCAAACATCTATTGCTTCTTGAATTAATTATGACTGACTTACCCGTTATTAAGTTAATAACTATTATGAATATGTTAATAATGCTAATTTATTATCTATGAACTTATTTTATTTCTACTAGTTACAATTACAAAGTTACATACATGTACATTTTTTGTGCCTTGGTCAAAAATGTTGAGGGGACCCTAAAAGACCAATACTTTGTCATACTGCGTATGATAAAGTAAAAAGATCCTCTTAGTATCACTGGCATTTACTAATATTTGTCACAAGAGTAAGTGCTCGTGCACATTGGCGAGCGTTAAGCGGTGAGCGGTGAGCTGTGAGCGGTGCGCGGTGAAAAAAATATTTTTAACATACGGATTATGTGTTTGTGTGCACATCAACAGAGCGGTGCGCGGTAGCGGAGAGCTGTGCCGCTCAAGCTTTAGGTTTGCTTGAATTGCAACGCTCACCGCTCAGTTGCTATTGGTTGGTTGTGAGGGAACACAGTAATATATGTTGGAAAAGTAAGGAATGTGATATTAAGTAACATGATCATTACTATTTCCTTGAAAAGGAGGACATTTAAGAGGGCTGTCGTAATAATTCCGTTGACGGGCTGGGGGGCAAGTTAAAATAAGCAATCACATGACAAGATAATGTAACTCAGTGACGTCTTGTCTACCGAAAGTCACTACTGTTAAAAATTTGTAACTACGGTATATATTACATTACACTCTTTTTCAAACACTTTCAGCATCTTGAACATCAATACACGTCATCCGAAATAGAATTTTGAGTTCTATAATCTCAGCAAGTTTCTGAGAAATTGTAAACTTTTTATTAAATCCACTGAGTGAAAATTAACGCTTTTATTGGCCTTGTACATAAGGATGAGTTATGGTTGAATGGTCAAAAGAGAAGACCGTTCATGATATCGGATCGGCTTGATCTTATCGTAAATATTTACAATTTGAATTGTATTTATTATGACAAATAGAGAAAGCATTCAGAAGACAGGAAAAGAGGTCGAGAAAAGAGATTAATAAATTAGGATTATTAAAGAATTCCTAATCTTCAAAGAACTGATACCTTCCCTTTGGAATGATAAGGATGGAATTATAAAAATATGGACGTTACCGCCAAACTGGGGTTTTTTATGGATTTTAGGCTATAATATAACCAAATACGTTTATACTTTATTTTAATTTATGTTGTTTTTTAAATATTTAAATGTACTGTTGCGATCTGTGTTTAGAAACTTGAAAAGTAATTTACAAAATCTTACTATTATATTTTGTTCCGCTTGATGTTTTACACTTTGTGATATGCATCTACTTCCCTTTGTGGAGTAGCCATCCAAATTCTAGATTGCCCTCACTTGACAATAATCAAGATCTGCATCACCATCCGATTGTCGTACAATATTTGGTAATTCAGGAAACTGTTCTATTAGAAGTTACTGATATTCCACTGTTTCTGTCACTTGCGTTTTACCGGGTGATGTTATTTTAAATAGAAACATATAATTTTTATTACATTTTTTGATTCCAGGTAAAAAATTGACACCCATCGGGGTTTCCCATACGTTGATGCCACAAATTTTGAGTTATGTTGACTGTAATAAATTTGGTTAAACCAAGTAATGTTTAGAAAATTTATTATGTCAAACTTTGCATATCTACGGAATCGTAGTCCGTAAAATCAGTGGTGAAATTCACTATATCTGAGAAAAACTTGGTTTACTTCATGAACAGCTTTTCTTCTCTTTTACCCTCTTTCCAAAATTAATTTAATCAATCGTAGGTTTTTTTCTTAATATACTTCTACGAACCGATGTACATCCTTGTTGTCGACCGCAGACTCACAAATTACCGCTTATCAATATGCACACAACACCGCGAGCGTTGCAACGCTCACCGCTCATCGCCCACCGCTCACCGCTTAACGCTCGCCAATGTGCACGAGCACTAATAATTAAGAAAAAAATGAAAATATATTTTTTTTTTCAAGGTAGGTGGATCTGACTTCACATTTGAATATAATTTTTACTTCTAAACAACCTTTCCAAATAAAGTTTATCCATAATAATGAAAATAAAGGTACTTTACTCTTATCACAAATACATACATTTTGAATAGCTCAGTATATGGCACCGAAATTTACATATTTGGCGGTTGCAGTTTTGGTTTCATACGAGCCGCCAACTACTACAAAGAATTAAATTTTCTGAGAAATATACAATATACAAAAATAATATACAAAGTTTTCCATATGCTGCGGACTTTCGTGGACACACTGTATATATAAATACTATAATACAGGTACCGACGGTTTATCATTTCACAAATTTTTGGAGAGAAAATACAAGCGAGTGTGCTCAAAACATTTAAAAAGAACTCTTTTTAATCCAGTTGAGTACATAGCACAATTTAGGATCTTCATAAATTCGACATTATATTAATATTGCAGTTCTAACGTCAAAAATACTTTCCGAAGAACGGAACAACACCATCCTGTAGCCGTTCAATAACGTCTTTTGTTACATAAATAAGATAGTTATAAGTAAATAACCTCAAAACACCCTTATAAACACTGCCTCAAAAATGTACAAAGTACTGCTATTTCTTTCTTTATATTCGACACGATAAAACTCTGCAACGATGATTATAACTTTGATTATAACTCTATACCGCATTGAGCGGCCATAACACTTTTTGCAGCGCCATCTACATTAGCTCGTTTATGCAAAGAAAGTGTCCACTTCAACTGGACTAGACAACCATGATATGGAATTTCATAACGAATGATACTAACCTGCCTCATTTTCAAATAAAGCAGTTCAGTTCGTACATAACGCATTATGATGAAAATATGGGTACACATAAAAGCATTTAATAATATATTTTATTTACCAAACAGCAAGTAGTAACTTAGAAAAGCTTTATTCTTTGAAAATTGTGGTGCTAAATTACATACCGCTAAATAATATCTTATCTGTAATACTATCCGACAAAGAGAACAGCTGTATTAATTAAATTAAACCCACGTTTTGAACGATTAAAGTTTCCAGTGAACATTATTCAGACATTTCTGAATCACGTGAAATGAAACTGTGCAACAATTTAATAATGAAGAAATATTCAAACATAATGCGGTCCATTGAAGGCAAATTATAATACTTTATACCCATTGGCTCGACGATCACGAGAAACTGCCATAAAAGTTAATGTAATTTGCGGAAATTTCAAGAATGCCCCGCGCCCCGTGTTTACGTTTATTACCCTCTGCAGTGCAATGAATATCTTACCTAAAAGACGTAACAACCCATAACCCCATCCGGGCACACCTCCCCGACCCTCAACATTCAACATAAAGCCTAAAAGGCCGCGTAATTTCTAAATTGAAAACGGAAAATCTTCGAGAGACGATGAATATTTACGTCACGTGACACGGCGGCGGTTGTCTCCGATAGACGGACAGCAGACGGAGTCGCTCTGCAAAATGGAACGAGGCAGACAAAGAAGGGATAAATCCTCAGAGACAGAGATTACGGGATCAGCGGGCTCCTGTAGAACGACCGAAGATTAATGATTCCACGCTTTGGGACATCTTGACATTGCCACGTCACACGAAACAAACGCCTCACCCCGAAAAAAAATCCATACAATTACCCTTACCTACAACACCTTTGTACACAATACGTGCCTGAATAGCACCATATTTTCCATTATCGTAATTTGCAGTATGATTTTCGGTATTTTCCATAATTTCAATTACTAAGTGAGTACGTAGGCTTTCACGGCCAGAATCATTTAGAAAATAAACTGCTTCCGGGTTATGCCGTGTGTCAAGATTTGTAAATTCTGACGTTTTGCGAACAAGGCGAGTGAAGGAATTGGTTAAATCATCATCGATTCCCGAACAGGAACAAAGATGCCGTTTCGTTCAATCCCCTAGGATCTACGGTTTGCCAAAGATCCACAAGGATAACGTACCTTTGAGACCAATGGTCAGGGCAATAGGCTCCCCAACCTATTTGTTGGCAAAATACTTGCCGAAAGCTACCCAGCCGCTTATAGGACATACTACATCTTCTGTCAAGAACTGAACATTTTATTGAGATTATGGAGGTAGTTGTCATTGACCCTCAGGATATACTCGTAAGTTTAGACGTAACATCACTCTTTACGTGTGTTCCGGTTAAGGAGGCGGTCGAAGGCCTTCGGCCAACACTAGTTTCCCTAGGTCTACCACCGGATGTACCAGATCTTGTAGAGTATTATCTCTCCACCACATACTTCAAGTGTCTTCATGGAATCCTTTAAAGAAGAAGCCGTTAGGCCCAAGTATTGGGCCAGATATAGCGATGATACCTTTGTGGTTTGGCCACACGGTAGAGATAAACTTACTGATCACACCACTAAACTTACCAAATTCAACAGAGCCGAGAATGCATGCGACTCCAGACCTCGATCGATGAACGGAAACACTTGGAGTGGGCTCTACGTGTGAATGAATAAACCAAGTCTGACATACGGAGTGTCATACAAAGAAAACCGCAAGTCTCACAGGAACCGCAAGAAGGGTTTGCTTGCTTACAACACGTAACTGGGGTATCAGAAAGAATCGGTATATTACTGAAGAAATCGGGTATCACGGTAAGGTACAGAGCACCAGCTAAGGTAAAGGATCTTTTGCCTAACCCAAAGGATATCACACCACTTCTGAAGAACATAGGGGTATACAAGATAACATGTGTGAACATGCTATGTAGGATAGGCGGGACGAAGCATTGAATGTCTAGTCAAGGAGCATAGTAGAGACACCCGGCTAGGCAAGATTCAACAGTCCGCTGTTACTCAACACTGTCACGAGTCGGGACACACAATGGATTTCGATGACGTGAAGGTATTGGCAAGGGTGGGTAATTATGATCGAGCGTTATTAGAGACCATTGAAATTTACAGACATCCCGAGAACATCAATCGTGAGGACGGCACTGACTTTAGTAGGGTTTGGAAATCGGTTCTAACGCGGTCACGTGGAAAAACACATGTGAGCGATAGGTCCAGATGTGCTCAGTGAGGTGTAAATTTAGGTATATAATGGAGTTTCTTTGGCAGCTCTTCAGTATTTAGTTAGATCTGAAGAAGCGAGCAATATGGTTCGCGAAACGTCGCATACAAATCTTGACACACGGCATAACTCGGAAGCAAATGATTTTCAATTACTACGATTGGAGAAATTATTAAAAGTTCGAATCGTATCCAAGTAATTGCCATATGTGTGACTGGAATGAAGAATTAGATTGCCAATAGGTGAACAGTCTATTTTAGTCCCTCAAAATCAAATTATTCGGTTCCTAACAACATGTCTTCATCCTTACTTCTATGACATTTATGTGACATTTATAAAGCAGTTTTCATATGATGCAATAATAAACGGTCAACACTACCTAAACGAAATTGTTAATGCAGAGATATTTTCGATACCTGATACCTGATAGGTGACCACACCAGCTAAATATACACTAAAAAACTCAACACCGCCACCAGGTAAACACATTTACTATGCAAATATCAGTAGCCGTTCACATGGGATTCGGACGATTCCCGGTCGTATAAACACGACGCTGCATTATATATAAAGTTCTACAATTAAGTTTTTGGTGGCTAATAACAGTGAGCTGATTACTTTTTTCGAAATGGGTTATAGTTTAGGGCATTTCTTGTAACTTCGGCGCCTTATGCATGTAGACGTTATTCTTTATATAACCCCGTAAAACGTATAACTAAGAAATCTTGACATCTTGGTGGCCATGCAGAAGGGAAAAATCGCGCTTATTAGAAAAATACGAGAGAAAAATAACAGAAACAAACTAGTTTCAATCGTTGAGTTCAGAAAAGCCCAGTTGTGGCGTGAACTTGTATGATTTTCACCTCCATGTAAGTGTGATCTAAAGACCAATAATGTACACGTTTATAGGTCGTTTATAAATTCAACGACTCAAATAAACTATAATATGTTAGAGCGTTTACAGCTTATTATATTTACATTCTATACAACCGCATATAACGCAACGTAACATGTAATGTTTCAATTTTCACAATAAATGTACAGTAATCTCAACTGTTTCGGTTGCCGTTCTAAACCAATCCACGCGAAAAATGAAATCGTACGGAGACGTACATTCGTTACTGATCCGATATGCATGAAAAACATGCAACTAGTAGAACTTTTATTTTGTAAAACATCAACCGCGCTAAGCCGACACCGCACAAAATAAAAAGCAACACAAAAGGAAGAATTACACTTTTATTGTTCAATTATTACACTGAATAAGCTTCCATCAATAAATGTTCGAGTTGATTTGGGCTTTTACGCAGTCAAAATGAGTCGCAAAACCAACAAAATGAAGGCAATACGTGTTGGAAACATATGCCAAAGGATTTTAATATCAAAATCAGTGACACGATGCAATACGATGGAAACGCTAAAAGCATAAGATACCAGTGCCATAATCGATAATTCGACTATACTAGGCAAACAAAATTTCAAAAGAGGCGAAAAATAAAGGTCTTTTTTTGAGGCAAGGTTGTTCTCAAACCTACAAGCAGTTGTAATGTTATATCTCTGAACTGTACAATAAATTGTGAGAAACGATCGACAAAAAAACGAGGAAATAAGCCTGAAGCTCTATGCAGAATCAAATAAATATACGCCGGGTCAGTGAAGTGGTAATTCCTCGACATGCTGGGTGATGTATGGTAATGCTAGATGGTATGAAAGGTAAAATTCAAATCATTAGGACACAAGAAACCTTCACATAAGATATTTATTAAGAGAACATATTAGGAAATACTTATCTACCAATGTTCATCATAATAATGATTTTTGTTCTCAGTTGGTTGGTGGTATGCTCAAATGCGATGCCGTGGAACAATTTTGTTAAAAATAGGTTAAAATTACACAACTCAGACAGCTACATTCCATTAAACAAAGCAGCCATTGAAGTAATGAAACATTTAAAAATAACAGATACAAAAGACATAAACAAAGAATTGTTGGATAAAGAATTGTCTATATTGAAATGAATTCAACTTTCACCAAAATGCGAGTAAAATTTCTCTTTGATAACGCGTATACCGAAATACGATAAAATCCGCAAAAAGGACACTTTCACTATGCCCAACGTCGGAGATCACTTTTGATGATAAATTTGAAACGTAGGTCGCCCGCTATCTCGATCAGAACGACGAAACAAGTTATACAACCCCTCGCGGTCAGATCATAAACCACCGCAGTGAACAGAAATGCAATCAGCGTTTCCTCCGTCCAAGTGCCACAGCAGGACCGCAAAGCTCCATGCACGTTTACTGAATGAGAAGGCGTGGAGAAGGCAGACCAACCGAGCGAGAAGGAGATGGGCCCATAGTATCACCAATCTAATTGGTCCATTTGTCCCACCTAATAGACTCCTGAATCTCAAATGTGACGACGATGGAGTACGGAGTTCTTTCTTATTTCTTACTGGTTAGAATTCAGTATAAGAATGTGAAAAAATAGTTACAAATTGGATAAAACAAATTCCAAACATTCTAATTCTATTTTATTTATGAAACAAACCCTGGAAGAATAGTTATGAAAAGATACAGTGTAATCTCGCGGCAAATTATTCATACACAAGGAGTATCAGTGGAAGTTTGATGTGCTAAACATGCCATTATTGGTTATGGTTCGTCGTTTAGGAGCCGAGGTCAACAAGTATGTTGTAACTGTGGATAGAACGTGCAAGCACCTGAAGACATTCTTCCGGTCGGAGGAATGAAAACATCAGCATTTTCAAGTCATGAGCGTAGCTTAGGAACATCAACTCAACAGCAATTTGATGACAACAGTGGGCCTTTCAATAACGAACGGAAAACAGAAATTCGGCAACTAACTGAACGTCCGATGCTGCTCGTTAGAACTTTTGGAAGATCAGACCATGACGGGATTTTTACAAATTGACACAATAACAACACAACAATTGGTTGACGGGATAATGTTTAGCACATTCCTGAAAGGGATTAGTCAGCCACTTTAAGTTAAAGTGCAGAAAATGGTTGTATAGGTACAGATTTACGTTGACGTTTAAAGCAGTATCTCCAAAGTCCAAAAAGTATAAGGGTTCCAAAATATATAGGGGTTGAAAGGGATTGGGATACAAAAAAAATATCATTATTATGTACCTACATATGTACGTAGACATTTTTGTGAGCAATAGTTGTGATAATAAATAATTTAAGAAAGCACACACATTTAATAATTCGGCAAATTATTATTTTTTAAGAAAGAATTTAAGAAATGTTTTATTGCTGAAAATGGTTATGTAATAAAAGACTGATCTTCAACTTTTGTTATTTTTAAATTTATGGTGTGTTAAGCAAATTTATAGCAGATACTATATAAAAGTGACAATTAATCGATTTCCAAGTTGCACATTTCTGAGGCTGACAACTGATATCAAAAGTACTTCACTCTAGAGAAATATTCGTATTTTCTTAGGTTTCCCGTATACGATAGGTATGTATTACAGAAATTTTTATACTGTATGATTGATTTTTTCTGAACTTTTATATTGGATAGCATATCGCGAGAAATGGAAAATAAACAAAATTACCAACTTCCCGGGCACTCAAACCGACATACAACTGCGTTGTGGAATAAAGTTATAGTTTAATATTAAACCGGTATCGCCAATAAAATTATGTGTCAACATAAAAATGTTAACCATAAAACTAAGCGCCACTAAAAGTTGGAGAAGTTAAATATTTAGTTGGTAGAGTTATATTTAACTAAAATACCTACTTAAATTATAACGACCATAATGATCAGCTAACTCTTCTTTTCTTTTTACGGCGTTCTTTTTCATTCTTCCATCTATTCGTTTTACCTTATCGTTTTACTGTAAAGTATCGCCCAACGGAGCCCGATCGATCAAAAAAGTTAATAAATAGTTAATTACGGATTATAAAGTATCTCATTTGTGCTGACATCGTAGTGGTCACGGGGATAAAGTTATAATGCTGTCACCTATAATGAATTGTAGGCGGAACAGCGGGGTTCGCTCAACCGCCCCGTCTGCCTGTCATATCGTTTAATTCATTTACGTGGCATTAAATTTTGTCTGCAACTTACGGCTTTCATGTCTGTTTAGGCCACACCGTCCCTGACAAAGTGAAAGCGTTCTCGAGTTTTTACTCAATTAACGTTGTCCTTTCGCATTAACTTTGCCATTTATCGTTTTATTTTAGATGAGACACTTTTAATTATATCTTGTAGACGTAAACCCTAATTTGTTTGCCAAAGTTTTAATGTGGCAGCAAAGCATCAAACTTACACAGTGAGATTAAAAGCGACATAAAGAACGGTTATTCGGATGTGTAGAAACGTAATTGGTATCTTTCAAGACTAGTTTCAAACCACATGGGTCATCATCAGTTACATAACGTCAATATTTTGCAGTGTTATATATAAAAACTGCTGTAAAATTTATTATTATTAAAACTGAAATTGAAGCAATGTCCAAAGCTTTAACACAAGGAGAAACATCCAGAAAATCCAAGTCAAATATGATAAAAATATACAAATGGCTATTTAGCAAAACATTTCCGATTTCAGTTTGCTTTTTTTACATAATTAGGTAATAAGAGTCCAAAGTTTGCCAAATTTAAGTATAACTATTATTATATATCCGCTAATTGGCGATCTTACTAAGATTGGCACTAAGTTTCAATTGCGCTCTCATGTAATATTGTGGAATATACTAAATTTATAAACCAACAATTAATAAGTATCTTTGAAAATGTTTTATTATTTAGTGGAAGATAAAAAGATAAAACGAAAAATGAAACTCGGTTTCGACCGAGTTTCGAATGAAACCAGAATTCAAGAGGGAGTCGGACACATGTTCTACAGTTAATTTACATTAATTTCAACAAAGAACTTTGTAATGTATGCGTAAAACTTTGGATTGGGGAGCGTATCTACGGAGTCTAGTTAAACAGCTGCCAGCGCGATTTGGAGCGGATAATCTTCACTACTCACTGGAAATAGACCTTTATTCCAAACCAGAATCCTGAAAACTAATCACTACTACTTACACTAATTTTAGTAGTTATTAGTAGTTTTAGTAGTTAACATTGCTGATATACTTAGATGCACTGTTTGTTTTAAGTCCACAGTTAAAATAGCATTTCGTGTTTTTAAAGGAAGGTTTTGCATTATTCAAGGAATTGAGCGAGCTATCCATCGATAGGTTGGTACAATACAGAAAAGAGGAGAAGGGATAATAAAGAAATAAGAGAGTCGAAAAACTGAGATGTAATTAAATTACATCGGAGTTATGGCTGCTAATGCAAACTTTTCACTGAGTTATTATTTCATTAGAACCTGTTTAACTCAAGCGAAAGGCTGTCTGCAGATCACTCCTCCAAAATAAACTTATGAATTTTAGAATAACCGTCATTATGACTTTTGTACGCAAATTTTGTCAGCAACAAAGTTTCTTACTATTATTATTATTATTAAAATACCAGATGGTAGTTACTTTAATACTAGGCAAAAATTTACTTCTTGTAAGTTAAAGTTTAAAGATGTAAGTAATTATTACGGGCTATTGACATTGGGCTTGTCTCTAAAACTGTTAAATATCTCAATACCTTGATATCGAAGCATAACAACGGGTTATGGATCGCGCTAGTGAAGTAAAAACGAGACCAACTTATTTTTATTTTTATTGGAATTGCTTATGTTTCTGCATATTTTGACAAATACAGTCACAAATACAGACATAAAATTAAGACTATGACACTAGATCCATTTACCTACAACATTTACCTACAAACACATGTTTGTAGCCAAAAAATAGAATAAAAAAAAGAGTATAAAGAAATGCAACAAAACAAACTTGCAAAAAAAGGAAGTTTGTCATTAAAATGCTAACTCTGAAAACCAAGAAGTAATAGTCTATGTTCTTTAGATGACATACTTGAAGTCCATAGCAAGCTGCAAACACTCATATTATGATATTTATGATCCCGATTGTTACTTTCCTGCTTGTAATAGATTTGTCGCAAAAATGTGCACTTTAACGATTTAAGTGGAAAATAATGGCATTTTTTCGAAAAAACGTAACGTTTTACTTTTTGGTTTTCGTCGGAAAGACGATTAATAAGTTTCCTCTGCAATCACGCCACATCACAACAATTTTTTGACCGCTAGTAATAATATTTTATAAAATCCATGCTATACAGGCTGTTTACGGTCTGATTTTATTTTCAAGGGATAATGAAAGGCCTCAAAATAAGGTCTTTAACGTAAAAATTTCTTAGCAAAAGTTGCCCAGCTTGACAGTTGGGAAAAGTTACTGACATCAGTCTATTTAGTAAAAAATTCAGTGACAACTTATCGCTTGAATTTAGATTTACTATGCACACTTTGTTGATCAATCGTTTTAGCGTTAATAACAATTTTTAAGGTGCTTAACCACCTATTAAAAACAAAAACAAAACTTAACAGTAATATCTCTCTTATTATGCAACTTCTGCTAAGATATTTTTACTTTAATGGCCTTGTTTAAAGATGTTTAATCAAGGGCTGTGGAGTCGGAGTCGTGGAGTCGGAGTTCAAACAAATTTCAGAGAAGTGGGAGTCGGAAAAAATGTACTGACTCCGACTCTGAGTCCATGGTTAAATAATGAAAAAGACATGCGAGATCGCTGTTACCTCAGTAGATAGCAGGCAATTAACTAAACATAATATTAGTAGTTCATTTCCAATTTCCAACAACCAACCTCAATCTGCTAGCTTGTTAGCTCCATCATCTATAAATTAAAAATTGGACTTCGATGCATCCTTAGAACTTTCCAAACCGATGCGACGACGTTTGATTTCCCTTATTCATCAAAGTTAAGAGGATTTTTTCGCATTCGTTCAACCACAAAGAACAGCTGTACAATTTATTACATATTGCAAAAAGTATTTTAATTATATTTCCTTTCCATCCGTTCATATGACAATCTGTAGTCTCTTTATTTCCACAATAAGCCACGTGTCTTTAAAGCCATGGTATCGAAGAAATGTCCAGTATGACAGGTATGGGTAAGCCGGCCTTGGTATATATCAGTATATATCTGACATTCTTTTTTTTCACGTGATATGTCACGTCACATTTTTTTTCAGCTCTCTACCAGAGCTTAAAATTTTAGCCATGGGAGCATCCTGGGACCAACGGAAGATGGAAGTAATCAAGTCTGGACTGGACCCACATCATCTGGAGCATATCTAACAGCGAGATCTTCTTCTAAATCATAACCTAACCAGCTGGCTTAGCGTTCATGATTGATTTATTCCCGGATCTGTTGCCGGAATATTGATCATCGATGAAGATCTCAACGATGCAGAGGAGGTTGCCCTAATGTTACCAGATGGTGACATTTTTGGCTCGCCTAACATCGCTTACCGTCCGGCTTCTTCAAAATCTTAACCTAACCAGTTAGCTTAGTCGTTGAAGATCTCAACGATACCAAGGAGAATGGCATGGCCCCGGCACTCACTGTCACTGTCACTAACAGTGATTTTTTGTCAAAATTGACAAGCTGTCAGGTCTGCACTTTTTTAATGTTTACCTTTACCTACATTTCCTTTAGCCCATGTAGAGGAAGGTCGTGTTCTTATGGAAGTGGCAGGAAGTTGCTCTTGATGAACACCGAGAGCGCCCCGTACTCTTCTAGAGTACCGACAGATGCATCTGGCAGGCAGTGGTCACAACCACAACCAGTGCCCTTTTGCTGACACACAGACGTCAGTGCCACCTCCGGGCATGCCTAGGCTTCAGTTACACGCATGTAGAAGAGGGCCGTGTTGTTGCATTCTGACATCTGATCCATGTTGGGCAAGACGACGGACACCAGAGGTGCGTTATTCTATCATTCACCACTTCAAGAAGACCACATGTGATAGAAAGCTACTCTTGGTGTACACCGAGAGCACCCAGTAAACTTCTAGAGTGCCGCCAGATATATCTATCTGGCAGTGGTCCCAGCCAGTGTACCTTTTGCTGACACCCAGCTGTCGGCGCCTCCTCCCGACATTGGCCAAGCTGTAATTTCAGTAATGCATTACACAATTCAATGATATTTTTGAGATTCAACGCATTTGAATACTAAAAGAATAATAGTCCTCAGTTTTGGGGGAGGAGTATGTGCATCAAAATATTATGGTCTATTTTGCAAAGTTAGTGGATCAAACTGAGGTTCCTCAGTTTATTACTTTGTGTTCAATAATTATGGCGACTTACCGTTAAGTTAGACAAACCTCACAATGAGGTCATCAACAACTCCCCAATCGATTAGTTATTGATTGTTGAAGTTTTGTAATTGTGAATATCGAACTATTCAACAATATGCAGAGACCAAAGGTCAACTTTTTTTGTATCTTGCGAATTCTGGCGCAATATCCTGGGACGCTGATGACTGGTCTAAAGTACCCTTTCAAGGCAGACATCCTTATATTTGGTACCAGTATACAATATCCCAACCGTCAGAACCAAGAACGTTTCCTATCGGAAGCCAGTATTTAGACCATATTGAAATGCGTACATTGGGCAAAGAATCTGGGTGACCATATTTGGTCGTTATTCAGGGCCGACTAAGATATGTTGTATCAAGGTGGACCAATTCTTCTGATCAGTTTCTGCCCCCAAATTTTCTTAAGAAAGAAGAACCGGGTGACTCTAATAGTAAATCAAATTTAGTGGAGATTGAGATTTGTCATCACTTTCCAAAATTGCAAAATTCTGTTCGTGAATTATAGCTCTATTACTCTGTTACTCTAGTAATTATTAAAATCAAACTCTAAATATTCAGAGAGAATATTTCAAAATAATGGAGATTGGCAAAATTTTTAATGTTGCCTTATAATTTGAAATATATTTCGGTCTATACAAGACTATTTTAAAGAAAGTGTCTTGTCTTTTAAGCAAAATTCCTTAGCTACCATATTCTTGGCTTGAGTGCTGTCATTAGATGACTCTATATAAGGTGGTTCACTCCGTATAAAGACTGAAATGTTTTCAAATGAAAACTTTTAGATATCCCTATCGCATTGCTTTGTATCAAGAAAATTGCTGTCGAGCATTTGACAGATTAAGCAAACCATCCCAAGGATGTTTAGGACGTAAAATTTGTTTGTTTTCTAAAAATAAGTTAGAGCCGATTTTGCTTCAAGATCATTAAAAATAGACTAATATCTGATAACTGAATTCAGCTAATTAATTTTGCTGCCAAAAGGATTACTCAATGTTTGGATACGCCTTCTATACTTTTATTTGTACCGAAAAGTATTTAATCGGGGCACGCTTGTTTGTTCCTGGTTAAAGAACCTAATTTCATAGCGGCTGAAGTCCCCCATTTTTTTTTGTGGCAAACAACATTCTTTATTCTTTCTTATATTTGCACCTCTAGAATACTCTCCTAGAAGTAATCCTACAACAAATTTCAGTTGTGCGCTTTGGCCGTTACAACCGCAGTTGTCCTATTGTACAAAGCCTTTCCCTGTTGACAGGATAGATGTCAACCAAGCTCTAAACCGGCTAGGGATTAGGTATGGAATCAACAGATGTTGCTCATAATTCTGCTGCAAATTTTTAAATTCACATAAATTAAAGCGACATTTGGGCTGAGATAAAGGGAATTTTCATTTAAATTGCCTATTTGACCAAAATTTTCAACGTTATTAACTTGCGTATCCTCCACAACGAAGTTATTACTTCCTTCGGTCATTACGGCATCGCAACGTTGCATGCGTGTGTGTCATATGTTTTATATGACTATTAGTACCATGACTATTAATACCTTTTGGAGTCTGCCCAATAGGTTTTTACTCTTTCATTAAGAAATGCCTGCTGCACTTTTCAGATATTTTGAGCGGTTTGGGTGCGCAAATCAAAGATTCCTGACACTCCTGTATAGGCAGCTGACTGTTAATATAAGCCTTGAAAGATATATTTATTTTTTTTTACACTTGTTTTGTTACAATAACAAACTTAATAATTGGGTCTAAGATGGATCCCAAAAGTTACGCTAACGGGGCAATTACTTTGTTTGTTGCGTTGGATCGACCAAGGGCGTGAACTTGGAGCAGCTAAATGGACCGTTTATATCTGCGGTCCTTCTCCCGCTCACGGGCAGTCCCATAAGTCTGCTCCAGTCCTGGGGGTACGCGGACCCCTAAGTTGGCGATCGCTGGTTTATATTAACCATTTGGATACGGAGGTCGGCTCATTGTTGATACGTTCCTGTGAACCGTTACCAATAATTTGTGTTTTACTTCTGGACAATAATAACCGCGCAGCCGCTGCTGGGTTAGTTCTTTAAGTGACAGTTCACCATGACTACAGTCAAAACAGTCTAGAGTTGTCTTTATAGTCAATCATATGTAAATTAGATGCTGAGCCATCAAAACACTAAGGAATTTATTGGATACCCTTTCTTTATTATTTGTGGATAAAGTTTAGACCGCTCATGTTATCTGAAACTACCGGTAAACGGTGTTGTCAAGTCCCGTCCAACTAAGCTTAAGTTTTTACTTGGTACTCAGCAATTGTATTGAATTATATTACTTTTCGAGGCAGTAAGAAACAATATGCATATCAAATATGGGACACCATTAGACTTATTGAAATAAAGAAAAGCCTAATTAAAAGATCTAATTAATTATACTTTTGCCTTTGTCCGCTGCTCATCGCGTTCAAAGATTTTCCCAATGGTTATTAAACGTCTAATTTTATTCATAACCATATGCAATTAATTCCAGTCTTTATTTATATACATCTATGTGTGTTATCTGTTGCTGTAGGTACGATTGTTTATCTATAATATTAATCTTTTTTACAAAGTACATTTACCGATTATTTACAAAGGTCTACATCATGATATATACCTTCTTATTGTTTATAGCCTTAAAAGGGCCACATAGACAGGTATATTAAAGTATTTATACTAATTAGTACATTGGAATTATTAAAAGTTGATTCATATGTATTCCGTACTGATGACGACTAATAGTCCGAAACACGTGCCTATGGTTGCTTTCTTCGATGACGGAATTACCCGATAATTACCTTTCTCCATATGTATTTCATGCACCTGTCACAAGTCATGCAAGCATTGGCATCTAGTCTTGTGTTGGCAGTTTGCCTAAATTGGTTGAAATACCCACAATTTTGCAATTGTTCTTCAATATTACAACTGCATGCATGAAAAGAAGTTTGATGAAAGTTTTTACATTTGACTCTTTAACTTTGAATAACATGATAACGATATATTGTTGCAATAACATGTTAACAAAATGTTAACATGTTCTCTCAAGTGCATTTTGTTGTTTCTTATTCATAAACAGACGATAATGCTGTTTTGGCTCTAAATTGCTCTGTGCTTTAAACATCTACAGATTGTCATATGAACGGATGGAAAGGAAATATAATTAAATGATTAAACGAACTTACCTTAGTGAAGTTCTATCATAATTATATGATCTTTCCATCCGGAATATGACATAACCCACCCTTCCTTTGTTTAGACTTTCCCGAACCCTGACCAATTTAGAGACCCTATGCTTTCAAGAGAATGTCAGATATATACTGATATATACCAAGGCCGGCTTACCCATACCTGTCATACTGGACATTTCTTCGATACCATGGCTTTAAAGACACGTGGCTTATTGTGGAAATAAAGAGACTACAGATTGTCATATTCCGGATGGAAAGATCATATAATTATGATAGAACTTCACTAAGGTAAGTTCGTTTAATCATTTAATTATTTTCCCTTGCAATATTGAAAAAGAAAAAATAGCAGCGTGATGGCTCCATGTATGCGAGTCATACGTGGTGCCGCCAGAATTGTGACGTCATTGGCACTAACAGAAGTAAGAGTTGAGATTATTTTCAGTTTTCTGCACTTAATTTTGTATTCATTGGAATGAATTTTATTTTATACTATACAGTGATTTCTCATTACTTTTGCCATTTTTAAAGATCGAAAATCGGCTAAATGGGCCGAAATAGTCCAGAATTTTGTGCTCTCTAATAAGAAAACAGTTGAATTTGATATCAGCGACATCTTGAAAAAATAAAAAGCGTCAGTTTTTAATATGGTCATAACTTAGTGGTCCGATCTAAAGGTCCGATCTACAGGTCCGATCTACAGTCGGAGTCAGAGTCGGAGTCTAAAGTTTTCTTATAGACTCCACAGCCCTGGTTTAATCACAAGACCGTAAACATCCTGTATAACAGAAAAAACTTCAAAAACAACGTAAATTCGGTGGTGTGGAAAATATTGTATTTCGCAGAAGTTTCCATATCTTGCGATCAGAATCGGGTAGAGAAAGAAACAAGGCGCACAGGCGATGTTGAAGGTAGCAGGTGTATCACGGCTACATACATTTATGCATAAATGCGTGTGGACGTCGCCGAATGTTGCCGTCTGTGCTATGCGAGTTGACATCTCATCACAGAAACGCCGGAAAGTAACATTCTCAACGGAATACATTTCGTAACAACACTAGATGCGTTTACAGTGGATGTGCTTAGGTGCTCAGAATATAAACTAGCATAGCTCATGCTGTGCTGTGAGTAACGAGAAATATAAGTAACATAATAATAAACATAATATCATAGAATGTCAGAAAACATTCTAAGTTGCCTTTCGCCGAGTTCACGTCGTCCGAAGTTGTTCGTGAAAGCCTATCGACCCAACTTCGGATATTCGAAATAGAACTTCGGACACAGTGCGAGAACAAAAAATTATAACAAAAAAAATGGAATTGTACGAAACGCAGGGACATTCGCATAATGCTCACATACCTTCGTCCGACTGTAAAGTGATATTTTGGCAATTGGTGAAATATCCTACAATAGAAGGCACACATAAGTTTCTGATATAAAGACTAAAGAATGAACTAAGATGTAAGAAACAGGAAAAAACTAAAAGTGGATGATGGTTAAAAACGAAAATAAATGGAGTCAAACATTGTGTTGATATGAAATATGGACGGGCATGCATTAGCTGTAAATATGAATTATTTTTATGTTTATGTGATCAGTACGCTGCGCTGCTAGAATGAGGAACAAAAATAGAAGTGTCAGGCCAATTTGTACTGTGAAATGTAAACAGAATCCTTTATACAAAATATTCTATTTGAGAAAGTAATCAGTTGCTTAGTTATTTTTATTTCGTCCTATTACTATTAAGAAACTTTACGTTTAGTATTACTATTACAGGTCCTCAATATAAAAAATTACAGGCGTTATTTCTGTGACGAATCAGGTAACATTTTATCATTCGTATTTATAATATACAGGGTGTCTCAACAGTGCGATCTCGGATGATTGTGCCTCTGTTAATGAAGATATTTTACAACTGATTACATTCAAATGTACAGAACGACCAGAGGCACATTTTAAAATTATCAACGTGTATACAGGCTGTTCCATAAGGTAGTACCAACCTAAACTTATGTTTTTTTTTAATGGAACGACTATATTTCGGCACAATTTTGAATTCCTCGCAAAATTTTACTACAATGAAAAATTACATTACCTATGTTTTATTCATAACTCATGCTGGCTGGCTGCATTTTGTCTGATTACTCTGGCTTCGATTGCATTAAATGCCTAAATTGTTGCTGTTACTGACTGTCAAGTATTCCGAGCACATTTATCTGAGACTGTACTATGTTTGTATTACTGGTATTCCACGAGCATTTTAAGCCTTTGACAATTTTCGCCTGACGATGGCTCTTTAGCCGAAATCGGTTGCGCAAAAGAAATATACTTTTTACAAGGAAGAACTACGTTTGAATGCATTTTTTGAATATATTTTCGTTATCATCGTACCTTGTATCCAACGGATTTGTCTTTATTGAAAAAGTATAAAGTTTAGAGTAGGTAATGTTATTTTTTGTGGTCGTAAAATTTTGCGAGGAATTCAAAATTGTGCCGAAATATAGGTTGTTCCATTTAAAAAACATAAGTTTAGGTTGGTACTACCTTATGGCACATCCAGTATACACGCTAATAATTTAAGAATGTGTGCCTCGGCGTTCTGTATATATGGGTGAAATCAGTTTTAAAATATGTTCATTAACAGAGGCACAATCGTCCGAGATTGCTCTATTGAGACACCTGTACAATGAGTTGTCATAAAACGCATATAGTTAATCATAAAAAAACTTATTGGAAACTTGTTTTAGTATATGCTCGAACAATCTGTTTACCAGAAAGCTTATTTGCTTTAAAAAAGCTACACTATAGTAGGATAGCTCACCCAACATATACATTACATACTTTCTTCTGTCAGAAATTGAATACTTTCTTTAAATTAAAAGTAGTCTTTAATTACGGGCGGTTGGTACAAAAGAGTTCGTTATTTTTTCAATTATTCCAAAATCAGGGAATAGAACGTGCCAGTGGTACTCAATTCAATTAGCCGGCACTGGAAAATCCCATTACCGGAGTCGGGAGATAAACATGGCGGCATAAAAAATTCATCGCGAATCCTCGATAGAGCAAAATATAGTAGGTACTGCGGACCCTGAAAGATTGCCACGATTGGGAATAAGGGAGCGGCGCCGGCTGCCGCCTTCCAGTCGGAAGGAATTTTGTAATTTGAAGCTAACATCGACGTGTATCAGAAATCTCGCCAGCTGTCCGTCAACTACTGGGACGGCAAAAATGCAATCGCAAAAAAATCTCCGTCTGCGTCGACTTTTATATTTATAACTATTGCCGGGGGAGCAGAAATACGTTTCCCTTTTATCGTCTCTATGATGGAGAAAGCTTTCAACAATGTACGCAACCAAATCGGCCATCAGACTGGGAGAGGATAGAGCGAACAAATAATGTATTACAGTGCAGAAACATCTTACGGTTTAAATTATCCTTCTGTTTTTTGTCACTTTGTCGAGTGTTGCGTTGTATCATTTGGTGCTTCCTATTACCAGAAGCAGAACTAACATATCTAACTAAGATATCTCCATGACATCGATATCTGATATTACTGTTTATATCAATTATTCTATCAATTATTAGTTTCGATACAAATTGAAAGTGAAAAGACACGCAATAAGCCGATGGATGAACGCCAGTGAATAAAGTACAATAGGTAATAGGCAGAGCGTGCGAAAATTACGTAACTTTTTTGTCGCGGTGCTTTTAAATAAATTACGTTTTAGCTCGTCGCCTAAGACATTCTCCGCGGCAGCGATAATGGAATATCGACCGGATACTACCGTCGTCCTGATCTGCTTTTTCCCCTAATATGCGAAATTAAACGGTGATTGTTGATCGTTTTTGTGTCCGTTGTCACATGCTGGTGCAATAATGCCAAGTCATTACCGAGTTGGATGGGAAAAAGTTTTGGTTTACGTGGAAATCGACAGAAAACACCGCTGAAGTTTGTAGACAATCCATAAATACCAGTACCCGTACAGGAAATCGATTTTTTCTAATATGGGTAGAACGGATAGTTATTTTGTGTTATAAAATGACTTCAGAATTACTTTTATGCTAGACAATTGCACCTAATATTTTTATAATGTGTAAACTTTCCAGACGTAATCAATGAAAAGTTCTTCAAACTACAGCGAATATTAATAAATATTGTAGGTAAATAATATATAGTCACTCTCACCAAAGTATAAATCAATGTTGTAAATCTGCAAGTTCCTTTTATGAAAATACGAATATTTTTAAAATATCTAAGAATGTGAAAAAATTTAATAATAATAATTCTTTATTATCATAGATTAGTAAAACTGTTTGTTTCTTGGTTGTGGTAGTATAATAGTAGTTATACTACTCTCCCCGACTGCCGCACAGACAAGCCACAGGCTTTGTGCACATGGCAACATCCCCAAAAAAAAAAAAAAATATAATTAATATAATCAGTTGTGGCTCCCTGGAAGACCAGGACGCCATTGGCTAGCCTGAAGGGAGTCCATTTGTTTCGCATTTATGTCTGTTATATATAATTATGTATTGGTATTCTGTTTGCTAATGGCGACTCAATAAATGATTTAAACATTAAACATATAGACAGAAAGTAAGCAGCTGTGTGAAAATTTATTACAACCGAATATTCAAGATTACAACGAATTATACATAAACATTAAAATAACATGTAATATCAATTGTGCTAGAAATATAGTTGTCAATGTTGTAAAATTCCCTTCCTAACAAATACGCTAGCAATGCCCTTTTGAATAAAAAAAATAATTCAGAGCTGACTAATAGTGATGATCTCGGTAATTCCAGGGAATAAAAATGCAATGCTACAGCTGCTTTTTGGTCCGACAAGTTATTTCATAGAATATTCCGTCGTGAAACGTTATCATGACCGGTCCTTTAAAATTGCAGATGTCGCATTCTGTTATATAGATCGCTATTCCCCTTGGAAGAGCCACCCTCTAGGGGTAAGACAGTGTTAAGGGTAAGACATTCTAAAGAATATATGCGGATTCATATTGCGTTATATGGGAACGCTAAGGAAACCCTCCCCCTGTCAACGTGTGCACGGTCGCCTTGCATTGTATAAGGGTCAGTCAATCTTTTAACTTATCTTCCAAACTAAATATTTGGTTACGATGCTTGTCTTAGCTTGTTTAATAAGTATAGTTGGGTTCCATAACGAAACAGAAGACAAGGACAGAAAAGCGTCAAGACATAATAGACAAGGGGGGGGGGGGTGAAGGACATGACGAACATAAAACCAGCGTGAAGGACGAAAAATACGGATCTAACACTACCGATAAAAACTACAAAGCTGTAAAATGTACGTAAAAGACACAAATTATCAAAAGAAAACTAGTAAGAAAATTATCTTCAGCCGTGCTGATTTTGCCCTTTCTCGAACTTGTCCTTACTTTTTAAGAGAGATAAGCTTGTATAGCAAATTTCAGATCAATTACTTCAAAATTACAGTAGTTATCGTGTACACAGATGGACGGACAGACAGACGGACATAGCTAAATCGATTCAGTTTTCAATTCTGATCAAATCCATATACCGGGTGATTCAATTTCGAGGCTCACCATGGGGATCTCGCTTATTAGTGGATTATGTTTAAATCTGCCAAAGTTTCGTATTTTTGTGTTGATCAATTATCTGAACAGAAATTTAAGCTATCATTTTGCATTTTGAAGATATCCGCAAAAAACTGAAATGTTACTTTTTAACAAGGAATCCAGTGTCATTTTTTTAATTTGAGGTAACATCAAATGGCGGCGTAACCAGCGCCAACTTTTATTTTTCTTATGGGCGCCGGGTCTAGCTACATTTGGTTTTGAATAAAAAAATAAAAACGATATCTTAACATTTCAGTTTTTTTGCGGATATATTAAAAATGAAAAATGATAGCTTCAATTTCTTTTCAGATAATTGATCAACACAAAAATACGAAACTTTGCCAAATTTAAGCATAGGCTCTATTGCCATAGGCTCTATTGCCTAATAAGCGAGATCCTCGAAATAAGGTGAGCCACTGAAGCCTCAAAATTGCATCACCCGGTATATAAGTCTATATCTACCACACCTCCTTAAGGGTGTTACAAATGTTGTATCAAACACAATATACCCTCACCACATTAAATGTGGGGGTCTAAAAAGAGGAGGTGGTATTAGGAAAATGAACATAAACATTAAAAAAAACGTCTTTTTCGAAATAAAAGGGAACTAGAGGATGTAAATTATGTAACCGACTAAATTGAAAAAAAAGGACAAAACGACGTTATTAATTCCATTATGTAGTTTATGTCCTTGTGCGGACTAGCTGGTACCTCAATTAGCCAGTCATCACATATGGTCATAAGCAAAATATTAATAATTCAAATTGAAGTAAATGTTTTTGCTACTACCTTGTTCGTTTGACACTTTAACATTAAGCTCACTTTAACTTTCTTTACTTTGCGACGTTAATTTTAAATAAATTTCGGTTTTCATCTTCCAATGTAGAGTAGATATATCTTCAACAGTTGGTACTTGTGGTAAAACTGGCAAATACGATTGAGGCGAGCGAATAGCGTGCAGATGTGAACATTATTTGACGCTTGGCATCAATATTACCAATTTTGGAAAACTAAAAGTTACTAAAAGCTAGCTTTTTATAACGACGCCGAAGACGGTTCCTTTTTGAATTTATAATGAACGCAAAGTAGAAACAATGCATTAAGCTGAAGAATCCAAAGAAAAAAGTCTACAACATTAGCCTTCACTTTGTACCACGCATCAAGTAACTTCGGTTCTGTGTGACGTGCGGTCATAATAGACGTAAATATTCAAGAAAATACAGTATGCACTAGGGATAACTTCGACATAAGTTGAATCCCGAAAATAAATTTACCGTTAAAGTCGGTCTCGGGGATAATAGACAATAAAACTTCAACACGGTCGAATTAGATACGTCACGAAAGGCGGCAAACTTAAACAGTAAGTCACCGGATCCTCGGCTCTCGGCACAGGTGGGGGGTGGGCAAACTTCAAGTACGTTTTAATATGAAGAAACAATTCACGGGGCGGCGAAGTTCTGAATCGCGCACAATACACCCGCACACAAAACTTTGCGCCGCGCTCTCCTCGGCTCGCTAATGTCTCACTCGGTTTAATACCATAATCGCGGGGATTTCCTGACCCAGCTCATGATACTCGGGTGGCGCCCAATGGCGTAATTTCTGCGATCTAATAATAACTGACTCGGTTATGAAATCTAATAACGTGTTCGAACAAAAGATGCATTGTCTTCGCCACCTTCGGCCTATTAATTTACACTTTACGTCACATATCACGTTCATATGTATAGAAATTAAACTGAACAGGGAATATAAGCTGTGGCAGCTTAGATTTAACATGTTACAGCAAACCAACCACATTATGCATTTTATTAATAGATGCTTGTTTTGGGTAATAACAATTGTACGCCATAATCACAATATTTGAAAAAAGAGCCAAATACAATGGTGACTGACAACGTTATGTTAATAAATACAGTTGTTAAAAGTTAAAACAGAAGAAAAACCAAAAACCAAAAATGTCTCTAATTAGCGTTTCAACTGTGAGTTTTTGTGAAAATTGCTATTTATTTTGTTCGTATTTATATAAGTTATGTTTCATGCGATTTTTTATGCCTTTTTATTTGTGGAATAAAATTAAAAAAAAATAATATATGTGCGCGCATGTTTATTACATTTTTATTTAAAAAAAATCTGATGTGGCCAGGCACATGACTTTATCATACAATATATAAAATTAATAGTTTAGCTGCATGAGAATCTATTCTATAGAGATAAATCGTAGGTATTGTCAAAGCATCAGCATTTGACACTACCTACACTACGTCATTAGAATAATAGTTATTTATGTCACAAATGCCGAAAGTACGGAATAGCGCGACGAGCGGTGATACAGCGCGTCACCGAAGGCGGAGTGTCGCCGTCGCATATGAGTGAGTCGCGCTATCTAGTTTTTGGCAGGAGCGACATCAACGTTTATTGTGTTGCTTTTTAGATATTAAGACGGGTTGATATTTCTTATCAACAAACAATCAAATTGGTGACCTTATTTTATTTGAAATTTGTATTTTATAATTTTGCGCACTACAGCGGCACGTTCCATAGTGGTTCTCCAACCTCAGATGAGATCAGCTGTTTTCGAATGTGGCAACACAAAAAAATATTTGTCAAAATCCTGGCTACTATGTAATTTCATATCAATGCAGATGCGACCGATCTCGATCAAATAGAATTTGCTCTTGAAGGTAAACTATTAATTTTACCAAAAAATGTTATAGGCATAAATTATTCAAAATTTCTTCTACTTTAATTTATTAATTAACTATTTTGTCGAAATTACAGAAATGGCGGCTCATTTCCAAAATCCTTGAAAAAGGCTTAGAATAAACTAAAAAGCTAAACTATTAATTTTACCAAAAAATGTCATAGGCATAAATTATTCAAAATTTCCTCTGCTTTAATTTATTATTTAACTATTTTGACGAAATTACAGAAATGGCGGCTGATTTCTAAAATCCTTGAAAAAGGCTTGGAGTAAACACCCAGTTCCTTTGGACCCTTTTGAACCAAAAGCTTTTCAGCTCTAAATTTAATCATGAAACTTCTAAATATGAACTTTCGTCCCGATACCTTTAGTAGTTTCTCCGGAACCGTCGTCACAAAAATCGGGTACACACATACACACACACACACACACACACACACACACAGACATTTTTTTGGACCTTGGTCAAAAATGTTCAGGGGACCCAAAAAGACCTATTTCCGCTAAAATCCCAATTTTTTTTTCCGGCACGATTACAATACTTTACCATACTGCGTATGATAAAGTAAAAAATCTGATGTGGCCAGGCACATGACTTTACCATACAATATATAAAATTAATAGTTTAGCTGCATGAGAATCTATTTTATTGAGATAAATCGTAGGTATTGTCAAAGCATCAGCACTTGACACTACCTACACTACGTCATTAGAATAATAGTTATTTATGTCACAAGTGCCGAAAGTACGGAATAGCGCGGCGACCGGTGATGCGGCGCGTCACCGAAGGCGAAGCGTCGCCGTCGCATGTGAGCGAGTCGCGCTATGTAGTTTTCGGCAGGAGTGACATCAACGTTTTTTGTGTTGCTTTTTGAGAAATACGTACTTACAAAAAATTAAAAATGGTTATATTTCTGGATAGGAAATGTTAGGTTGATACCACTTCTACGAAACGTCAAGTTTAAAAAGCTAAATCAAATTCTGACAGATTTATACTCGTTCGTGACACTGTAGATGTCACATCCGTACCAACATACTAAAACGTAACTATACTCATCGCTATACTTTATTTACAATTTTCTCAATTATCGTTTTTACAATTAGATAACAACGGGTTGATATTTCTTATCAACAAACAATCAAATTGGCGATCTTATTTTATTTGAATTTTGTATTTTCTACTTTGCCGCAGTAGAGCGGCAACGTTCCATAGCGGTTCTCCAACCTCTGATGAAATCAGCTGTTTTCGAGTGTGACAGCCATAGACATTTCTGTGGTGACAGCACAAAAAATATTTGTCAAATCCAGGCTACTTTGAAGTTTCATATCAATGCAGATGCGACCGATCTCGATCAAATAGAATTTGCTCTTAAAGCTAAACTATTAATTTTACCAAAAAATATCATAGGCATAAATTATTCAAAATTTCCTCTACTTTAATTTATTATTTAACTATTTTGTCGAAATTACAGAAATGGCGGCTCATTTGCAAAATCTTTCAAAAAAGCTTAGAATAAACTACCAGTTCCTTTGGACCCCTTTCAACCAAAAGCTTTTCAGCTCTAAGTTTGGTAACAAAACTTCTAAATATGAACTTTCGTTCCGATACCTTTAGTAGTTTCTCCGGAATCGTCGCCACAAAAATCGTTTACACTCAGACATACATACACACACACACACACACACACACACACACACACACACACACAGACATTTTTTTGTACCTTGGTCAAAAATGTTCAGGGGACCCAAAAAGACCTATTTCCGCTAAAATCTCAATTTTTTTTTTCGGCATGATTACAATACTTTATCTTACTGCGTATGATAAAGTAAAAACATATTTTTCTGTATACTTATTTTGATAAACTTACATACCACAGTGATTAACTTAACACATCCACATGAAACTGAGTGTAGATTTTTACTTTATCATACGCAGTATGGTAAAGTATTGTAATCGTGCCGAAAAAAAAATTGGGATTTTAGCGGAAATAGGTCTTTTTGGGTCCCCTGAACATTTTTGACCAAGGTACAAAAAAATGTGTGTGTGTGTGTGTGTGTGTGTGTGTGTGTGTGTGTGTGTGTGTGTGTGTGTGTGTGTGTGTGTGTGTGTGTGTGTGTGTGTGTGTGTGTGTGTGTGTATGTGTGTATGTGTGTACCCGATTTTTGTGACGACGATTCCGGAGAAACTACTAAAGGTATCGGGACGAAAGTTCAGATTTAGAAGTTTCATGACCAAACTTAGAGCTGAAAAGCTTTTGGTTCAAAATGGTCTAAAGGAACTGGCTATTTACTCTTAGCATTTTTCAACGATTTTGCCAATGAGCCGTCATTTCTGTAATTTCGTCAAAATAGATAAATAATAAATTAAAGTAGACGAAATTTTGAATAATTTATGCCTTTGACATTTTTTGGTAAAATTAATAGTTTAGCTGCAAGAGCAAATTCTATTTGATCGAGATCGGTCGCATCTGCATTGATATGAAACTACATAGTAGCCAGGATTTTGACAGATATATTTTTTGTGCTGTCACACCCGAAAACAGCTGATTTTATCAGAGGTTGGAGAACCGCTATGGAACGTTGCCGCTCTAGTGCGGTAAATTACAAAATACAAATTTCAAATGAAATAAGATCACCAATTTGATTGTTTGATGATAAGAAATATCAACCAGTCTTTATATCTAATTCTAAAGACGATAAATTGAGAAAATTGTAAATAAAGTATAGCGATGACTGTAGTTTTATTTTAGTATGTTGGTACCGATGCGACATCTACAGTGTCATGAACAAATATATATCTGTCAGAATTTGAATTAGCTTTTTAAACTTGACGTTTCGTCAAAGTGGTACCAACCTAACTACTATACAGACATATAACCATTTTTTATTTATTTTTTTTAATTACGTGTTTCTCAAAAAGGAACACAATAAACGTTGATGTCTCTCCTGCCAAAAACTAGATAGCGCGACTCGCCTGGCGACTCGCTCACGTGCAACGGCGACGCTCCGCCTTCGGTAACGCGCCGCATCACCGCTCGTCGCGCTATTCTATGCTTTCGGTATTACCTACGATTTATCTCAATAAAATAGATTCTCATGCAGCTAAACTAGTAATTTTATATGTTGTATGATAAAGTCATGTGCCTGGCCACATCAGATTTTTTATTTGTAAAAACACAAGAATCGAAGACAAATCATTACACTGACAAACACAAATTTTGATCTAATGGCAACCGATTCTAGTATGTTTATTTTTCAAATAAAACAATACTTCACGCGTTTCTGGTTTTTCTGCAGAAAAAAACACAACTGTTTCTGTTTTTTATTAGATACTTCCGGTTTCCTTTTTACCAGTGTAGTAATTTGATTCTGTTTTTTGTTGTTGACAGTTTCAGTTTCTTGTTTGGTATCCACACAAAGAATTGTTAAATTAAAAAGAATTCTAATTATTTTTCATATCATTGTAAATTTTAAAAGGTCAATTATAACTTTTAAAAGTATTATTTTAGAAACTAGGGCCTGTGAAAAATAATGTACTATTTATTAAAATCATTGCTATGTTGATTGAAATCATTATTAGATAATAAGTAATCTGCAACTTATATTGTGAGTCCCAGAACATGAGGCAGCTGCAGCTGTTATTAGAACAAACTGTAATTAGTTGTTATTGTTATTATTATTTTATTATTAACCGCTGTTATTAGTATAACCCATTTATCTGCAATGTAGAAGCACAGGATAATATTTAACACATTTCAGAAACGTAGATACGACCTCTATGTTTAACACGGCGGTACATGAATTATTTGTTTGTGTACTGAAACTGATTCTAATAATAAACATAATATTATATCATACGTATGCTGTTTTGCACAGTGGCGAACGTATTTTTCCTATGATGCTTCAATTATATTTACTTACTGAGTTAAGCCCAATGTACATCTGTTACAAAAACTTTTACAATCGATTTGTTCTATATATTTTCTTTATGTAAAAAAGAACAATATTAAGTAACAGTTTACAGACTCCCGTATAAAATATTTGTTAGAAAGTAAATGTCCTTCTTACTTTTCATATGGACCTAATTGCTTTTTCAAATCCTTATAAAGTTACAGCCGCCCGAAAATAAAATATTGTGTACCCAGCCGAGAAAGTGGTTCTTTTCCGGGCCGAGAGAAGAGTTGCACAGGCGAGCGTAGCGAGCCTGGGTACTTCTTTAGGCCCGGAAAACCACTTTCTGGGCGTGGTGCACACATAATTTTTTATCCTACACAATAATATCGTAATAAAATCGCCCGTTTCTTAAGACTAATCTCTGACATATTGGCTTTTAACAAATAAAATCCGTTGATGTTTTAATCACAAACGTCAAATCGAATCGAAAACTGTGTTTTGATTGGACAGAGTTATTGCATTTTTCTGGCTAGCGCCGAAAAGTGTTCATTACAGGCCGGACTGGGGCAGGCTGGCAAATAGCATCTCTTATGTCTCCATAGAGACGCATTCATATAACTAGAAATAAGTAAAAGTATAATAATTTATAACAAAATTCATGGCAAACAATCTGAAAACGAAGAAACAACACTACCAATACCGACAACAACAATAAAAGTAAATAAATTTAAGTAAAAAAAATCTAAATACTAACAACAAATTCAGCAACAAGTGAAGGAAGATACAAAATATATATTATATGAAACTTTCTTAGACATTTGTTTCTGTACAAGTAAATGTTATTCTGAGTTTCATCTCGACTTATGGGTTTTTTTCCATTTCTAAAGTTAAAAATAGAGTTTTGCTATTGTTACAAACGGCTGTAAGGAATTAGGAAAACAAATAAGGCCATATAAAACTTTTTGCACTACTTATTTACTACATGGAAAAAAATTTGCAAGGAAAAAACTGGGACACATATCTCAATTTTTGTGTGGAGTAGGTATATATTGAAATATTTTAGTAGTTCCATACATACTAAAGTATTAAAATGTATTAAATTGATTTTATCTGTATAACTTCTAAAGCTTGTTTAACCAATTTTTTGAAAATTTTTCGAACAGCCGGTTCGTGTATAAACTTTACTTTGACAAAAACACAGTTAAAATAGTAATTTTTATGAAATGTATTTTACGTGCCATAGATAAAACGTCCTCTTTGACAGTTATAATGGATACAAACCGCGAGGATGAATTTTACACACGAACCGTAGGCGAGTGTATAAACATGCTTGTTTGTTTTTGTACAAAATTTGGACATGAATTCTATTTTACACATTTTAATATCACATTACCAAGTTTTGAAATATTACATAGGCATGATGGAATTTAAAATTAGACGCCATTAAATATCACTTGGCGTCTCATAGGGCACAAGCGAGGGCTCAAACACGCATAAACAGCTATTATATAAGAACAATTTTGATAAATTGCATTATCGGTAGGAGGGGTGCGAGCGCCATCTGCCGAGAATGATTTGCAGGGTAGTAAAGTTGGAGAAGCCGCCGTAGATGGCAACCCGATATAAGATGACGATATAAAATTTTTCATTACGGTAAAACTGTGTCGGGGCCGACAGCAGAGAGACGAACGCAAAAAGATGAAAAAACGATCCTCCATTATGGACGTGTCATCCGGCCTCCAAAAACTTTACAGAATACGAAAAAAAAAATGAAAGAGTAAGCTTTCGTAAGAAGTTTTCCTACTGCTACGGTGGTGTCAAAGTTTAGGCCGCTTCACTGTTTTGAAAGACTACATAATTATCGCGACGCAGCATAATAGAAAGGAGAAACTTGCCACTAAATAGAACTGCACGGTATTATTATTTGTGTAATTTAACGACAAGAAGTTAATGAGTCGCCGAGTTTTGCTGGTGTTCGGTACCCAGTAATGACGACGCGGAAAACAAAACAAACAATGCGCGCTCGAAAGAAGCCATAATTCAAAGAGGAAATGGAAGAGGCGAACGGAGAGAACGGAAAAGCGGCGGCAGAATAAATAAATGCGATTTTTAGATTCCGTAAAAATGACGATGGGGAGATTGTAGACGATCAAAATGAAATTACGGACGATCAATCATACATGGACGTGCAATAACAGCGACCGGTTGTAATACTTTTTGAAAGATTATGAGATGAGCGAATACGTTCGAATATACATTCGCTTTCACAAAGCGCGGAGGGAAACGGGATTCCCTCCTTAATCGTTCCTTAAATTTTAAGTTATATAAATTCCTTTTTTTCCATCCCTCACATAAATTTCCTTTGCATTCAAATCGAAACCAACTGAGCCGATCTTTCTCTGAAGTATTTGAGGATTTACTGTGTTCAATGGATGCTTATTCAGTTTTTTGATCTGATGATTCACTTTTGTCTTTAACAATAACAAGACTGAAGAAATAAAAGAACTCCCGTCTTTTCTTATTTATTTTTTATTATAAATTGCCAAATAAAAAAAATTCTATTCTTCTTTATTTATAATTGACAAATACATTTTTCGTTGTGATATTTTATGATATTGTTTTTTTTACTATACAGGGTCTCCCACGACGAGCTGCCATTAGAAGTATATGGAGAACCAAATGAACAATTTATGACAATTTATGGAGTTGTATTATTGGACACAATCGTCTCAACTATAATATTTTCAGTTTTCGGTTACTACCGGTTATACCGGAAATCAACGTTTATATTTCATATGGAATACCCTGTATTTTAACGCATTTTTGAAATCATCATTAAATTTTAGACCAATTTTATGTTGCATTCCCTATACCTAACATGTGTCATTTTTGAGATATTAATTTTTTTCATTAAAGAATGACAGCTGCACGGTTACTTTCAATTACTTATACATTATCCCTTGTGACCGTTGGAAAAAAGTTGTCCGGCAAAATTGATGTGAAGTTAATGTGTTATCGACACATCGGTAGAATTCTTCTAAAAGTTATACAGGATGTTTAAATTATAAGACCAAAGTTGAATTCTAGAAAAGTACTAAAAGTTTATTTTTTTCAAATAGCAACGCTAACATATATGAATATACTTCTTAACTCTATGGAACATTTTAAATCAAATTTGTGTTCAATGTCCTATACCTAAAACGTGCTTGTCCTAGTCAAGTCTAGATAATTAATTTAGTATTTCTAAAATTATAAACCTACAATTAACCACAATATTAAAAATTATACAAAATCGTACAATAAATTTTAAAAGACCTGCCTAATTCAATATCATTAACTGTTCAAAACCGTTGCCGTTTTCCGCTAAACATGCTTCAATTCATTTGAACATATTATTGTTGGTGGCGAGCTTGATTGAGTTAGCACATAACCCATTGAAAGCAGCTCGAAGTCTATCTTTCATGTTCTCCTTATAAATTATATCGAGTCCTCATAAGCTACGTCTTTAATAGCTCCCCAATTGAAAATATCCTTTGGAGTCAAGTCGGGGGAACGCGGTGGATATTTGCATGACCCATGAAGCGCTATCCACCGATCGTCGAACATCTCGTTAAGCAAGCCTCTTACTGCAACAATTATATGCGCTGGAGAAGCGTCCATTTGAAGCCACCCACTTATTGAGGACCCAATAACTGACAAGGAAAACATGAAAGATAGAGATCGCTATCAATGGGTTGTGTTAACTCTATCAGGGACGCCACCAACAATAATATGTTAAAAAGAATTGAAGAATGTTTAGCGCAAAACGGCAACGTTTTTGAACAGTTACTGAAATAGAATTAAGCAGTTTTTTAAAATTTACTTTACGATTTTGTTTTATTTTTAATATTGTCTTTTATTGTATGCTTATTAATTTATAAATACTAAATTAATTATCTTGAAGAATGACCTAAAAAATCTTGGTTAATAAAGTTTTGTTTATTCCAAATTGTGCAGTTGTTTTCAAACGCAATCTAGATTTGGCAATATTTGCAATTTCTACTGTGATGTTTAAAAATCGATTTCAGTAGGTACAAGTACATTTTAGGTATATACACTGTGGGCTAAAAAAGCGGCCCACATACTCATATTTCCAAAAATATAAGTAAATTCAAGCAAGCATTTCCTTGAAAAACTAATTGCTTATGTTGTGAGGATTGAAAACATAAAATATTCGCAATTCCACTTCCTTTTTGAGTAAAAACAGCAAAAAACGATGTTCAAAATTTCACCCTGTATAAAAAAAATCACCATGTAGGTATACGATGCTATAAAATCTCTACTGTCCCTTTTGACCAACAGAAAACAAATGTCGTTACCTACTAATTTTATTACACCTTTCATTTCACATTAAATTAACCCGATGTGATCAGAAATGTTGCATAGCCAAACATAAAGCAACATAACTTTGGATGGAAACGTTGAGCTATTGCGAGTATGGTGTGGTCTCAGTCTTCACACTACAAGCAAATGGTTTTTAAAAGAAATATTTGAATTGACTAAATATTATTGGAAATACGAGTGATTAAAAATTTGTACCGCTTTTTTTGGCCCACTGTGTATCCACGATAACATACAGGGTGTTTCAATTGAAATATAAATGTTGACATCATTTCCGGTGATACCGGAAGTAACCAAAAACTGAAAACATTTTACTTGAGACCATCGTGGCTAACAATATAAGTCCACACATTTTCTATCTCTCATTTCATTTGGTTCTCCATATACTTTTAATGGCAGCTCGTCGTAGGAGACCTTGTATAACAATTTTGTAACCATACACTCAATTAACAAGAAATACGAAACCAAAAACAAGCTTATAATATAGAAATTCAATTACAAGGTATCGAATTTGTACGAAGTAATTTCAATTAAAACTTTCCCCAGTTTTCAATTACGAGATCGTTTACTTAAGAGTTCCTTTACGCCCGTATCGCGATATACAATATAATATTCAAATTTTTCCCTCCGAGCAATATTAGTTTGTAGCCAAGGAGTTTCTAGAGTTATTGTATATTCTATTTAAAAGAAGCTATACTGTTTTGTTTATCACTTTAGTTTCATGGTGGAAGGTTTGATATATTGACATTTGGCGGCATTTGAGTTGTACAGTTTTCAACTATAATCTTTTTACGTGATTGCCATGTCCGACGTCGTATGGCTGGCCAACAGGATAAACTGCAAAACAAGTTCTAGTAAGTTAGCGGACGTGCTTCAACTATGAACTAGGATCGTATCCCGGATAATGATTTATACGTTAAGTCAGGATCTTAGTTGTTTCATACCTTTCCAACTTAGAAAGTAAAGAAGATCACACCATATATTATATGAGAATATATTGTCATAATTAATAATATACATCATAATTTATACAGTATTTTATGTAAAACTGACTGAAAACTGACACTGACAAAGTATTCAAAAGTTATGATAAACGCGAGTAAAAATGCGCAACTTTCGTCCACGTTTTTGAATCTCTGCAAAAAAAATTTTCAAATTCAATCAATCTGAACACTGGAATGATGTCAATTGGATAAAGGAATATCATAACAAATTAGGTTATCCCAAATACTAATAGTATATACGTATTGTTAAATTACTTGATACATTTACCTGCCTCGCTGACCGAATTACAAAGAAGATGCAAAAATGTTTACTATTTTGTAGCATCGAGTTGAAACTATAATAATTACTATACATCCAACTCGATGTTTTGTGGTTGTTATGGAAAGGGGTGCAAATACAACATCACTTCGAGTGGGGATCAGAGTGATGAAAGAAGTACCAGGGTGCCAAGTGGGATTTCAAAGGACCAGATTTGGTCCCAAAGGACCAACTGGAACATCACTGCCAGCAGTGTCCAACGGTGACGTGCTGACAATACTGACAATGGAATCAAACAATTTGCCAAATCCTGGGTAACTAGTTTTATATTAATGCAGACACGACCGATCTCGAACAAATAGAATTTGCTCATGCAGCTAAACTATTAATTTTACCAAAAAATGTCATAGACATAAATTATACAAAATTTCCTCTACTATAATTTATTGTTTAACTATTTTGACGAAATTACAAAATAAGCGGCTCATTTGCAAAATCGTTAAAAATGCTAAGAGTAAACATCCAGTTCCTTTGGACTCTTTGGAGAAAAATTCTTTCAGCTCTAAGCTATATAAGGTACTTTATATCAAACTTGGCAGGTTTCGATGGGGCCAAACAGCTATATATCAATATATCAACTTTCAATCGACCCCGGCTGGAACCAGAAGAACTCTGTGAAGTGCTGTAGGACAGACTACATCGGGCGTCACAATTTCGGTCCTCTGTTTTCTAGTAATAATGTACCTTTTAACAGAATGTTTACTATTTTGTATGGAAGCACTAAAATTAATTGTCAATTAAGTGTGATTACAAGCAACCGCAGTTGATCATAGTAAGTTTATGGTCAACATCATGGTTAACATCGAAGCTCAATGATGTCTCAAGCAGCCCTTTACTTTAGACGCGATTACAAAACTTTGAAGTGAAATACCCCGAAAACAAACCCCGAAAAAATATATAGTTTGCTTGTTTTGATTACAGAATTTGATGCTCAATCCAGAACTTATTTTTTCGTCTCGAGTTGGGAACTACCATGTATAGGTGTAGCTGATACATAAATGATACAGAAAAGATAATTACTTGTCTTCCAGATAGAACCAATATCATAATTTGGTGGTCCGCGGACCACTGGTGGTCCCTGAGAGCACCCGAAGTGGTCTGCGAAGCCAAAATGCACTTATTAATTAAATTAATGACAAAAACGACAAATTGACGACGCGAAGATACGAATATTTATGAAATACTTAGTTATTTTATTACGTGTGTTAACCAAAACTTGTTTTGTTTGTTATGTTACTTGTAACGAAGTAAGTATGCTAAGTAGGTAGGTACTTTAATATCCTGAAGTTACTATACCAGGCCACAAATTGTTTTAATTTAATGATTTGATTACCAAATCTACTAGGTATTTTTATCTAATTGTGATTTATTTTATACCTAGTTCCCGATGCTTGTCAATTGTCATCGATTTTAATTGTTCTTATTCAATTCAGTGCCAGTTTCACAGCGTGGCAGCGAATCCTGTTGGGATTCGAAATGTCAAAAAGTGACCGTTTGTATATATTTAGGCGGGGTACAGTGTACTTAGGTAGAATAATTAAGTATAATGAACTTAATTTGATTTTAGGAAAAAAAATCAACGTATAACCACGTATGACTACGATTATATAAAATTCGGCTTTACCTCAATAGAAATAAACGGGAAGATTAGACCTCAATACGGAATATGCGCAACTGTTCTTACCAGTGATGCTTGAAATCCGGCACAACTGGAACGTCACTTAAAAACCATACATCGTAATTATTGTGACCGTCCTCGAGAATTCTTCGAGGGCAAACTATGAATTCAAAAAAATAGAGCTTGGACCCAGTGGATCACGATATGCAATATCTGAAAAGACATTGGCTGTATCGTTTGAATCTTCAGTTGCAAGGGTCACGAAATATGGAGTTGGGAGGCATGACCAACATATTTTTATTTCATGATAAATTCAGCGGTTTTATCGCTAAAATTGAGCTATGGGATCAACAAATAGAAGATAATCTTTCTGCCATTGCTACTAATGTACTTTTTAGCGGACTGTGTACTGAGATAAAAGACGAACATTAAACAGAACATTACAAAAATTAAAAAATTGTTAAAATAAATATACACGTTCTTTGAGTGACCTGACTGCGAGGACAAAGCTATTCAGAAACTGATTTGCAATGCTTTCATTGTTAACATTACTGAAGCACCACCTGATGAAATTCAAGAAGAGTTGAGAAGAGTGAGAACTGCAAGGACATTTTCGAGACAAGAATTGAACTTTAAAATTTTAGAGCAAAAAAGCGAGATCTTTCTCTAAAATTCGAGAAATTGCTTTACGTTACATGACATTCTTATCTACCAATGTGAGCAGGGATTCTCTACATTTTTGGTTATTGAAAATAAAAACCGAAATCGTTTGGCTGCCAGTGCCGATATGCGTTTGAGCAGTACCAAACCAAGAATTAAGCACTTGGTAAACAGTATGCAGTCTCAAAAATCGCACTAAAAATGCAACTTCTTCAACTGTAGCAAATAATATACACTTGATTTAAATAATTTCAAACGTATTTAATTTATTCAACAACGTTATAATAGTTTATTTTGCCGCTAAACATTTAGTGATCCATGACAAAACTAAAATTTAATCAAATGGTCCCTCATCACTAAAAGGTTAAGAACCACTGCACTAAAGTAACTGCCGACAGCGCCAAAGCTGTCTCCCTTCGCTGTGTCTAAGCGGTCTCCCTTTCTACTTTTTGGACCTCCTGTCATCAGGAACGCGCAGAGAAAATAGCCTTCAAACTAAAATTGGTCTAGAACTCGTGCTGTGCGGTGTAGATGTTTTTAATCGAATTGCAGAGTAGAAGAAAATCCAAATAATAGATGTATACGTCAACAAATCTGATCGTTCGTTTTCGTCGTCCACAATGTTTTTGTCAATTTTTTCCGGGTATTTCTAAACGTGGAAGAATTTAATTACGGAGTATGCGTATCATGTCATCAAGTAGGTACACCTGCATTGTTGCCATAGTTCTGGAGCTGTAGGCGGCCGCACGGAGCGGCGTGGCGCGTTGGAGGGCCAGGCCAGGAGAGCGCCATATATACAGGACAGCGGGATATTAATTTTATTTTCCGAGCTTTAATATGCCGTGGTCGCGCGCCACGCAAACATTATACCCCCAGTTCATAAACGTAAAACATGTTTAACTTTCGTGTATAAACTGCGTACTAGAATACAGGTGGTATTTTGCTTTTGAATCGCATCCCGCTCGCCCGATCATAAACGCAAATACAACAATTTTACTAATGTTCAGTTTAATTACACGAATTACACGCGTAAACAAATTTTCGATTTATTAATTATCAATAAATACCGACTGGCCTAATTGAACATCCATAACAGTAAATACGTTAATAATTATAACATAATCTGTTCACTATTATACATACGTATATCAATGGAGAACATAATTTTGTGAATGGAAAGGCGATTTAGATTTTGTTCATACTGAATATTATGAATACATAGTAAACCAAACGTAGTTTATACATGACGTGATTATGGCAATTTTTGAGAATTTTAGAGAACATATCGGTAGCCCAGTGTAATAAACAGCAACATGTTTACCCAGATGCAGATATTCGTAGTATAATTTTATTATAAATTAGGTTGAAGAAGCGTGAAGTATTATAACAAACAAAAAACGTAAAGTACGAATATCTTTCCTTTTAAGCTATTGTGGAACTGAATACCGGTGGTTTTAAAAGTGTTAATTTATTATTTAAAAAACTTGAACAATGCATTGCAACCTTTCAAAACCGAGGCGATAAAATGCAGACAGCCTCTAATGCCTTGAATTCGGTCTTCAAGGCCTTTTTAGTCCTACATGATCATAAACTGACATTTTACATCTTAGATACCGGGGCAAAAACTGCTTCTTAATTGTTAATTTTAAGTCACCAATGTCAATTATTGGCGATAACGTTATAAGGTTGATAATTAATTGTCTGTATTGTCACTCAACTCCGAATTGTTTGGTATTGGTATTCAACTCCGTAGATATGCATGTCACTTGATAACGTCAAAATATTTATTAATATTATTCAAACGGAGGAAAACAAAACCATTGCAGTTGCTTTCATTAATTGTCGACCAATTTTGCTCTATGTGATTAGGTTTTGTTGAATGAAGAAAAACTGATGTATTAAAACATGAAATATAAGCCTGAACATATCCGCACTTTTATTGACCGGTGTCAAGTTAGCCCCCCCCCCCACTTTAGAATATTAAGTAAATTTTTATGCAAATTGTTTGGGAATCGTTAGGGAGGGTTTGGGAGTACAATTTTTTCGTTCGGAAGTACATGGTGTTTGAGAAAATGAAAATTGTTTTTGTACCGTCAATTTGGCCCCTCAACTTTCACATATTGTGATTTTTTTATTGAAATGGTTTGGAAATTATTAGGGAGGACTAGGGAGTCTAGTTTCGACGTTTGGGAGTAATTAGTTTAACTGCAAAGCAATATAAATGTTTAGTACATAACCTCACTTTTTGTTTTGCCGGCGGAAAGTCACGGTAACGGCTTTGTTTTGCTATACATTATACCCATCTCTTCACTGACGGTTCGAATATGGTTAGGGAGTATTAAAAATGGTACTTTTTATATCATAGAGTACATTATTTGACCGCAAATCAATAATTAACTTTGACTACCGAAGTGTTTGTCGGCTTTCTTTTACACAAATTTATCGTATTTCTGCAATAAACCGTTAAAGAATAGTTAGGGAGGATTTTAAAAAGTCCACTTTTGATTTAAGGGAGTATATTAGTTTGACCGCAAATCAAAAGTAGAGATTGAGGTTATGTACATACTCAACTATTGGCATTTATCGGCTTTCCCTTCGATAACTGCCGTGTATTTCGTCATAAGTCACTAGAAAATCATTAGGGAGGATTAAAAAGTTCACTTTTAATGTAAGTGAGTAGATAATTTTATCGCAAATCAATATCTAAGGTCGCGGTTATATAGGTGGTACCTTTTGAATTAACGATTTTAAAAACTTCACTTTGCATAAATGGGACATATTTTGTTCATAGTCTTGTAATATTAAATTTATAAATTTAATTTAGGTATTTATTTATTGCTTTTATTTTTATATTACTGTACCTATATTACACTTATTTTCGACTGTCATAAACGCCATCTATGAACACTCGTAAAAATCTTACTGTGAACCACGGGAACCACAAACAATTCGAAATTGTGGCAAGGTATGCAGCCAAATATACTGGCATACATACCCATTGGTTAGTTTAGTTTTTAAATACCCCCACCTAATAAAATACATTATCAAGAAGCTTAATAATAAAGAAAGTTTTATTTAAGACCCCAATTTACCAGACAAAAACAAATGCTGACATTTTGATGGAATCGGTATACAAGATGCTTTCATGCTTATTATTACATACATAACTTGTCTGTATGACTATTTTGTGAACAAACAAAACTTATAATCGTGATAAGTTAACATGATGTTTCTCCATTACGATAAAGTCAATATTCCCAACATTCTGCGGGCAAATTAAAAATGAAGGTTTTCATCTAAACTTTTACGTTCATTTACGATGAAACTCGGTATGTACATACTTCCAAACATTAAAGTAAGCTCCATGACAGTACCCAGAAATATTGCAAGACTATGAACAAAATACGTCCAATTTTTGGAAAGAGAAGTCTTTAAATACGTTATTTCAGAAGGAATATAACCCAACCTTAGGTACATAACCCAACCTTATGTATTGATTTGCGGTAAAATTATCTACTCCCTTACATCAAAAGTGAACTTTTTAAATCTCCCTAACGACTTTCTAATGACTTATGAGTCTTATGACGAAATACACGCCATTTATCGAAAGGAAAGCAGATAGATGCAATAGTTGAGTACATAATAACGATTCTTTAGCGGTGTCTTGCACAAATACGATCAATTTGTGTCAAACAAAGCCGATAAATACATTAGTAGTGTCGGCTTCCGTATTCAAAGTTAATTATTGATTTGCGGTCAAATAATGAACTCTCTGATATAAAAAGTGGCATTTTGAATCCTCCCTAACCATATTCTAACCCACTATGAAGAAATGGGTAAAATGTATAGCAAAACAAAGCCGTTAGCGTAACATTCCGCCGGTACACTAAAAAGTTAGGTACTAAACATTTATATTGCTTTGCAGTTAAACTAATTACTCCCAAAGTAGAAACTAGACTCCCTAATCCTCCCATTCGATTTCCAAACCATTCCAATAAAAAAAAAATGACAAAATGTGAAAGCTGGGGGCCAACTTGACGATACAAAAACAATTTTCATTTTCTCAAAAACCATGTACTCCCTAACGAAAGAAGTGTACTCCCAAACCACCCCTAACGATTCCTAAGCGATATGCATAAAAATTTACTTAAAATTCAAAAGTGGGGGGAGGTAACTTAACAAGGGTCTTTTATTCTCAACTATTATCATTTGAGAAGACGGTGTCGTACAATATGATATAAGTTGTCATCTTGGTAATGGTCATTTCGGTAATGGTTCCATATTACCGCAATGACATATTCACTTTTGTTTGACTAATACGAGTAATCTAATACGAGTATGCATTGGCGAAATGATTTCTTTACAGAACAAGAAAACAATACAGATGCATATAATATGTATGACATGGAAATAAGTATGTTCGTATCGCTATCGCAGGATTTGAAAATATTATGTCGGTTATATATTCGTGTACTGCTCTCCCTCGACCCGGTCGCTTCGCAAAAAGTTGTCCGTCAAGAGGTGGTTTTTCGATGGATGTAATGTAACGCGCTTTAGTTTATTTTGAGCGTGTCCGATCTTTTCCTGAATGTGACCTTCATTGCAATATAATTAATGTAATATGACCACAACAGTTAAGTTTACGAGTAGTGCATTTAATTAAATATAGAGTTACTTTTATAATATAATTATAATAAACATGAAATTTGATAAAATGATACGAAAACCTCATTGTAAGATATTACGTAATATCACGACACATTATTTAAATTTATTTTATCTAATACACATATTAATTACGTAAGCATTTGCCCAGCAGTGGGATGACGGGCTTAAGTAAGTAAGTAAGTAAGTAAATGCACAAATCTCGCAGAACTGGGAAATGGGGGTCTTGTTGCCAAGGATTATCACTGAATAGAGACTATTTCAGAATTGTAATATTAAAATATATTCACTAAATGTAAATAAATAATTGTAAAAAAATTATCTAAATTTAATTTAAATTTATATTTAGGACGGAGCATGTATTTTGTATGAAGGACAATGGAAATATATCTGTATTTACTTTACAGCAGTTAATGTTTCAATTATCTTTCATGAGATCTAATACATGCTTGACAACCAAAATAATTAAAATTATAGCAATAATATATACAGGCTGTCCCACGTTTCTTCTGCCAAACATTTTTTCAGAAAGCAATTTACTTTTTCAATTCTGTAAAAAGTTACAGCCTTTTGAATTATTAACAATATCATATTTTCAACGGCTCCAACTTCTGAAGGAACAGAGTAAACCAATAAGACCATATGAAACATATTACTTTCTACTTCTTAGAAAAAAAAAAAACATTTTGGTTTCTTCTTTTGTTCATTTATAATTCGAATTATTACAATTTTACCTAAACTTAATTAACTAATTACTTAAGAATATTGAAAGTTGGTTAAAAAATTAGGTTATTATGTCAATAATGATTAATGTCTTTCTGTCAAGTCATCTGCCATCACCAAACTTCTGTATTAATTTGGAATATTTGCATAAAATTACCCAAAACATTACCGTAGAAGCAAAATGGCGGCCCAATGCCATCCCGATGCATTGCATCGAACTCATGCCAAATCAATGCACGTTGTCACATTCCAGGTGTTGCCAAGTCGTTCATTATGTTTAAAAACGAAGCTTTTTGGTAATTTAAAATAATATTTCATATTTTCTATGAGAAATACATTGAGCACGTTGTAATACAATACATAATTATAAAGTGCAATTATTCCTAAGTCATTTTGTTATTTATTGAATATTGTAATTAATTTACCGGAAACTATAGCTGATTTATCGAAACTTCGCTATATATTTTTTTTTCAAATCTCAAATCTGTAGTAGTTTTAGGCATAGAGGGAACTAATTTTAACAATAATAATTTTTATGTTGTCTAAATGTTCTTTTAGATGGTCGTATATTTTGGTTAATTTTTTTTACTTTATTTTTTTTAACAATTATTACTAAATATTTACGATCCATCAAAATTCGTCGAAAATTTAGAGCTTGCTTCTACAAGCTATTATCAATTTTTGTAAATTAGTGTAATACATAATTGTCATTATTTTCAGTTGTCCGATATTTGAAAAATATTGCTGTAAAGTAAATACAAAGTAATAATATAAAAAAATTGTAATGATACATTCTAGCTATACAAAATACATACTCTTTCTGGTTATTAGGTTAAACACTGCGAAATATTGTTAAAGCTAAATATCTCGAAAACAAATGATAAGCACAAATTTAAAGCAATTTAATTTTATTAATTTATTTATATTTTGTGAATAAATGTTAATACATATTAGTTCTAAAATAACCTTCAGTAAACATATTCAGAACAACAAATTGATTTTTGTATTTATTAACGCAAAAAAAGCTATTAGATGCAATAAGTTTGTACCTATAGTTTGTTGTGTTTTATGCAATATCTTGAAATGAGATTTTCGTGTTATGTTATATAATAAATTATATTTAATAAAAACAAAAATATATAAATCATTATAAACCAATTCAAAGCATTCGAAGAAGGTTTCGCAAATAGTACATTTTCGATATACGAGTATGCAGCGTAAACGGACAATTTTTTGTACTTAGCGGCCGATTCTTTGTACCATCGACACACTGCTGAAATACGGATCAGAACATACTTAATTCCACCAGTGTACATACTGTACATAAGTACAATAAGTAACATCATGAGTAAATCATGAGATGGTTTGTTATTTTAAAAAATCGTCAATCACGTTGAGTTTTAATTATTAAAAAAATACATTTTTGTAAAAAAATTAATTTCTGGTCGTCAATTGTTATGCAATTATAATGTCATCGACAATTTTTTAAATGGCACCCCAATTTTTTCTTTTGGTGGATCTTATAATTGCCTGAATGGTGTCGGTAACATTTTATGGCTTTACAAGACAATTTTATGATCAAAAACGCTTATTCACTAACCACAAACGTTATCAAAATTTTCGACTGCCTCTCTCTAATGTAAGGCCATAAATTTTGTTAACAGATCTATCAATGTCAGTCCAAAAAAATATGGGGTTAACATATAAAAAAAAGTGTCAATCAGGAGGTCAATGACAATAGAGGGTCGAAAATTAAATTTGATATAAATATGTGTACTCATCCATGCCAATTTGCAGAACCGCTAAACACATTTTTCAAATGTATGTCCTAAAAAATCTACACATAATCATGACATTTTTAAAAAAAATTAAATATCCACGCGCTGTGCTTAGATTAGTTCACCGTTCGTGATAGAAAATGAGGGGTAGGCAAAATCACTGTGGAATAATACAACCAATCCCAGAACTCCCCTATCTGTGTACTACGTTAAAAACCGGACGACCATTCGTTGCATTCGTAACACGCGTTTCCGGTTACCCCGGCGCGGCGGTTAAACAAATACCTAATTACCTTAACGTAATTTCCTACTCCCTGTTCAGAGTATCTCGAGCCCTTTTCTGTATCCCGATCACGGCTCACTCTGTCTTTATTTCTTTCCACTTCCCTTAATGTTAAAAATCTTTACATCCTTAACTAAGGGAGCTAAAGATTAGCCGCTCCCGGTCTTAGAGCTCGTTCTAAACAAATTGCTTACCTGAAACAAAAAAAATCAAAATAATAACAATGTTAAAGATTAGGAATTAACAGTATTATGCTACCCACACCAATACCAACCGATTTATAGACTTGGTAACAACTCTTAGCAAACAATACTTATACAATAACGAGAAATAAACAATAAATAACTGATCAAAACAAATCCCACTTATATTTTGATGCTAATAGCTGCGTATTTTCCGTAATTTATTCTTCTTCGGTAGCTTGATTTGCGAGAAATCAGTATACCTACTTGCGTCAAGTTTCAATAATTTTTTGGCTTCTATTTATTTCTATGAAGTAACAAGCAATGCATCAAATTAAAGGTAAATACTCTTTATAATCGTCTCTCCATTCCACTTTGGTCGAAAAGTAACAAATTATTGACAAAAATTTAAAAATAACTTAAAAGATATATTTAAATAGCCATAGACACTTCGGACCCAATAATATCGAGCATTAGTTTAAAAATTCGCATAAAGCGCTAACAAAGATTCCGCTTCCGCAAGAAGTTATTTCTTTACTACGATGACTTACGTCAGACACTGAGAATCACGACTCAGAGAGCGAAGAAGAAGATTATACCAACGAGTTTGTCGATCTATGATCATTAATTGCTAGTTTAGAATTAGAGGCGGAATAGATTTTAAGTACTCATTTTTTATTATTTATTTGTTTGGTTGTCTGGTATTTAATATCTACCTAAAAATATATTATAGGTAAAACTTACTTAACTAACACGTAGCTTTCTTGCAAATTTTACGTTCACGATAGTAATAAAAGCAGAATATCCCATACAGGCAATGTTACAGGTAAAAAAATAGCGTTTGTAGAATGTTTTCAATAAATTAAATAATTTTTTGTTGTTTTGAAATGAGTTCAGTTTCATAATTAGCTACTATAAAAACTCTCTAAAGGCCAAGTTTCAAATAAATTAAAGTAGGTACATTTTAAAGTTATTGTCCGCAATATTGAAACCGCCATTTTGTTTTCATCAATTTAGAGGTCAGATTCGTAGTCAGCGACCCCAAAAACTCCCAAAATATACGTTTCAAGTAAATCAAAACATATTTTAATGACGTCGTTTGATATATTGGATCCGCCATTTTGTTTTCCAAAATTTTCAGTTCAGGCTCATAATTAGCGACCTGAAAACCACAAAAATTGCCATTTATTAACTAAATCAAAATATCTTTAACTGTAGTCGGCCGGCATATTGGCTACACCACTTTGTTTTTGGAAATTGCGAGTTCAGATTCATATAATCAGCTACCTCAAAAACCCCAAACAGCCACGTTTCAATTAAATCAAAGCATATTTTAATGTGGTCGTCCGCCATATTGGATCAGCCATTTTGCTTTTAGCAATTTAGAGTTTAGATTCGTAATCAACGACATCAAAATCCCTTATCCACCAAGTTTCAGAATTTTGGCGAGTTCAGACCACTGTGCATTGGTCTGTTTTTTCCGATAAAAAAGGAGTGGTTGGACAATAAATTAGACCTTTTGGGGAAACACATCAGTAAATAGAAATATATTATAGCCGTTGAAACTCCAATGTCACACGTTCAAGTAGTATTCCAATTACATTACTCGTAATGAGAAAACTCAGACACGAAGGGGTTACCGTCGAACACATTTAGGGTCGATTTAATGTCCAATCGTTTAGTTTATTGTTCAGCAGTTGCGTTTATAGGTTCCAAAAGACGTTAACGTCACCATAACGACAGTATTGACTGGCAGATATATATCTTAGTAAACATACCCTGCTCAGCGGTAAACGTTGTCGTATAAACTCCTTTAGGTTACGTGTTTTTTTGAAGCTGCTGTTTTTTTGAAACCTTTGCCAATAATACAAAAAATATTCGGCTCAATTGTAGGTGACTAATTATTAGAATACCGGCGTTTTTTTTTTGTTGAACGCAAGGAGACTACGACATAACCACCAATAAACTTAAAATCCGTCACCTACATTCGACAGAATTGAGCCGGATATTTTTTTGTATTGTCGGCAAAGGTTTCAAGTTCAGTTTAACGTATAATTTGACTGGAAATACCTAACAAAATTATGAGGTACCTATATTTGGTTGCCTACTCATTTCGAAGCCCACTTTAACACCGTAGGTAAACTCGCGGAAAAATATTAATACATCCTAATTTTTTTTTGTGGCGCTATAACTCAAAAACTATCCATAAATTTTAAACGACAAATAATTTCTGGGTACAATCTAACTTCGTTGGGCAAGCCCTGTGTTTTAAAATTGAAAAAAAAACTTCAATTCTAAATAGAATTTAGTCCTCAGAATAAATTTCTAATACTTGTGATATAATTGTTTCTTAAAAAGACGTTCTTAAACAAATAGTAAGACTATCTTTAAAAAATAAATATCCTTAGTGCGTTCCTTAAAACAAAAGATCCAGAAGTATCAATAGCTGATATTGCGGTAGAAATAGTCCTGGCCTTCCAGCCAATAATGAACAAAATCTAACACGTACCTAATAACTCTTTCTGGTATGCTTTTTTCGTCAAATCTGTATCTGAAGGCAGAATTCTTGACTTTAGTCTAGTTTTTGAGAAAAGCAGTGCTAAAAAACTACACATACCTAAAAATACATTTTCTTTTCTCAAAAACTACACACAACTTGGAATTTCTCGTTTCCGATTCAGATTGTACGGAAAAAAGCAAACCATTACAGTTTTCATTTGTCCGATTTTTTTTTGTTGGCGGAAGAGTCACTTAGCTTAGAATATAGTGTTTTTAGCAAACTACGTTCTACATAGTGTGTGGAATGCTATGATATCTAGATTCCAAAGTTAATGGATTATTTTTGTTTTGATTAAGCTGCTTCATATTACTAAATTGAACTTATTCTCGATTTTGAAGGACAAATTGAGAGGCTCTTGCAGAATTCAAAGTTACTTTTTTCTATATAAATAAGGACTACCATAAACTTTTTAAATATTAGTTCTAGGCAAATCAAATTTATGTATGTTTTAAGGGCATATATTTAACTAAAGAAAGTTACAAAAACAATGTTACAACTCTTAGTTACTTCTTTAAGTTACACTTAGAAACGTAAAATAGTAACACAAAACAAAATTGAAAAAAAAAGTATGTTTCGAATTCACGTGTGAAAGCCTACTAAAGCTGACAAATGAATTTAGTTGTCAATTTTCGTTGATTAGAAACGTCATTAGAATTAAAATGAGGCATCTTATTCAGCATGGCCGCTCCATTCGACATGTTAGCAGGAGGCTTCGAGTTTCCCCTTCTGTTATTCAGCGTTTACAGAATCGGTATCAGGAGACTGGCCAAAATGTTAGAAGAGCTGGACAAGTTGGAAATCCAAAAACTACTTAACTTGTCATTTCCTCTCTATGTCAGCGTACTGCCATAGCACGAGACCTCCTAAACGACCTGCATATGGCGTCGGTCAAAATTTCATCCACAATGCAGGACAATGCAAAGCCACATACCGCCGGCATCACCAACAACTTTTCACAAGAACGGGGAATTCAGGTGATGGACAGTCCTGACCTGAATTCAATTGAACACGTGTGGGATCAGCTTGACCGACGTGTTCAAGCGTTATCCAATTTTTTTGAGCAGATAGTAAAAATGAATACTCAGTCAAATTTTACTAATTCATTCCATCCATTCTATCCAAACGCGCGTTAAATATGAATTTGCACGTACTTTCAACGGGTATATAAATTTGCTCCTTAAAATTGTAGTCTAATTTAAACAAAATGTCACAAAAATGAGTGGCGACCAATTAATGTATTCCACTGCAAAATACTCGAAATCTGCATTTTCAGAAGTCTATCTTTCTAACTTACACGATAATTTGGAAATTGAATGAACATGGCAAACTTTTTGCGAACAGGATGAGATTTGTGATCAGGGGTGTCGGAAATTTCTTTTGCATCATAATTTTTTGTTCGACAAAAACTGACAAGAACGGTATATACTAGGATACAAGTCAATAGAAAAATAATGATTTCGAGAGGAAGAAGACAAAAAATGAGTCCTGTTGTTGAACTGATGCTGAACCAACAAAAAAAATATTAGAAAGCTTGACAAAGGGCTACTTAACATTTTACAACTGTTTGTAAATGGCAATAAGTATCAGACTCCCCTAACACAATGGAAACATTAACACAGTGTACTTGTAATTTTGCATGTGGAAGGGTTAACATAGCAAACCCATTAAAGCTGTGTACAAAATACATTGACCGTAAGCGTGACAGTGTATGGTTAGGTTTACAACACTTCGCGGACCCGAATCCCACAGTTATGGGGCAATTCTCAACTCCCCTCAGATTGCCCCAACTATTTCATTTCATCCCCAACTTTTCTACTAAATATACCACCGCCGCTCGCGATTCAACACACAACTTAATTTTCTCGAAACTCGGCAAGATTTATGACCTTGGTTTAATTAATTTTTACCAAAGCAAGTTATTTCACCCTCCTGTTCGTCGTTCTCGTGCCCTTTTTTTTGTTGTTGTTCTGTTTAGATCGGCCACGAGAACTGTTTATTTTTCCTTTTCCTCTTAAACGTATTTACGAACGGTTCTCAATTTATCCTGAATCCGTTATCTCCTCTTTTTTACTGAAATGCGATACTTACTGCTGGTGGAATTCGATAGTAGAGTTTTGTGGAGAATTTCAGTAAAACTGTAATCATTATAGCCCTGTGTAAGGTTAGCGGTTTTCTTCGGCTTTGGTCTTTTGTGTGTACCGATAATGAGTGTAGCATTACAGCTGTATCGGGTATTATTCCAGAGTTATTTTCAAAGCACCAAAGGAGCAGAACAAGCAAAGATAACGAAATTTAAGTTCAAACGCCGGCCGTCCTGGAGCGTAAGAATTCCCCCCGGTATTTGTTTTCAATATAAACCGTCTTATTTTTTCATTCTTTGTTCTCTTTGAATTAGTTCACAGAGATACGAAACGGCTACAAATGTTGACTTCAAGTACCACCGACATAATAAGTAACTGAAAAAACAATCATAAAATTCTTCTGCCTATTAAGCTGCACAAGTTGTTGACGTTTCTGGGAATATGTGTTTGCAAAACACATATAAAATACCTACGTCAAGGTTTTCTAACAAATTCAGTAGGTAATTTTAATAATCACAGATATCACGATTAATTTCAGTTATTTTGAATATATTACGCAGCGCATGTGTACTGTACAGGATTGCACAACTTTACCGCGAAAACATAATGTCGATGCACATTTGACAGTAACGAGTTAATTAGCAAAGTCTATAATTACTACCATTACGTAACCCGATTTATTTTGAATTATATACCAGTTCAGAATTACTTTCAGAAATACTGTTGCCAATTGTATCACGTCAACTATATCACACAATATATTGCCTTATTTTATCGAAATAATATCATAAATACATTTCTTGTCGTAAAAATGGTCGGGTTGGAACGACACGAAACTAAGTAACACCGCGGGAAACAACAAAGTTTGAAGAAGTAAATTCCAAGTTTAATTTGAAAACAGTCACACTTCTCGTACAGTCTAAGCCACCGCTTTATACGTGAGCTTATAAAATCTTTGTGGTGCAACATTGCTTAAATCGGAAAACGACGACGTACAGGCGACGACTGAGTTGTAAAAGAACTTCTTGCTATATGCTCTGTTGCTATGTTTGAAGTCAGACACATTCTGGGTGTACAATTGAGTATCATTTTTTGATGATATTTAATTAATATTGGTTATCGTTTTGGAAATTTATAATAAGCATTACAATTTGCTTAAATTAAAAACAAAATTGAAAAATCACAAATATCACGAAATAAGGTGGTCTCGATTTATATAGAAAATATATTACTTTAATTTTGTTGTGCGGTCCCCTCTCAATTTGTTATTCTAAATTCCTGTGAAATAGATCACTTTATATTTACATTCCACAGTTATTAGCTTAATAATAAAAATAATCCTTTAAGTCTAGATATCAGAGCATTTCCCACATTTCCCAGTATATAATGTGTAAAAAACACAATTGTTTAAGCTAAGTGAGTATCCTGGCCAAAAAACAACAAAATCGGACAAATGAAAACTGTTTCTGGTATGCTTTTGTCTGTACAATCTGAATCTCAAAGCGGAAATTCCAAACTGGGTCTATATATGAAAAATTCCGAATTTTTGGAATTTTTTTCCAGAAGCAGTCAGATTTTGTTCATTGTTGGTTAGGTTAGTGCTAACAATGCTTAGATTATTGAATTTTTGACAAATTTAGTACTAGTGGATGTGAGAAATGCGATGATATCAAGTCTCAAGTCTCAAAATATATTCATCATTTTTTTCTATTAAATGGTATGTAAATTTATTGTAGTTTAACCAAACAAGTACTTTCTTAATTATTTTCTAAATTATTAACTTAAACTTAATATCGATTTTGAGTCTCTTGGGTTCCGTGTTAATATATGTACATTCATTAATCTCCGGAATTAGAAGGAAAGAATGGAAACGGGTCAGCAGAAACAAAGTAAACACCACACTAGTACACACACAAATGAACAATAAAACAAATTAGCTTCCTTAGACGAATTGTCTAAGGAAAATAATAATAATTTTAATAAAAATTTGACTAATTCGACTACTACTAGTGCGTCGCCTAATAAGAGCACATATCGTTATATAAAACGGCACTTTGTATCGACAACGGAACGCTCTGCTATTAGCAAATTAAGAAAGCACATAACATTACGCTCCCATTGTGGCATTTTCAAGGCACTAACAATACAATAACTCACTTCGATGTCAACATTACACATTGATGATCGATAATCTGACTTTCTTATAACAGGCTTTTGTAAATAGACTTTCTTATTAGATTTCTGTTTAGACTTCTTGATTAAGACAAACAATTTCTTTTTATTACTTGACGTCAGTTAACTAAAATAATATAATCATAATAATATTAATAATAATAAATGTCTTTATCTACGACACACATATAATAAGTTCATTGCTTACGTATCTATGACTATATAATCCCCATCATTATACGCGCCAATGATTATAATGACACTAGCGTTGTATAATAATGACAGTTCGTTCAAATAATGACCTCATTATTTGTACGAACTGTCATCATACAACGCTAGTGTCAAAGCCTGTCATAACCTATGTGGATGACAGTTATTAGATAGTTCGTCTCGCCATCATTGACAAATACATTTTAAATATTTTGCATAAAATGGAATTTATGAGTCGTAGATAAAACATCGTATTTGACTCGCACATTACGGATATAAATCGATCACATGACTACACGCTCGCCTACGGCTCGCATGTAAATCCTTAATTATGTGCTCGTCAATTATACTATTATTTGAAAGAGAGACTTCATTTTATACACAACAATTTATACACCAATAATATATATAATGAATCTGCTCACAAAAGGCGAAGTTCAGTCTGTCATTTCTTAAATGACAACTGTTCTGCTCACCCCAATTAAATTATTTACATTTTATGGTAAGTGCATTGCACGATACCCAAAACTACCTTTTATTTACTACCTTTATCATACGCAGTATGTAAAGTATTGTAATCGTGCCGAAAAAAAAATTGGGATTTTAGCGGAAATAGGTCTCTATGGGTCCCCTGAACATTTTTGACCAAGGTACAAAAAAATGTCTGTGTGTGTGTGTGTATGTGTGTGTGTGTGTGTGTGTGTGTGTGTGTGTGTGTGTGTGTGTGTGTGTGTGTGTGTGTGTGTACCCAATTTTTGTTAATTCATTTCCGGAGAAACTACTAAAGGTATCGGCACGGAACTTCATATTTAGAAGTTTCATGACCAAACTTAGAGTTGAAAAGCTTTTGGTTCAAAAGGGTCCAAAGGAACTGGGTGTTTACTGTAAGCGTTTTTCAAGGATTTTAGAAATCAGCCGCCATTTCTGTAATTTCGTCAAAATAGTTAAATAATAAATTAAAGTAGAGGAAATTTTGAATAATTTATGCCTATGACATTTTTTGGTAAAATTAATAGTTTAGCTTTTTAGTTTATTCTAAGCCTTTTTCAAGGATTTTGGAAATGAGCCGCCATTTCTGTAATTTCGACAAAATAGTTAATTAATAAATTAAAGTAGAGGAAATTTTGAATAATTTATGCCTATAACATTTTTTTGGTAAAATTAATAGTTTACCTTCAAGAGCAAATTCTATTTGATCGAGATCGGTAGCATCTGCATTGATATGAAATTACATAGTAGCCAGGATTTTGACAAATATTTTTTTGTGTTGTCACATTCGAAAACAGCTGATCTCATCAGAGGTTGGAGAACCACTATGGAACGTGCCGCTGTAGTGCGCAAAATTATAAAATACAAATTTCAAATAAAATAACATCACCAATTTGATTGTTTGTTGATAAGAAATATCAACCCGTCTTTATATCTAATTCTAAAAATGATACATTGAGAAAATTATAAATAAAGTATAGCGATGAGTGTAGTTTTATTTTAGTATGTTGGTAGGGATATGTCATGAACAAATATAAATCTGTCAGAATTTGAATTACCTTTTTAAGGTGCGTTTTCATTAGTGATAATGGCAGTGTTAGCAGACGCCGTTATAGTATTTCCAATAGAAAATTGCTAGTGACTCATGTTTATGTACATGCAAACTAATATGTGTCATTATCACGATATGTAAGAAATACTATAATTTCGTATTCTACCACCGCCATTAGCTACCATTACCTACCAATCGGAACGCACCTTTAAACTTGACGTTTCGTCAAAGTGGTACCAACCTACTATACAGAAATCATTTATATATTTTTTAATACGTATTTCTTAAAAAGCAACACCATAAACGTTGATGTCGCTCCTGCCAAAAACTAGATAGCGCGACTCGCTCATATGCGACGGCGACACTCCGCCTTCGGTGACGCGCCGTATCACCGCTCGTCGCGCTATTCCGTACTTTCGGCATTTGTGACATAAATAACTATTATTCTAATGACGTAGTGTAGGTAGTGTCAAATGCTGATGCTTTGACAATACCTACGATTTATCACAATAGAATAGATTCTCATGCAGCTAAACTATTAATTTTATATATTGTGTGATAAAGTCATGTGCCTGGCCACATCAGATTTTTTGTTTAGATTTTTCTTGGGAACTGTATTTATAATTTTGAACAGTAATTTTTCTGTTGTAGATATTAATTTGCGATATTATGGATGAAGTAATAAAAATAAAAAAAATCTGATGTGGCCAGGCACATGACTTTATCATACAATATGTAAAATTAATAGTTTAGCTGCATGAGAATCTATTTGACTGAGATAAATCGTGTCTGTATTAAAATTAAACTAGTTAGCCAGCATTTGACAGATATTTTGATAGTCAATAGTATCAATCGAAGGTATTGTCAAAGCATCAGCATTTGACACTACCTACTGTCATCAGAATAATAGTTGTTTATCTCACAAGTGCCGAAAGTAAGGAATAGCACAACGAGCGGTGATGCGGCGCGTCACCGATGGCGGAGCGTCGTCGTAGCATGTGAGCGAGTCGCGCTATGTAGTTTTCGGCAGGAGTGACATCAACGTTTTTTGTATTGCTTTTTGAGAAATACGTATTTAAAAAAAAATCTAAAATGGTTATATTTCGGTATAGAAAATGTTAGGTTGATACCACTTCTACGAAATGTCAAGTTTAAAAAGCTAATTAAATTCTGACAGATTTATAGTCGATGGTTCTCCGAGTGTGACAGCGTGGTGACAGCCATAGACATTTCTGTGGTGACAGCACAAAAAAATATTTGTCAAAATCCTGGCTACTATGTAGCATATCAGTGCAGATGCGACCGATCTCGATCAAATAGAATTTGCTCTTGCAGCTAAACTATTAATTTTACCAAAAAATGTCATAGGCATAAATTATTCAAAATTTCCTCTGCTTTAATTTATTATTTAACTATTTTGACGAAATTATAGAAATGGCGGCGCATTTCTAAAATCCTTGAAAAAGGCTTAGAATAAACTACCAGTTCCTTTGGACCCTTTTGAACCAAAAGCTTTTCAGCTCTAAGTTTGGTCATAAAACTTCCAAATATGAACTTTCGTCCCGATACCTTTAGTAGTTTCTCCGGAATCGTCTCCACAAAAATCGAGTACACACATACGCACACACACACACACACATACACACACACACACACACACACACACACACAGACATTTTTTTGTACCTTGGTCAAAAATGTTCAGGGGACCCAAAAAGACCTATTTCCGCTAAAATCTCAATTTTTTTTTTCGGCATGATTACAATACTTTACCATACTGCGTATGATAAAGTAAAAAGACAAATAAAAAATAAAGTGAAAGACATACGTCACTAATTGAATTGAAAATTAAGGAAATCAATTAAAAATTACAATCTACTTTCTTACCGCAGCATCAAGGCTCCAATAGGCTCTTTGTGCATTCGTATAAGGTTGACAGGCAAACCTTTCACTTTACATCAAAATTCCAAATTTGCGCCCCGCGCCAGCAACGTGAAAATAATTAAAATTAGCCTACCAATCAGAATTTCAAAATTCGCCAGTCGAGTTAAGATTAGAAGTTAAGATTTATGCTAAAAATTTAAACAACGGAGCATCGTCGCCGAAAATAAGGTCCCATAAAACTACACCAATTACCGAAATTTATACGGGCGTCCGTCGTAAAGAAAGGGACAAACTCAATTGAGACTTTGCGACCGTCCCGGCATTCACCCCGTTAAAAGAGTTAATTGCTTTGTTTCTGTTAACGGGACTGAAGGGGGTCGAGGCCTGGTCCCACGGCGTATTATTGGGGATATCTTGAAACGTCCTCCGCCCCTAAAGTGGAAGGGTTGCAGACGCAGCAGCGACTTCTCATCGCGATGAAACGCGAAACAGTGAGCATGAACGAGGGGGAGCAGATTCGATGAACAGACAGACGGAACTGCCTCTAACATTTACGTAGACAGCAGAGATAACGAACAATAGTTTATAGCTTTTTAGATAGAAATTGAGATAGGCACTTCAGGAGCACTAAATAAAAGTTACGTATTAGTAATAAATAATATTATTAATAAATAATAAATAATCTATTATTAAATTGGAGTCTGTCAAAGGACAACGTATATGTGCAAAACATGTTATATGTTGTACATCTTACAAAAATGATGTATTTGAACTATAGATATTAGCGATGGAATTTTAGTTGAATGCCATCAAGCATGTATATGATTTGATGGTCAAATTTATTTAGAGGGACCAAAATTGCTCTCCAGACTCTTCAGCAACCATAATAAGCATTTGGCAAATGATTGGTAGTCAGGACACAAGGCTGCTGAACTATCATATATGTATAGTATTGTATGTTAGGTATGTATGCCTAATGAGCGCAAAACTATTGAATTACATATGAGAAAATGGGAACAAGATAGTATTAAGAGGGGAAAGGGCAAATATGTTCAAAATATCAAAGCGACAAGTCAGTTGTATTCTACCAATTTAAGGGCTCTCTTTACAATAATTGTATCGTACATACTTGGAATAGCATAATACTTGGAATTACTATGGAAACACAGAAGGCTGAGTCAATGAGAGACGACGCAGGAGTACTTATCCCGGAAATTGCTCTAATTCACATTTGTAAAACCAACAGTTTATGTTTTTAAAAACGTGAACGATAAAACAGTTGTACGAAAAAACGTGATCACTTACGGTCTTACACGCATACCTACAGTTGTTTCAGAAATAGCGGGTAACCTTGAAGGAGCATATGCACCAGGGCCAAAGAAGTAATTTTGCTAAAATAACGTGTGGTCAATTTCAGTTTTAGGTACTAACAAAATTGTATTATTGATATCGCCTAAGGCCTGCCCTGGTAAAGAGTCGATAGAGCATAACGCATATGAATGTGTTGATCATACATTAATATGAATATCTTTCACTGATTGTAAGTTGTAAGTACTCACCTAAATAATAGTAAGCGTTTCTACATAACTGTGATTACAACGTTATTTTGCAGGATAGGTTTCACGCAAATTCGCAGAGGCCGCGGCGAACACGTAGGTTAGAATCGTAGAACCGAACAGTTATTTATTGTACAGCCAGAAAAACCTGTGATCTAGCGCATTCACTTCACACCACATACTGTCTGGTACAATAATTGACAAAACTATTACTGAATTTTGATAAGAATTTCCAAAGACCAAGGAACAGCTGACAACAACTACTATCTAAGGCGGTCAATGTCATTTACGCGCTAACCTAAAGTGGTGGGGTGGAGTATCTTAAAGAGTAGTGGGTTTGTTTTTGTCAGTCAGTTGACGCTTAGCAATGGCAGGCTGCGGTTAATTTTGTTGATAATGCGTGAAGTTGAAGATTCATTTTATCCTACACGATGCGAAAATATCATTGTCGCGTCTCTATGGAGACACGAAAGATGCTACTCGCCAGCCAGCGGCCTATAATGAACACTTTTCGGCGCTAGCCAGGAAAATGCAGTTTTCGATTCGGTTTGACGTTTGTGATTAAAACGTAAACGGATTTTATTTGTCAAAAGCCAATACGTCTTTAGAAACGGGTGATTTTATTACGATATTGTTCGGTAGGATAAAAAATTATGTGTGCACCACACCCAGAAAGTGGTTTTCCAGGGCTCAGGAAGTGCCCAGGCTCGCCTATGCAACTCTTCTCTCGCCCCGGAAAAGAACCACTTTCTCGGTTTCGTACACAATATACTATTATTTGGCAAAAAATGTTTCTTACGTTCTTGAGCATATGCTCCTTCAAGGTTAGTCGTTATTTCTGAAACATCCTGTGTATAATACAAAATACGTCACTTTATGACCCTTATCCACACAATAATCGAGATGGATCTTCATTTGCGCTCTGTGCATATTATACACGACAAAAAAAAACGCTGAATATTGCAACCATGTTTTCTAAAAAATATTTTGTTTATTAATTAAACTTCATTAATGTAATTCCATTATTTTAAGTGTATAGATAAAGGTATTAATTATTTTCTTTATTGTATAAGCATGCTATATAATTATTATTATCTACCTCTCCAGTAACATGATCTCATCAAAAACGCTGCCGCCGCTGTACTATAGTAATAAGCATTTTAACAATAAATAACGATTCTGAAATTGTCCTTATAAATAGTCTGGGTCTGGCCACACGAGCAGCTGTTTTTTCGCCGTTTTTTCTATACTGAATGTACGTCATAGCGTATTTCCTTGGAGTATTATTAGATTGTCCATAAAGTACTTAAATAAGTCTATAATTAGTGTTTCAAAATCAGTAATTTATGGTTAGGGATACCGGAAAGTATAGCAAGCAAAACTAACCTATACAAGATTTAAAAGAATAATGAAGAACGACATGCTGACACGGTCAATGGAGAAGCAAACAATATAACAGAAGACCAAATTTAATGCAATTAGAAGCAATGAAAATACGCAATGTAGGTGGAGAATATTCCAACCAAAAAAGATATTGTTAATTTTCGGGTTACAAGGAAGGCAATGTGTCAAGCGTCACGCACCGATCATCTTATTTTTTATATGATTTGCCTCTTGAAAATTTGAAAACAAATCGTAATATACGAGACGAGAAAGGATGGTCCTTATATGGCAATTGCAGGAGGTACGGAACGGGTACTTCAGTGGCAAAAGATATCATTAGAATAATAGAGGTAAAATCATACGGTCGTCGCGCTGCCGGTTATTGAACGCATCGTCGCTTCGTCGCGCTGCTTATATTCTGTCTGGTCGTTATATCTGGAGGAGAGTAGTACGGCAAAGAAACCAATTTATACGGATGCGCAATGCAACACGATCCTCGAGCTCGTTATATTAGCATAAATATACACCGCGTCGCGTTTTGCTAGGTCCTTTATTGACCCTCCTGAGACCGACAATTAATAAATAGTAGTAATATATTGCGACCGTTGGTTGTGTCGCTATTAAGCCTTTAGTGCTCGTCGTATTAGATACCAGCTGTGACGTATCATTAATTAGCAAGACTGTTCATAATATTTCCGAGCTCAAACGATAAACTCAAAGAACGAATATTGTGTGAATGTCTTTTTAAGTTCTAGTACAAAGTCCATAAAATATTGTTTGCAATGTGCATAAACTGTGTCTCCAATAAATACATGAAGTGGACACAAATTTCGTTTTCAATGATTGGATCTAATATACACATAATATAATATAATTGTATCAATTACTATATTTTTTTGCATAACAGCATTATGCCTTAAAGATGCACCCAGGTTTATAGCAAAGATGTGTAGGTAAGCAATGAATCGGGACACATTTTTAAGATTGAAATCAATCTTTAACATGCGTTAACCCATATTTCACTCAAACTTACAATGTATAATTATTGCGCGTTAATCGATTTTCTTTTAAAATAACATTAAAATTGGTGTAATTTTCCGGCTACAATCTTGTAAAACCACAATGTAAAAATACAGTGACAATGTAAAACCACTATTGGGACGTAAAATAGCACTAACTCTCGCCGGTAAAAACCTTTTTACAGTGCTGCGGAGACAGAACGCACTTGCTTTGCTCGAAAATAAGAAGTCTTCTCAGTTCAGCTGAAAAAGTTTATTTCAATCAAATAAATATTCCGAAGCTATTAATCACTACATGCAAATAACCCAATACAATGAATATTTGTTATGAAATATGTTCCGAGAAAAAAAAATCTGATGTGGCCAGGCACATGACTTTATCATACAATATATACTAATAGTTTAGCTGCATGAGATTCTATTTGATCGAGATCGGCCATGTCTGCATTAAAATAAAACTACTAGAACTAGACATATATTTTGATTATATTCACAGTACGTAATGTCAAGACATCAGCATTTGACAGTACCTACTGTCATTAGAATCACAACATCTCACAAATCCTGGCTAACTAGTTTTAATAATATAGTGTTTTAATGCAGTACGAGCGATCTCGGCGATGTCGGATCTCGGCTCAAAAATATTAAGGGGACCCAACAGGACATATTTCCGCTAAAATCTAAAAAAAAATTCGCCACGATTAGGTACTATACTTTGGTTGTTAAAAAGGTTGTTGATTCTGATGATTAATTTATTATATTGACTTCTAGCATACTATATTTTCGGGTATCACCACGTCTTCAGTGCTAACTACAAAAGATCATAAAGAATTATGCTCAATATTCCAAATAAGTTTTAACGTTAACATACCGTCTTACAATCTTTCTTGCATTTATTCGCGAAAACATAACTACATTGCTATCCGCACTTGAAATACACATTGACTTTGTGAACACCAAGATGTTCCAATATTGTTCCCCATAGCAGACGTGCGCGCCTTTTCTCCTCCTCATCGTATTCTTCTTGCATTTGCGTGAATTGTTGAATTGACGTTTCGCAACCGCTGACGTTCTCAATACTGTCAAAAGTTTCAAAATATCCTGGCTACCTGTTATTAATGCAGACACGATTTCGATTAAATAGAATTTGCTCCTGTAACTAAACTATTAATTTAACACAAAATTTTATAGACATAAATTATACAAAATTTCCTCTACTTTAATTTATTATTTATCTATTTTGACGAAATTACAGAAATGGCGGCTCAATTGCAAAATCGTTGACAAAAGCTAAGAGTAAATAGCCAGTTCCTTTGGACCCTTTTGAACCAAAAGCTTTTCAGCTCTAAGTTTAGTCATGAAACTTCCAAATATAAACTTTCGTCCCGATACATTTAGTAGTTCTCTGGAATCGTCTCCACAAAAATCGGGTACAGACACACACAGACATTTTTTGTACCTCCATCAAAAATGTTCAGGGGACCCAAAAAGACCGCTAATATCTCAATTTTTTTTTCGGCACGATTACAATACTTTATTATACTGCGTATGATAAAGTAAAAATATATTCTTAAACCCAAAAAGCTGTTCCTTATTTTCAGCTGCCCTCCGCCAACTTAAACATTTGGAGCCAAAACAGACAAAAATTCTTCAAGATAAATAAAAAAAAAACGATATCCGATTGATATCAGATATCCTTGATGAAGGTATTCAATAACACCAGATTATAAATAGAATTTTCAGCATGAAAATGCGCAAATTGAGCGGTGTTTGAATCTCTTCAAATAAAGGACAATTAAACACGATCTTCTGTATTTACCTGTACAAGATTGCAGAGATATCTATACAAATAAATAAAATGGCATAGGTAAAATTTCAAGTGATCGAAAACAGGAGCGATTTGTGGAAGAAGGAAAACAAATCAGATCGGTCGGACCTTCGTTCCCTCCATGTCGTTGTTTTCGGTGGTGAATTGATCGCTGCGGCCACATATGAGCTCCGGTCCCCCAGAAATCACGTCACGGCAGAATGGTCAAAAACAAATCCTTCTCGGGATCACGGCCCCCTTAAAAGTTTAGACTATATAAGTAATCTTTTCGGTCCGGATAGAAAATAAAGCGGGAAGAGCTTTCCCTCCGCTCGATCCACCGCCGACGGTCGGTCAAAAGAGAAAACTTTTACAAGATAAACTCAATTTGGATTAAAGTCTTATGGTTGCTGGTGAACGTGGAGGAGAGCACGGTCAAAATGTCACAGATAAAAAAAAATCACTCTATCGGCTTTCTAAAAAAAATCTGATGTGGCCAGGCACATGGCTTTATCATACAATATGTATATAAAATTAATAGTTTAGCTGCATGAGATTCTATTTGATCGAGCTCGATCGTGTCTGCATTAAAATAAAACGAATTAGTCAGGATTTGACAGATATTAATAGTAGGTATTGTCAAAAAGCCTTTGACACTACCTACTGTCATTAGATTAAAAATATCTGTCAAATCCTGGATAACTTTATATTAATGCAGACATGATCTTGATCAAATAGAATTTGCTCCTACAGCTAAACTATTAATTTTACCAAAAAATGTCATAGATATAAATTATACAAAATTTCCTCTACTTTAATTTACTATTTAACTATTTTGACGAAATTATTCATTTGCAAAATGCTTAGAGGAAACAACCATCTCCTTTGGACCGTTTTGAACTAAAAGATTTTCAGCTCTAAGTTTGGTCATGAAACTTCTAAATATGAATTTTCGTCCCGATACTTTTAGTAGCTTCTCCGGAATAGTCGCCACAAAAATCGGGTACACACACACACAGAAATTTTTTTGTACCTTGGTCAAAAATAATCAGGGGACCCAAAGAGACCGAGAAAAAAAAGAATATTTTATCGTACTGCGTATGATAAAGTAAAAATGCGACTACTGCTCAATGGAATTTTACAGATGCTGGACCAAGCTGGTAATGTTTATGCCACCAATCTATTAATTTTAAAATTAATTGACCTTTGGTTCAAAAGTTGAATAAATGTGCAGCTATTTCGTGATTGTAGTGTTATTAGTTTTTATATAATATCTAAACCTATTTTCTAGTTATGCCTTTTTACCTGTACTAGTTAATCGCATTGATTAAGTTAAATCAGTTAACTTGCTAATTTACATGAATCAGTGGATCGGAAGTATAATAATACTTGCATTTGGTAATTTTTTGGAAACTTTATTCGTATTGGTAGTGAGTCTATGGATAAAATATTGGCAACTAATCGGCAAAAATTAGGGTGCTTTTTAAAGCCATTTTCGAATTTAAATTATGACATAAAAAATTGGATTTGTTGTTGACCAATTGACATAGTGTATTTTAAACATATATGATTAAAACAGACTTGAAAAATAAGTAAAAACGTACCAGCAATAAGATAAACATTTTGAAGAGTAAAAGTGCTTCTAGGAGAGGCAAGAATGAAAGAAACAAGAAATCAGCGTCTATGCTTCAAACTTTAGGTCGATCGGACACACTTTTAAATTGTCTTCGATTGCTAATACAAAAGTTAAAAATAGAAATTTTCAGGTCGAAACCTAAGAGACGGTAAAATGTGTTTTAGTTATCAATAATAAATGGTAAAAGTTTGATATCGATCAAACAACATATTTTGCCCCTAAAGCCAAGAAATGAAAACTTTGAGAAAGTTTCGGCAAAAGTTATTGTCCGTTCGAGTTAAAATTTGATAGTGTTCACGCAAGTTTTGGCACCCCAAGCGTTTCAATCACATAATACAATATACATGCACATCACTGCACTTCGAAGATGGTCAGCTTTAAGCCGAATAACTTCAAATAACCGGAAACCTCATTAATATTTGAGAACTATGTATAATGCGCTGAAATTTTAATGTCCGTCTTATCAGAAAAACTATTTACAGAACACTACAGGCGCCCCACACAATTGGAACTTGAATATTTATTTTTATCCTACGCGATATTTTTGCATCTGTATGGAGACACGAAAGATGCTATTTCCCCATACAGAAGACCAAGTCCAAGTACACCAAGTTCGGCACATATTTCAATTAATTTGCTGTTACTGCAATTTCGGCTCCGCTTGTTGCAATTTTGCAATTTGAATACCAGAATTGGATTCAACATCTATAAATCCCAATCACAATTCTTGTAATCGTGTTCAGAAACTTATAAAATGTTCTATAATATTCCATACTGATTATTTCCTAATTTTCTACATAAAAAAAGATTCGAGTTAGATCACATCACATAAATATAGATGCTTTTAGTAGACTTTTAGTATGTTGTTCATGGCTTTAAATTGAACATTTTGTAGATTTACATTATTATGCAAATTTTGGTCAAGTTTATGTTAAGAAGAAATAAGGAGCAAACTAGAATTATAGCTTTTGTTAAGATTTAAAAAAAATCTAAGGAATTTAGGTAAGTAGTAGATAAATGGAATTAATTTTATTATTAGAATATGTTTTTAATAAATGATTAAACTTAACGTATCTCGGTAGCAGCATTTATAATCCAAATGGTCAAATTTAGTACTAATTTGTGAATTGATTTTCCATTATTTTTGGAGTTTAAAGCAAATTGAAACGTAGCAGAATAATTAGAAGATTTTGTTGCCGCTTGCTTTCTATTTCTATACGAAGCTCACCCTTGTTTGAGTTGTAAAGGGTACGTCAAACCGTCCGGAATAATGTGTAAAGTGTGGCAACGGCTTGAGTGGAGAACGTTTGACCTCGAGTCACCCGATCAATTAGTCTGCTCCGTGTGTATGTATAAAATGCTGTTCGTGCACGCCGAAAACACGAATTTTCCGCCAAGTACGTGAAATGCTCGCTTTTTCCAGACGCCTTTCTCGTCGTCCTCTTTCGTCGAAACGGCCGCTTCGCTCGCCAACCGCCAACTCTCCGATATAAAATACCCCAGTCATGTAACGTCGGTCGATTCTTACTTCCGCCTCTATGTTCCCGAAGCACGCTACTGACGCCGCTCTACCCTCAGGTATCGATTATAATACGAAACTTGATCAATTAAGGCAATTTTATTCCGTAATTATGGCTGATAGTGCCGCAAATACATCCCCCTCGCGACTGCCGCCACCGCTATGGCAACGCCAGCGATCGGAAACTCACGCAATTTTGTTTACCGTACCAAGGCGACTTTAGCAATTTTTTTTCTTCATAAAATTGCTTGAAAGTTTTCTGGATAAGGTATCATAAGTTAATTGGGAAATTATGCAAATTTGACCTACATTCTAGCTTAATGGCGTCCTCTAGTCCAACTGTTAAATTGTAAATCGTTTTTTTCTGTGTTCAAATTTAAGAATGCGTTAGATACTCTTTTATGGGGCAATGTGCTATAGGTAAAACCACGAGAGCTGGACGTGAGTCATCGCTTAAAATCGTAAGAACAGACGCATAAAAAACACGGCGTTTCTGTCTAACGCACGGGAATGGTCTGTAACGTATCAGCAAAATAACAGCTGAAATCGATAACTCACGTTCAGCTCTCGTGGTTTTACCTATATATAATTAAGCTTAATGGCGTTCTCTAGTCCAACTGTTAAACTGTAATTCTTATTTTTCTGGATTCAAATTTAAGAATGCATTAGATACTCTTTTATGGATTAATGTGCTATATAATTGAGGTGACTAGACGTCCCGCTTTTGGCGGGACAGTCTCAACTTTCCACATTTTGTCCCGCGTCAAGCGGAGATTTAAAAATATCCCGTTTTTTAGGAAATATTTTTTTTAAAGAATTTTAGATAATTGCTAATAAACATAAGCTATGTGTTACTGTAAGCTACTGTTACTTGGTTCAAACACTCTTTTTCAAATCGTTCGTTGAAGGGGGGTGACATTTTAATAATTTTAATACAAACTTTTGGGGTTGCCACCGGTTTTCACAATAATTACACAATAATTACTCATTTTAGGTAACTTACATACCACACTAAATATAAACGTAATATTCTTATTGCCAACAAGACTCTCAGCTATAGGACTACCAGCAGTTCCTTCTGTCATTTGCAATCAATTTTGCACTGAACATTATTTTTAAAAAAATTATTGCTTTGATGCTTTCTAAGTTTTGTTGGGATCAACATGGCCTGCCATTCAGTCGCAAAACAAGAATCTTCATACAAAACAGAATCTTAGCAAATACATCAAATTTTAGGTCAAGAATATACAATATTCTTTTCTGCCTAATAGTGGATATTTGATATTGTGACGATCTTAACAGCCGCGAAAACGCCAGAAGTTCTAGGTTATTCCGTAGTATTCCATCGAGGCAGCGAAGCGCAAGTAGCGACCGCTCTGGGCAAACGTAGAAAACTCGGGAACATTCCAGAGTATCGATCGATAGGTATATAAGAGAAACTGCCTCGCTCGCTAACCAGTGTTATTCAGAGTGAAGTCGGAGCACTTGGCGCGATTATTGATCGACATAAATAGTTCGAAATAAATACAGTGAAAATAAATGTTTATAGTAGCCTTAAGTGACAGTTAGTTTTAGTGTTCGTGTTTAGTGTTCGTGTTTAATAATTAGTTAATAAGACTGTAATAGTGTTAAATAAATTAGTTGACTATTTTAATATACCGAGTGTTTTAATTCACACCTTAACGAACGAAAAACGCTACATTGGTGTCAGGTGTCGGGTGTGAATTGGACATTAGTGAAAATAAAATTGAAGTGAAATAAATCGGACTAATTAGTGTGCGTGAAAATGGCGAAACTAGCGGACTTAAAAGTTAGTGAGCTGAAAAAGGAGCTGGAGGAAAGGGATTGCGATACGACGGGGAAGAAAGCGGACTTGCAGGAGCGGCTTCGTAAAGCATTAATTGAAGAAGGCAATGACCCGGACAACTTTGTTTTTGCTAGTGCAAGTGATATCGGCCAAATGCTGCAATGTTTGGAGACTAAATTGCTAGAAAATTCCACCGACCTGGAGGCTAAATTGCTAGAAAATTCCGCCGACCTGGAGGCTAAATTGCTGGAAAATTCCGCCGACCTGGCTAAAGTGTTGGAAAATTCCGCCGACCTGGAGGCTAAATTGCTAGAAAATTCCGCCAACCTAGAGGCTAAACTGCTAGAAAATTCCGCCGACCTGGAGGCTAAATTGCTAGAAAATTCCGAACTTATTACCAGTTTAAAAAGCGAGCTTGGGGAAAAGCTAGAAGAGAATTCTGCCAAGTTGGAAAAAAAGATGTTAGAAAACAATGCCAACCTAAAAAAGGAATTACACGAAGAAATTTTAACAAAATCTTCTACACTGGAGGAGCGAATTCTTTTGATTTTGGAAGGCAAGATCCAGGAAGTTCAGAACAAAATCACAACGTTGGATGTCAAAACCTTCGAGGAGTTGCCCTATCAACCTTCAACAATGGACAACAAGAGCAAAGTTAGTGGCAATCAGGAATCCGTTGGGCTGATGCGCCTCAAACCACCGCAATTTGATGGTTCAACGTCGTGGAATGTTTATCAGCGTCAGTTTGAAGCGGCTGCAAAAGCGAACGGTTGGTCATCCAGGGAGAAGGCGACCGCCCTTACGTTGGCTTTGAGAGGAGATGCTGCTGCTATCTTGCAAAGAATGTCCCCGGAAGAGCAAGAAGTCTACGACCACCTGGTGAGACACTTGGAGACGCGTTATGGCCAGTCACACCTGGAACATGTCTACCACACTCAGTTGAAAAATCGGTGCCAGAAGTCAGGGGAGCCCTTACAGGAATTTGAGGCAGATATTGCACGTTTTGGTTCGACTGGCATATCCAGATGCCCAGGAAAAGATCATGGAACGTTTGGCGGTTCAAGCATTCCTGGACGGACTCCGTGATGGTGAAATGAAGCAAGCCTTACTACTAGCACATCCACCTAAGCTAGTTGATGCACTAACACGGGCCCTTGAATTCGAAGCTGCCAAGAACACGAACCAAGGGTAACCTCGTGTCCGACAAGTGATTCCAGGAGAGGACGACTTCGAAGAGTCAGTCAAACGGATCGTCAGGGAGATCAATAGAGAACGTAGCCGCCAGGACCGGAAGTTGGAGTGCTGGAAATGTGGCAAGGCAGGCCACATAAGAAGACGCTGTCCAGAAGGCGTCAGTCCCACTTCCGCCAATCCGGAAAACTAAAAAAGGTCGATGCGAGGGGGCAAACGTCGACCTGTATTCAGCAAGCCCCAGCAAATACCGCCCAGGTCTCCTCACTGCAACACCATGCCAACAGTGTTTTCGTCGACGCGTGTGTGGATGGAACCCTCCGCACTGTGCTGCTGGATACAGGTGCAACGAAGACAATCATAAGGCCCGACATAATAAAACCTGCAGCAAAGGTTCGGCAATCAAAATGGCGTCTACGAACAGCAACGGGAGATCAAGCAAAAGTGCATGGTGAAACAAACGTCATGTTTACCATCGGGAAAGCCACGTTTATCCATCCTGTGATAGTGGCTGAGATTGAGGATGAGGTGATCATCGGGACGGACATAATGGACACCAAGGGCTTCGAGTTAAGCTTTAGGCAGGGAGTTCTGCGGGTAGATGACGAGGAAGTTGTTTTACACCGACAAAAGAATTTAAACGTTCAGGTCCTACTGCCGAAAGAGACACTGATACCAGAACGGAGCGAGATAGTTTTGGACGGCTGCGTTGATGGCAAGACCACCATTGGTGAGATAGTCATGTTCGAACCCGTAATGCATGACGAGGCTGTTGGCCGAGGAATAGCGGTCGGAAAGGCCCTTGTGCGGGCTGGCAGGAGTATTCCTGTGAGGATAATGAACGTCAATCATTATCCTGTGTTATTAAAGGAGGGCACGGAGTTAGGACACTGCTCTGGAGTTTCAGCGATACTGCGACAGGTTGCGGCCGTGGAATCCAGCCGGGAAGCCATTCCAAAGGAATTAGAAGTACTGGTATCGTCGTCAGGCACCGGTCTAAGGCCAGACCAAAGAAGGAGGCTGAGACATTTGGTCCATAACTATCGAGATATTTTTGATACTGGGAAGAAAGGGAGGACAAATATAATCCAGCATAAAATCAATACGGAAAATGCTCGTCCCATTCGGCAGACAGCTAGAAGGCTACCGCTGGCTAAGAGAGAGGAGGCTGACAAGATTATTGAGAGTATGGTCGAGGAAGGAATCATAGAACCATCCAGCAGTCCATGGTCTTCACCGGTGGTACTGGTAAAGAAGAAAGACGGCTCGACCAGATTCTGCGTTGACTACCGGCTGCTTAATAATGTGACCAAAAAGGACAGCTATCCTCTTCCTCGCATCGATGACACTTTGGACACCCTGGCCGGATCGAAGATCTTTTCCACGCTGGATTTGAAGAGCGGGTACTGGCAAGTTGAATTGGCCCCCGAAGATAGAGAAAAGACAGCTTTTACGGTGGGTGCTGGATTATGGCAATTTAATGTGATGCCATTTGGACTGTGCAATGCTCCTGCTACTTTCGAACGACTGATGGAAACGATTTTAAGAGGACTGTCCTGGAAGACATGTCTGGTCTATCTTGACGACATTATTGTAGTAGGAAAATCGTTTGAAGACCACATGCGGAACCTAGAAGAAGTGTTCCTGAGGCTACGAGGTTCAGCACTGAAATTGAGCCCAAAGAAATGTCACCTATTTCAAAGAGCTGTGCAGTACCTGGGTCACGTTGTTTCCAGTCAAGGAGTGGCGGTTGACACGGCAAAAATCCAGACTGTCAAAGATTGGCCAGTTCCCAATGACAAACATGAGCTGCGCAGCTTCTTGGGATTATGCACATACTACCGACGCTATGTGAATGGATTTGCCAACATCGCAAAACCATTAACCAGGCTCACCGAAGGAGAACGAAAATTCCAGTGGTCCCAGGAATGTCAAGAAGCTTTCGATCACCTAAAGGGGGCTCTGATAAGCGCACCTATCTTGAGCTATCCCCTACCTGAAGGAAAATTTGTACTGGACACCGACGCTAGCAATGTGGGCATAGGAGCCGTGTTGTCCCAAATTCAGGATGGGCAAGAAGAAAAAGTCATAGGCTATTTTAGTAAAACGTTGTCCAAGCCAGAGCGTAACTACTGCGTCACCCGCCGAGAGTTGCTAGCTGTTGTGAAAGCGATGGAGCACTTTTACAAGTACCTCTACGGAAGGAAGTTCCTGCTACGAACAGACCATGCAGCTTTAAAATGGCTCCTTCAGTTTAAAAGTCCAGAGGGACAAGTGGCAAGATGGATAGAGAGGCTACAGGAGTTTGACTTCGACACCGAGCACCGAGCAGGGAGAATCCATGGAAATGCAGATGCCCTATCAAGAAGACCCTGTCCACGGGACTGCAAGCCTTGCCAGCGGGCAGAGGAAAAAGACGCTGACTTGTTACGAACCACCATAGTCGACGATACTTGGCAAAATAGAGATCTTATAAAAGACCAAGAGGAAGATCCCGATATCCAGATAGTCCTAAACTGGATGAAAGAGGAGAAGAAGCCAACCTGGGGAGAAGTTGCCAAGTATCCTCCTAACATCAAGTCGTATTGGGCACAATGGGACTCCCTAATTCTGGAAGATGGACTCCTGCGGCGTAAAATAATTGACCACGACGGCCAAGAGGAAAGAAGGCAAATTGTTGTGCCCAAATGTCGGATTGCGGAATTGCTAGAAGAACTCCATGCTGGTGTGTCAGGAGGACATCTCGGAGTGACAAAGACGCTGGGAAGGGTGAGGGAAAGATTTTACTGGGTCAATAGCAAGGAAGACGTAAGGGACTGGTGCAGAAAATGCGTTGTATGTGCGGCAAGTAATGGGCCGCAGAGAAAGCAGAAGGCTTTGATGCGCCAGTACAACGTGGGAAGTCCCTTTGAAAGGATTGCTATTGACGTAGCCGGCCCGTTTCCCGAATCCGAAGCAGGAAATAAGTACATCGTGGTCGTGATGGACTACTTCAGCAAATGGGTTGAGGCATACGCTCTACCAAACCAGGAAGCCTCCACAATTGCCGACGCCTTGGTGAAAGAATGGATTTGCCGATTTGGCGTACCTTTGGAGCTACATTCGGACCAAGGGCGAAATTTTGAATCCAGTTTGTTCCAGAACATCTGTAAGACGCTCGGAATCAAGAAAACAAGAACTACTGCGTTACACCCGCAGTCAGATGGAATGGTGGAGCGCATGAATAGAACCATTAATCGGTATTTGGCCAAAGTGGTCTCCGACCATCAAAGAGACTGGGATGGCTTTCTTCATTTGTTCCTCCTGGCTTATCGATCGGCCGTCCACGAAAGCACGGGAGAGTCTCCGGCTCGGATAATTATGGGAAGAGAACTCCGTGTCCCATGCGATCTGAAGTTTGGTTGCCCGCCAGGAACTGATGTCGCCGGGGAGGACTACGTCAGTGAACTGCGAAGAAGAATGGATGCCATTCATAGCCAAGTTCGCATTTCCATTCAAGATGCCAGTAATCGGATGAAGGACGCATACGATGTGAATGCCAAGGACCACAGGTACAATGCCGGTGATATGGTTTGGCTTTACGACCCTAAGAGACGAAAGGGACTGTCACCAAAACTTCAAACATCCTGGGATGGACCATACAAAGTTCTAGAAGCTATCAACGACGTCCTTTACCGGATACAAAAGCCACCGCGGGGTAAAGCTCGAGTCATTCACTTCAACCGACTGGCTCCTTACTACGGAGACCACGAAGACGCGGAGCTGCGGCGAATCCAACCAGAGCCGGATTTGACATTCGACAAATTCATGGCCCGTCATACTAATGGTCAAAAGAGTCGGTTCGGTGTGACCTGTGAAGTGCAGCGGGACCTGTTTACTGCTCCAGCTGGCTACGCACTGGCACATTGTGTGGCTAAGGACTTGCAAATGTCTAGAGGGATAGCCAAGGTTTTCCGCGGGAAGTTTGGAAATATTCCAGAGCTGCGTTGGTCTAATCCCAGAGTCGGACAAGCACTCAAGGCAACCGACGAAAAGACCGGCAGAAAGATCTTCCACTTGGTTACCAAAGAGACGTCCGATCAGAAGCCAACCTATAGAGATGTTTGGGACACTTTGTGTTCTCTAAAGGAAGAATTGCTAGCCGAGGACCTGAGAAGCCTGGCGATTCCCAAGCTGGCATGCGGACTCGATGGCTTGGACTGGAGGATGATTCGCAGCATGTTGGAAGCACTCTTCAGGTTGACGGGCGTACAAATTCTGGTGTGCTGTTATAGCCCTCAACGTCGTTCCCTGGAGAGAACCGTGGACTGTTACTTCCACAAGAGATCCTGCTGCAAGAAGGGAGCTTTTTGCCGATATCGACATCCACCATCTTTGGAATCATTTCGGGACGAAACGAGCTTAGGAGGGGGGCAGTGTGACGATCTTAACAGCCGCGAAAACGCCAGAAGTTCTAGGTTATTCCGTAGTATTCCATCGAGGCAGCGAAGCGCAAGTAGCGACCGCTCTGGGCAAACGTAGAAAACTCGGGAACATTCCAGAGTATCGATCGATAGGTATATAAGAGAAACTGCCTCGCTCGCTAACCAGTGTTATTCAGAGTGAAGTCGGAGCACTTGGCGCGATTATTGATCGACATAAATAGTTCGAAATAAATACAGTGAAAATAAATGTTTATAGTAGCCTTAAGTGACAGTTAGTTTTAGTGTTCGTGTTTAGTGTTCGTGTTTAATAATTAGTTAATAAGACTGTAATAGTGTTAAATAAATTAGTTGACTATTTTAATATACCGAGTGTTTTAATTCACACCTTAACGAACGAAAAACGCTACAATATTTTTGTACGTTTTTGAAAAATCGTAGTTGTAATCTGTAAAAAGAGATTATGGATGTATGCATCTTTATACGCAAAACATAAAACAAAATTGAATTGATGGAACCATTTTCTATACGTGTACAACATTTTACTACACATCTCAACTTTTTTATGTCGACTGACCGGCTTAAACCAAGTTAGCTAAACTTTGATATTCCATAACTTATGGCGATTAATTATTGAAGTTTGACACATAATTGTCTGTACTGTCATTCGGCAATGTCAATCATCGGCGATTAAGGTTATAAGTTTGACAATTAATATTGTCTGTATTGTCACTCAACTCCGAATTGTTTGTATTGTTATTCAACTCCGTAGATACGCATGTCACTTAATAACGTCAAATTATTTATTAATATTATTCAAACGGAGGAACAAAACCATTATAGGACATAAAGTTTTGTATGAACCTCGGGCATTGCTTGATGTTTATACCCTCGGGCGACTTAGAAAGCTAGAGGGCCTATCGGCCCTCGAGCTTTTTAAACGGTCACTCTCGGGGCATAAACATCCGTGTCATGCCCTTGGTACATAAACAACTATTTTTTCTTTGTTTGAGACATCCTTGGTGATATTAAAAAGTCTAAAATTCAAAATGGAATGCGACTTGACGTTGAACGATAGAATCAAGTGCAAACAATGTTGTGCAAAAAGTGCAATTTTGTGTGGCAATTCGACCCCTCTTGCGCCCACTTTCCACTCACCCACTGGTCTGGCGATTTTTTTCTTCTCTTGAAATGTTCTCAACTTTGATATTTCAAAACGACAGACTGATTTTAACGTTATAACTAATTATTTTCACCCGTTTAAAAATATATTGGCGGTAGAAGCCACCCCGGACGGTTGCCAGACTTACGATTATGTTATTGTTACCTTACAAAAGACAGATTATGAGAGTTCTAGAGCCCTATTCTCTATGGTGTAACTAAATCCGTAGTTGGCTCTTGAACTAAAGAGAAATAATCTAATAAAACAAGATAATGTAATGTAACATGTCACGTTTACCAACTAAATAAATTGCTTATGAATATAATTGAACAGATTCACTTGCTTTTTGTTGGGGTCTCAGGAGGATATAATGGGAGTTATTATTACCAATGGAAGCAATCAGTTCAGTAATTTAGACTCTGTACTAACGACCTGAAAATCTTCGCGCAAAATCAAGTTGCAATCTTTGAATCCGAATATTTTAATCAGCAACGATCCGTTTTATTGGTTATCCGGATTACCAAAACTGTATTGTACATTTAAATCCATCACATATGTATAACTAACAACTCCGTAACGGATAATTTTAATACCCCCGCAGTGATAAAGTCATTTCCTACAGAGGTATTTCATATCTGAACAGAGTGGACATGCTACTCATTAAAGTTATAATTTCAACTCCTTGACTAATATCCGGCTAATATAGCTTCGTCTGATTTAACTATGTGGATGGTCACAAGGGACATACATAACGGTGTTAAATCGGTTTTAAATCAAACCGTGAAACAGAACTTTTGACACGTTATTTACCATTATAATATCTACCTTTGCACACAGCTAATTTTTGATATTCCAAATTGTTCTAGCGCTGTGAGTACTTTGATGTATCCTTGAAAAAATCGAAAGTTGCAAACTGAATTTGTGATGTGGTATCTTTGCCTATAAACTAGTCCTAAAGGAAGTTACGTTCATTCTCATCATGATCGAAAAGATAACGTTCGCCTCGCTCATTACCACAAATGGCATATGAGTCTCTACTAATGAATGTTTCTTTGTAATAATAATTGACACTTTCCTTTGAGTGAAGTACGATGTAGTCTACCTGCGGTCTAATACAAAAGTGCTGTATTAATGTGAAGATTATATTTTTATTCTGCCTATAGCACTACATAATGATCGCGTTCTATTTAGTTCCCATAGTGTATATTGATCGTGTATAGTCGGCATACATAATCAAGCTTTTCAGCTAGTTCAGTTTCAGGAAGCTGTGTTTGTGTAAGGCATAGTTTAGTTGGTGGTAAACTGCAGCCTGGTGGTATTTCATACGTCCAAGTGTTACTAGGTTAGCTCATAGCTATGCTCTGTTTACATGCTGCGGCATGTAAAACTGTGGTTCGGCAATTAACAGCGATTTCCACTCTATGGTGTCAAATTATATTACAGAGCATACATAAGCAATTAATCGATATTGCATATAGAACATGGAATACATTGTAACTAATTATTGCCAAAACGCCAGTCCTCGTCGTCAAAGCAGATATCTGTAATTTATATTTCTTTTTACGGTGAGATTCAGAACAAATTTATTATCTATGCAAAGTAATTAGGGTTAAGAAAAAATAGTAAAATATTTCTTGTTCAATAGGCATTTCTTTTTGAGATATGTGATTTTCTAGTTATATTTCAATCTATAACGGACGGACACGATTACCTACACAAAATATCTCAATATAAATGGAACTGTTCGGAAATTTTCTGTTGCTGCGTCATGTTTTTGTGGTATTTTACCCCAAACTACCCTATCTTGTCTAAAATTGATCATAACTCCTTGAATGACGCTGTACTCAGACATGGTATTTATTTAAAAACTTAAAATGGCGGAACCAAAGTGGCGAGAAAATTATGGTAATTTTCGGCCAAATCTTGTTTCATATTATTATTTTTATAAGACGTCAAATTGGAGAAAGACGAATGGGCCAAGATGTTTTATAAACTGAGTGTACTATACTACTTTGCGTCAGTAATTTTATATATCAATTCAGCGATTGTGGGTACCTTATTTAGAATCTAGGGTATTTTGCTGGTACTGATGGTTGTAGTACTGTTGGTACTGTAGTAACTGTCAAGTTCGTAAAGTTAGAATAAAATCATGACAAAATCGCCTACAAGTTTTAATAAATAATTAACAGGGCGCAATTATGATCACAATAGAGCTTGGAGCAATACTTTAACCCACAACGGTTACTGTGATAAAAACTTAACCTAAAAAGTTAACTTATAAATAGTGTCTAATAATTATAATAGGCAGATTTAGAAGTGTTTGGCGGTGACTGATTAGTTACTTCAAAGAACAAGAACTTACTAAAGAATTGTTGTGACGCTTAACGTTTAATAGCGGCGTAATAGCGCCGTTGAGGCGTATACATTTACACGCACTTATAATTGAAACCAAAGTCTAACTTTAGTGAAGTAGCTTATTATTTCTTTTTTTTTTTTTTTTTTTTTTTGGGGATGTTGCCATGTGCACAAAGCCAGTGGCTTGTCTGTGCGGCATTCGGGGAGACGGAGTATTTGAAAAATCCCCTGCCTAACCTGGGCTTGAACCCTGGACTTCTGAGTGGAAGGCATATGCCTTATCCACTCGGCCACCTCCGCTCCTTAGATAGATTATACTTTAGATAGATTACATTACATTACATTACATTACATTACATTACATTAGATAGATTATACTTAATACTTATACTTAAGTAAAATCATATGCGATGGAGATACCACAAATAGTTGCACACAACTAGAACTAAGACGGACGTAGCGGAAGCGACTTAAAAAATAATTAGGTACATAAACTAGGAAAACCAATTTACCTGTACTATAGCTTGCTACGAGCATGTTCATATTCAAGAATTATTTATTGCGCATATACAATCTCGCGGCAGTATTTGAACCCCATCATATCTACGCTGTAGGTTTGATCTTCGCATAACTCCGTATTCAGGTATGTGGTCCTTGTATTGTAGGTGAAAGGGGGATTAGATGTTTAGTTGACGAGACTGATGGACGATCACTTACCAGTCGCAAACCATCACCGAAAACGTCATGATAGCGTATTTTGATGAACAGATTAAAACTATCAAAGCCCCAACCCTTTGACAATACAATAGCATGCTATATGTTTAAATATGTATACCATATACTATATAGATAGATATTTTCACAGTTTCTGCAATTGCTGGTGATTCTAAAACGGCAGTTTCTAGTTATGTATGGTTACGTTTAACTTATGGCATTTGTTATCAGTGTGACCAATCTTAGAAAAAGTTACTAACAACGGTATTACAATTTGTTAATTGTAACACAAAAAGCAGTGTTACAACATGTGCATTGTGAATGCAAAGTAGGGAAGGACGCTGAATCCAAAGCTGGTATAAACATAACAAAATTCAAAATGGCTGATCATAAAATTATAATTAAAGGAGATTTTTATTTGCTTAATTTATTTTATTTTATGAGTCCAAATGCAATTGCGGCGTGATTGAAGTATTCATCTTTGGTGTGCGACCGACCCAACATTGCCCGGTTAAAAATTGTAAATAACGTTTCAAGGTCACCATCGAGAGGTGTTATAAACCTCTCTGACACAGATTTTTTCCTTCGCCTATACTCAGCTGAACATTCACCGGCTGGGTTGGGGCAAAAAGTCTTCTTTCTACAAACGTCTACTCTATGTCTTTTTAAGTTCAATAGTGTAAGTTCAATAGTTCATTGTAACTTCTGATGAAACTGAAAATACCAATTTATAGTCGTTTCCGGCAGTATGCAATGGGCAGAAAAGAGATTTACCAGTTTACGGGAACGTATGTTGAGAATAGAATGCCCGCATTAGAATTTCTTAATAGCGGAGGCATTCGCATTAAATTCGCATTCGCATACCGGTACCGGTGAACAATACACGTACACACACCGAATGTTATTTGCATACCGCGTATTTATAATTAGAGTGGCGGTTTGCAGGCAAGAGCACCGCCGCCGGCTGCATCCAGTGGCGGCGCGCAAGGCAGAGTCGGCGGCTCACGGCGGGGTTGGGCTGTCCAGTATATACACGCCAATTATAGGGCGACTTGATTTATACGCGTGTTATCTATTGTACGGCCAGAGTCGTGCAATTACAAGAATGACGAACTCAGCGGGTCGTTGTTCTGGCCCGTGTTCCGGTGCGGCCGGACTCCCGCGGGCACACGCTTCCGACACTGCCCTCGTTAACGCTAGATTAGCTCGATAAAGTAAACAGAAATTATTATTATTTCAATGAGGAAAGAGATACTTCCGCCCGAGTTTGTGCGGTGTAATCGCGATAGGTGAGAACGAGATTTTAATAGGCCTCTCAGTACTCAATTAGCCCTGAAGATGCAAACAATGTAGTTCGCGAAATGTCAGAAACTATGTATTTAGCAAAATAAAAAGCCTGTCTAGATATTACAGCATTTCACATATTTTCAATTACATAATTTGTCAAAAATACATCTAGATTGAAGACTACCCTGACCAAGAGCAAACAAACGAATTTTTTGTTGTTTTTCAATTAATTAAAATTATAAATTATAACAAAAAGATCAAATACTGAACGAATTTTGGTTTCTAATGTTTTACTCAAAATAAAACTCAGTACTAATATCCTTTCATGTTTTGTTTTTCTGATTCGAATGATACACTTATTTTAATCACACTTATTTGTATTAGATTTTAGGAATCATGTTTCAACCAAAATGATGTTTGGGATGACAGTTTGCTTAAATTGTTTCGACGAGCCCACCTCGGCTGAGGGTTTCAAAAAAATAACATTCAGAAGTTTTTTCGTGATATCTGGAAATTCGTCAAAATAGTTAAATAATAAATTAAAGTAGAGGAAATTCTGAATAATTTATGTCTAGGACAGTTTTTGGTAAAATTAATAGTTTACCTGCATGAGCAAATGCCATTTGATCAAGGTTGGTCGTGTCTGCATTAATATAAAACTAGTTAGCCAGGGTTTGTCAGATATTTTCATTCTAATGACAGTAGGTAGTGTCAAACGATGATGTTTTGACAATACCTACTGTCAATTGTATCAAAATAACTGTCAAATCCTGACTAACTAGTTTTATTTTAATGCAGACACGACCGTTCTCGATCAAATAGAATCTCATGCAGCTAAAGTAGGTACTAATTTTATGTATAGTATGATAAAGTCATGTGCCTGGCCACATCAGATTTATTAGAAACAAAGAATGCATACTGATATTCTATATGAAATTCAAAGAACCCAAAAATATTTTTCTTATTCTCTTTAAATAATTGGAAATAAAAATGCGTTTATAGTGTGTGTGTGTGTGTGTGTGTATGGCTGGGTGCGGTTTTTTCGAGCAGGTCCTAGGCCACAATTGGCCCTTTCAGCTTTCCCCTCACTACTGTATAGTAATATCAACAACCAGAGATGTTCAACTGGTTGCCGGGCCCCACGGATTTCATCTCTTCTAAAGCCAGCGGACGAATTTTCGGCTGGTCCTGGGTGTGAACCCCGGACCTCCTAGTCAGTAGACAAACGCTCTACCATTAAAGCTATTCGCCCCAAGTTCTATATTATTTTCTAATTATGAAAACATACGGCATTGTTTTCTGACCATAGAACTTTTTAAAAAATTCTTTGGAGACATCTTAATGAAAAAGTACAATAACTCGCCTGGGTTGCCGACTTTTTATAAAACAAGATCTGCTTCAAAGAATAAAAACTACAACAATAAAGAAAAACTAAACATATACGAATACCTTTTCAAGTTAATGGTTATAAAATGTAGCGAAAACTACGTTTTGCTACAATAATAGTGTCACGCCGAGGAAGCGAGGACACAAGCATTATCACGAGGATAATTTCCGATTTCAGATTCTACGAAAAAAGGAAAGTTGTCACTTGTTTGCTTTCTTTATTTGTCGTACAGGATGATCGTATAGCTTCAACTATTGTATTTATGACAAACTAAGTAACTAAAAATCTATGAAATATTCTGATCTATTCTCTACACTCAAAAGCTTATATATTGATTCTGGTAAGGAAATTTATGATATTTAATAAATGAAAACTAGCCGGTAGGTATATATGGTTTAAAATTATGAAAAACATACCGTAGTTGTTTGCCAGGTCATATAACATACTTGTTTTCCCAGAAAACATTGTACATTCTCATTATTTACTATTCTTTTCATATATTTTGTGGTATTGAAACGAAGTATCAGGTCATTAAGCCTAGTAATGCTATGATCAACACTTGCAAACACGTATTCACAAGACACATTTTCACGATAAGATATATAACCCTTTCAGAATAAAGGTAGACATACGTAAGAAGTTGCGTTATGTAATATGGTGGATGCGCCGTGTCACATGAAGGGCTGGATATTTTCAGATCACCAGAAGATTGAGAAGAACCGGCTTTCCTATTATACCAATCCTCCTTCTATCCCGCAAGATGTCCCATATGGTTAAAGCCGAAAGTTCTTTAATGATGTGAATTGATGAGAAAATCAAAATACAAATTATTGCAGTCTCAATGCGGATAATTTGTCTCAAAAGCAAAATGCACTTCTCCATTTGAAGGGTTGCATTTACTTCTACGTATACATTTAAAGTATTAATTGGAATACGCACAGAGGTTCTAATCATTATTTTCTTATAAAGCTTCGCATAGACTTACGAAAAGAACCAATAAATTACTCGTTTATCATCATTTCATCTTACGTTAGTAGGCCGTTATGGAGATACTTCACCAGAGGTACATTCGGAAGATATTTCCGGTATCAGTCGCCATTTGGTACATAGAGCCGATTACCGCGCAATTTAAATAAAATCCTGTTTATATTCGACGTTAGTTCGTAGCAATGCGCCACAAAGTGTGTATATAATATTTCATATTAGATCCCAAATTTATACATAAAATCCGCCGAGTCCGCCGTATGTAACGACAATAAAAATCGACTTATGCCCGTATTCCCGGCACGAAATATTGCTTTTATACGTCCCTGCACAGCGTCGTTCGGTCCCTAGCGCTCTTCTCTCTGTAAGTTTTTGTGTCAATTTCCATTTGTGTCCGCTCCCGCGTAAGGACGACACATCCTCTTTCTCTGTGAGGAAATCGATAATGCGCAAACACACATTTTAGAGGTACCTACTGCTTAACAATATTCACAGTGTAACAGTTTAAGTTTAAAAGCAATATTAAAGGTAGTTTTAGGTACTATTATTGCAGACCGATCCATATATCAGCATTAAGTTTTAGTAGCATTGAAAATATGATGTCTTGTATTTTATAGCCCAATGAGAAAAGAGGCGAATAGACGGAAAATTATTTGTTATTTCCTGTATTATTATTATTATTATAATTTAAAAGAATCTATTACACAAATATTTTACGGGGGAAATGAGCAGAGATAAAAAGTGAATTTCTCTTCCAAAATCAGTTGAAGTTAATTTAACTACATGCTGGCTGAAAAACAATACCTTTTTTAATTTGCTCAAGAGTAAACTATGATTTTTCTACACGTAATTTAAAACTTTCTTGGGAAATAGTTTTAAATGCCGTTTCATACTTAAGCCACTCTAGATTTGATGAAAAAACGATTTTTTTTTGTTTAAATGATGTCTGGAGATCTGAGAAATATGATACAATGTTTCATATTTGAAAAAAAAAAAGTTTAAATGCTTATGTGATGAACATACGGCCAAGTGTCCAGCCGAGCGTACATGCAAAAAGTTTAGTGTGAGAGTTTACAGCCTAGAGACCTATATGCTCTTATCTTATTTGGAGGAATTACATCCATGGTGTGAAATATAACATAAAATAATTTAAAACACAAAGATTTTGAGGAAATATTCTCGGTACGTTAGTTGAACTGACGCTAACCGGACAATATTATAGCAGTCTGATGTAACGTGTGTTGTTCTTGATTAGTTGGTACAAAATAGCAGAAATATTTAATGACATCCCCGGCGTATATCGTGATCGAAAGGAGTCGAAAGTAAGCAGCAGATTTTCAAATAGAGCTAATATGACAAGCATTGAATCGTTTGGAACTAGAGTCGGCTCTGCCAGATAACGTATCCACAGACTACAACTGCAAAAAAGTAATGTCGGTTGAAGATTATTACAACGTTGAAGTGGATGACGTTTATTTTTTTTTGTTTTCTTTGTTGCTGTGTTTTCTGCTATTTGACAAGTTGTAGTGTGGAAAACGTGATAATCAAATGTGAAATTGGCCGAGAGTGACAACCGTGACTACAACCGGGATTTCAAATTGTGGTTGAATCTCAAATCTCAGATATCGGTCAAGATCAGGGGAAATTCTGGAAAGACTTAAGCAGCACGTCCGTAATTAAAAATAATAGAAATCTGATATTTTTAAAGTCAGGAATCCTAAAAATATTTTTTTATTTACATTTTGCATGCGACGTATCAGCTATCAACTTCTCCTTTTCAAACAGAATTCTAAAATATAGAAAATATATGCACACAACATGTAGAACAGCGTATAGATCTTATTTCGTACAAAATACCTATTGGATGAGATTGTTTGTTGTAAAAAATCAACACAAAAACAACAAAAATAATCAGTCTAACACTTAACGTACTAAGGGTATTTCTCAGTATTTATTCACAAAGTCTTAAAAGCACAACACCAAATTAACGTAAAGAAAGTATAATTTTTGTCATACAGTACATTCTTGATAGATTAGTTGGTCTTTAAAAATTCTTAAAGTATTTGCTCATTTTAAGATTTTTTAGAGAAAAAAACATGTAATTGTTATATAACAAATGCAGTTGTCATAATTTGCTGTTAATAAACTATGATTTAAGATAAAACAATAAAAATAAAATAAATTGGAAATTGAATTGGATTATTACGGATTTTTATAGATCTGGCATTTTTAGGACATACAAAACCTTTTCTAAAGAAATTATAAAGCAAGAATTCTCGAGACCAGAAAACGTTGGTGTATTATATTAATATGTATAGTTAGATCCATCTTGGAACTTTTTTGTTGATAAGTTCATACGAAATTGTCTCTATGGACCCACATATACCACACAGAATTGGTGTAGGTAAAAAAATCTACGGCTCCCGCAAGACGTCGTAAGTTTCCAATTCTCTTAAAAACCTATTTTTTTTCGTCATATTAAAGATATTTGTATCTTAAAAAAAATAATTGGTAGTTTTTACATGCAACGTGCGGGAGACCTAAACGTTTCAACGCAGTAATATTTTTAATACATTTATTTTGCACGCTATCCTTATTATTACATCACTGCATTTTAAAAAAAAATTATCTTTTTTACTCAGACCTCTTGCGGGAGACTTAAACATTTTTCAATTGGGGCATTTTTGGTGGTATTTTATGGTGTACAGAAACTTTGTATATATCAACTTGAGAATTCCAGAAAATGTTTTCAATAAAACCATTAATCGTCAATAAAACGAAAAACCATAAAAAAGATGAATCCATCAGAAAGAAGGATTTCATTTGAAAATCAAGGGAAAAAAATGTTGAGGAGAATACCAAGAAAAAAGAGTAAATGCGAAAATGGTCGCGATGTAAATATGTGCTATTAACCTTATTTGAAACGAAGTGTAATCAGACTAGCGAAATAACGTGTCAATAATTATCCAACACTGTCGGTACAAGGCTAACTTTTCTCTTTTATATTTAAAACCCTACAACAAAAGGTAAACATCCTTAATTCGAACTTCCCGGATAAATTAGTTGGAGTGAGTTCCATTAATCACAAAAAAAAACGACAAATTAAGCAGCAGACCGGTAAGGTTTTCGGTCGGTAGTCGACATTCCGTATGTAAATTGCGTTGACTTTCGAACACCTATAGCCCACGTTCGTGTTTTATGCAGCAAGAAACTTCTAATTTAGTCTTCGGATACGTCTTGCCTGTTTGATTAATGTGCACCCGGAACGGGAATACTCAGCCACGTTAATTTGTAGAAATTTAATTACACACATTGTTTCATGTGGCCGGGTAATACTTCATTCGCCCTGCTCTCAAATATGTTTATTTAACCGTCGAGTTAGTTTCGTGCCGCTTCGTGACCGCCGCTTCTCCAGTTTTGGCTCTTGTTTTTCGCATTTCCTTTCAAGTCGGCGAGTCGCTTCCGACAAATTGAGTGAAACTAAATACGATTAGAATAGAGTGCGCTGAACATGTGCAAGTCGATGTATCTTCTAGAGAAAACCACGCAGGATAGCAGACAATTGAACTGTTAGTCATAGAAAGTTACTTAAACTTTAAGGGTAGGACATAACGCCCACTTCATTATATGCATCATCGATACATTCTAGTGGTATCACAACATAATATACAAGGTGATTCATAACTGAAAAATAAGTGCAAAACACTTAAACATCGTCAACAGGGCCTTTTCCCGATCGGAATTTATTTTTGAGATGTTTGAGCTTAATGTTTTGTTACCGCAGTAAATTAGCAAACAAAATGAAAGTTAAAACGTGAAAAACAATTCGTTTACAAACAAATATTATTATATATAAAATACTTGAACTATCCGCTGCAAACTCTAATGCAAGATTACCAAAGGAAAAATACATGGATGACTGTAACGTATTATTTATTATTTTGTGTAGCCGTTTCTAGCCGTTAGAGCCTTGAAAACAAGTAATGTATATATTATGTGAAATCGAAATCGTACAGAAAGTAAGGAATTTGGGTAGATTTTGAGTTGTACTGTTACAAAGCCCACATATAGTTTTTTGATTCATTTCAATACCTAAATATTTGTAGATGAAGCAAAATTTTCTTAATTGGGGGTATTGGAGACTACTGTTTTTTAATATCAGTAACTATTTAATTTATAGATGATCAGAATGATCAAAAATAACAAATAAACCAATGTGTAGATAATTAAATTGAAATAAATGAAACTTAATATGTACGTGTACTTTGATAGCGTGTATCTACACCAGTATTTAAAATAGTAGCTTCCAGACAAAGTAAAGTTGTATGCGTAATTCACTTTTACTAGTATCACTAATATAAATACAGCAAAATTTTGCTCGAAACTGAAAATCTTCTAACAGTGCAGATATTTAAATGAATCAAAAATCATGTTGAAAATTGATATGACTTTGTACCAGAGTTATTGAGAACCTGTTTAATTCCTTAGTTACTCCACAGGTGTCTCAAACTTGTACCAAAATCATTATTTTGGTGCCCCAGTATAGTGAACTATATCATCTATTCTTTCTTTTACTTTTCTTTTTCTATTTTATCCTTTTCTTTTTCACATTTCAAATTATCATCTTAATAAATTTCTTAACAACTTAAATACCAAAGATTACCAAAGACTGCAATGGTAATTGATCTCCAAAGTTGACAAAATAGGTACGTATTGAGCGTTTTAATTGTGTAGAACACCTTCATGTTAAAACACTGTTAAATGCACATATGCCAACAAATTGTTATGTATGACGTCATGGTTTACTTAATTTCTATGCGATTTTTATCAACATATAAAATCGCCAGTGATAATTACTATTTCAATATCTGCCACTGTACACAAACAGTAGCTGTCCCTCTCTAGGGAAATATAATAGAAATAATGGTAAAGCGATATCGATATCAATATTTGTCCACAATATAGATTATCATCAAATTGTCACCAATGCTATAATTTCTATTTAATGAGAGAATCTCAGAATATTTTATGGGTATTTTATTATCTTTGTGTTCAAGGCGGATGCCCAGTAAATAATAAAATCGTAAAATATAGAGTTTTAGTCGTACAGGAAATGATTAGTTCGGACTAGATGAGAAGTACCTAATGTTTATTATGTAACAGAAAGTTATTTAAATATTATTTTCGGAATAATTTAACCGATAAAATGCATACATTTGCCATTTAAAATGTCAAGCTGGGGTCATTTCAAAGTAAAGTTCATAATGCGGTATGACACACATAGCACCTAAACAAATACATTTAGAAATTACAGTGACGGGTCGGTGGACGATGGCTGGGCCAAAGGTTCGACCCGAACATAATGTAGCCGTAGAAGGGTCCAAATAAAATTGATTTATTTGTGTTCGCCCGAAGCCCATATTTCACGTGTGTGTCTCGATGCCTGTATGTACGTGCACGTACACATATACATACATCATGTATGAAACTCCATTCGCCGGGATCGGAACCGGAGCCATCGCGAATACATTCGTCACAATATAGAGAGCACTTCTATTTCGCCTCGAATAGCATTCTTGAAATTCAATTACTAGGTATGCAAATGCGTGGATACGCGATAATGGTGCGTGTAATCTTCACAAAATTCCATCAAAACAGCAGTTGTTTTATATTATTAGCCACATGTTCTCCGAAAAACGACGTTTCTACGGTGGAGTACAAATTTCTATTGAATAATAATAGGTTTTATTCTGATACATCCATATACACAATCCCATATACATATACATTCATATACATACATATACACAAACACAATATACACGGGTGCAGTTAAAAGTATTCTTTCGTCCCTCTGTCTTCGCCTCGGGAGTGAGATGGTATATCCTGTCTCGGGCTGATGGTATTGAGGGAGATGCAGTGTTGTTCGTCAATGTTCTTTCTGTTATTGTTTATAATTTGTTCCCTCTAAGTAGTGATTTTATTTTCAATTTAAACGTTTCATACTTTAGTCCTTTGATGTCTTCAGGCAATCTGTTGTATGCCTTTAGCACCTCCGATCCAATGGAGGGTCCATATCGCGCTGTTCTTGATCTTTCCGTTCTAAAGTGCTGTGGATTTTTGGTCTGATATTTTTGTATCTCTTCTGATTTTTTTAGTTTTGTCTTGGTTTTTATTAGTTTATTATGTATTTTATAGATCAGTAGAAGTTTATTTTGTAATATTAATTGTTGTATCTTTAGTTCATTTGCTTTAGTGTATAGGGCACATGTTGGGGTATATCTGTCTATGCAATACAGTGATTTTATTATTTTGTTTGGTTGTTTCTGTAGTTTATTAATCGTCACATGTTGGGGTATATCTGTCTATGCAATACAGTGATTTTATTATTTTGTTTGGTTGTTTCTGTAGTTTATTAATCGTTTTTTGCGTTGTGTTGACCCAAATCTCGATCATGTAATTCACATTTGAGGTGAATAAGCAGTTGTATATCGACTTCTTTAGAAATTCTGGCACAATATTTTAAATTTTATGAACTACAGCTATGGTTCTTGCGTTGGAGATCATTAGATTGTTCACGTGTGTCTTCCACGTTAGATGTTCTTGTATCGTTAGTCCTAGATATTTCACTTGTTTTGTTTGATAATCTTGTTTTTGTTGAAAGTCACATCCAGCTCAATGGTCTGTCTATTATTAGAAAATATTATTATTAACTTTTAGATGTCTTCATTGATTTTGTGTTGTATGTTCTCTTTTGTTGCGGCCGAGTAAAGAATACATGTGTCATCGGCATACATATATGCTGTTCCATTGAGATTAAGGTCAAATAAATTGCATAGAGGACGTAAAGAATTGGTGGTATTATTCCTCCTTGTGGTATGCCGAAATCTGCGTATGCTGTCTGACTATACTTCTGCTTGATTCTTGTTCTTTGCGGACGTTGCATTATGTAGGTGTTCACGATATTACTAAAATTTCCTTTATACCAAGTCGTTTTAGTTTGTCTAGCAACTTTTCTTTGGAGATGGTATCAAAGGCTTCCTTAAGGTCAATGAATATGCAAGCTGTCTTTTCTTTCCGGTCCATCCTTTGTTTCACGTCATCTAATAAGTCTAAGGCAGCTCCAGTTGCTCCGGAGCACTTCTGGAAAGCATATTGCCGTTCGCTAATAATATTGTATAAAGTTGTTCTTCAGATGTTGTTCTAGTCTTCTATGCACTACTTTTTCTATGATTTTACTTAGGCTCGACGTGAGAGTGGACGGTAGTTTTCTATTTTTCTTCTATCTCCGCTTTTAAATATAGGTGTTATGATGGTTTCTTTCAGGTATTCTGGAAAAATTCCAGTATCAAAGCTGTCGTTTAGCAGTTTAACCAGAATTGGTGTAAGTTTGGTTTTGTTATCTTTTATGGTATTTGTGGATATGTTATCAAAACCGGGTGCCTTGTTTTCCTTCAGTTCTCGTATTATGTCGTCTATTTCTTTTTCATTAGTAGTTGTTAGGTGTGCTTTGTTGTAGTTTTGCTCGTTGCAAATTATTTGTTGTGATTGATGTTGAGAGGTTGCTGCCTGTTGCTGTTTTTCAGCTAGATATTTTCCAATATTTGCAAAGTACAGGTTGATTTCTGTTGCAATATCCTCTATATTATCCAGTGTTTTGCCATCTTGTGTCATTATTTCTTTTATTTCTGTATCGGTTTTCACTTTTTATTGAGGTACTTATTTAGTGTCTTCCACATTTTTCCTTGATTGTCTGTATTTTTAGAGAATAATTTCTTATAGATTTTTTTTTTGTTCTCTAATTGGTTTAGCTGTTTCTGTCTTTTTTCTTAGATATTCGTTTGACATCGCAGCAAAGCAAAGCTGCTATTACATTATTTACTGCTTGGTTGGTTTCATTTCTTATACATCGTTTTGTTTGCTATAACTTAAAAGACTCCGGTTAGAACATTCAAGAGACTTTTTTTGCAATGATATGAATGCAATGAACCGGACCTAAAAAAACTTGAGCCCAAAATGTTAAAAGTCAACTTCTTTGTGATTTATATATCATTCCAGCAAGAGTTACCAAGTGCCATTGCGACAACTGACATTCATGCCGAATTTCAACGATTTCAACGTACGTCGAATGGCGTTTTCCACTGTTGACATTTATACAGTGGAAGGTGAATACTTTTCAATGATTCTGTCTGAAAATAGAACCGCTTTTGCAAATTTGGGATATCTAGAAAACCTAAAACAACGTTTGTGGAAATAATTTTTAAAATGTTTATATACAAACGAAACCTACATATACATAATTTAGTAGGATTTAGTTAATTAGATAGTTAGTGGGATTCCGTTAATTTTTGGAATTATTTTAATGAGTACATGTTTCTTATTTAGTATTACCATTTATAACCATTTAAACTTTTGTTTCACAAATGAAATATGTTAGAAACTGAATATACAAACCTTTTGCATATACATAAGTATATTAACAGAAAATTCAACATATCCCCTGCATTCAAAAGTAACATTATCTATATATTATAATCTTCTCTCATATTTCAAGATAACTACATTATTTTGTGTCGAGTTTACTCAGTCAAATGCTCAGAATATAATTCCATATTGTAGGTCAATCCGGCAGGAAGTTGGCCATTGTGCCAACAAAGACACAATCAAAATTAAATGATGAAACGTAGTGCTGCCACCTGACAGGTCATTCATTCAACACATTACCACGTATATATGGCGTTTGCAAAACTCAAATCATTTTGAAAACGAAACTATATACATAATCGTTTCAAAGCACGTGGGCTAAACGTCATTAGACTGGTGTGCCACATAACCTAAAATTTTATTGTTTGTCAATCGTGTGGCTAGAATTAATTAAGGTATGCTAATATAACAAGATATATCCTTGGATAATAAATAATATTGTTCTCTAGAAAATATGGAAATAAACAAGTAAAACATTTTGAGCATATTTATTTTAAACTTCAGAATATCTGTAGTATATTCGATACGAAACGAGACAAGAATTCAGAGATATACAAAATCATCTACGAAGAAATGGTAAAAAATAATTACACGACGAAGAACAGTGAACAAATATAGGGTCATTATAAATGATTGTAGTCGAAGTAAGTCATGCACATATTACTACATTTTTACCGCTTTACAGATTGTATCGAACTTACAGAAGATTATGCAACCAATTTTTTTCAAACGTTTTCAAAACAATATGTATACGTTATCGTACGTCATATTCAGTACAACAAATCAAATATTGCGAAACGCGTTGGCCGCTGATATCTAGACAATGTTCCAGGTAGTCTATGATTTTCCACCCCACTCTTAAAACCAAGCGTACGATCATGATTATTTTATCGACTCTTTGCTTATAACAAATTAAACTACATGTTTACAAAAAGCATATTATTTGAACTCGTTGTAAAGTTTCAATTGTAAGTTTAAAATCTATTCCAAACAAATACAAACATACGACTCAACTGTGTACGTCGACCGTCGGCACACAACATGGGATTGATTTTCCAGGCAAACATTCACTCGTATGTCTACAAATTTAATATTCTCCTTAGTTTGTTTCCCTTCGTGCGGCAGCTTTTGGAATACCATTGCAATGGCCCATCGGGAATTGATATTACTTCGGAAAATATGTGGCAAGAAGCCTTTATGGTGTAAAAGGCGTTCGCAACAGCAAAATATGCAATGCCTGTCTGCATTGACTGGTGTACATTACGTTTTATTAACATGAAAAATATTGACAGGCAAATGTAGATGTTCCATTTTGCAGTAGACGGCAACCTAGCATAGCACGGTTGCCTAGCCAGTATGGTGGCCTAATTTTTAGTGCTCGTAAGACTGAGATCCGTGCGAGTTAAGGTGCAAAAAATAGTTAAGGCACTTACAATATGATGACTTGAGAAAAAATTACAATTTTTGCATAATTAATAAAAAAGGATCGCATTCCAGAGGAGTTAAAAAAATGAAGTAAATTTCAATTTTAAAACAATCAACGTAATTTTTAACAAGTTTGCATATTTAATAAAAATAAAATCGAAACACGTTTGAGTAGACATAGAGCATTTTACAAATTTACAGTTTTCAGATTTTCAGTTAATTTGTCACAGAACAATCGAAACTGACTACACTCTAGCGAACAGCAAAAACGTGTCACCTTTTTCGGTAGAATCTGAAGGCAACAATTTTGAATAATGTTACTTTGAGAAAAACGCGTACTTTGCAATTTTTGGAAAATTTCTTAAAAATTAGACCCAATTCACAATTGCATGTGCAGATTCTCCGGAATAACGCACTTTAGAATCAGTTGGCATTTGTTCTAATTCGTTTCTTGTCTATCAGGGGTTTGTTTCAATTATTCCATTTTGCCAAATTAAGTAATTGGAAATATATGTAGTTTATGGGTTATGTTTTTTCATTCAGGTAATAATTGTTATGCGTATATTTACGGGAGTTATTTAAGTGATTTTGACTGTTTCTTTGGACTGTTATTTTGGCATGCGCAATAATACGCAACTAACACTGAAGAACTTGTGTCGAAGCATCATTTATACTTATTACATGCAATGATTACCAATAATGGCATTTATTTTCCTAAATTATTCTTGAATGATTTAGAATTCTTTACTAGTTCTTTATACTACAAAAATTGTATTTAAATAAAAAAATTACTTTTATAAAAATTTGTATTGTAAAAATAAAGTTATTACTAGATATGAATATACGAACATAGCGTATAATACGGACTTACCGTAATGATGAAATTAATCAAAGTATAGAAGATGGTGATATACAGTCAATATATACAACAGATCGTGAGTTGAAACGTTTTTATTTACTTAGTAGATAGTGTATAACTTTTAATCAGTTAATTTTCAGCAATAAGAGTTTTTTTAATAAGAAACGTATATTTCAAAACTTTCCTAGAGAGCAGTAGAGTTTGAAACGCTAAATACGTATTTCAAACTCTACCAAAAAGAGCATGAATGATGAATCTCCTAAACAGGATCAAATTTGTATAGATTTGTGGTTCCCTGAGCTCTCTATACCGCGCCATCTTAAGCTGAACCGCGCTTCTTCCCAGGGTAGTTATAAAAACACTTTTTGATAAATAATATTTCTTAACGTAACAAACGAAACACCAAAAAATCTAATGTGGCCAGGCACATGACTTTTGTCATACTATACAGCAGTGTCAAACGCTGATGAATCAAAATATCTGTCAAATCTTGGCAAACTAGTTGTAAATGCAGATACGAGCGCTCACGATCAAATAGCATGTTTTGATGTGTGTAGTCGGGTTAGCGCTGGTTCGAATTCAAAAACTGCTAACGCTTCACTATACTATATATTGTATATATCTAATGAACAGAGCGACCAACAGGGTCAACTGCTATGCATGACTTTCAAAGTTAAAGTTTGCTCATACAGCTAAAGTATTAATTTTATCAAAAAATGTCATAGACATAAATTATGCAATTTTTCTATTTTTTTATTTATCGATTTCTACGAAATTTAAGAAATGGCGGTTCATTTGCAATATCGTTGAAAATAGTAAGAGTAAAGCTCCTTTGGGCCCTTTTGTACAAAACTTCTTTCAGCTCTAATTTTTAGTCTGAAACTTAATATGAAGTTTCGTCCCGATACCTTAGTAGTTTCTCCGGAATCGTCATCACAAAAAAACGGGTTCACACATATACATACACATACATTCACACAGACAGACATTTTTTACCTTAGTCAATAATGTTCAGGTGACCCAAAAGGATACATTTCCGCTAAAATAACATTTTCTTTTACACAATTACAATACTTTGTCATACTACGTATGATAAAGTAACATATTTTGAACAACGAATAAAACTTGTTTTAAACATGTTTTACATCGCGCAATTATTTAGTTTGTAAGCATTTTGATCGGAGTCTATTCATTCTTTACTTAAATTGCTACCACTGTTATTATATTACAGAATTTTATGAAGTGTATTCAATATAAGAATCATCGCTATTTTGATACCAATTCCAGGACTGATCAGGACTTTTCGGGATATATCGGTATTTTCGGGATTATCCCGAATAGAAAAATTATCGGGATCCCGAGCTTTTGGGATCCCGAAATTTTGGGATAGGAAACCCTACTCACGAATATTATTGAGACTCATTATATCTACTATATCAGCACTGTCCCGCCCAATTCGGGACGGTTGGGCAGTTTTGTTCGGTTTTAAACAGAAACACTCAAGGAATGGGTGATCTCAGTCAGTTTAGTGATTCGGCTGAGTTAACTTTTAACTTTTGAAGCCGGAATCGTATTTCGCGCAAATAAGTCCATCTTAAATCAAAGACGTTTTTATAAGCATTTATTTCTTTCGGTATTCACCAGAATTTTGGGATTCATAGCAGCATGCTCATCATTCTCTGTGGCTTAAATTAAAACACTTTCAAATTATTTTGCAACTAATTGTCCCACTATCCGGAAAATGGGTTTCGTCTGGCTGTGCGCCCGCTTAAGCCATAAGTCGGTAGTATAAAACTGTAGCGGTTATACGGTGAGAAACTGTTTTGTTCGGGATAGGTTGGCTCATGGCTGTGACCGGCTGTGGTGGTAGGGCGTCGTCACGGCCAACAGGGCGAAACTGGGCTCGGTGCCCGGGTTGTGGAAACGTGTTCCCGCTAGGTATTTAACCGACCAGGCAGACCCCATTTCTCCGCGGCTATTTGCGCTGCACCGCACTTATTTGCATCGCATAATTAAATTATATTTTGCAATGTATAAATAAGGCGTCGGGCTGCGTTGGCGGTTCGCGGAGAATGCGTCTCTCCTGATGTGGCCGACTATTTTCTGAATAAGCCGTTGAATTTGTTGACGCTCTGGCGACAAAAGACTTTATTAACTTGCCTAGATGGCCATCGTTTACCTTCCATTATGCGCTGAAATTACAGTATGCAGTTCGTTATTGCGTCTTGTGGTTTTCTAAATATTCATGGTTTTCATGGTACTCATGATTCAAAACCCAGCAAGACTTGAGTTGACTGTTCGCATATTTTATAATGAAAGTGTGACGGTATACAGTACAAATCGAGCTGTGCTTTCAAGAACAAGTTAACTTGTCAACTCAGCACTGAATATGTTTATAACTCTGAAGTCAACGTTCTTGTTCTGATAAGCTTTAGTTATTAATTAACATACAACAAGATCATTAACTCTACCATATTCGTTTGTGAGTGTTATGGTGGTCGTTATGGTCACTATATTCAACACATGAAGCATAAACATGAAGTGTCTAACAGAAGATATTATTCAATCATTGTTTAAGTATGGTGTCTCTTATGCAAGAAAGCATTTGTTAGACAACTGCAGTACCTTTAATTACCCCAAGAATTTGATTAAAAAGCTGAAGCCCGAAATCTTTGGATAAGATGACAACGTTGTCAGTAGTGATGCACAAATGTTTAAACAAAACACATACAAATATTTTATAAATACAGGACAAAAATACACTGGCTTAAGTTTATTTGAACACAAGTTTATCTAAAACGAAATTAAACCTTTAGGTTTAACTTTAGTAAATCTTTTTAATCTTTTTAACATAATAAGAAAAACTACAATCTTTAATTTCAATTAATTTAAAAAAATTCAAAGCCGTGAACTTTTATTTACCAAATATGTTCAATGTGTGTGCAACAGTAAGCGAGCAAACTTGTTTTGTTAAAGCGTTTTTTAAATAAATGTAATCTACCCTCAATTTTGTGGCTGTCTGGTGGCAATGTTGTCCCTATTTCATTGATTAATTGCTTCCACACAAAACACGGGATATCAAAATAAATAATACAATTTAATTTTGTAAGATAATATTTTAAAATAAATGTGTGGCTTATACAAACTTATTTTTCACCATTTCCAATCAGATCTTCTTTATAATAAGACAGATCCGGCTCCTCCGCCAAATGTGCATATGCAAACTCTATTTGCTATTATGCTTCTTCATATCCAGGCGTTAGTAGGTTCTCTCAAAGTCTGTTTTAATCGTTGTTCACGATTATCTCGGAAATTGCAGATTTTTTCACACCTTTCTTTCCATCATGAAGTTTCTTTTCACAATAAATCTTACCTTACCTATTTATAGTTTTTTTTGTCAATTTAGTTTTGTCAATATAGCTTAGGTGTATCACCGCACAACCCTAATTGCTGCGCACCTACTTCATAGCGCGTTTTACTGCCCGTACTGGAACAGAAATTGATCAATACTTAACTTTAAATGACTCTTAAAAAGTATTTACAGTTTTTACCGCCATTGTGCTAGTTTTGGTGGTGTCACAGCGTAACTATAAGTACTGTCCTATCAGCTATAACTCTGGTATCAAGTAGCCATGATCTGTATTCTAAGGTCTCCTCAGTAATTGTTAGGAGTGTTCGATATCTGCATTTATAAAGAGGCATTTTCTTCTTCTCCTATATATACGCGTAATTATAGATAATTATATAAATTATATAAATATGGAGATTATATGAAGGAGATCAGAAAAATAATGAAACGCAAGGTTTGAAATGTATCTCTTCTTTTACCTAAGAACAAATAAAGAGGTTTTTATTAATAATAATATTACTCACATAGTCTCAGTTCGCGCAGTAAAAAGAGCTGTTAGGTAGCTGTCAGCAATTATAGGGTTGTGCGGTGACACCTCCTAAGCTAACGCATTGACAAAAAGAAACGATAAAGAGGTTTATTGTGAAACATTAAAATTAACAGAAGATAAAAACAGATTTTTATATGTGTAAACAATAGCATATTTTCTTATTATATTTTCAGATAAATATAATAAAGAATGGATGGTCTGAGCCAATTCTCCAATCCAGTGACTTTTCACACCTGACGCCTGGACTATCAATGTTTATTTAAAATTGAGAATTGTGAAAAAACTATTTAGCAGGCAGTGTCGTTCATATCTGTAGTTAATTCAACAAATATGAAAATGACGAATATCAAACATCAAACATTTGACAAGATCATTGTCAAATAAATATAGATACAAACGAAATACTTAGTCAAAACATCGATAGTTAATATAGGCATAATAACAACCGAAAGCGTTTAAGGATTTCGTAGCATATACCTGCATCTAAAGTAAAGAAATATGACATTAATAAGTATGTATTGATATTTCTACATATAATACCATTTCAAACATTTAAATAAATTTTGCTTTTGATTGAATGATGCAATTATAATTGACCAAAATGTTCTATACCACCCGGAATGTAATAGAAACCACTCTAAATTTACATAATATTATTTATGAACATTCAATGAAAACCGATCCGTTACAATATATACCCAAAGCACAGCCGAAATTTAAAATAAAGCTTGTTGGAGCATTCAATCAACTGCATAATCCAAAATAATATAACGTAAACAATAAATATTCAATTTACGATCGTATGCATAATAACAACATCATTGACAGTATCAATAATCGATCGATATTAGCGGGCACGTTATAATAACATCGCGTATTATATACAAAACCGGTCGACGCCTTCTCTCTCGGTGTGGGGCTGCTGAGGGAGATTTTCGATATCGCCGCCGACCAATTCTTTCCGGCAACGGTTGAGCGCTAATACCTTAATTTTTATTCAATATACATTCTGCATTAATTCGCACCCAAATCCGCGCAAACCCCAAATCCGTGAGCCAATTACCTTTGGCAATTAAAACCAATTGGGAAAACGAGAGAGGATCGTCGACGGCCGTGCAAAAAGTTCACAAAACTCCACTCATTGCTACACGAAAAAGCCTGTTAATTCAGTAATGGAACCTACGCAAGGTATGAGCAAAGTATCAAATATCCATTTGCATGCCTAATTTTATGAGGTTGAGGTTTTTAATTTTAACCGAAAATCTACAATAGTGTGAATATTGCTATGCACGCTGAATTTTCATGCATAAGCAATTTTATTTAAGTTTTTTGATTAAGAACGATATGCAAATATTCATTAGCATTATCATTAATACAACCTCTTCATATTCTAATCAAACTAACACAAGCAACTACTAGTATCAGTGACCATGCTGCGCACTCATGCACAGTCCAATATATGAGAGGTTGATAAAGTGGTTGATAAAATTAAATGATGATGTGCGGTTAATTTGTAAAATAACGCGTGCCTTCGTTTAGTTATTTCATCCATAACATTCATTACAGCGATTTTTCCTTCTAAAAATGCATTCAACATTTGAATCTTAACGGGTGGCTGTTCAAAGTCCTATCAGCGTCTATTCGCCTCGTCTCGTTCTTTCACCTCTCTGCGGTTGGCAACCATAGCGTTTTTCCTCTGCCTAGTGCCATGAGTTCCAACGATAAATCAAAGCGGCACATTTTGGACCTTTTTACGGCGAGTTGAATCATTGCACGCATCAGTCGTGTCAGTAGGACGGCCGAAGACGGAGATCCGAAGTGGAAAACCCAAGATTACATCTCCAGGAAATGCAACAATTCTAACAGCCTGTTCAATAATAATGGGGGTTATTTTAGACACTAGCATAAAAAAGGTTTAGTTTGCACCAGGGCTGTGGAATCGGAGTCGGAAAAAATGTCCCGACTCCGACTGCGAGTCCAGGTTTAATTTCTGTAGAAAAACATGCGAAATAGACGTTGCCTCAGCATGCAGTAAACAAACAAAACCAAATATTCTATTAAGTCTTTTACAAAGTACATACCTACATACATATGTAGATAACCAAATTACAAACCACACTTTCTAATCGAAAGTGAAGACGCTTAAAAAATGTAATTTGTCAGAAATTTGAAAAAGAAAATTTGGACCAGACGGTAAAATGAGATTGAGAAGTAGGGCCGTAGTTCAGTGTAGTATCATTTATTCAGAAGTTATACCTGTAGCCATAATTATGATTATTTTCAGCTTTGAAAATAATTCAAAATGATTTAAGAGCATCTTTGAACAAGAATTAGTTGGAGCTATTCTGTCTCTCACCACAATTTTACAAATGTAATCCATCATCTTGTTTTTTTTAGAATGAGTTTTATTTTGTATTATACGCTGTCCGTCTTATGGGTGCTTTTGTTATTATTAAAAATAGAAAGTCGGTTAACGAACAATGTCGTGCTTGCATGTTTATTCTGTCTATGTCTGATTATTTCAGAAATATCGATATATAATCAGAAACATGAACAGAAATTTAATTTATTAAATTTGTTTCTTTCTTTTCCTGGTATTGTTTTTCCTTTTATAGCAAATTTAATATTACACGGTTGTAAATTTCTTTGTCAAATTTGTGATTATTTACATGGAAGATTTTTATTACACAGAATTATATGAAAATATTTTTGTATAAAATTTTTCTAAAGGCTGAGTCGGAGTCGGAGTAGGAGTCGGAGTCGGACCACGAAAAATATCTGGAGTCGGAGTAATTTTTTAACCGACTCCGCAGCCCTGGTTTGCTCACCTCTTTAACTCATTTCGACCCGTCTCCTCCACCGTAAGTATTTTGAACCCTATTTTGAAACTTTTGAACATATGAAACAGCATAGGAAAAGTTGTCGTGTGAGATATTATAAGTTAGCTGCATTAAAAATAAAGTTTCCTCTAATCGTCGATATAATTCACGCTCTAGTGAGAGAAAAAATCAAGAGAAGGTGACATCCAGGGTGTTACTAGTCGAGTCGCAGTCGTCGATACTGCTAGATGTTATGAAAAATTAGATGCACTGCAACGCTCACCCTGTGATCGTAGCATGTACTATTTTTATAACATTTTCAAATTGCCTTTTCTTGTGCATTTTAAGGGGAACACAGCGTTTCTATATTTGCAATTTAAAAAGTATTACGCTTAGATCTACTGCTTAATAAGTATTACGGTCATCAAGATATCAGAAAATTTTAGAAGTGTGTTTTGCCAATTTTGCAAACGTAGGTACAGCAAACTAACCCGGATACCTAGAAACTTCAGTTGTACCCAGTGGTAAAGCTTAAACAACGCACTTTTCGTGAACTCACTTTAGTGACAATTTGTTAACTTGTGAAAATTTTGCGCAAACGTTTTATTGTAGTGGTATGTGCGCTCACACACACACAAACAGAGAGAACATTGAGAACGGATTTGTATTCAGTACACAAAATAACCTACTATCTATAACTACTTTCCATCATTATAATTGATTCAAAATGGGTTATTTTTCTGGATAGACAATTTAAAATTGGGATAATATGAATGATGGTAAGTGTTGTACTAAAAGCTTTTTTAACATATTTAGCTTTTGTATGTGAGCGCATAAATCATAACTTTCAGAAGTCAAGAAATTTTCGCGGCAGTTCATAGAAAAGTACAGGGTTAGGGCACACATCAATAGTAATTTTAATTAGGATTATAAGTTTTTAGGTTCCGTGTTCGTTCGCCAAACAAAAATACATAATTTTATATAAAATTGTAAACATCTGAATAACGGTAACATTTTACATCAAACTACCAAATAATCTGCCACAAAGCAATATGAAGGTTTGTGCTTATATTACATTTTCGTTAAAATGCAAATATCACAAAAACTAGTAACTTTTGGTGTGTGACCTACTCGACAGGAGTAGAGGGTTATTACAGCCAACACGTATTATACAGGATCATTCCTTTAACACACTGAAGAAAAGCCACCTAAAAATATAACAATAATACGTAGAATCACCATGTATAGTTTATTGAATTTTCTTCAACATTAGCATCTATACCTACTGGTTTTGGTGATTGTCTGACAAAGTCTTAATATCAGCTAAAATGTAATTTTTGCGTAGTTTTTAAAATGTGCTTGCAGATGCCATTTTTTTTACCAACAATTATCTCAGAGGCTATGCGACACTGCGACTCTAGTGACTCATCCTGTATATATAGAAAAAGCACAACATGTTCTAGTACATGAATGGTAGTATTAGAATTCGACGATGCATGAAATCATCTTAGTAGTCATATGTTTTTCCACTACTACAAATCCCGACATTGTTCCGACGTCGGTCGTTCAGCAGCACTAAGCTCTACTTTACATCATGTTTCAGAATAAATTCGATGTTAGAATAATGCTTATTTCTGGAGAAATACAGGCAAAGCATTTTCTGTCAGTGGAGGTAACAGTTCGGAAATATTTACGGAATTTATTATTTACAAATCGCCTCAAAATGTAAATTTGTCGAAGGGCAGAAACAGATAAAATAAATGGGAACAGGAATGCGCAAGTAAGAAAGACGTTAACCGTAGGTTTATACGTGCTCATAAAAGTTTGCGTTTTATTTGACGGTCGATGCTTCCGCCGCTTTTATTGTGAACTTATGTGAATCTGGCTAATGCAAAACACGCGATATGTATATAAATATGTGGTATCGCTCTAAAAGTTGAATGCGATTTTTTACGTCACCATTGAATTTTACTGAGCCACTAGTTAGTTTTGAAGTAACGCTCTGGTTAAAAAGTGATTATTATTTTACCTGATTCTCATTTAAAGTAATCTAGCTTCATACTTACATGACCAATGATGTATTATTTCACGAGAACATTAAATACATCTTAGATATTGGCATCAACCAACTGTTTTATGAACAGAATTGCAATTTTTTTACAATTGCCTTTATGTTGGTGATTATAAATTTCCTTAAATATCGTCACATAAGTCGGACTCCCAAACCTGAAGCTCTTCAAATTACGAATTAAGAAAGTAATAAAAAATCATTTATGTTCGTGTATTTCTGTATACTAGCTGTCTTCTTGAGAAGTATCGATGAGTATAAATTAGGGCAACTATACAGGCTGTCCGGTAAAGGTGTTCCGAAAATTAGGGAGCTGAAAGAGGACGTCATTGCCATCCAAAAAGTGTCTATGTACTTTTGGCTTTCGACGCTTCATTAAAAAGTTATAGCTTTTTTATTTTTCAGTTTTCTATTCCGTTAAAAATATAATACATTACAAAGTCGGCGCTGTTTATTTTAACAGAAGCAAAAAAAAACATTTACAAATAACAAAAATAAATAAAATTTGTTTTGCATATGCTGCTCAAAATGTTTAAACAACAAGAGATCAGGAGATCTTGCTGGCAATGCCACGGGACCGCTTTGTCAATCCAGGGTAAACCGCTAAATGACAATTTGCCAACAGACAAACAACCTATAAACAATGCCCATTCAATGCCGAGTTATAGCTTTAACTTTTTATTGAAGACTCGAAAGCCGAGTTCGAAAGAAAAGTCCGTACACACTTTTTGAATAGCAGTGTTCTCCTCTAATTTTCTCCCTAATTTTCTGAAGACCTTTACCGGACACCCTGTATACATACCGGTACACAGCCCGTCAAGCATGCTAGAAAGTCGCCAATGAATAATAAGAAAGCAAGTAGCGGAACCATGTTGGAACAGTGAGGAATCTCACAGCTGGTGCCAAGCTTTCGAGTGGTCATTATAAAACACAAAATTAGTTTCGTTTTTGCGATTTAAATAGCGTTTCCGGGGATGACGAGATTCTGAAAATCTAAACTTGTGAAATTGCTTCTTTCGAGTTAAAATCATGATGAACTTCAGGGTGGTTTTTAGGAAATGGTCAGCTTAATCGACTTGCTATATCAAATAATAACAAAAGTACCCATAGAATCCAACGTCCCGTGAGACACAGCTTATTTGTAGTAATTTCCAATTATATTACAGGTTTCCTAACCATTGGAAATTAAGTGTAGAAGTAAATGTAACCTAGCCTTTTACGGTGAGCAGACAAAAATGGCAATTTTGAAGACTACATTATCATTTATTCTGTATGTATATAAATTTATTATGTAAGTGCAGATATCATTCTGAAAAACATATAGGAGAAAATATCCTTTTGATATTAATATTGTCAGTGTTATATATATAACGCCTAAGTATATTATGTGAGTTAGTAACTTTTCTGGGCTTTGGACACTAGTTAGCATAAAGCAACTAATTAATTAAACAGGCTGCTTATTACATAACAGAACATCATCTTCTTAGCATTTGGTTTGATAACTTAGTCCTGAAGATGCCTCTTGCAACAGAGCGCGAAACGACGACTGCTTCAAAGTCCTCAACGCGGTCCACCCGGAAATCAATATATCATTGACTCAGACCGCGGAAGTCTACAATCTAGATCAATTTGAAATCTGTTTGTTTGTTGTTATTGATAAGGCATTTGCGCTAACCTACCGAATTAACAAAACATTCTTAAGTAATTAACGCTAATTAGTAAATTTATACATAATAGAAAACTACAAAAATCTCCTATCCACCCTTGATGTAGATAGGGCACATTACCATTGGAGGGCAGCATAGCGGTGTCAAATCATTGTTAAATCCAGCTGCGTAGTTTTGTTTGTATGTACTATAGTTCTTAGCAGGATGACCGTTCAATTTATTTTGCTATTCTTACGGCTATACATGTTGTCACCGTGCTTAACGCTCAGCAACGATAGCATTTTCGTAGAAAGCTTGCGTGTTTCTCAAATAAAAAAATCACACATATTTATTCTGGATGTGCGACATAACGTTCGTCAAGCTCAATCTATCTTCTCCGCAATAGTAAAAGTGTAATCTGAGTATTCCATAAAAGCCGGTGCTCATAACATTGATGAGGAGAACTCCGAGAGTGCGAAATCTTTACCGTTCTCCAGGATCTGCCATTACACGCTCACCACCACTTTTGAATATGCATTTTTCCTTATGGGGAGAGGCTCCGCGCATTAATTTTATTGCGTCAATGGAGTAAGGAGACGGAGCTTCGCCGCCGGCAGGTGCATTAACGTTTATATTTTAAGTAAAAAGCGCTCTCAGGTCGATTCAATTTTTACTGCACCGTTACGGGCCGTTCGCAACGTCGCGCGCTTCCGAGCGAGATAGCTGAATATGAATTTTAAATATAAATTTTATATTCAAATGTTTTATCTCGGTCGCCCGCACGCCCCCTACCCTTCAGGTAAACATATTAAGTGAGCGCGAGAGCCAGAGCTGAACTTCGGCCCGAAGGTGTCGCAAAGTAAATTATACTGAAAGGGATTTCTTGTCACACGTCACTTTGACGAGGCTCATCTTATATTTTAGGAATAGGTTCGGGACCTATCACCCCTTCAACCACCCTCATCCCCACCGACGCCCGGCGCCCAGGTCGCCCGGATGTTCGATAAACGACGAGCCGAGTTATTGGTAATATAATATCTGGGGCGTTGTTTTAGACGCCGTATATTAAATTAACTGCACCTCCCCGCCGCTGAATAATTAATACGTTAAGAGCTCCAAGGTAGACACCTGTGCATTATTAAAATACCCATACTGAGAGCACTAACTTCGGCTTTACGTTCCTTCGCGCAAGTTTTTGCTTAATTGTTTGTTAAATATTAGACAATCCCTGCTATAATGACTTACGAGGAATAATTACAGAATATTTAAATAAAAAAAGTTTGATTTGTACATTTCTGGATTAATACTACAAATTATGCCAAATTCAGGACTACATCAGTAGACGAAGGTGTATTATGTAGCTATTATTTAATACTTTTTTGTTTTTATTTTTGCTTCTGTTTCGAATTTTGAACAAAATCTCACTACATTCCGCATAATGGGTGAATTTAAATTTCAACGGTTGGGACAATGCCCAACCGTTTAAAAATTTTAAAGTCGTTGGATCATAGCAGGCGCGAGGGTTTTCTGACTAAAATTGGTTTGAGTTCAAGTATGTGATACTGGAACGCCTCAGATCAAACTACAAGAATGAATTGCCACAGCACCCACTTAGGACACCGGTTTCACTTTAATGGTCAAGCTCCAAGCTTTCATGTGAGCGTACTTATGCAATGCGATCACGGCGCATTATTTCTTTGAACTTGTGACTTATTTTTTTGTACGCAAAAGGCTTATTGCATACCATTTTTGGATCCCAACATGTAACAAGTGTTATTGAAATATATTCTGAATATAAAGATAAGTGATCTAAAAACCATTTTTTTCATAGGGGTTCTATGATAGCAAATGGGATGTCAGATGATTAGTATTTGTCCCAAATTAACAAACGGATACCCCTTCCAAATGCAGAATTTGAATACCATCGAATACAGACAAAAATTCCTCAATTGAATTTCAAAGAACTAAAAACTAAACTTTGTCCATTAGACATGCTGTAGATTACACAAACACATTTTTCTATAACAACTATTTAAAAAAGTAATATCAATTTTCGTGACTCTTTTATAAGGCTAAGGGCTACCTATAAAGTTCTGCATCGGTATGTATCAGATATGTCCATTGGTTTCCCTATTACTTATATGGTGGTGCCATCAGACCCTTAATGGGAGGTGAAGAAACCGATGCTTAGTGTTTAGAGACCATTTTTCTGGTGCTAGGTCTTATATTATTCAAGTGTTGAGAAGTGTCAACACTTGACAGTATTACAGCCATGAACAGTTTCCGTAGCAAAGCACATCCATATACGTACTAGGATTCTCCGGAGCTTGTCCTATAGCGCCAATGAGTGTAGTCTCGGTTCCAAAACGGTGAGACGGAGACATATTTTGTCTATCGATGTAGTGCCCGGTATCAAACTGCGCATGCATGGCCAGTAGTCATTAGGACCGTCGACATATGGCACTATTGTAGCGATTGTAGCTTAAAGTGCGCGGTCGGTATTACCGCGGCCGTTAGCCGGTAATATTCGGCATCACTAAAACCAAACCACTGACAGTGAATAGATAACCTTATATATGTGGCAGCTGGTGGCAGCACTGTGGCAGCCAATGGAACCAATCCAGGCAATCGAATCCACAAACTTGACGCATGCGTAGTGTGTCCAGTGGCACTACGTCGAATGAGATAGAGGTATATATATATGTACCACCAACGCTAGTGGTGGGACAGCCTGCTGTTACCAACATTCTTTATATTATTTTATATTTATATGGGCACATCCTAATTTAATTAATGCCGATCCCAAGAAAAAAATACAATGATTTCAACATCAGAAGTATTCTCAAAGCAATATCTATTACACATTTGCAAATGATGTGGATAGTAATTTTAGTGCAGTAGTAGTAATTTTCATGCAAAATGATATTTGTGCTATTGGCAAGCTTCATCCAAAACCTGAAATAATAATAGTGCACGCCTTAACATCCACAACAGCCTTCGCCATTACGGGAGCATCGGCAGTTCCGAATTATCATTATTATGACCAGCGTCATTATTATGGCCCCAGTCACCAAACCTGTTACCGTTGTCTCGTTTTTTAATAGGTGTTATGGTGTTTAGTTATAAACTACGGGTATTATGTCAAAAAATTAAAACAGACAACCTAAGTAACAACGGCGTTGATCTGTTTGTAACACTTTTCATTTGTACTCAGGTCACAGCGGCAGCCTGAGTAATGGTCATTTCTATATACCAGGTATAGATAATAAATTTTGTCTGCATAAAACTTAGGCATAGGTTAGGTTAGCGTCAGCTGTCATCTTGGTGTAGACAGTTTACAAAACTTTGACGGAAACTTCATGAACTTTCCATCAAACACAATCAAACGTTTGACAAGAACTTACGAAAGAAAATAGTCAAACCTTTGATAGTGTAATAGGGCTCTTGCATGATTTGACAGAACTTAACAAATAAAATCCTTTGGTGGTAAGAATACCGTGTGTAAATTCTTTCCGCTTAATCGTGTTGCATTCAATTGTTATTTAATATCAAAGTTTAAACCGCGCTAAAATGCTCAGTGACGTCATAAGACTGGCGAGAAGCGCAGCGAGCCTAGCCCGTAGAGAGCAGCCGGAAAAATACGACCTACGGGCACGATAACAGCATCGAGTTGAGTGTATAGCATCTGGAGGACGTTGTGTGCGTTCTGATAACGAATAAGTATAGTTGGGTCATGGAATCTTTACGTGTTGTCAAAAGTGACAGTCGTCTGAGAAGACGTACGTCCAACGTTAATGTCAATCTTTTCATATTTTGTAGAAAGAGTGAAGGCATGACAATCGCATCGTAACTAGCTCATGTTACGTGACTTTCGACCAGGCATGCTACGTCACACCAATCACAGCCCGTTCATATTTAAAGCGACGATAGCGATTTTACTATTATTAATCGCGTACGAACCGATTTTTATCTTTAACAAAAAACGTTTGCGGACGGTACTGGTATACGGTTGGCACTAATAGAGCGTATCAACTTTTAATTTTGAGACAGTGCAAGACCCCTATTCAGGAATAGCGCCACTAAGCGTAAAGAACAGTCGAATAACTATTTCGGATATATTGACCTTGTTTTTGATCCGTCAGCAGGTATAGTAATCAGTTTAATATCACCGGATAGCATCTACTAAAAACGAATATATAAAAAATAAATCCAAAGTACTTTTTGCAATCCCTCCGCACAGAAAGTTTCCGCCGGTGTAACTTCAAAATAAAAACGGCACCAGTTTCAAACATAATCCTCCGTTATGCCGTCTCTATTTTTACGACGGAAAATGCACCGGTGCGCCTCGGGTGGTAGCGTTCGTAATTAAACTATCACCGGAATCAACGGCGCTTTTATCCTCCCACAGCATCGTCGCGTCGCTTTCGCACACCGCAAGTGGTTGCGGCACCGCTACTGTGACTGTTCGTAGCCAAGGACTACGTAGAGCAGGATACTGTACACTGTACACCACATTCTTTCCTACGCCATTCCATAACCGGATAAACGCCGCCAAACACAATGATATTAAATTTCAGATTACCGCTCCGAATGTACATTTGCAGAATGTACACATGCGGCGGCGATGCTTGTAAATACACACGGGAAACTTTTAGTTTATTAAAAGTTGGGTTTACGAGTGTGTCCATTAAAATTTAATTTAAAATTGGGAGTTAGCGTTCGTACAGTGAACGACCTGCAACGGCACAGGACCGTCATAAAATTGATGTTTATTTTTGTAAGATTGCAGATTTGAAATCAGTTTTTATCATGTAGAGGGTTCAAGAATATGTATGTACATTTTTTGTCAAAATATGTAGGTAGCTATGAACAAAGTGAATATTTGAACAAAATTTCTACCGTGTTCTTACTAAAGCACTTGTTCTTAATAAAGCTGTTGCTTTATTTCGTCCAATTCTTTATGACTGGTCTACTGATCTCTGTGTGTGTTTACTACTCTTTTAACTACTATTATTTACAAGCTTAGGAGTGTCGGAATTAGGTACATGTAAATATAGCACGTCCTTAAATCAGACACGTGTGTCCGAATTGTGTACATATTTTACATCGTTTGCTATATTACAATTATTTTAAGGGATTTTGCCCAAATTCGGACACGAGTGTCGGAATTACGGACATAAACAACATAATTATTACAAAATTATTACAAAGTATTACAAAAGCAAAAAGTAGCGACCTTGGCATTAATACCACCTTTGGAGATAACAGTTGAACTCATGCCATCTCCATTAAAATAAATCATTTGCTGGCCTGAAAACCCAAAAAGAGTATGTAATAAGAATCGCTTCTCTGTAACATTATTATCTAATATTTGGAGATAATACTTGTTAACAAAGAAGACGAAGACACAAAACTTAAACATTCTAGAGAAAAAAGAAAGGAAACGAAAACAGAATAAAAAGCTGCGACAAGAAGAACACTAAAAATTCCAAATGCAAAAAACATTCAAATATAGATGGGGGCAGACTGTGTTTCATTAAAAATGGTAAAACATAAATGTTCAACATTTCTTAATAATAAATCTTATTTAACAATATTTAAAACACTTAATGTTCACTTGAATGTTTATATTTGTCGGACTAATGTACTACAAGTGTCTGATTTAGAAGCACTGTCTGAATTAGTTTCACTGAGGTGTCGGATTTCGTATCAAAATGTACGCTTAGTGTCGGAATTAGGGGCAATTGTTAAACATATAAGATTTAATATAAATTACATAACTATTATCAATGTTCTTTAAAAATGAATTGCTAGATATCTTTAGAAGGAAGAATTTGTTTTAAAAAATTTGACACATTCCTTCTGAATTTGGGGCGTTTACCTTACGCATAGTAAGCGTCGGCTGTTATCGTTCGCGCATATTATTTAATGCTTGGTTTGGAAAATGGACGAGGGCGTATTAATTACTGTGGCCAAATTGTAAATAAAATGAAGACTAGTCCAGAGCTTCCAAAGATGTCAACGTTCGTCACTTTATAATCTTATGAAGCAAAATTAATTTCATTTGAATACGGTAATAGTATAAAGCTTTATCCAAAGCTTTATCGTGCTACAAACACGAAGAAGCAAGGCTTCATACAGATATCAGCTCCTGCAATTAAGTTACCTAAATTAAAAATGTGGAAGCTGCTAAGAATCCACTTATAAATTTACACAATGTTTGCATAAATTTCTATCATACTTCAAATTGTAGGTACAGTAGAGCGTCGATAATACGAACTAATTGGGACCGAAGGTGATTCGGATTTTCAAATTGTTCGGATTATCAAATATGACAACTAAATAGTAGAAAATACGAGTATTGGATAGTAGTTCAATCTTAATAAAACCAACACCATTCGATTCCGCACTTCGTAAACTATAAGAATGCCAAAAAGTCAAAATCGAAGGAATATCGAAGGGATATCGAACCGATATCAAAGCGATATCGAAGCGATATCAAAGGGATATTGAAGCGATATCGAAGGGATATCGAAGCAATATCGAAAGGATATCGACAGGATTTGTTTATAATTTAATTATGATTTATTGTGATTTTGTTATGATTTATGATTTATTTATGATTTATTTATGATTTATTTATGATTTATTTATTATTTTTTTATTTAATAGTGGAAAATACGAGTACAAAAGCAACATTTGTCTCTAAATTGGAACCGACAAAAATGGCTTTTCCCTAGGTTAGTCAGTGATATATTTTATTATTATTACTTTTTGGGCGTTCGGATTAGCGAATGTTCGGATTAAGGAGGTACGGATTATCGATGCTCTACTGTAATTAAGAGACCTAATATGCCTATGACGTTCAGAGTTTTGCCTCCCCCCCCCCCGCCTAAATACCGGTAGTGCCGTTCCTATAGCTAACGTATTTCAATAAGTTCACACAAAAAAATGTTTATAACTTCTGAAAAAACGTTTGCATAAATTTCTATCATACATCAAACTGTAGGTAATTAAGAGGCCTAATGTACCGATAACGTTCAGAGTGTGCCCCCACCCCCCTAAATCGCGATAGTGTTCATACCTCAAATTGTAGGTAATTAAGAGACCTAATATCCCTATGACGTTCAGAGTTACCCTTATAAATTTGACGTAAGCCCCTTTTGTTACAATCCATTCAAAAAAGAAACGAGGACCACACATTGGAAAAATTGTGAAGATCATCATAAAGGACGAAGAAAAAATTAAATTAGATGTAATTGTGGTCAAAATTTTACAACCACTAATGATATTTATACTGATAGCGATAGTGGTTTATTTTTATGTACCCGTTGACGACGATTATTGTTGAATGATTGTTATTAAATATGATTATTTTAATAAAATATACGTTATTAGTGTTTGTTTTATTACGAATAATGAAATTTTGCGCCTAAGCATAACAGAGAAGAAAAAATAAACACAAAAAATGTTAAATGTTAAAAGATTTATTGAGATTATTACATGTATAACCTCAAAATAATTGTGGAGATCGCCGCGGCGCGGCGTATAGAGACGGGTGTTGGTCATGTGTTGGCTCGAACGCATAAGATAACGCGTTTTGTCCCCGCCAAGGCCAGCAGACATTTTTCAAATAACAAATTGCTTGGCCAAACACTTCGTCCCCGATCTCCAACCCACGGTAATGATTGTTTAATAAAATCAGCAGTAAAAAGCGTGTAAACTTTATATTCATATTTTTCAGTTTCTTGACCTTAGAATTTGTATTTTCAATGATGTTAATAATTTCTTCCATCATTTCTAAGTCGTTTATTTAGAAAAATTTTGTTCACTATATATTATTGCATTCTGATTTTTTCCATTTTGTATTTTGCGGAATATTTCGCACTTTTCCGCTATGGTGAACGGTTTTTTCTTACAGCTGTTCTTCCTTACAATTGTCAACCATTTTTAGAATGAACTTTTACGGTAAACTCGCGTTAACACTGGTCTAAACGCAGTCTGGTTCATAATAACACGAGTTGGCAACCCTATATACATGCCAATGGTTCTCCAATATTAGTGTGAGTTTGCTATATGGTTATGTCCCCGCCGAGGCCAGACATTTTTCAAAATATTTGACTGTTAGTTCTTTGGTTTAACCTTGTGCAAAGTTATTTTCTTCTTCCATTGACCAGTCAGTAAAATCTTCTTCAAAAATAAAATATTCAATATTTGCTAATTTTAATGTTTGTTGGGTTTCATCATGTATTGATCTAGTCATTATACCGATTGACTGCAGCCATTATACGTTCTGGATGCAGGTTTGTCGGAAAATTTAACCATTGTTATATTTTTCTCCTACAGTGAATAACAATAGAACCGGGCAGATCTACATTCTGCCCGTTTCGCAACAAATGAATAAAGTCTGTTGATGGAAAACAATAAACGCCGACAGTTGGCTATAACGGTACGCTTGTGAATAATTTGAATCTTTAATTCTGCATCAGCGCGTTTGTGTACGAGAACGAGATGCTATACCATTACCATTCGCCATTGTGGTAGCGCGTTTTCTTTAGTAACTTCTACAATGCGTTCAGTCCGTCGTGAAATTTACCTAGCAGGTATACTTTTGAGGTGAACGATAATGTCGCTCTAGCGTGCAGATTGTCTATGCAAATTTGAGACTCTTATTTTTAGCGGCACGTAGACCCGTCGAATTATAAAACCTTAATGAGCCTTTTTACGTCGCCGCGATTTAGATAGCGGATGTTTATTCTACGACCGAAAACCAAAATGGCGGGGAACAGTGAAACGACACCGGGGAAAGCGGTCTACCAGCGGTCAGCAATTATTGCGCCCTGGATTGTATTTACTGCGAACAATTTCTGTTATTAGCACGGGAAATACAAAATTTTAAGTAGTTGTGAAGGTTTTTTATGTCGAAAATAACATCTGCTGAGTTTAAACCAAGTTGGTGTTTATTCGAAAACTTTCATAAACCCATTCAGAAAGAAGAATGTCTCAGAAATATCGTATATGCATAACCCCCCCCCCCCCCCCCCCCCGCCTTAGAGTTTTCCTTCACACCTCGTTAAAACTCACAACACTGCTGATTGCTTTCAATTTAAACAAATAAAAATAACTCCAAATCTGTAATTAATTCCTAGATAACCAGCATCATAAATTGGTACGCATTAATCCGGAGTATAAGAGGTTCACAACACCTACGGCCGGTATTATAAACGCCGAATAAGATTTAAGTAGCGAAGTACTTTTTTTCATAATATAATTGAACAAATAATGGGCCAGTAAAATCTTATTCGACGTTTATAATACCAGGCAATAGTCTTTCTGTGTAGCAAAAAAGAATAAGGTTTAATGTTATCATTCATTTTATACTAAGCATGGTTCTATTTCTTCAAAATTAATGTTCTGCGTCTCCGAAAATGACCAAAAGCGTGTTTTTTTTTTATCTAAAAAACCTTAATTACTGGGATTGTTGTGAACGATACATGCAGCCGCCGTAATGGGTTTTGGTTAATTTCAAAGAAGTGCGCTAATTTATGTGTCTCTGGGCACAATAACTGTAGACAAGCTGCTGAATAATGCCGCTCTCGATTCATAACTGACTTGAGTTCTCATATTCTCGTCTCATATGCTCATATTCTCACTCTAGTCTACCAATTCACGTCGGCCATAGCGTCATTACTTACTGCAACAAATATTTTATAGAGTAAAAATTTTATTTTAGTGTTCAATCGAACTAGGTGTGCAGATGGAGGATACCCTCCTGGTGGTCACCTAAAGTATGCAGTATAGCAATACAGTAATAATAATAATGTTAGTAAATAGTCACACAGTAACAAGTAATTACAAGTAATTACAAGAAGTTGGCCGCGGCTTTGCTCTCGTGGATTTTGGAATGAGGTATAATTTCTAACTTTCAAGCATACTACCACTCTACAATACCCATTTAAAAGAAAATACGTTAACCTAAATACCAATTTTGATATTGGTGATATGAAATTATCATTTACAAAGCAACCCTGAACAATATCCAGGCAAAGACTATGAATTAGTTATTGCTAACACAGATTTTCTTTTGGGATTCCCTCCATCAAGAGATAATAAATAGTATATTATAATTCAAGTTTTATAAGACGAAAGTTGGAGCACGAGTTTTTTTTTGTGCACGAAGAGCGTAGCGACTATTTTTCTACTTTGAGACATTAACATTAGATAAATTTCGAGAATTGCGGTTATCATCTCACAATCTAGAGTAGTTTTATCTTCAACAGTTGGTAGTTATGATAAAACTGGTAAATACGATTGAGGCGAGCCTACAGCGATTGAGATGTCAGCACAATTTGACGCTTGACATCAATATCACCAATCTTCAAAACTAAAAGTTACAAAAGCTAGAGCCCTGGTGTTTTCAAAACGACACTGAAAGCGGGTCGTTATGAGTTTATAACGGACGCAAAATAGAAAAACTTTTAAGGAGTAGAATGGGACCCATGGCATAAAGCTTAAAACTAACCTTGCTAACTGGAAATATGTGTCCGTAACTTTGCAGGTTTAACAAAATCCAGTTTAAAGAAAATCTTTAATTCCGGTCAAAATAATCTCAAGAACACCTTATAAGAAAAATTATCAAAAGCGTGCAGCGGGAACCGCAAAAATTGTTAAAAGATCTCATACACATATGACAACTTTCAACACTATGTGACATACGTTAATGTAACAAAAAAAAGTCCTGTTATCTTATTTTCTACCATACGTTATACATATTATTCATAAATTGCCAATAAAAGAATTTACTGCAATTTATTCGCAATTGGTTTAAGTCAGTTGTAGGAAAAGTTGCCGTTCCGCTAGATGGAAAAGTTTGATTTTCACGATGGTTAGCAACATCCGGTCGCTTTACGATGTAATGAAGTCATAAATAATTTATTGCGAACCATTGAGAGCGCTGGGCTTGGAAGGGTAACACGACGGGAGACGGGAAAGACTTTTCAGAAATTGGAAAATGGACGATCGCTTTCAGGGCCATTAAATTATTACGACAGAATTTGTAATCGAGACCCATTAGCCCGAAAAATGTAACGCTTGAAAATGCACAGATCCAAATAAATGATTTCCATTTATCTTAATTGAATAAAAGTAACGTGCGACGTACTTGTGTTACCTTTTTAAACGATAACACAGGAAAATAGAACATTACAAAAAATAAAAGAGAATAATCATTTTCGCCCCCAAAAAGAGGGGATAATAACCAATAATAAACCGCACAAAACATGAATAGAATGGGGTTCTTTTGTAACCGAGCTAGTATCATCTCACATTTGATTTATCTCGTCATGTATGACGGGGACGATACGGACAAAGCCATGCACGCAAGCACATTATCCAGCGAATCAGTCAACTTGACATGAGAAATTCCCACACACACATATACCTACAAGCGGATTTAACCGCTAAAAGGTCTGGAGATAACAATGTTGGATAATTTGGTCACAACTTTCATCACTATGACTGCAAAAATCCATTGAAATTGTTAAAAATTATAGTGCGCACCAAAATTAACGCGCACCACTAAAAATTGTCACAATTTCGTTTGTTAATTTCCTCTGTAGCCCCTCGTCCGATATTTATGATTCTTTTGTCCAGGTACAGGTTGATAATATAAAATAAATGAATAATAACGATATTTTTTTTAAATAACAGTTTTGAACATGGAATATGGTTTGGCATGGGTATTGGCCGTGTGCGCGATGCAAGCGTCTCTACAGGCCTTGACACTACTAAGTCCACGAAGCGTATATGGTGCAGTTCGCTACTAAATGTTACAGTTAACAATAACTATAGGATATAACGTGGGCCGATCAAATTTGTATTAATTATTACAATTTTGCATTTGGTATTAATTCATCCTGTATTATTACAGTTGACAACGCAACACTTATTGTGTCCCATTTTTATAATTTATACAAACGATCTGTTATAAGTTCTGACAGATCGGAACAAAATATAATGTGCCATGCACTACTGCACATATTGTTGGCCGGTATTTCTCCGCTACGGGCGCTTAGATCGTTTCGCTACTCCCTTCCACGGGGTATGCACAGGGTTGGCAGATAGTTGGCCGCTTTTTCTTCCCCGCGATGATATCATGAGCACGCAGTATGGTCATGGGCGAATGGGTAGCATATCTACCACGCCTCGCATACAGGCCTCTATCCAGAACAGGCTAGCTGAACAGACAAGGCTGGCTCCACACGTGGGAGCCGATACCCCGCTGAATAGAGAGCGATGAATGCACACGTGGGAGCCAATGCTCTCCCAATCTAAGGCCTGTCTCTGTTGTGAGGCATGTTATCACGTGATACCATCCAATAAAATGTTATCGAAACCAGAGGTCAAGACTGGTTACGGGACCACCGGCGGGACCCCTCGGAAGCACAGCAGCGGAGTGAAAAATCCGTATGCCTGTCTTGGGATTCGAACATAGGACCAGTGGAGTGCAAGGCCTACTCGGCCACTCCGCCTCAAGTTTTGAATATAAAATAGGGTTGATCTTACGATAAATATACGTAATAAAACGATAAAATGCAGTTAACGACTAACAGAGAATGACAACTAACTAGATAAGGATACACTAGCTTAATAATGAAAGCCAAACAATTCATGCTATAAACGCAATACTAAAAACTGAATATACATGAGAGAGCAGTTATGACATCGGTATCTTAATGAACGGTCAAATGATCCAGAAGTTAATAATATTCTTATTAACAGAAATAATGTATTCAAAAGACCGACCAACAAGTATTAGTGTATTATTTTAAATCAAACATTGTACTAGTTGATAACTAATACACTTTTTCTACTCTTATTTATTAAATGCATTCACTAAAATATCAATTTGTGATAACTAGAATTAAACATAGAGCTGTGGGGTGCTGGAAACGCCTATATCTAAAATAGACACAATATTTACTTATTTTTTATTATTTTGTGCATTATAGTATAAATTACTATTTATTTGACCTGAATTATTATTTATGTGAATTTGTTACAATTGAACACAACAGTTTTAATTGAATTATTGTTTTCACATATTGTATTTTAACCATTTTTTTTAGTCTTTAAAGGGTTGTTATTCCCTAAATTTATTCAGTAACGCACACGGCAAATTCCTGTGTTAAATTATAGAAATTTCCATCTAGAGAGCACATGTAGTGTAGTTTATAACTCTTACTATATGCTTCCGCTAGAAAATGTCATCATGATGATCATAAAAGTTAAATTCATTAACTCATTAAAACTAAACTGAAATAAAAGACGTTAGTTGTTTCCAATGGGTTTTAGTTTGTTTCTTTGGCTACTAGTTTCAAACTTTTGAACTGTTTTTCTTTTTATTTCTATGGGCTATGGTGTCCCTGGGGTGTACCAGTCATCTCCGGCGCGACGTCACTTCTTGTCTTCGAATCCTGAAGATGTTGGGACTGAAGCACCAAATTGGCGACATTGGTCACCCCCTTTATGGTCTCCATTTGAGTGTTTTTCCATTGAGTGTCCATCTTGCTCCTTGACTATACCGTACTGATGAGGACTAATAGTCCGAAACACGTGTCTATGGTTGCTTTCTTCGTATGACGGAATTGCTCGACAAATTACCTTTCTCCTTGAATATCTAATATCTCTATTAGAACTGTTTATGAATGTATCTTTAAAACAGTTTTGACTATATACTATAGTTCATTTCTAAAAGTATTTTAAACATATAGTTTTTGGCAACAAGAACATTAGTAAGTTTGGTTGACAACAAGATCACACAATCAATAAGTGGATATTGAAAAGCGATATAATTAATATTCTTTTTTATCCGTGTTTGCTAGTTTCAACGAGAAAGTTAATACATATTTCATACATTAATAAATTATGCAGGGCGGCAGACCTATTTAAGGCATGTGAAACAGGATACAAAGTCTATATTTAGGCCCTACCTTTTTAGTAGACATAAACCGCTTTGAGAGACAAAAACAATGTCAATATCCTTTGTCGTGCGAACGTAAAGTAATAATTAGTACGGAACCTACCCCTTTCTTAATTTACGGAGTAATATTCATTAACACTACTGTGGCGATGATCCTTAAAATAATGATTACAACGTTATGGGGTTGCTTTCAATTCGCTGCCACCGCTCATAAATCTGTTTTGTAATATCAGCACGTAACCACAACAACGAGCGGAGAACAACAACTGCTCCAAATCCGTTCTCGGCAAAACATTGGGCAGCGATATAATCCGGAATAAAAAAACATCATTAGCTCGCCACCTATCTAACTTTTTGTCGTCGCGCACGTACCAAGCAAGCATTCATTCACGACAGTTTGTTTTTACTTCTTACGCTGTATCATCCAACCTCGAAATGATACCCAAAAGGGATCTGCAATAATATCCCCAAATGGCGCAGTCAGGGCCGGCTTGAGATTTCAGCAATTCGGTGTTATATCAATTTAAGTTCTGGTGGAATAGTTCGGTTTCGTAGAGATGTAAGTAAGGACGAACATCCTTACAATAAGATGGTGCAATATTCATAGACACATACTACGAAAAATAGTACGAGTATATTATTTAATCAGCAAGTAATTTACGTAACAAACAAATTACTTCGACAAGCCATCAAAATGAACGCATAATTGGTCACAACTTACAAACTATCGACCAGTGATGCAGTGGTGCAGCATTTCTATCGGAAACTCGACATACAGTCAAATAATCGCAGATTCCCAATAATCCTTTTAAATCTTTCTACTGTTTAGTGCATGTAAGATAAAATAATGGGTATCCAACTTTGTTTCTGTACATTTCACTCATTATTCTGTTTTGAATACATTGTGGGAAACAGTAACATTCTATCCGTGGGTGCTCCGCAGTAGTATTTTTCTACTGCACTGTAATGCCATGCTCGAGTAACTCCAACAGTTTAGCTAGTTAATGCTGAAGCCCTCAACCGGTGACAATTTGGTTTACGCCTGAGGCAACGATCTCGGCCGATTGGTTTGCCCCGCAACCTCCATATATGATGCAGTGTTTTGTAACGTAATGAATATTCATTGTGTCGGGTGGATGGCTCGCGGCAGTAGGTCTAAGGTTTTGGCGTATAATTACTAGATGGCGTACCGAACAGCCCACCTATCCGTACCGCCCCGGCGCAATATATCATAAGTTATATTTGAAAGGTGCAGGAATACGTGGCCCGCATTCAAACGCAGGATAAATTGGATTTAATTAGTAGCAGCTATCAGGAGCTGGCCCCCAGTTCGAATTGAATGCCGGCGCAATTAAGGGCCTTCGAACGCGCCCCCGTCCCTGTATACCGCTCTGAGCTCCGTATACCTAACCTCACTTTCCGCATAGATCCGGCCGCAACGTTCTAAAACCAAAGCGGTATTTGATATTCACATAAATTCATCCGCAAAACAAACCGTTTTCAGCTATTGTAGCGTGCATGGATACATACCAACAGAGATCGTAAATTGGAATAATCGGTTCTACATTTATTGAATTTTGTGCTAAGCTCCATGCACCAGAAGATACTAAACGAAAAAATGAATAAAGATCAACTTACACAGGCATGGCGACTGCAAAGCAGTATTTTCAATAAGTGAATCCAGCGGCGCGTTATGCCATCATGGGGCCCTGGGCAATTTTGAATTTGGGGGCTATATGAGGGCCCCCAAATTCAAATGTGGAATTAAGAAGAATTACTTTTTATAAAAAAATAATATATACTAATAATACAGATATAACATTTCTGAACTATTAACAAAAATTATAAATATTAGGTAAAGCAACTACATAATTATTTCAAGTAACAACAGATTATTCTTACGAATGACAAAGTAACTAATAAATAGCTAAACAATTTAAAAATCAAAATTCGTAGTAAAGTAAAATATATTATCTTAATAAATAAATAATAAATATTTCAAAATCTGCGATAGTTCAATCTTTAATACGCCATCATCAATATATACATATGTCTACTGAATAGGTACCTATTAAATATGTGGTGCAGTTTTCATAGTTTTTGAGATGTTACTTTTAATAAAATGTAATTTATTTTTCCAACGTTACCTAAGGTTCCGACTCAATCATCAAAAAAAAAATATATAATTATTCCGAATGCCTTCTGCAATATCTGTTTTAACAAGAAGAAACGTAACGTGGTCCTCAAAGTTTAGAAGAAAGTAAAGAAATAAAAGGTTTAGGAAAAGACTTCAGCTAGAAACTTGAATGACTTTTGAATATACATTTGTAAGAAGCAGACAAAATTCCATTTTTTAATACAGCATCCTGTACATTTTCCTGTTTTTTATCCTCTTTTGAATTACAAATTCTACTGTAAAAAACACATGTCCCTGAGGAAAGTGGTGTAAAAGACAATTAAATGAAAGAAAGCAATTAAACAATGTTAAGAGGGTTTCTACAGTGTCAATAGCTCGTTGTTTTTGAAAATGATTTAAGTTATAAATACGAATTACTTTTTAATATAAAATGTGTTTCATTTCTAAGCATTTCAAATTTGTAGCTTAAACAATTTCATAAATCTTTTATTAGAATCTTTTTCTTCTCAACTGTTTAGAAAGCAATATATTGAGTTTACGTTTCTTTTTATACACACTGTGTAATAATAAAGACTTACAGCATTTTGCAGATCGGAATTTTTATTCTACAGACACTTTTGGAGTATTCATCTTTATAGAATAGAATTCCAGAAAAAAAGGAAAAGTATCGGCTGAAAATCGTCGAAGAATTCATACAGTTTTTCTCTTCTAACTTAGTGAATGGTTTCTCATTAGTCTCGTACAGTATTAGTTTCTTTTATTGCAAAAAACACCATGAGTTTAACTGCTAAAACTGCATCCAGTCTTTGTGGCAAGCCTATTCTAATGTTCAATTTGATATTCTTACTAGGGTAATTTTTTAATTACCTAATTAATTTATAGTTTATAAAAGATTTATTGTGGTCCCCAACCGGCAGGAGCGCAAGTATAAAATTCACTATTCTTGATACGGTAATAAATTAGTTAAAGATTAGTTGGGGCATCGCTGAGAGCAGCCTAAATCTGCTTGCAACGTTAATGAGGACTGGCATGGTGTGATAGTTTATTACGGAAATGAGTTTCCAAAATACTGTTTTGCCGCCCACTCCCCCCCCCCTGTTATGGGGGGCCCTGGAGAAATGCCCATTTTGCCCATGGGATAAGGCGCCACTGAGTGAATCTCATGCCACCACCGATGAAGGCATCCAAATATACTCTAATTGGTAACACTGGCTTAGTGAACAATACTGCTGTTGAAATAAATATTGCAGTGGCGTAGCTAAATTATCTTTATTATGGGAATATCATACAAGTATTGAAATGAAAGAAGACTGACATTTACTTAAAGATTGGCAGCGCTTTTACCGATAGAGGACATATTTTTGCTTCTTTTAGACGTTAGAAGTTCTGTTGGTTGCAGTTAACTATTGGCCTATTTCTAGCAACAATTTCCGAGTGGAAACCGCGTTGTTGACTGTGATGCAGTGGACCTTTCGCACTCTGTTGTGAGGCATCTTCAGGACTAAGGATCGAACAAAGTGCTAGATGGAAGAAACTCTTCTCACTTTCTAATTGATTATATCAGCGCGAATACATCTCGCCAGAGGAGCAAACACAGATAGCAAATTTTGTTTGACTCAAATAAATTGCAGTTTAATGAATAAAAAGTTTTTTAAACTTTTTAATCTTTCGAATTAAATATTAAAAGGTTTCAGCTTGGAATCTCACACTACTACTTTTAATTACCAAGGTGACCGAGACATGTCCTGAACTGAGATTTATATTTAAAGTATTAACTCATTTACTAAATTTGTATTTGCCGTGTTATTATAATAGGTTTTTACCTATATATTTGTTGAAAAACTATTTTAAAATATTACATTTAAAGCTACTGTTTTGTTATAGACACATAGTTTACTTTTTGGGAAATTTGACAATTTCTTGTTTTTTTACCACGCCGAATGTTATAGATAAATAAATATTCAAGGTATAGTAATGGATGTTTTATAACTCTAAAACTTATTATAAATATTAACTTCTATTGTCGAGAAATTGTAACGAATTCCGCTAATTCGTAAGGTAAATTAGTTTAAATATTGTAATGGTTATCTTTCGTAGTATTAAAACCGCTTTTTAAATCGAATTTACGCTGGCCTGGAGAGCCTGTATGGCTATACGAGTATTTTTAATAACCAGTATAATGGATACAGGTTTTCTTGTAGCAGTTATACGTGGAGAAGGGGTTAGAATTTTGGTATATAAAGGCCTAGAAATAGCAACGAAAGGCAGAGTGTTGCATGCTGATTTTAGATTGGCTGCTCTCTCTCCCGTTCGCCGTTCCTAGCCGACTCCGAAGCCGACCGTATAGCAGAACGCGTGCTGATTTGATATATTGGCCGCCTGTTTGAACGATCCCGCCGTTGCCCGAGTCCGACCGTTCACGAGTGCATCCGACTGCGCGCCGAAGCTAAAGGCCCCAGCTGTTTCTCCGACCAGACAGCCTGCCGCCCGGCACTCAACTCGTCTAAGGACTGGTTTGTAAAAACGATTTTGTATTTTGCCCGTTATTTTTCCGAAGCGTGTTTTTCTTTGTATATTTTTATAGTGTTATTTTTCGACGAATGTTTATTTTCTTTTACAAAATTTTTTCCGTATGCGAATGCTACCTTTTCTTTTATGTATATATATATTTTGTTTACGACAATAAAACCTGATTTAAATCGAACTCTGTATACCGCTTGATTTATTTCGAAGAACACTGGATCTCCAACTGAAGCAACCCGATCAGGTAAGACGAAGGGACTAAACCAACCGACGTCGTTAAAACGTCGTTAAAATGTAGGGCCATTGTAATTATAAATACATCCATCTGGGGACACACTGTATAGCAACTTTTCCACTATATTACGAATCGACCCGTCAAATTTACTTCGACCAACTTTAATATCACAAATCCAAACTGAATTTTTTGTAATGTTGAACGTTTCTCAAACCAACGTAATTATGGTAGGTACAAACACAAACATATAATGCAATTCATATTTTACCATACATTTGCATAATTGCTGAGAAATTTGAACGTCATTACAAGTTGAATTACAATTCTCCAGTAGGATTTTTTTGCACAATGGCGGAATATGCATGAATATAACTGAATATCGAACATTTAAAACTTAACATAAATACCTTCAGTAATAAAGAGAATAGTGTTAGACTTTTGCTATGGATTTTGTTAAAAATACCACTACACACAGTTTGATACTTCTTTCCCTTCGTAGGTTCCTCCTTCCAGCTTGACATCGTGTCACCACATCAAAAGTTATTTGGGGCGGGAAGTTTTGAAATAAACACGTGTGTATACCATTTCAAAAATAAATAAAAGCTTTAAAACATCTCACAAGCTAAAAACTGCACTCCGCGCTGCATAAACCGTCTGGAGATATTGGGGCGTTATCTACCCGGAACGGGAAGTAAGAGAAGTTGGAGTGCGAGCGCTGGTGGAGTTCCTCCACTTGGCCCTGTTACTTGCCGCCGGGAAATTACCGGCGGCGGAGAGTAGATGTCGCACTAAATGCCGGAATGGGAAACCCAGTCCGGAAATTGGACGGATCCCGAACTCGAAGCCGCATACCAATAGCGGCACAACATAACATCAATCCCCGGCGCCTCCACGGAAAAAAGAGGACGACCTCCGCTCAGCCCGCAGCCGCTCTGTACGTACACTACCGCAATTGCGGTCGAATCCGTGCCTGTTCCGCACTGGAAACTGTCCCGCCCGAGAGGCAATTTATGCGTCCGTGGTCGATGGAACTGTCCCAACGTGCGTGGTGTGTACCTTGTGATTGCGTACCCACCGTACCAATGCTGGCTGCTGTCTGTCTGTTATTCCCCGTGACATAACAGTTTATGAACTTGAAATGCACAGCGGGACGCGGAATTTACTGTACGCTCTATTAGCGCAACATTCATAAATTCTTCACTTAGAAAATAACACAAAATTTGTACCGAGCAATGTATGTACCTCGTTTTCATCATTATTTTTTAAATTGTTTTGTTTACTAGGTCTTTCACGACGAGCTGCCATTACAAGTATATGGAAAACCAAATGAAAACAGGGATTAAAAATTTGTGGACTGTTGTTGTCAGTTGTATATGATCGTTTTACCTAAAATATTTTCAGGTTTTGGTTACTTCCTGTTAAACCGGAAACGGACCAACCTGTATTTTTTAGCAATGTTTGCAGTCGTCGTTAAATTTGAGATCAATTGCATGGTACATACCCTATACGTAACATGTAACATTTTTTAGATATTTTAGTCTTTTCAATAAATAAATGGCAGCTGCAAGGTTACTTTAAATTATGTATTTATAAATTATCCGCCGTGACCGTTAGAAAAAAGTTGTCTTCCGAATTGTAGTGAATGAGTACTTCAAAAACCTCGGGAAAAATACTAAAACTCGATTTTTCAAATGACAACCCTATCATATGAACGCATTTTAGAATTTTACAGAAATATTTAGATCAACTTTGTGTAAAGTGTTCAATGCATTGTTCTCTAATTTTCCCTACAACTTTTAAATATTAGAATAGAAATTGAAAACATTGCCAGATTGCGTTGAAAAATAACTATACATAAACAACATTTTAAGTCATTATCAGGGGTCGGCGGCGTAAAAAACTTTTTGAAAAACTCGGTCGATATGTTACCTTCACAATAATTTGCCCTAAAAACTTTTTCCAATGGCCACCAAATAATTAATAAATAATTGAAAATAATCTTGCAGCTGTCATTTTTTATTGAAATTATTCAATATGTCATAAATGTAAGAAATAATAGAACTAAAATTTGCCGAAAACTGCACAAATGCTATAAAATATAGGCGTTCCGTTTGGCACTATTTCCGGTGAAACCGGAAGTAAGAAAAAAATACTGAAAATATTTTAGTTAAACAGATCATACGTATCCTACAACATAAGCCCACAAATTTTCAATCCCACATCATTTGGTTCTCCTTATACTTCCAATGGCAGCTCTCCGTGAAAGGTCCTCTATTGAGTGTAAAATATTTAAGAACTTCAGAAAAAATAGCATAATATAAGCATGCAGAATTAAATGATGGTAGTTCAAATAAGAACCTAGGTTGTGTGTGGACATGTCTATAGAGCCCACCCGTTATATGCCATAGAGTCATAGAGGTTCAGCAAGAAAACTGGTTGTACCAGTTTATAACACAACCTGAAAATATTAATAATACTAATTTTGCGTACCGTAGATTAGAATTAACCTTATTCTATGCGATATATTTACAACTATGACAACTATGTTACAGAAAAATAATTCCTCGAAGAATGGCCATAGACAGGGGTCTTGCAGCCATGCTTGTTTCGGTCTTCTATGGAAATTTCTCTCATTTTTTCAATAGTTTCATGGATTGCGAGGGTGTGAGTGATTTTCGTATTGAATCGGAAATTGTAAGTGCACTAGGCTGTTCAAATTGCTTTTAGGGATTATTATAGAAAAAAATAACTGTTTCTATTTACAGTAAATACTTATCCGTGATTATACACAAGTTGTTCTCATTTCAAATCAGAAGCCAAGACAAGAAAACCCAAGGACGTATGGTCTGATTTATACGATAAATCGAGGGTTTATTTCTTAAAACAAAAAATATTAACAAGAAAAATATCCAACAACAGCTGTTTTGCTGTTTTTTATCTATATCAACAATAAAAAATAGCAAAGAAGATGGTTTTATTTTTATTTAGGTTGAAATTATTAATTTTATCTACGACTCACATATAATATGATTCACAAAATATTCCACCCTTTCCATATTTCAGTATGAGATAAATAAAACTACGTTGTATAATATGGAGATGTTTCTTTACTCTGAAACAATTCACGCAAATTGTTTCAGAGTAAAGAAACATCTCCATATTATACAACGTAGTTTTATTTATCTCACATATAATAATTTCATTGCATACGTATCTATGACTATATAATCCCCATCATTATACGCACCAATGATTATAATGACACTAGCGTTGTATAATAATGACAGTTCGTTCAAATAATGACCTCATTATTTGAACGAACTGTCATCATTACACAACGCTAGTGTCACAGTCTGTCAAAACCTACGTGGATGACGATTATTTGACAGTTCGCCTCGCCATCATTGACAAATACATTTCAAATATTTTGCATAAAATGGAATTTATGGTCGTAGATAAAACGTCGTATTTGACTCGCACATAACGGATATAAATCGCTCGCATGATTACACGCTCGCCTACGGCTCGCGTGTAAATTTCATGCTCGCGATTTATATCCTTAATTATGTGCTCGTCAAATAACATACTATTATGACTGTAATGTCGTATTTCAGTTTTAATAATAATTCAACAATATACTGTACCGCCCAATGCATTATTTGGATATTAAATATATATATTTACGATATCTTGCTTGGACAATCATTAGAATTTTCATCAAATAAATTGATTATGAGGAAGTATTAAGACAATAGTACTGATTGAAATGATATATAAATAGTTATTTCAAAAAAGTCAATGGAGTAAAGTTAGAGAAATATCACTAACAGATATTTGTAGACTTCTGGTTTTAAATCTATGAGAAAGTATCTGATTATCGCCAACAAGGGCAAAGATCATCGAGATACTAGTGGGGACAAAGCACTCTTGTCGTTCGCAGTAAAACGCATGGATAAGAACTAAAAGGTCGGAAAGTGTGGAGATGAAAAGGGCAGTAATTAGACGTCGGGAAATAATGTCGTCGGGTCGGAAGGGCTGACCGGTTGTGTCAACGAATCACAGAAATCATTCGGCGGAGGAGCTCGAGGGTGACGACCAACCAAGACAGCACATGAACGGCGACACATTCATCCGCCAGAGAAAGGAAAAAAATCAATACGGGTGCAAATTATGGCGTCCGGCAGGGTCAGTCAGTTCCTCGACAGTCACCGAGCAAGAACAGACCAATATTATCGCCCCGCCCCGACCCGAAACGACACCAAACGTCCACTTTTTTTGCGAGCAATTACACCATAAGCCTGCGGACTGTCACCTTTTGGGCCGTTAGGACGAGACTAGTGGAACAAAGCGATGCCCTCCGCCGGATATCGTGTCGAATCCTCTGTCATCTTTCGGACTGCGTGGCGTCACTAACACGGCACAGGATAAGTCCCGTGATTAATGACAGTTATGTTACTCTTCACGGGATTACATTTTTTCGATCTTTAACTTTGCGACCCCTCCACTTTTTTCTACTTAACCGCCAATAACCCCTGACTTCTGCATTGAACGTCCACGCTATTAATTTTTATCGCGGCCAGGAGCGACCCCAAGTTATACCTAATTCGCTTTAGCATTAACCTGCGCTTTAGCATTAACTATTTATATTGGAGAGATAATAAAATTATATCGTGTCATCCACTATGTTTGAAAACGATTCAAATATACCGGGCACAAATTTTATGGATTCTATTATTTTGAACCTTTTTACTTTTTCCAATTATGTTTCAGGAATGAACAGGTCTTTTTCAGGATACGTCACTTGTAATACAGACGGGTAACTAGTATTTAACAAAACATGAATAGTAATATTGTGCGTTGTCACAGAGATAAGAAGAATACCGAATGTATTTCAGAAAACGTCCAAAGAAATTCAGATTACTAAACTATACTTTAGAAAACGTCAACTATAATTTAGATTAACTAATTCAGAAAGTATCAGTTAAACTTCAGAATTTATTGCTTGCTAAGTGTCATTGCTTGCTAAGTGTCATTCATTTAACTACTTGATTGTACGCATTTATGACGAATATGAATTAATTATGACAATATTAGTACGATTTATATTTTGTAGTGATTACTGTTTTTTAATCATTAGGTGTGACGATAAATACTTGTGTCCGCGGATGTGAAAAGGAGCCAGTTGTCCAGTTCTAGTTACGCAGATAATCGCAAATAAAGTTCAAGTGGTTCAAAATACACATTTTTGTTTTATTCGCTAATTAGTATTGTTTATCAGATGTGTTCGTGTGAAACCCGTCTGGCAATGTATGAATCCATAAAAAAATGAAAGCTTTTCCAAAATTTGCAAACATTTTGGAAATTTGACAAATCGTTACCTAGGTTAGACTATTTTGTAGCCCCCAGGCCCATGGCGCTATAGATTAAAATACCTATAAAACTTTTTACTAATAAAAATTTAGCAAAATTTTTAAAATCTTAAAACTAATATTGAAATTGTTCAACAAATGTTTGAGTTGGCGTAACTTTGTAAATATGCGCGAAGTTATTAACTTTTAAACTTTGCAAAACTTTGAAGCGTCATAGCGCAAAAGTTTACTTTTTGCATCAGCAACTTAATTATTATTATTTTTCAATTTCCCTTTATGGTAATAGGTTTAAAATGTTGGAGTACCTTTGCTATAACTTATTCTATCCAAAAACACTTATAACTCATTTTCGGACAACTTCGTCCCTTGTCATATCCAGGCACACAATTACTGAAATATATTGAATAATGAGGTGAATTTTATTAAGTTACAATTGACCCTTGCTGATAATAGTCCCATTCCGAATTAATTATATCTAACGTTTTATAAATTGTAATTTTTCGTTTTTGTAACTTGTTTTAGTAACTAGCAAAAGTTCCAAATAATAGTAGAATTGGAAATGCCGTACCATTATATTTCTTAACATTTCTTAGCATAGACGCATGCGCAGTGGAAGCATTTGTAAGGTCTGCCAACACTGCCAACGTGAGACATTTTGTTTTGTTTTGACATACTGTATACGTTTAACCTCATAGTGACGGGCTACACTTTATACAATGTTTGGTTTAATTTATGTAAATTATTGCACTGACATGTTAACAGTAAACGACTGCAGAAATAAAAAGGCATAAAGTAAACAAACAACATAACCGTAAATGTTTTTTATTGCTACTCCAGATTGGCTACTCTGAAATAGATACTAGTATACCCATCTCTTGTTAATTTGTTCTAGTTACTAATAAAAAGTTTTGAAAAGCGGAAAGTAGTGTAGTGTAAAATAGCCTTAATACAATTATGTGTTCTGTATGTGTTCAAACGTCCGTCTTCAAATTTTTATTTCGACCAATTAGATCTAATCAGGATTTATCAGGATACATGTGATACGTACAATATGATACTAAGGATACATATTCAGTCAGAAATTCAGTATTGATATGTCAAAAAGGAATTCAGATTTTCTTTTCAACAATGCGCTTTCGGACTTCTACCAATCACGCCCTTTCAACACTCCCGTTGATTAACATAACAATCTTTCAAGACTGACAAATTACCCCGCGTTGTAATTTTAATAAAACGTAGTAATTTGATTCTCGCGGTGGTTTATCCTGGCTGGCGGTGATTTGTTTTAATAAGTGCCGTTAAGGAAAGCCGCCCGCCCGCCGCCGCGGTCCCGGCCGCCACCGGGGTGGCCGCAACCCTCTATTTATATTGTGCGGTTGCAATTTATGTAATTTGATTCCGATGCAGGCCAAGGAGCCGCCACACAGCGTCTCAAGTTTGCTAATGGGAATGAGACTGCAAACAATAAGGTTTGTTCTCGGGTAGCCCTAATGCTATACTACCGACCCGCATATTACACTACGAATGACTACACCGTCAAACTACGCTGTGTAACTATGTCAAATAAAGCGACTCTGTTTTAATTAATTTCCTAAAACAATGCAATTATTTATCTACCTACGATAATGTTGGTGTTTTTTATTGGCACATGCGGTTTTTGATGTAATACACAAAATTAATACAATTGTACTGCAGAAGTACGGTATCATTTTTTCCGCATAAGATAGAATGAGCTAGTTATTTTCAAATACATTGTATACCAAAATTCTCAAATAATCACCTGATTAAAATGTATTGTGTAAAATTTTGACAGTTTCAAATTTAAAGGCAAAAAGTGTAAGGCGCTGAATGTTGGTATATATTCGGGTCAATAAGCTTCAGGTAAATATGCCAACTTTCAGCTTGATATCCTCCGGGCTGAGAAATGCGATAGATATATGAAATGTTTTCATGAGACTTTTTTGTAAGTTTTAACTTACAAACAAAAAACGACCTAGATTCGCGTACAAAAGATTTTGTCCAATCCAGTAAAAATTGCAAGTGTATTTTATGGTTATCTGCATACACAGTTCTACACTTATAACGTTTTGATTCTACAATTTTCACATTTTTTTATCCACCCTAGGGTGTATAAGTTCTGAGAGTATCTGATAGGGAACGTTACGATTAATTCCGTTAATTGCAAATAATTCAAAAACGTTAATTACAAAAATACCAAAAAAAAAACTCATGTGGCCAACGGAAATACATACGTATGACTAAAAAGGACGTGACATGGTGAGACATAAGTGAAGTGTGGCAAATGCATTTGGTATGCCACCCGCAGTGATGTGGACTAACCATCTCTTTCTATCTCATATGGTGCCATCGCCGTATGCGGTTTGACATTTTTATTTGAGATATCGTTTTCACTAATAAAAACACTATTGCGTTCTGCTATCTACCTACGGTAGTCTGACAGTGACACCACATCATCGCTCTGTCTCGCTTGCTTGCGCCTGCCTCAATTCTCGTCAGCTAATGTAAGGCGCTCGTCCCTTCCAGTTAGATTAGAGGCTGCATTACAATAAAACTAGTTAGCCAGGATTTGACAGATATTTTGATTTTATTGACGGTAGGTATTGTCAACACATCAGTGTTTGACGCTACCTACTGTGATTAGAATGAACATATCTGTCAAATCCTGGGTAACTAGTTTTATATTAATGCAGATACGACCGATCTCGATCAAACAGAATTTGCTCACGCAGCCAAATAATTAATTTAAGCAAAAAATCTCATAGACATAAATTATACTAAATTTCCTCTACTTTAATTTATTATTAAACTATTTTGACGAAATTCCAGAAACGGTGGCTCGTTTGCAAAATTGTTGAAAAATGCTAAGAGTAAATCTCCGCTTTCTTGGACCCTTTTGAACAAAAAGTTTTTCAGATCTAAGTTTGGCCACGAAACTTCTAAATATGAAGTTTTGCCCCAATACCTTTAGTAGTTGCTCCAGAATCGTCGGCACAAAAAAAACGACTACCCACACACACACACACACACACATATATAGACACTTTTTCGTACCGTGGTCAAAAATATTCAGGTGACCAAAAAGGACATATTTCCGCTAAAATCTCAAAACTTGTTTTGGCTCGATTACAATACTTTGTCACACTACGTAAGATAGTAAGTAAAATATAAAGTAAAATATAATTGGAGAGGACTTTGAAAAATGTCGGTTTGTTGATGATGCTTATAAAATCTTAAAGGGGATTGAGAATATTTGCTATAAACTGTTCCTTTATTATTTTACTGTGCAAGTACCTAAATATTATTAAATTTGTTATTAAATGTAGACAACAAGCTATTTTGATATAAGCACATGTAGAAGAAATAGTGCTCACACGATACTACAACAATAAGCTGCAACGGATACATAACGATATTATTTTAAAGTAACCTTTTGGATAATTATGTTAATATAATAATGGTGTCAGCAAATTTATGGTAGTAAAAAATTTTTTGAAGGGCGGCCCATAAAGAGAATTTTTAATAAAATAAGAACACACTATTGTATAGGCATGTCGCACACGAATAATACTTTTAACGCGTTCGAATTTACTCAAATTGGTGGAGAAATTCTTGGCTTTAATGTTGCAGGGACGAAACAGGTGCACAGACACCCTTTCATAGTCTCTTTGAATCGTTTTCACAGCAAACTGGATTGAGCAGAGATCGAGATGATATACTTCATTCCTTGTCAGGATATATATTTTTTATTAAGTCAAACAAAGCATGTTATTTTATAAAATAGTGCTAATATGTGACAATACAACAAGGGACATTGAAAAATGTGATTAAATAACTTTTGATAATTTTATTTTATCCCATTATTGCGGAGTTATAGTAAAACTTTGGTTGCAATGCAATTTTAGATAGTGTGCTACTGTTAATTTACAACAATCCAAATGATACACCTAGTGTAATTTGATACACCGAATGTGATTTCCGTTAACTCAAATAAATAATAATAATATTATTAATAATATTAATATTTATTGAGTGCTAAATATACAATGGTATTTACACGACTCGGGAAAAAGGAAAACTAGTATACCAGAGATCACACGTACATAGCAAGGTTACAACTAAAAAATTCATCGATAGAGAAAAGAGCTTCTGTAGTAAGAATATTTTTCACAGTTAACTTAAATTTAATAGGAGAAAATAGAAAACACGTGTAAACAACATTCTTCATTCTGCGTGCTGAAATCGGGTCATATTCATTAGCCTCGTCCTCATCACCATCATTTCTGATTAGTGTTCACTATTTAGACCAGAACATCTAAATAATGATAATCGATATGGAAAGTCCTTAGATACGGGTATGCACTCTATATAGCTGAACCTAAACGGTCCAATAAGTCAGCAATATTAATGTGCCCGGAAGTGTATATGCACTTAAATTACTATTATTCCCCGTCTCCATCCACCAGAATGTATGTAGTAGCTAGAACGAGCAAATGGCGCACGTGCAGGGGTAGCAAGAGGGTGGAAAGCGGTGCAGTATATGTTGCCAGTGCCAGTGCATTAACCTACCTATATCATAATAAACATGATAAATAGGGCAGCGGCTGGCTGACAATGCTCTTACAAATTAATATTGACTACACGGTTGATCATAGCGGACGTCAATGACGTCCTGAATAACTGACGGCGTCAGTACGCAAGCATTCCATGAATCACCGAGCTTTACTTTAAACTGATTAATTTGTACACCGCACGGGACTGATTGAAATTTCCAGTATGTACGTTTCGACAGGTAAACATCCACCCTAATGTAACAAAAGCTGTACACCATTTCCAGGCACATGTATCAGCTTCAATAAAAGATTACGCGTTCACTAGTACATACAGGCAGTCAGGAAACTAAAGAAAGGTTCCTCTTAAATGGGATAGATTCCTCCACTCCTTGGCAACACTCATTGTGTTAGTGTTAAGGTGTTAATTGGAAAGTGTCCATAATGCAAAGCAACGAAATATAGGAGAATAAAAGGCCTATTTTCTTTGCAAAGTAAAATTTAATTTACTATACTAGTTCCGACATATGCTACTGAAGGTGACAGATATGTCGAAACTAGTATAGTAAATAAAATTTTACTTCGCAAAGAAAAGAGGCCTGTTATTTTATTCTTTTATATTAAGGTGCTAAGACCCAGTTTACCTCTCCTGAAACGCGTTTTCAAATAAAACCGTTATTTATTGTTCAAAGTTTATGCAATTTTCAGTGTAACTTCATAGATAAATAATGAGTTGGGCTGGATGAACAGTAATTTTTTGGTAAGATAAAAATTCTTATTACTTCTACATCTTTGGGTTTTTGGCAAATATAAAACATCTCGCCCAACCCATGATACAAAAATAGATTTTTTATTTAAGTACAATTTTAACCCAAACATTATAATTACGATAATAAAGCGTAATTCCCCGAAATGTACTTATTTGCCTATATTAATGCTGCCCGCTCCTGCTGACGCCAGGAGCTCTAAACACCGCCTACAACTGGTGACCATCTGGTGACTACAGATTGACCATACCCAGCAAAAAAACGTCGAAACGAAATATTTCGTGTCGGAGTTGCAATGATTTTAGGACGGAGCCTTAAGGTCTAAATCTAGAAGAACGTGCGAGCAATACAACGCATTCTGGCTCATTTACTAATAGGTACTTTCTGACATTATTCGACAATTGTTTGTAAAACAATTAACAAAAAATATATTTTTCTACTTTGCATTCACAATGCACACATTGTAACACAGTTTTCGGTGTTAGAATTAACAAATTGTAACACCGCTTTTAGTATTTTTTTTTTAAGATTGGTACACATTGATAGCAAATGCAATATGTCAAACATACAACACATACCCACCACTGCCTCTTTTTAATCGCTTGCAATTGCATAAACTGCGAAATATCAAGATTGTATACATATTTAAACATGCGTGTTATAGCCTGCTATAGTATGGCCAAAGGATTGGGACTTTCTTACTTTTGCTGTGTTAATCAAAATACGCCAGCATGACGTTTTCGGTTATGTATTGCGACTCTGGTAAGTGACCGTCATCATTCTTTTCAACTAAACATCAAATCCCCTTTTCAGATATAATTCAAGGGCCACTTTTACTTTAATAAGGTATTATGCGAAGATCAAACCTACATCGTAGATATGAACGATTTTAATTACTGCTGCGGGATTGTATATGCGCAATAAATGGTTTATTGAATATCAGCATACACATAGGAACCTATAGTACATTTAAAGCGTTGAGGATTTCTTAGTTTATGTAATGTATAAGTTTTCGGTAACAATTTGGACCGAATTCTGCGCGGTTCAATACTGTACTTGTTTTTGTCCGTCACTTTTGACTTCGCTTTAGTTCTGGTTGTGCGCAACGTACTTGTATTATCTCAAACAATCAGTTATTTGTACAAACTGAATTAAGTTTTTTTTTAAATCAACGCTTGTAATCAATGAAATCTATGAAATTTGAGATTCTGAAATAATTTTGAAACAACTGGACAACGACTGGATTTGCTATTTGGCAAATAATAAATAAAACATACCGACGTGTACAAAAAAAGTACACCTTTATTTTGCTATACTATGATATACTTTATAAGCAAAACATTAAATACATAACAAAAAAAACTGTGTATAACCTAGTTAAAAGAAAGAGCAAAAAATGAATAACCCCGTCCTTAGAAGGGTAAAAGGAAAGTATAAGTGGTGGTCTATCGTGACCACGGGGCCAGTGGACCAATCAATATGAAGTCAACACGCACCTGGGACATCACATTCACCACGGCAGCAGGGTCGAACAGAAAATGCAAATGCTGACCAGCAGCGCCAGCCGGGTTGTAACCAAAGTAATTTTCATATAAAAGTTTGATTAGGATGTGACGGACATAATCGAAATGTCACAAAGTTGATGGTGAACACGCGTTGGTTGATTATGTTCAGGTACATGGAAAATTTCAAATAACTTTCATTCGTCATTCGTTATCGTCAGCGGTTCATTTTTGCTGCAACCATGATAAAAAATAAATTGCCGTAGGTATAAAAATACACAGTCCACCTAACCAATAAATCATTGCAAACCGACGTGTTTATTTAGAAGTATTTATATGGAACAAATATACGAATGCTTTTATTACAACATAATAATGGAAGAATAATGATAAAACTACATTAAAATAGAATTTCTCTCTGTATATCAGTGTACACATTCGACTATTAATGGTTGATATACCTAACATCGGAATTAATCTACATACCAAGTAGATATCAATTGTTCTTATCAAAATCGGTGTATTTTTTATTGACGTGGTGAATAAGTCATTGGTATCGAAATAACTGATAAACCGAGAGAACATACATTATTAGGTCTTGTTACGACAAACGTTCTCACGGAATTAATATTAAGAGTAAATATTACTTATCTACTATAGGTAAAACCACGAGAGCTGAACGTGAGTCATCGATTTCAGCTGTTATTTTGCTGATACGTTACAGACCATTCCCGTGCGTTAGACAGAAACGCCGTGCTTTTTTTATGCGTCTGTTCTTACGATTTTAAGAGATGACTCACGTTCAGCTCTCGTGGTTTTACCTATACATTTGTTATAATTGGGACAAAAACAAGAATTCTGAATATATACTGACCGAGGTTCTAAGACATATACATTATACACTCCCGGGCTTTTTTAATCAGAATATAAATTAATATTTTCTTCTCTCTTTTTTTGTATTGTAATTTTTTATATTGTGGACAACGTACGACTTTTTGCATGTTACGTAAAGATCGCGGAACCTTAGGGGTTTACAGCCTTGACTGACAACTATAATTATATACATGTGAGAACGACATAACCAACTACTTGCCAACTGATACGATATTGAGCCTAATTTACCGTTACTGGAGCCACGAGACGAGCTGTCATAAAAATTGTTATTTTATCAGGTAGGTAGGTTTGTATTGATTTCTATTTATATTAAAAGTGTCCTTGCCATTGGAAACGAAGTACAGAAGAACTAATTTATTATTACATTGCCCTTATAGGTACGGCCGTGGAAAATTAAACCGTACAATGGTAAAATTAATTCCATTTAAAATTATTGCAATTGTTTGATTCGCGTTTATTTCTAGATTATAAAAATCTGATGGGGCCAGGCACAGGTCTTTATCACATTACAATATATAAAATTAATAGTTTAGCTGCATGAAATTCTATTTGATCGAGACCGATCGTGTCTGCATTAAAATAAAACAAGTTAGCCAGGATTTGACAGATATTTTGATAATATCATATAAATACGAAATAATATAAAGAATGTTGGTAACAGCAAGCTGTTCCAACACTAGCGTTGCGACATTTATCTCTATCTCATCCGACGTAGTGCCACTGGACACACTACGCATGCGTCAAGTTCGTGGATTCGATTGGCTGGATTGGATCCATAGGCTGCCACAGTGCTGCCACCAGCTACCACATGTATAAGGTTATCTATGGGCTGTCAGTGGTTTAGCGTTAGTGAGCAGCCACACGTATAAGGTTATCTATGGGCTGTTGCTATTTTGGCGTTGGTGATGCCGAATATTACCGGCTAACGGCCGCGGTAATACCGACCGAGCACTTTAAGCTAAAATGGCGCCATCTGTCGACGGTTCTAATAACTACTGGCCACGCATGCGCAGTTTAATCTCGGGCACCACATCGATAGACAAAATATATATCTACGTCTCACATTGTTGGAACCGAGACTACATATTGGCGCTATAGGACAAGCTGCGTATAATCCCTAATACGTATATGGATAATATTGACCTATTTCCGCTAAAATCTAAATTTTTTTTCGGCACGATTACAATACTGCGTATGATAAAGTGAAAATCAGTTATGCGTACTTAATAAATGAAAATCTAATATAGTCCATTAAATAATTCAATGGATTTATCCTAATAACGACACACGCAAACAAAACCGTTAATTCTGGTGTCTGTCTATTTGTTGTGCGGGTTAATACGAGATTTAGAGTCGGGACAGAGGAGATTATAATGGAATTGACGTATCGACTGCATAAATAATCCATAGGTACTGAAAGCACTCTGATGGTATGCTGCTGTTTTGGACGACAGGGTTCGAACTGATGGTCGATGGACCTACGCTCACGCTAAAAGGGGTCCGAGTTAAAAGTTTGTGGACGTTGCCAAATAAACGTCCGCCAATCAAACGGACTCGAAAATAACTTGAATTTACTATTTGATCCACACTAATGTGGTGACCGTTAATCGTATCCTTTGATACCGTACTTCGCCATGTTGAATAATTCACGACGAGTTTTGCGGATTCAATTTTCGGCGATTTCCCTCTGTAAGCTTTTCCTCTGCGGATATATATTTTTTTCGGGCTGTATGGGGTCAATCGGAAATAGCCTTGGAAAGGTATCTGATGCAATATAGCACTGCGCGCCATCGCATCGGTTTTCTATTCCTATGCTATTTTTCAGTAGGTACCTAATTTATGTCACTCAAAAAATAAATATTGGCGATTTAATGGATTTTTAGGAACACTATACCCTGGATTTCCTGTAATTTCGGTACCTATACTAAATAGGAACTCAATAAAATAATCTATCAGATATTAAATTATAACAGTTAATTAAAAAAAACAGTATGCCGATATCATCCATTGATGCGTATCCAGAGAAGCGGCAAAGGACACCTAAGAATTTGCTAAATATTGAACACACGCAATAATGTAGTAATTATGATTTTTCGGCACATTGTTAACAAATCCATCATGACCTGATTTTGAAATTTTGAAGAATATATTGTTTGTTCTGCCGTAAAAATGATATTATGGTACCATTCGTTCGACAGAACAGGTCTGGTCGACGGGTCAGGCTCTATACTACTGCCCAAAGCGCCATAAATACATAAAATAATATCTTTAAAAAAAGGAAAAAGAAACGGCTTCGAGCAAAAGCACAAAAGGCATGTTTTTAGGCTTATAATTTTTACTTATTTTCGTCTAAAATCGTTTTTTTACTACGAACCTATCATGTCAATCAAATATTTTAATGTAAAACATACTGGTTTTTCCTAATATATACTTACGAAAGAAATTAACGCAACACTTAAATTTACTCAAGTCGTTTTTCTCTCGAACTGATAATCAGCTGATATTGCGAATAAGATTAAATTGAGATACACACTGTATATGCTCAAAACTTTTTTGCCAACATTTACAGTGTGAAGAGCATTAGCGACTATCACTATCATCAAGCCCAGTTTTTTCTAAACTCTATTACTAAGGGAGCTATCACAAGAAGAGGTAATAACAATTGAAAATGTTTAACGACATAACTTTGTCAGAGTAATATTATAGGTTAATAAGATGTGTGCGTGGATGAGAAAAGGGACCAGTTCTCCGTTTCTAGTTACACATTTTTTTTCAAAATACACATTTTTTTTATTCGCTAATTAGTTTCTTTATTGTGTTTTTTATCATATGTGTTTGTCTAAAACCCGTCTGCGGTTGGAAACGCATGAAAACATACGTTTTTGTTTGGGATCACTTGTCGATAGCACGCTACGCTCTTTCGCGTTACCATATGCTACCTACTTCCCTGAGTGCAATCGAGTTGAAATTTGGCATATGGCCAGATATCTGGTGATAATGCACAAATCAATTAAAAAAATTAAAAACTTTTCTAAAATTTGCAAAAATTTTCAAAATTTGTCGAATGGGCATCTATGTTAGACTATTTTCTAGCCCCCAGGTCCATAGATTAAAAACCTATAAAACCTAAACGGAATAATTCGTGTATTTTAACTCAAACATTGTCTCATTTGGTCCTTGTATCGGCAAATTCCGATAAATCATTTCCTAACATCCATTAAATAAGCCGATTTTAGTCAGGAGATCCTTTTTACGTTGGTTGGAGCGTATATGGACAAAACTCTCATTTAGCAGATTTTGTGACTTGCTATAACAGTTTTTGTTGTATATCCTTTAATAATAGAGATACTGATGTGAACCAGAAAGGATAATGTGAAAATTGAGGCACTAAGTGATGCCAGTTAATACCAGTGAATGATCCATAGAACACTGGAAATGTCGACAAATAACGTACACTCATTCTTTCACCCGGTATATGCCCAAAACTGGAACTTCAGAAGAAAAATCAAAATATTTTCACAACATTGTTACTGGCAAATAAGGGTACTACGCAATAAAAAAAACATTAAAATTGGGCAATGGGTTCGTGACAAAATTGACTTTGTAAATGTTACTAAGTATTGGTGAAGCGTTAATTTATTTCGTGTAGTGCTGTGTTATATAGGTACTATATACAAAAAACTCCGTAAAATGATGAATCAAAAAAATAACGTTAATATAGATAGATAAAAGACTTTGTAAAAAAACTAGATCCTTAATTACTCCACATGTGCCACAAGCCTATTCTTGCAATTATTTTAAAAATTTTCTACAGATCTTTGCTACAGTCTGATTATCGTCAGACAGATGGTCTACATGGATGCAAATACGCACATATGCACCAAATTTGGATTAGCAAACACTGATTTACTTCAGTTCAGTTCAGAATTAATTTCTAGACAATTGGTCTTACTAAATCGCTCGTGTGGGCTTATTCCTGAAGGCAGGAAATTGAGCCGGTAATGAGGACGACTGTTCTCTGTTTTTTTTTTACTATCATTGATTCCCCTAAATGTAGAAATAAAAAGTTTTCCGCCACGAAACAAGAAGTTCCGTCTTCGAGGGTCCCGATCACAATAAAAATAAATTGGAAAGATACCCGACCCGCCCCTTGAACGGTGGCAGTTTTTTGTTTCGCGAGAGACAAACTTTTGAAATCTAAATTTGGAAATAAGCTCGCCTCCGGTTACTTTTCCCGTTTCACCCTCCAGTAGACCGGCGCAATAATAATAATTTTTATTCGCCGAGCGAAGACGAATGGCGATTAGAATATACTAAAAGTGATGAAGGATGCTTGAAACAAAAGCTTCGTCATATAAATTGTTTTCCCGTAAATATAGAGGTATATAGTATAAATTGTTTCTGTTTTACTACGTGTTAAAGTTGGATTATTTTGGACAAAAAACTTATAGACCAGGCAATAGAGATTTTTGCATGTCAAAAAACACTAGCAGAAAGCCAACGCTCCCAGGTCACGTGGAACAGTCCGTAGATGTATTGTGGTGTGTTTCCCACTCGCAAATATCATTTCTTATAAACAAAAAACCTAAAAAAAAATATTTGCGAGTAGAAAACGCATCACAATACATCTACGGACTTACATGACAACGACATACATCCACGTGACCTGGGACCGTCGGCTTCGTGCTAGTATTTTTGTCACGAACTCAGTCATTTTCTGCTCCATTGCCTGGTCTATTATCCTAATAAGCACCTTGTATAGTCCTTTTTCAATATTTTGCTTTTATTTGTGATACTTTTTGAATTTCCATGTTTTATTTTTTTATTATTATTTGTATAGGGCAATACTTGCCGAAATAAAGAATTATATATATGCTCGAAATGTCGGATTATCCTTATAATACCGAAACAAAACAATCCTCTCAGAACATCTATGAACCCTGTTACAAGTTGTAACTTATAATAGAGGGTCATATATATCTTCTAGCCATCCAATAATTAAAATATTCCACGCACATGCTGTTTTAATTAGTATGATAAATGCTTAAAACTTAATATTTTGCGGGTGGGCTTTATTAATTTAGCTGACCGGAGAGGGAGCGGGGCGCCAGGGTGACGTTATCATTTGCGTCCAATTATCTTTTCGCGCGTTGGGTTTAAAAAGGGGTTAAGTTATTCAGGTTCTGCGGATCACAAAAGTGGCCCGGTATTTGCATACGGTCCCCTGGCCCGTTAATAAGAACATCTGTTTGTTACAGAGAACAACCAGGCGGCGCGATCCATTGTCCCCGTTCCGCGTAATAACTCATAATTCCGCCCTTTGTTCGGCGTACATTCCGTTAAAGTATCTCGGCGGAATTATTCTCAAATTTGTGTCGCGAGTTGCGACAAAGTTTGCCGAGATTTTCAAACACAAAACAACTTGGCTGCGGGCTAAATGTTCACACAGAAAAATAATATAAACTTGCGTCGCTCGTTGGGATATGGTTAACAGGTAATTTTCCATACAAAAAACATTTCAGTGCCTATGGTCCCCTAAAACACGCGATTTTCGTTCATTTTGTTTTAAAATTGCAACTGAGCCATTTGATAAAACCTTAAAACATGATGTTAGTTCTCCATGTGTCCATGGGGCCATGTGTCCCACTTAAGTATTAGACAAAACTTTATTTTACTTTTATATTTCACAAACCTTATATTATACTAAGTCAGATTTTTTAGGAAAAATATTACCTAGAAAGTTTTGCTGTTTATAAATCCACTGTGAAAATAACGATTTTCTGGGTAACTTTGAGGAATGTTTACTGCAAGCAACACAACATGTAGGTCTACACCATCTGAGTCAACTTACCACGAGATAACCTATGAGCATGCTAAAACAACCTCTTGGATTAATTACAGTGACAGTATTAGCCAGGCAATACTCGCATCAACATTAGGCAAGTTAATAATTTAGTTAATTATATACTAGCTAAGCAAACCAGTCTACATAAAGCATTCGTGTCTTATTATATTCAACGATAATTAATTTAATATTTGAAAATAAAGTTAATCGATGAATTGGTTGTTACCTTTTTACTCAAATTGTATTTTCTGTGTTTATTTCTCGAAAGGAAATTCAGTTGTGATTAAATAAAATCTAAATATTCCTCAGCCGGAATATTTCTGACTTTAACTAATGTAAAATAATATTAAAAGCATCAAATGGTGTCTTTAAGGCCAAACAATTGTTGATAAATCAAAATTTCCTAAAAAAACATCTACAAATGAATACTGACTGGGTTCAATACCATCGAACTCGTGCCATTATTGCAAAAAAATATAATATATTTGACAGGCACTTGATCTGAAAACTACTCTGTTCAAAAGCTATCCATCAAGGTATCAATCTCAACATAACGCCTTCTAATTTCCGAGAAAGAGATAATAATACTTGGGCGAGTAAGTAGTCTCCTACATTAACTTGATTGAAAGACACACGAAAACGAAAATTGTTATTTTGACAATTGTTGAATTGTCAAACACCTACGATAACAAGCAGTGCGCTTGCGCACGTGTTCGTATCAAAACTATTATTTTGACACAATCGTTTTCTTTTCCATGTTAAGTCATAGCTTGCAACTTCTTCGCGATCTAACCAATCATAAAACTTTTAAAATGGTTCTCTATTCAAGTTTTGAATATGCAGACATACTATGTATTTAATGGTGCTGTGATGGAATTGCTGCTGAAGCTCAAAGAGAATACCATCGCGTTTTGTTAAGATTTATACCTTGATGAATAGCTAGTGGAAGAGAGTGGAAGTATGTAGCCCATTATTTATTTGTAGATGATTTTTAGGAAATTTTAATTTATCAACAATTGTTACGATTTAAAGACACCATTGATACAGAAAAAAACTTCGAAAATATTAATTATTATTGTTGTCTCCGGTTATGACTTCATCAGGTCTTCGTTCATCACGCGTCTTCACGTATTCTATGGGCGACCTGTATTTCTTCTTCCATTGGGGTCCACGTCAGAACTTGCTTTGTGATGTCCTGGTTACTCTTTCTTAGCGTATGCTCTACCCATCTCCATTTCCATCTCGCTATCTCAACTGCAATAGGAGTCTGGTTTGTTCTTTTCCACAGTTCGTTGTTAGTTATCACGTTGGCCAGAATATCTTTAGTATCCTCCTCAAGCATTTGTAAACAAATATGTACAACTTCCTTAAATTTCTGTCCGCCACTGCCCAGCTTTCACATCCCAACGTTGCTGTTGAATATGCGGCGTTTTGTTTGGTTGCTGACACATGAGGACAACCGTATTCCACAGAGCATACCAAAGGCTTGGCTCGCTTTCTTTATTCGGATTTGACTGTCTCTGTCTGTTCCGCCTTTCTTTTCAAGCATGCTTCCCAGGTAGTAAAAAGTCTCCACCTGCTATACCTCTACTTGATTTATGTATAACCTCTTCACTGTACGAGTACTTCCTATTCGCATCTATTTCGTTTTGTCTACGCTTACGAGACCCACATCTTTAGCTTCCTCTACCAGCCTCCTGAACATCAATTTCATGTCCACAATGCTATTTGATATAAGACATATATCATCAGCATAATCCAAATCAGCCAGCTTTTAATTACTGAGATGGTTCCAAGTAATTCTTGCTTTTTATGGCTTTCTCCAAGATCGTGTCAAGGCGACACTATACAGCCCTGTTGTACTCCTTTTTCTACTCTTATGTCATCGCTTAGAAAAGCTCTATGGCATACCTTAAAAGGCATCTCTGTATATTAGTCTAATAATGCTAACAATCTTCTGCGGTATGCCGTAATCGCTCAGTGTAGTCCATAGCTTCTCTTCTTTTATACTATCGAAACATTTTTTGAAATCCATAAAAGTGAGCATCAGGTTTGAGTTCATCGCATTTGTCTGTTCTATCAGTAGCCGTATTGTGGTAATTTGGTCTACGCATGATCGTCTGCTTCTGAACCCTGCTTGTTGGTTCCTGAGTTTATATTCTACAGCTGCATTGATACGTTTGTGACCAATGGATGCTAGTAGTTTTGTTACAGTGTTTATGAGTGTTATACTCCTCAAGTTTTCACATTGTTTAAGGTCTCCCTTCTTTGGTAGTTTGAATATTAATCCAATGTTCCATTCCAAAGGTATCTGCTTCAGTATTATGAACATCTTTGAGGCGATGTTTGAGTATGTTTTAGGAGTGTTTTTGAGTATGTCATAAATGAACGTTTGAAAAATGAATTTGTGTGATTGTTCAGGGGAATCTATAAACATCAATAAAATGTGTTCAAAAACGTATAAAATGATATGCTGTATTTTGAATACTTATTACCAGTGAAAACTGTTTCTGAAAATAGTTACAAATATTAGTGCATTTATTTTTTTGTGGGCATAGAAAAGTACTTTTCTGTGCAGTATTTACAACATTATTCGACCTTATAGCAAGGTCACAAAAAAAATGCAAATTATGCGCTCCGAAGAAGTTCTCCAGCTATGAAACGAATATTATTCTGCGTTTCGCAAACTTGAAACTCGTCTTGTCGAATATAATATTTTCAACACTATATCTGGAAACGCACATGTCTGATGTTTGGAAATATTTTATTATGTCGATTTCTTATTGACCCTGTACAAATTATTTATGCGTACTTTATTTTTAATAAGGAAAACGAAAATACACATTCATGCGACAACTATACCGGGTGGTCGTTTTAACTTGAGACTCCTAAATATCTCGTGAAGTATGCATGGTAGGACAAAAGTGTCTTAAATAAAGTTGTAGGACTCAAAGGGGGAAATGACATGACGATATCAGTTTCATTGCAGATGGCGCTGCAATCGGTGAAAATGAGGCTAACTTCATTTTTTTAAATGGGAATACCCAAATTTTTTATCAAATTATGATTTTACGCTAAATAAGAAGAATCTTTGGTCTGAAACTTTTTTTCGTACGATGCACTTTTTTCGTGCGTAAACAAACCCTATGCGCATGACGGCGCAACGTGCGAGATATCAAAACGTGTCCCGGTTACGCACATACCTTCCTAAGTTGTACCATGAGTGTCTACACAGTCGTCGCTTTGACTGCCGGACGGCGAGCGCATATCCCATGCAGTGGCAGCGGTCGTAACTACCGTAGCCGCAACAAACTTCCATCGTCAATAACTTTTAATAGATGCATCGTACGAAAAAAATGTTCAGACAAAAGATTGTTCTTATTTAGCGTAATCATAATTTGATAAAAAAGTTGTATATTCCCATTTAAAAAAATGAAGTTAGCCTCATTTTCACCGATAGCAGCGCCATCTGCAATGAAACTGATATCGTCATCTCATTTCCCCCTTTGAGTCCTAAAAGTTCATTTAAGACACTTTTGTCGTACCATGCATATTTCACGAGATATTTAGGAGTCTCAAGTTAAAACGACCACCCGGTATATGCAAACAGATTCCTTCCGCGAAAATGTAGGTTTGTTGAAAGTTCTCTAACTCCACCAAATTTTGTCAGATTGATCTCGGATAAATTGCATGTTGAATAGTGTGTAGAAGATTCCAGCATTCCGAATCTATCAAAATCCCAAAATCGATAAATTTTTGTAATGCCCTATTCGACACAAACCATTACGACAGCCAAAAAACCATGATGCATGCAATGATAAATAGAAAATATTCACCGATTTTCTAATTTACATTATTCTTTCCAGGTAAAACCAAAACTGGGCTATTTGTCAGCTTGCGCTGTAATTGAGCTGTGAATATACATTCCACTATAAGCATGCTTGTCGTCCTATCATGCTAATAGAATAATACTGACATGAGTATTCCTGGCTTTATTAGCAACAAGAAAAATAAAATGGTCTGATGATATGAAACTAATACTAATATGAATAAAATATTACTTTCGATAACTGCTTATCTGGCAAAAACTTACATGCATGAACTAAGATGCAATCAAACCTTGTTAATGCAGAAATAAAGTTAAGTGAAGTCGTACTAAACTCGTTAGATACTCCAACTCTCTCGTCACGGAGTGAGGTAAACGTACGAAGTTGATAAATATTAAAACTTATGCCGCAGCGGAAAGCTCTAATTTTACCTCGTGTAACCTAGCGCGATCAACTGTAGTGTTCGGGTTACATTTCGGGCATGTACACCGTCTATTTTGCGTGCGAGCAAAGGTTCAAGGTTTGGATTCGTATCGTACCTCTAAGGAGGGTAACTTTCCTACTAAGTATAGCTGATGTATATCGATCGGTGTTTTTTCTTTCTTCCTACCTTATGGTATGCTTAACACAAAACGGACGGTGGTTATTTTCATAAATACACAGGTGTTATAACGAATACAAAGCAGACGATACGCGCATACAAATCAGGCCCATAATACTAAAAAGAATCTGTTGCATTATTTATGAAAATAAAAATATACAACTGCCAAATTTAATTAGATTGTTGATGTCGTAAAAGGGTGGCCGTTATATTTTAACGACGCCATATTCGTATATATTTAATAATGCTCGCGGCGATCGTAATTTGGGGTTCCGATACGGGATATTGCGTTCAGTCGTAAACCTGCCTTACATCAGTTAACTGCTTTGCAAATATTCCGTTAATTTTAATTCTTTATTAAGGCTCCACCGGACTGGTTATTAATTACCGACTAGCGATTTAATTAATTAATTTTGATGTTTCTGCAGTAAGTATGTCGTAAAAGTATGTCTAAATACCGCATACGTTTTAGTAGTCGTTTTATGCCAATATGGCCCGGCGCCGCCACCAAATATAAACAAAGAATTGTTAATTCCGTGCTAATGTAAAAATAAAGAAAACTCTATTCTAAAGCATAAGTACAAAATATTATTAGTAATAAAGAAATTCAAGAAAAGTACAATGATTCTTTTCTCTATGTAGCAAATTTTGGCAACGTAACCTATAGTAACCGTGCACTACGTTAAATTGTAATTAAGTAAATAGAGAAACCCCTATTTTTTAAATTTTTTACGAAAGTCATAATAAAATTTAAAACATATTTTATTGTATGAGCAAATATAAAAATGGAATGTTGTAAACTAATTCTCAGTTTCGTCTAGTTTGCCTCAGTAATTAAAAATGTTAGCGATCTGAATATAAGAAATCAGGAATCAAAATACAATTTTATGTTATAAAACTGCATTTTTAATTCGCCCAGGAGACATCAACTTGATATGTTTATTTGTTGATTGGAATTCAAAATATTAGAAAGAACTAAATAATATTTTGGCGCAAAGTTTCTTTGTAAAAAATCAGCAAATATTCAAACTTATGAATTCAAAATAACTTACATACGAACAATGTTCTTATAACAGAATGAATAATTTTCAAGGTGTTTTTTTGTTTTATAGTATTAGTTTATTTCGGAGACATAAAAAAGGAGGAACTAAACACATTTAGGCAAGACAAATTGTGACAACGATGCGCCAAACCAATGAGTGGAGGAGAGACACGTATTTTTTTGGCCGTTTTTGTCTAAATGTTTTGTTCCAACACAATTCTTATGTGTGAGTCCACTGTTATATCTATTCTAATGCGTGATTGCAAAATTCTTTTGTTGTTAACAATTATGTTGGCTAGGACACACGCAAAGATATTAAAAGTGAGATACAGTTTTAAAATTTTATATATGTGCCTTAAATTAACCTGTGCCTTAAATTAAATTTAAAACAACCTGTGTTTCCTATTACAAATAGAATTTAACAGAGCAAAACTGGTAGTATATATGTCGTAGGCAAATGGTTATTTCTGGCAAAAGGCTTTTGCTACTTTACTCTGGTAAAAGGGAAACATTCCAAATCTAAAAGTCCTGTTTAATTTCAAAACAAACGCGATTGAAAACTAAATGCTATTTGCCTGACGGTGTTGGCAAATACATTTGCCTAGGCAAATAGCTTTAAAAACATAAATAAAGGTTCAATATTTATTTGCAAATAGCTCTTGCCTAGGCAAGAGCCTTTTGCCTAAAATAACCATTTTATACTCTTTGGAAGTTTTAACAATTTTAAAACTCCCATAAACAAAATACTTTTCTGGATTTCTAAAAATGCTTATCCATTGCATAGCGATAAGTCCGTGACATCTAGTTGACTTTCCTATCGATTCGATTTTTCGATTATTCGATCGATATTTCGATCTACCGAATACATCCGATCGTCAAGAACTTTGTCTGGATTGTAGCCCTTCCTTCTTTCAGAATATGAAACTAAACTGAGCAACAAAAACTTTACACTACATTGTTATTTTATAAATTTACTTGGTTTACGAGGGTGATTTTAATCCCAGCGTATTATGTACTTTTGTAGCTACGGAACTAATATATTATTGTGAATTATTGCGTTATCCTCGTTGTGCAAAAGGTATTATATTTCTGATAACATTTCTATTTGATAAACAATATGTTTATCGTGTGCGTAGGGGTGCCCAAACTAAAAGATTATCCTTATTATTAGTAGTTTTCAACAACGCACAACGGCACGATTCGAAAAAACGGTTTGAACTGGTTCTTAATTATTAGTGGGATTATTGTATCTGTATTCTGTATACTGTATACATAGATGCAGAGACTACGGAATTTAACATGGAATTTTCTAACATATCTGAAGAAGAGACAATGGATTAGTTCAGTGGTGTAATTACAATAATCACTCTGTGCTGATCGTGATGGGCGAAGTTGTAGACAGAGTTGTTCCATTTGTTCCATTTCCGGGCGATGGGATTTTTCAGGCATCGGGTAGAGAACTACTTACAAACAAATTAAGATTAATGGCCGATCGGAATGGGGTGGGCCGTGAAAGGACGGCAAAAGTAGAAATTCGAAACAACGGAGTCAAACAGGAATTAAAGTAAAGCAGTACTTTTCCGATGGACAGGAGCGTCGCTGTACAATGGTCCTCCACCCGACCCTCCTTTCGCCGACTGCTCGAACAAAGTACCATAATTACAGGCCGTAATTTTCAAAACGCCCCGCTCTCTCGGTCGGCATTAATCAGACTTAGACGAAACTCTGCTCGCCTCGCTTTTTTAAACGACTTTAAAATGTCTACAAAGCTTTGCTCAAACATTCCCTAACTGCTGAATAACGAATACCTCGCAATTCATAATACAATTTATTATTATTATATTATTCTACGTACTACGGCAATAAGAAATGCAGTTCTTTGAGATTATTACTTATGTTATGGACACAACTACACAAAACAAGAGTTTAAGGAAAGTAGTCACTTAACATTCAGTATTATTTGACAAATTATTTCAAGTGAATTAAATGATAGGTACTAAAAATTAAATTAAACTTTCATCTCAACTCTCAACTCAACTTTTCTGGAAACATATGAATCCATTTCCATTCCACTTTCACAGAATTAAAATATACAACAAACTGAACGCCTGATACTAGTTTTCATAAACTTTGACGTCCAATAACGTTTGTAATTAACCGATTTTCGTTATTTTCTTTTATACAGCTAAAGAGCTTGGACAAGCTCTGAAGTACCCTGTTACAAAGCCAAATAAATCTCAACATATTGTTTTTTTATCATTCTAGTATAATTCTAAATCTGAATTGTGGAAGATACACAATTACGAGTAAACATTTGCAAATTGAAATGCGGTTAAATCTTACAGGAAATATTACTGAATTCAGAGTATTGAGACTAGTGTTTTAATACCAGCAATGATTTAAGATAATGATCAGAAATTAAATTTTTAGATAAACAATTAAATTTGTGTAAAAGTTGAATGAATGTATACTTATTACTATAATAACGTGTCTATCCTTTTGTATATCCTTTGGTTGAACCGACAGCATGCAGTCGCGATGGTAAAATCTATACATTCAATCCTGTGGGATTTCAGCATATTCAGCGATTCAGCCTGCATACCAAGATACAGTTTTAGCAATTTCTGGTGGAATTGGTCTTATGCCTAATAATATATCTGTGGACTGCAGACAAGTGCGGTAGAAGAATTGAAATATGTTTAGAAATTATGCACTTCCGTAGAAAAATAACTATGAAGGCAAATATATATATAGGCAGCTATATGAACCTGATAGTGTTGAAAGTTGCAAATCAAAACGGCTTATATCTTCCGGTCGCGCATGGGCTCTAAAGTTGATATTTGTACGATAATTTTTTCTTTTACTGAACATGTCAATATTTAAATGGAATAATGCTAGTCGACTCCTAGGCGAACCGATAATGATTTAGAAAAAAAAATAGTTCAAATCGGTTAAAGTTTTCCACTCGCAAAATAACTCTCAAATCTAACAAATTCTGGCGTTAGTCGTTACTCGCTCGGGTAATCCTTGGCCCCTTTACCTTCAGTTAACAGTGAGTGAAAGCGAAGACGTTTAGACTTTCAAAATGAGTTTCTTAGACTTGGACAAACACGTAAGTTGTTAGTATTTTTCCTTGAATTGTCATCTACCTTAATTTGTAAATTTTGCTCAATATTTCTTCATCTTTAACAATAATTTGCGACCGGAAGATGTCGATGAATTTAAATAATATTTAAATATTATTTTTTATGCTTTTAATACATAAAAAATTGAGCTATTACATTCGGGAAGAGGCTAATTTAAAAATGTTAAAAATTATCGTAAAAACGTGACTTTATCCAAATTTCAGCAAACTTTAGAGATCATGCTCGACCGGAAAATATAAACCGATTTTTTTAATTTTTGTGCCCTATTTTTCTCTCTAATTCAGTTTCCCTAATTCGCAACTTTTCTGCGGTATTACGACTAGAAAAAAACAAGAAAAAAACGCTTTTTTTGGCCCACCCGACTGTCTATAGGAAGAGTGTGGTGAAGACTATATCGAAGTAAAACGGAAATAAAGGAAAAACACAGTAAAATATTACTTATTAGCAGAGTAGAGTAGAGAAGTTATTATTAGTAAATCATTAGTTAGAAATGTGCTGGTATCAACGCTATTTACAACCATTCGGAATTGTGGACGCATGAATTTTCTTACCCCGTGTTTCTAGAACAACAGATTAATACGATGTCTAATTTAGAACGACGACTCTAAAAACTATATAATTGTAGCAGATTTGCATGACTGCGTTCATTGCAGAATACATGCATATTATGTCCGGTAACAATTGCTCTAGAATTTACACCATGAGAACAATGAGCATGTTAGTTGCCATTCAGTAACCGCGTTGATTTCAACAATATAAGCTCAACTTGATTGCATGTAAAACATTTGATTTCGTGCTGTCAACTGCTGCGCGCATTTCGTCCGTTTGTGTCTCCGGTGAAACGACCAGCGAGCTGTAAAATTCGCCAAACAAGTTCATTCAAACGGCGTCAATTAGCAAATGGAACCTAACGTTTGTATGCAGATGTGTAAGGAAGAGGACAGTTGATGCACAGCCCACTGGTCATCTGCGGTTAACGTTAATTTAATGGTCGTTTCCATTCTAACTCGCATGAATGTTTTACCTCAACGGATATACATACGCTGTACTCTTTACACAACGTGATATTAAACTAATTAATTTCTATACACGGAGGTAACTGTAACAATGGTCAAACTTAAATGCGTGTTCTAAAAATCAAGGCAAGTGATAAAAGGTTCATTATAATACTGGTCCGAGAATGGTTACCATAAAAGTATGAACTTTTGACGTTTCCACAGTGTTCTTATCTAGTGATATAAGGATTTCACTTCAGAGAAATATAACAGCTTTATTTGAGTAAAATTGCTGGGCCAAAAATAATTTAGTAAGATTTTAACTACTAACAACAGTTAACTTTAAACAAACACTGAGAGAACGCATTTTAAAGATTCGAAACATCCAAGAATGTTTTAACGTGCAAGACGTGCAAGATAATTTGCATTCATCCTGTGTTAAACGTTATAGAAACCTTATAAGTTTATAATTTTTATAACCTGTTAGCCTAAACGTTCTCGATTGTTTTGACTGCTAAGACACCACTGTAAAGTTTGCCCAGAGTTACAGGTCTGTTGTATTAGGTAAGTTTACAGAACAAACATATTTCTACAATAACGACAAATTAATGACAAATTTATGACAAATTTAGTTCAGAAATGCTCTGAATGCTTTAAAATTCAGGCAGTATCGCTGCCCACTATTCCAGTGACAATTCTTTTGTGTCCCTCTTAATTCCATTATACGCGAGGAGTGAACGGGTACGCATGCGGACAAAGGAAAAATGCGGTCACAATACACTTTATTTACATATAATGTGGTCCGTTGCGTGAGCTTTAGTGTGAAGCAAAACCCGCACTCAGTTTATTAAAATGCGATGGAATTCTTCACGCGCGTTACACCCACGAGAGCTTTTGGCTACTACCGACATATATACACACACACAGACACTAAAACGTTTGCATTTGAAACACAAACCTTCATATTATATTAAATTTATTTAAATTGTATTACATATAATTATAATTATAGTATATTGCAATATATATATCATTAAATAAATTGTATTATATATAATTAGGTAGGTACTCACAATAAATATATACAGACTGTCAATAATATATACGTGGCACACAGCTTAAAGCTCCCGTATCTCGCATTCAAACTTTGAGTTGCCGCTCTTTTCTCCGAAGCTTCCATACAAACTTTTACTAGATGTAGATGTCGACACTACTACCAAATCTCTAATATCCCGTATATTTATCTGACCGTATACGTTTTCTTGTAACCGTGACAACCACGGAAAATACCAAGAGAGGTTAAGATCGAAATTACAAGCAGTTTCTTTGCGAGTGCGATTTATTTATATGAGGGTCCCTCCCAGAATGAGTATTGATCGATTTATTTGCTTATTGGGAATTTATTGATAGGTACGTACATAATTTCACTGGTTTTCATATTTTCTAATTAAAGATTGTTTAAGGTGCTCCATTTCCGCATAAAATTTTAGGTTACCATCCAATAACAGCAGCTCTGTAAACTTTAGTCTGAATACGCAATATGTTAGTAGCTGCTGGTTTAAATTTAGATCAGAGATGGTCTGAGTTCAATATCCTTAAAGGTACGATTAGACGGTAACTAAAATGTGGTGTGTTACACATCGTAGTTACCTTTGCTCTCCGTAAAATGACTCGTCTAATCGTAACCTTTAACGCAGCAGCCCAATCCGAGGTAACGTCGTACCATGGAGATCGCATCATTCATCGGTTTTTTGTTGCTCGACACAACTGGAAGATTTCAATATTTTATTAGTTATGACGCAGTCTGGAGGGTCAATTTATCTTTTAAATGACTCTGAAATCTTTTCATATAGAAGAGAGAATTCTTTGTGTAAGTTATATGCAATAAAATCTGCCACCTTGCGGTAGGCACATAGATATAGAAATTAATAAAAAATCTGTGTTGGTATTATTTATATCAAATTCAGCGGCAAAAAAGTAAGATTGATGATACCGTAAGATACTGCCACTTGTAAAACAAGTCGTCTTAACTGCATTTGAAGGTCGTTTGTCTCAATTCATGTTGACTCGAAGCTAAAGATTTTTTGCGACATTTTGCGTAGATTTTAGTAACAGATTATCAAACTATTATTCCTACACCTTATATTTAAAAACAAGAAAAAAGACAAATTTAAACGACCTTCAAATGCAAATAGGTAAACAGATACGATTTATATTTTTTTACGTATCGTTTTCAATATGTATTACCGACTTTTAATGTACTTTTGGTCATTATTTATTAATTTATTATGTATGTATTTACATTTTCAATTTGAAACAGCGCCATCTATCCACAGACCGTTGAACTATTTTACAATGCCAACGGACTAAAATTCCTCCAGAAGTTATCCTAGTTGCTTTCACTAAACTATAGACATCATCGTTATACGTAAGATTTAATGATCTTTTTAAGGATCGGATGCCAGTTAAGCGGACCACACAGAAATCTTGAAAATTAAAAATATGCAAAGCGTCCGTAAGAGAAAATTAAACAAATATCTGAATTACAAAGATAATTTTGACTATCAAACTTTATTTACCTCCATTTATTGATGATTTTTAAGTATCAAATAACTGCACGCAAAAGATACAGAAAACAACAGATACAGAAAAAATAGAGATACTAACAAACATGCTCGTCTCAACCGAATGTTATATAAAACCACTTTAAAATAAATTGTAATTATGCCGGCTTACGCCTTGTACATTATTCGCTTGAGTTTTGTAGTGTAAACTTTGAACTACTTTTGCCTTTAGATAGTAGTAAGGTATATCTATTATGATTTCTTTTTTATATTCGCATGTGCAGAAGTTTGCAAATAAACAATACCCATAAACGTATTACTAATTATCGTTCAAGGTCACTGTCGAATATTCTGTTACCAATCACGCAAAAAGAGTTTTTATCGGCCGCGTATCGTCAAGGAAGCATTTTTTGACTAAAACTCTACGGTTTGGTTTAATTTGACACCAGGAAACACTGTTCGGTTCAGTACTGTTCGACCGCCTGAATATTAACCTAATCTCTATCTATGTAGTTATGATGATAACTTTTATGTATATGAGTTGTCAACAGCAGTAATATATCTGGTCCATGTTTTTGGCTGTTGCTGTCGCCGTCTGTGGCTCTGGTCTGAACTAGGCTTCAGGTCCAAATGCGTAATTAATTCATACCTAGATAAACCTAGTATTCAACAAAAATATTCAATTTAAATATATTAAAATTGGCTTAAAACTTTATGTCAAGAAGTTTGCAATTAACTCAATTTGTTGACCAATCTGTCCGTGGTCAATAAGCATTTTTGATTCCAATCTTGGGTTTATAACGTGTCGACCTAGATATTCCGCAACTAAAGTTAAGTTAACGACATATTCATAGTAGGTCAGCGACGAACTAACACAAGACAACAAAATTTTGAAGTTTTGTATAATATATTTTCCGAAAAACAGCCTTGTCTCTATGTCTCTTAATACGTCAAGTTTCATTCAATTAGCTTCGAAAAAAGAACATAAAGTTTACTAAAGCTCTTTGTAGATTTTAATACTCAATACGTTCATTTTGATAGAAGTTTAATAGATCAGTATAATACAAAACACACTGTTTTTTAATCGACAGTCGATATTCTCATCATGAAATGTCTAAGACAGGTCTCCCCTTGGAAACTCCAGCGTTAATATTCCATTGTTTCCGCCGATACGGGCGGTGTCGGCCAGATTTCCGTCTGGAACACATTGCACATTGTCAACGTAAACTATTTATTTGGATAGCGTTGTGTTAGCGGCAGACTACATAAACAGAACGGAGCCGGGGTGACGTCTGATCCGGGTCTGCATTATATATAAATTTAAGCGGTGCGACACGGTTTTGCTCTCCGGAGTCACTATTTTATTAAAGGTCCGTTTGATTGAGGGACACCTGTGGAATATTAAGCATTAGCCAAAATACTCAGTTTGCAAACTGACCTAAAAATCTTGACAAGAAAATCTTCACAAAGTTGTAACTTTGATCATACATCTCAAACAATTTTGATTTAAAAGACAGCAATATTTTACTTAAAATTCCATATCTCGCATAATCTCGCTGAACATACATCACATGGTGAACTAAATGATAGGAAAAAGTAAAAAGTTACTTCCTAAGCATTGAGTAATTTTTTTTTCTGAACCTTATTATATTATTTAGGGTCTTAAGAATGTGTGTACGAACTTTCAAGATAATATTTGCAAAATTATCCAAGTTATAAGCAATTAGCTTTATTCTGTATTATTCAGTATTATTCTGTAAAATTCTCTCGTGAACAGTCATGGATAAGAAACACTCAAGAAAAAACTCCTTCACGTGCTGATAGACAACAAAAAAAGAAGATTTTCCTGGAAATCACACTCGTGAAAGAAAAGCATTTGCTAGTACGTCTGCCGTTATATTGTCGACAGCGGAAGACGAAGAAATTATAGTAGATGGGTTTGGAGACGGGATATGGAAGAACACAGATTACACATCCGTTGTATGGGATCACACTACCTACTTATGAATAAATATACTAGCAAACTGGTTGGGTTTTGCCGTAAAATTTTCCTATTGTCATGCCTGTGAGTTTTGGGAATCAGAATCTGGAAACATGACAATATTGTATCGAAGGATATACAGACAACTGTACTGCGAACATGATGGGTCAGCGGGAGAAATAGTGGATTCTACCTAAGACATATTTTGCGGGACTGTGGGTTGGAGCACTGGGTCCGATGCGGCTTGTAAGTACATTGAAAAGAATAGACAACTTTCTATGTGTTACCAATCAGAAGACATCCAGACTGTTGATAATATGTACATGTACAATGCTGTGTGGGCCAAATTCTATCATAAGATCTGGACGAATGAAAATCTCTAGTATATGTACTGCTCTGCGGGATCACAGTGTTGATACAAATGCGAAAAACCGAAGCCGAGAAAACTCTAGATGAATTCAACAACACTTGGTAAAAATTTCGATAATGCCAGCAATCCGGTTTACAACAACTTGTCGTCGAGGGAGTTGCTAGAACGATGTTTGGGGAGGAGAAACTCAAAACACCAACCTAAAGCTTCAATTCTACTATCTGGCACCTCGCACCCAAACAGCTTTACCGTGGCTGAAAACCTATCAAAATTTCGGCTTATGCAACAGCAAGAATTTATAAAAAAGGCTTTTATGCCGTCCTTAAAATTATGACAACAATATGAATCGTTATTGGCACGGAAACAAAGATATTTGCAAATGTGCGCGAAAAACAGCGTCTGGTGAGGTCATCGAGATGTGTACTCGAGGCTGCAACGTAAGCTTAAACAAGGCGTAGAATAGAGCAAAATATATTCTACGAAGTGGAGGACGTATGGCTCTGGTATAACATATTAGCAGAAAAATACTGTAAGTACTCGATGTCACGTTATAAACTGTACTTGAAAGTTTAAACGTGTTTTCCTCGAACCGGTTTTCTCGCGAACGGTTGGCATGATATTTCAAAAGCTATTTGACCGATTGACTTCAAATTTAAAATGGATGTTAAGTAAACATACCTTTATCGTTTTATGAACCAGAAATGCAATATGTTATATACTTTTGTCTTCATAGAGAAAATATTGTCAATTTTTATTAGTAAAATCGATATTTTGACTTTGACCATTTCACCGTTTCGTCAAATAGAGCATGATTCATAATATTTCTTTATTATTTTTTGTAGTTACTTGACGCTAATAAATATTTGTGCCAAATTTGAAATGGATTTATTGCATAGTCTCGCCAATATAAATTTCTAAAAAAAGCGGTAATTTTAGAGAAAAGAAAGGAATCCCCCCTTAAGAACTTAACAGCAAAACGTCAGACTTTACTCTCTCGTTGTTTCAATAGACCTAAAAATATATTTATTTTCTACAAACAATGTTTATTTGGCTTTTTCTCCAAGTGGGCTTACGTCAGTAGTGATGTGACATCCTAATAAGAAATTAAGTTATTGTATCCATTTTTATTCTTAAATATTTATTTCATTTAATAAGTATGCAATGTCGTATGAATCTTACGAAAAATATGCGACGATAGAACTTGAACCTGATATTTTAATCTAAGTAATAACAATGCTGATATTGCGCAACATCAACAGCCGAAACACAATTTAACAAATGTTTAAAAACATACAACTGAGACAACGTGGAATTCAAATTTAATATAGATAGAACGAAGATAGCGACAACCATCAAAATATCGAAAAATCTACGGAAAACAAAAGACGGTAGCTAACTTTGTTTTTCAGCGTTGAGGTTTTCACACAAATACCAAGATAGTATGGTCTTTTTTCCTTAGTCCAGCTCGTGTATGTAAGCATACTAACCGCGCTTTTATTTCATAGAACTTCTGAACGCAATAAGAACAAATATAAACAATCTGACATAATATACCTTAGACCTTGTAATATAAATTATTCAGGCGTAGTGTTCTATAATCTAGCCTTGTTCGTTAAACTAAAATGTAATTTGAGTAGTTCAATTCATATTCCCTTCATACGATGTGCTTCAATCGTAGAAACGGAATTATTGTTCATAAGAACTGTTTATATTTTACGTAATTACTGAATGCTTCAGAACGCTTCACATCTCTCATGACTGTGCCCGTTTTTCGCGTGTGCAAAACTTGTGTTCACCAATACTCAGCGCTCGTTCGTTAGTAGTTGCGAGAGTTCTTTTGGTCCTCCACGCTGTGGAGGAAATCTCACAGTTCAGCACAAATTTAACAATTTGCGTTGTGTAGTGGTGTATTGTAAGAGATTGTCTCCGGTATATCTTGTGTTTCGCCGACCCTGGCACGCCCCGTACGCTACTGGCTGACTAGCGAGTCTGCAGGGGCACATAAAAACTCTTGCACGGGGTTTGTTATTCGCCCCATTTAGATGTAATAAAACATAGTAAGCTGTGCGGGGGTAATGTTACCGTCCTGATACTGACGCTACAAGCAAATACGAATGGTCTTCTAGCTTAACCATTGCTGTCTTCTTCCTTGATGATGAAATACGTTTGTTGTTTGCTCCATACAGTGAGCGCCAAAAGTATAGGTAACATGCTTTAAATCAAAAACGACATGTTATTTTCGGTCCTCGGACACGTGGATTTTAAACAACACATTTCAATATGAAATACAATATTCAACAAATTTTTTTTTTATATCAATCGCTTTACTGGCTAATATTTACATTGTCATGGCAAAAAATGATACATACGAAAGTTTTAAAACAAAAAGCTATTCAAATTGTGAAAGATTGATATGCAACTTTCAAGTACGGATTCGTATTCAGCGCAAGTAAATCTATCCAAAATGCCTATTATAAACGTCCTAGTCACAAACCAACGTTGTCGAGATTTTCCTTATTTTTCCTTTTATGAAAAATGTAAGACGATAAAATTTTTATGTCCTACATGATCATAAAATGACATTTTAGTTCTTAGATACCGGGGCAAAAACTGCTTCTTAAAGCCCGCGAGAACGTTAAGGATTCTTAACGCCCGCGCGGGCGTTAAGGCTTGCCATGGTTATATGTCAAATATATCAAATATATGTCATTCAAATTGTAAATGTTAACTCATCATTATCAATTATTGGCGATTAAGGTTATAAGATTGACAATTAATTGTCTATATTATCACTTAACTCTGAATTGTTTGTATTGTTATTCAACTCCGTAGTTATGCATGTCACTTGATAACGTCAAAATATTTATTAATATTATTCAAACGGAGGAACAAAACCATTGTAGGACATAAAATTTTGTATGCACCTCGGGCATTAGTTCATGCTTATACCCTCGGGACATAAAAATCTGTGTAATGCCCTTGGTACATAAATAACTATTATACTACCATTACTACTAAAAGCCATATACCAATAAAAATGTCGACAGCGTCATAAGTCATCGTCTGCGTGTGCGTTAATTGTCGATATCACGCCGTTTAATATTCGAGTTGGTTACAAAATTTTTTACTCATAAATAAGCGATCGCCGGAAATAGTTATTTAACCAACAAGTATATTAAAAAGACCGATTAATGATCAAGTCTGTTTAACGCACGAGCGATTAGCGAGTGCGTTAACTGTCGAGATCATTAATCGCCGTTTAATATTCGAGTTGGTTACAACATTTTTTCGTCGATCGTATTCTTCTGGCGGCGTCTACATAGATTTTATTCGTCGATGCCATTTGAGGTTATGTGACCATTTATATAATTTGATACTGATAGTTCTGGACTGTGTGCCTGGATAACTGAATGTTTTGATTGGATGGTTTTATTTTACGTATGTTCGGTTGGCTATAACGAAGTCGTTTCATTGGCTATAACAAATCATGCATTATAGAGCATTTTAATAAATGATTTTCTATTCATGCTTTCTATACATGCTTATAAATAAACTATCGGCGGAGAGATAATTTAATTATGGCCCCTCTGAAAATGACAAAATAAAAAGAAAATAATAATAAATAATAAAATAAAAAATAATAATCTAATCTAATAAAAAGAAACATGGGGGATTAAATATTAATGCTTAATAATGTTTTTTTTTGTAAACTTAGTACCTACTTATATATTCACAAAAGTTGCACAAAATAGATGGCAGAAATTTAGTGCTTGGTTGTATCGGTTTATTTTATTTGAGAAACTTTAATTTGGTATGCAATAATATATGATAAGAGGGTGAGCGTTTCCAACTAATATAATTAATTTGTCAATTAAAGTACAGGTAAGTCACAATAATTTTTTCATACAAAAGTTTTCTAGGAGGATAATGAATGCCTCTACATAATCGAGCTTTAAAACAGGTATATAAGCATCTTCGAATATGCTGTTTCTAAAAGTAGTATGTACCAATAGCACCAACTTTCGGTCCTCTCTAGTATTCTTGAAGCAACATCAAATCAAAATGAAAAACAAAAAATACTTTGTTTTAAAATACATGTCCTATGATACTTCACATGACTTACTCTTGCCTTGAAAATGATATCTATATTACCAACTTCCGGGTCAAACTGGAAGTTAGCAGCATTATCATCATTTGCGCCCCTCAAAACATTTAAACTTTGACATAAAATATGACTTTTAATGATATATGATATCTTAGATTAGCCTGATGATGGTCTAATGACCGACGCTGGCTAATACAAATTTTAACACTCACAAATAAACAATTGACAATATATAATACATTGACAATATACATTGTCAATGTATAAGATGGAACACTTCATAGTTCATACATACAATAGGATAATTGTATAAATTCAAATGCACCCTAACCACAAAACATAAGTAGTACGTTCTTAGATTTCTTTTGTTCTCCAATGTTATTTTTGGTTTCGTCGTAAGAAAACCTGTTGTTTGTTTGAAGACGTAAACTTTCCAAAGATATGACTTAATTATAAAATATGGCAGACCTTAGAATTAAGATTCAGAAGAAGAGTAATTTATGATAAACCTTACGAGTATAAACAAAATAGCTTTAAAGAACGATTTATTGCGCATCACCTCGCACCCCTTAATCCCAAACCGAGAATATTTAAATTTATAATTGCGCAATTAATCATACACCGATATCGGTGGCGCTGTAGTCGGAACAAAAGGAAGGCGAAAAAATCCAATTTATGAGTCAAATATTGGGGCGCACCGGATGAGTGTAGCTTCGCTATTAAAAGAGATACTATCGTGACCGCGGCGGTTTCTCAATTGAATAATTTAACCGACGCGACGGTGACGTGAAAATTATAGGAAAATGGCGGAGAAAAACGATTTTATTATTCTTAGCGATCGGATCGACCACGCAAACTTTACCCACCTTCACAAGATCTCAAAACCTAAATGGAGGTCTTAAGAATCTAAAAACTAATTAGCAAAGGTCGATCGCCCAACTTGCCAATAATATAAGGAGAAATAATGTACACTCAATTTTTCAGTGAGCGCATAAACCATGGACAAATTTTCGGTTTTTGTTTCTTCTTTTTATAAGGAAGAACTTCGAGAAAGAGAACCTCGAGAAATTACGTAGGTATAGTTAGTTACTAATAATGTACTAAATATGTATTTTTCATATAATTTTACCATTAAATATATAAAAATACCGATTGTGTAAACTTAAACACTGACTTTGTTAACTTCTGCATCCAAATTTCTGCATCCTGTCATGTGCTTGAAAAAAGTAACCGTCATATTTTGAGTACTTTGAAACAAGTCTAGTATCTACTTAAAAGCCATTAGTATTATAGACAACACAGTGCACGTCAACTTATCATCGATTTAACCAAGAAATTCGTGCAATAAAATTAGGCAGTATGTATTTGTTCCGCGCTTAATGAATAAGGCTTAATATATTTTATATTGTAAAAGCCTGTTCTTGAAGACATCATTACTTAAAACGACCATTATATAACTGTTTCTATTTATTGTGGCAGTACTCATGAGTTTTTGCACATTAATGAATCAATTACATAATTACAGATAAACTCTGAATAACCTGAATATCCAACGGTACAACTATGCTAATCGGAAACATGAGATGTGCCAAAACCGACGGGATTAATTGATGCTAGTGGTGCAAAAAAATAAAACGCACGATGAAAATTGAAACCTGTTAATTTTGTGAACAAATAACGTTATTTTCGTTCGTGCCGCGTTGAAAAAACTACCGGTACTTTTTTCACATTGCACCAACGCGTTTTAATTGATTCCATCCTATCCTTTTGTTATAATGTTTGATTTGATTTAAAATAAGTGGACATGCAGGACTTTTTATGGTGTGTTCTGGATCAAAATCACGGAGATGGATAATTTACTTGTGAAGTATTTTTCTCGATAAAAACTATCTTTTATTTAGATGAACAGTAAAACGCGTTACTGACAGTCCGATATAAAATGATTATTTCATATACACTTCGGGGACAAAAGGGAACCGGACACACAATATTTTGATAACATTTGGCGTTAAATAACTACACTTCTATACCAGGAGAAGCAGCGTTTTGTGGTCAAAGTTCAAGACTTCCCGTGGAAAATTTCAGCAACTTGGTGAACGCGGTATCAATGCTCAACATTTTTGTTTTTGATTCGCCTCAACATCCCAATAAAATGTACAGTAGCAGGTGACTAGACGATTTATAAAAAATATTTCAATGCAACAGATAAGTTAGCTGCCAAAAGATTCTCTATGCCAGGAGTATTCAAAATAAATGTCTACACACGGGATGTCATTGTGGCACTAAAAGAATGTTCAACAATATTAAAAAACTACTATTGGTTTAAGGATTAACAAAGGAAGTTGAAGGCTTTATGAAGCGGTGTGATGATTGCCAACGAAATAAATTTTCATTGCCAAACCGTTAACGATAAAAACTAAAGCTTCAACTGCGTTTGAAAAAAAGAATTTGAATTTTTTAACCGGTAACACCGAGAATGACAAAAATAAATCTATATTGACTATTCAATGTGATCTAATCGTAGTTGTTAGGATGATACCAGATCCATAATAAGGATACGTTAAAAATTTTATACTTAGTTTGGTATTAAAGAAATAGTTATAGAATTAATGGCGTCAACACTTAAAGAAACTTGCCAAATATTAAGTGAAACTAATTTAAATTCGACAGCATACCACCCATGAATCACTAGGTGTTTTAGAAAACTCAATACATTTAACTGCATACCTTACAACACCGTTATCAATTTATCCTGACTTATGGAGTCATTGGGTTCGATTTTGGACTTTTTCATATAATATACAACAGTTCATACTGAAACTTATTGAATAAATTACTGTAATAAATTACTGGTATTACTATAGTGTGAAATACTGTAATTTAAATTACTGCATGTGTGTCGAATGGTGCCTGTGCCAGCACATAACATCGAGAGGCTTGCAGAACGTAGGCCAGCAATCTGACCTAAAATAACAGTCAATATGTGAACTCTGATGTGTCCACGTTAGTACATGTGAATAGAGACGACTTAACTAAGGATTCGTGTGGTTTTATTCAACAAATCTACCTCCATCACCGTTCAATCAGTTTTATAAACTTTGTAATCGACCGTGATTCTTTTCCTGAACACATAAACAAATTTATCAAAAGCATCACACGCCCTTTGCAATTTGAGAACGTGAGAACCAAAATGATGGTTTGGCGATTCACAATTGATGCACCCTGTGAAGGAATTAGGTGCATGGTTGTTACTAAGCTATATCGATTCAAAACATTTTGTTTCTCCTAATATATCTGAATGTTTGTCTAGATGCAATCAGTTAAAGAAACACAAATTTCGTATTTTATAAATATGTTGAGTATTTTATTGTTTGTAATATCGTATTACAAACAATAATCTGCAATAAATTAAAAGTATTCCGACTTCGAATATCGAAAACATTCAAGTTGCCATGTGTATCACTTGTCAAACCCCATTTTACAAGAATTGTTTTAGGTGTTACCTATGAATTCATTTAATAAATTGTTTTGCAAATAAAATTTAAATTAAATATGTGTAGGTACAAACTACACAATTTTGAAAAAAAAAGTTTGTCTTTCTCTGAGCAGCTTTACAAATGATATAATACAGGGACACGGAACATGATGTACATGGGGATCTCGGAAACTGTAAGAACTACGATGTCGGTTAAATGGCACAAAAGTTGCTTAAATGTGGCAACTTTTCAGAACAGTTTTTCCATTTCAATAATTTTCATGGATCACTAGATATTACGGTAAAAGTAAAAAGTATCAATTTCTCTGTTCTTGAATAACTTACCTATTACGATAAATAGAAATTTTTAATTTTGTATTGTAACATAAGAGGATGTTCTTCTATTTCTGATGTTAGAAAATACTTTCGTCCGCTAGCTTGGGCTGGGCGATATTGAACTTTTTCATTGCTTATGGACGCCATAGAGAATTTAGAAAATGCTTGCAAACCATGTATAACATGTTTATGAAATTATCACAAAATATACAATTACGTGGTCATCTAGATCGCCAGATTTTTTTCTGTGATCTAAGATTTCTTAAGATTAAATTTTTTGCTCAGCGCATTTAATTTGTACGGCAGAGGTATAAATATAATGCCATGGCGTTCTAACACACGTCAATTTATAGCAATGATCAGTAACGTATGCGGAAAATAACTGCAGAAATCGACGAGCAATTTGCAGCACTCGTGAATTCTACTATACTAGCGGCCATACAATGAGCAGTGATACTGTATATAGGCTTCAGGTGGCAAAACTGGAGAAGGGCTATTAGGGATATATTTCTTCTCAAATTGTTAATTCTTGTTTAGAACAAATAACGGTCAACTAAGTGACGTTCTGTTCGTTATTTAGATATTTAAATAAAAGAGATTGCTTACAATCGCATGTGTTATGATAGAACAACCGCATACATTTATGATAGAATACAATTTCAACAAAATTTTAAGTGAAAATTAACGAACTAATATTTTCACATACTTACCTAATTTTACAAACACAGCATTATATTCGTAACTGCAATACTATATTAATTGTGAATTATAAATTAAAAACTCCTTAATAATTGTGAATTATAAATTAAAAACTCCTTAAGCAATGTAATTAATTACTTTGGTAGTTGTTTTAGTTCAAAACTTGACCATTATTTTTACTTCTATTAGATATCTCTAAAAGCCCTCTCCACTACTCCCTGGAGGTCCTGCACTGTATCATACTTCCTCAGATACCCACTGGCTTTCATAAAGCTCCATTAGAAACAATATATGGAGTTAACTCGGGTGATCTGGCGGGCCACATGGTTGTAAAGCATGTTCAGTATTCTACTTAAATCTGTAAAAATTTAATATGGCGTCCATAAGAAAAAAAAATGTTTATTATTGCCCAGCAAGAGCTAGCGGACAAAAACATTTTTTGACATCAAAAATGGTATTAGGGTTTCCTTATGATGGAATGCAAAATTTTTACTTTCTATTTATCGTAATAGGTAACTTATTCAAGAAAAAACAAATGTTTTTCCTTTTTCCGTAATATCAAGTGACCCATGCAAAACTTTTGGAATGTAAAAACTATTCTGAAAACAGTCCACATTTACGCAACTTTTGTTCCATTTAACCGACGTCATAGCTGTTACAGTTTCCGAGATTCTCATGTACATCATCTTCCGTGAAACACTCTGTATACAGGGACAAATCAAAAACAATTTTAATGGCCTTCCAGGATATGCTTGAGAAGCCACCAAATTTAGCTACACTATGTTGAAAAAATCGTCTAAATCTATCACTAACTCCAAAAGCTATAAAAAGTTAGCAAAGTACCAGCTGACCGTTTTTTTGTGCTCCGGAGTGTATATTAACAGAAACAAATTAAAATATAATATCAGTAGCGCATGCTTGTTCTATTTAAGTTTTGTTTGGTATTTATTGCACTTTAATAAAGTTAAGAAGTATTACAATATTATAGGATTATTATTTTAATTATTAAAACTTACGATCAAAGTATGTTTTGGTGAAATAAAAGTGATATAATTTAGCGTGTACAGACGACTGCTGTAAGCGAACTTATATTTACTCAGTTAATAAGACCACGCTTAGAACTAGGTAGTATACATATATTGGGATGCAAGTTGTCTGTAGGGACAGAAAATATAGTACTATGATCAAATATATCAAATATTTTTAAATACTTTTACCAAATCCGTCTGTTTTTCCCCGATATAAACATTTAGTTCGATTTGTTTTTTTTACACAAAAAATTACACTTACATTTATTTTTTTTTTGTTTTAATATCAATATTTTAAATTATCCTTTTCTAGCGTTATTGCCGCTATTGCACACAACAAGAAATGGTAAAAGTTGTATGTTTTGCCTCTGAACCTTGGTCAAACACCTTTTTGGTTCAGTTTATGTGAAAAAGTTACTATCCAATGAAGTTGATATTTGTATCGTTGTTATTGAAGCTATTACGTATTTTTTCATCTCATCGTCAGGATCTAAAACTAAATCTAAAACTTTTGTTTTCGCCGTTAGAATATCTAAAAAATATTTATGTTGATGACGGTATCTAAGAAAACGTATGTTTACAGAAACGTCTAGGTATGTTTAGAATAATTATATCTGCAACCTGTTTGCGTTTGGCACCCACGAAGTAAAACACCCAGTGTAAATCAATAAAATCAATCATATAAAGTAAATTTTATGGTCACAAATTTATTAGATCAAAAAACGTATATCGTTGGTGTTGACTTTCATTTCAGTCAAATATAATAGTGCCGCGTCAGTGTCCAAATATAAAGGAAATCATTAGTAATTTAGGCTATTCGACTATTTGAAGCGATGCATTAGCATTAACACTTTATGGTAATATTAATGGCTGTTTGTGAATTCGTTATATTCAACAGTAAATATCAACGTATGCATACGGTAATCAACAAGTATATGCGCGGGGAATACCATTCTTATTTCCAAGCTGACGATAACTAAAATGTGTACTCGGATCTTGTTGATAAATATTCTTGAAGAATATGGAGCTTGAGGGGTGGTATCAGACGGTTTTATAGTTCGAGGTCTGGCATCTGTTCAGGTATATACACTCAACATAGTGCATATTATTCTTATGTTATGTCTGTAGGTTTGAGACCATGCATATGAGTTGAGTGATTCGTGCTTAAAATTGTGAAATAAAACTTACCATTTGCGAGAACTTGGACAGTGGTCAGCAGGACGAAGAAGGCCACCCATATTGGTAACCCAGCCTTAGAGCCAGGGGCCGTCATCATCAACCTATATTAAGAAATATAAACAAACTTTTATAGCAAACCCTTCATCCTGAAGTTGCGAGAGGACGATTCAACTAATCACATTCACACACGATCAAATTCACACTAGAATGTTACTTATTTTATATTAAAAAACAAATCACAGATACTTTGTTAAAGTTTAAATTAATTTAACGGTTTAGTTTAGATTAGTTTATTTTATAGATATGGAAGCTTATTTAGAGTTATTTAATCGGCTATAGCGAGCTTCGTTTCGAATTTATTCTAACATGGGACAGTCTTAAATTTAATTTTAGTGGAGAATTTCATAGCTGCATTTCTTCCTGTGGTTAGAGATCACGTTGGTGCGGTTCACGTAAAAAGTATCCATCGTTTCGATATGTTGAATTTTCGTATCACATGTTCACTATTATTATTTATACGATTAGGCTTTGTTTCGTGGAGTGGTTCACATGCCCTGCGACCCCGGATAACTTAACTACAATTTTCGGTCGACGAAAATTCACGTGCGTAACAATATTGCAGTCCAAAGCGGTTGCGTGCGCCTACTGTTAGAAGTCCTGACCACTACTGGATCCAGGCGGCGTAGTCGGCGGATCCGTCGCGACGCCGGCGAGCGTAACGTCGTGCGCCGCGTGCGCGCCTCATGAGTACCTTCGCCGACGCCGTGCAGATGCAAACATTGCCACATGAAGACCGAGTGGTATTAGATCGCGGGTCCGATAGTATTCTCGGTTAGGCTTATGAATTGCCAGGAAGGCCCGGAGAAGTGTGTTTGCGGATGGTGCAGCCATCAAAAAATGTTGAAATGAAGGGACGGAAATTGCGGTGAGTCTCGCTTATTTTGCCTACTTCCATAGACTGCTGTTTGCGTTGGAGATAAGTCGCGGTGCTTTCAATAAATAACTAATGAAGGCTATGTGCATTTAATATACATACATGAGGGGATAGCATGTTTACGTCGGTGAATTCAGTAGCTTATACTGTTCTTAAAAGAAAAAAAAAACGATTTTCAACAGTCAAGTTTAGTGCATTTTTTATCTATAAAGAACCTGCGTATGCAAATTGACGATGCTTACACATCTGCCATGTACAGGAAAAGAAAGAAGAAATACTTTTGTTGGCAAACAGTTAATAAAATTAAAAATAAATTATGTATATTAATCAGCATGCGTTGAAAATTACAATGATTTAATTTTAATTTTTACTTAGAAAATCTACTAAAGTCTAAACGCGCATACCTTTTGAAATGAACCTGTAATCAGTTCTAATCCAGAACAGGTTGCAACTTTTATTAAAACTTAATAATTGATATATGTATAAGTATGTAATTGATATTCTTTGATGCTGTGTTTTTTTATTGTTATTATTATTGTTTGTATCGAAGCATTTTGTCCTGTAAATGGAACATTTCTGTTGGGCAAATAAAGTTATTATTATTATTATTACACGCGATAATAAGCCTGAATTTCCAAATAAAAGTCACAACCTATTTCGAGTTTGGGGTTATGACGAAATCATGTAGCCTGTAGGAACCACCAGCTGATTTCGCCGTTCCAAAGCAGATCAAAAATACCGACTGACTAATCTTCATTTTATAGCACCGATATTCGAGACGGACAATCCGAGTTCTACTGGAATGCCATTTTCTTGATCTTATTAGATTTTTTACGCGTCTTAGAAATATGGGTACGTTTTTGGGGATTTTCCCAAATCCATGCATATATTAAACTGAAATTTACTAGAATCTCGTAAACTTACAGTATGGAAAACTAATAATAGTCATTAGGTGCTCCTGGACTTGATGATGTCGACTGCCCGTCATCAAATAGGATTTACAGTGGTGGCAAAATATAAGCAAACATTTGCTTTTAGCACTAGTTTGCTTTGGAATATCTTTGAAATAAAACATTAATGTATTTATATCATATCCTATCGTTTATTGAGTTAACGACCACTTTATGGATCATTATGGAGGCTATATCAGCTTCCCAAGCATCACATTTACAATTGACAGTAATTGCATTTTCATTAGTCCATTAAATAATTTTAAAAAAACATGGGAAAAAAATTATCATTAACAAAAATAGAACAAATAAATAAAGATAATATAAGTCTATATGAAACATTTTACTAAAAAATAATAACATTGTATTTTAAACGTTTGAAAGTTTCCTGTCCGGTTTTTCGGAAGTAAATCATTATTTTACTAGAATTTAATTGTGAATAGCCATATCAATTTTTGCCTAGGATTGTAAATCACCTTATATATTTATTGATTGCCTTTGAACACTAGGACACAATATATTTCATAGATGCTCAGACCTTGTCTGACGATAGGATAGTTATCTTATCGGGAGTGTAAGATTATATTGAAACCCACAACCCACAGTTATGCTCTTTGCCTAAAGTCTACTTCCAGGGTGATTCAGATTCAAAACTCAAAAGATTCAAATTAGTAGGCACATTATATTGTACATTTGTCTGGAAAAAACGATATATTGAAACAATTATTTGCCAAAAACTAAAATAGTTTTTTAAATGGAGGCCAACAATTCTATGAGGTTTGTTGTTTCCTAAAGATTAATCGTTTTTGAGTAACAGAAAATTTTAAGCAATCTTGTCACTTGAAGTAATTGTATTAAGAGTTCATGAACAGGCGACTGGGTTTCACCATGGGTTTCGCGGAACTGCGGTTGTGAAACGCTGGTATAACAATTTGAAATTTTGTTTGAAAAATACATTCTGAACTTAAACAATCATAATCGTAAAGCCATGTTATTCCGTATGCATTTTGTTAGTTATATTACGGACTATATTACATATATTATGGATTCCAACTACGTTTCTCATAATTAATAGCGATGTTATATATTTTGCTTTATATATTTCTGTTATTATAAAAATGAAAAAGATTATAAACTTTATTAAGCATGGAGTCAATTATATTTATAGGGTTTAAATGCATTTTTTGCAATTTTCTGATATATTGTATTGTGTCCCAAGCCGAGAAAGTGGTTATTTTCCGGGTCGAGAGAAGAGTTGGACAGGCGAGCGTAGCGAGCCACGTCTTCAGGCCGTGGGGCAAACATATTTTTCTACTCCTATTGAGGAATGCATTCATTATCATGGCAATTTATGATAAGTAATACTAACCATTCCCCACACACATGACAAATATTACATTCCTGGCTCCTCATACCCCGCCAGTAGTGAGAAATATTTCATTCCTCACGGCTTTAGAACCAATCACAGCTCTGGATTTTTCATTTCCAAATTGTTGATACACTGCTTAGCGACATTGTCAAGGCATTGACAACGTCGCTAAGTGACAAGGCGCACCAAATAATTTTAATCTGTCAAAATCATGTAAACCGTCATAGTGACATACAGCTGTCCCTATATGCACACAAATTAATTTATAAAATTTCGTTGCATGGTCGTAGAAAAAGTATAGTATTCCATTCGCAAGTAATGGCAATTTCTCACTCGAACGCTTTGCAGCACTCGCCTACGGCTCGTGCTGCAAACTTCGTTCTCGTGAGAAATTGCTTACATTACTTGCTCATAGAATAATATACTATTTTTTTATACTACACGATGCGAAAATGTTATTTTCGCGTCTCTATGGAGACACGAAAGATGCTATTAGCCAGCCAGCCCCAGCCCGGCTTGTAATGAACACTTTTTGGCGGTAGGCAGGAAAATGCAATAACTCTGTCCAATCAAAACACAGTTTTCGACTCGGTTTGACGTTTGTGATTAAAACATCAACGGATTTTATTTGTCAAAAGTCAATATGTCAGAGACTAGCCTTCAGAAACGGGCGATTTTATTACGATATTGTTGTGTAGGATAAAACATTATGTGTGCACCACGCCCAGAAAGTGGTTTTCCGGGCCTCAAGAAGTGCCTAGGCTCGCTACGCACGCCTGTCAACTCTTCTCTCGCCCGGAAAAGAACCACTTTCTCGGATTGGTACACAATATACTATTTTATCCTACACGATGCGAAAATATCATTTTCGCGTCTCTATGGAGACACGAAAAATGCTATTAGCCAGCTAGCCTCAGCCCGGCTTGTAATGAACACTTTTTGGCGGTAGGCAGGAAAATGCAATAACTCTGTCCAATCAAAACACAGTTTTCGACTCGGTTTGACGTTTGTGATTAAAACATCAACGGATTTTATTTGTCAAAAGTCAATATGTCAGAGACTAGCCTTCAGAAACGGGCGATTTTATTACGATATTGTTGTGTAGGATAAAACATTATGTGTGCACCACGCCCAGAAAGTGGTTTTCCGGGCCTCAAGAAGTGCCTAGGCTCGCTACGCACGCCTGTCAACTCTTCTCTCGCCCGGAAAAGAACCACTTTCTCGGCTTGGTACACAATATACTATTTTATCCTACACGATGCGAAAATATCATTTTCGCGTCTCTATGGAGACACGAAAGATGCTATTTGCCAGCCAGCCCCAGTCCGGCCTGTAATGAACACCTTTCGGCGCTATCCAGGAAAATGTAATAACTCTGTCCAATCAAAACACAGTTTTCGATTCGGTTTGACGTTTGTGATTAAAACGTCAACGGATTTTATTTGTCAAAAGCCAATATGTCAGAGATTAGTCTTTAGAAACGGGTGTTTTTATTACGATATTGTTGTTTAGGAGAAAAAATTAAGTGTGCACCACGCCCAGAAAGTGGTTTTCCGGGCCTCAAGAAGTGCCCAGGCTCGCTACGCTCGCCTGTGGAACTCTTCTCTAGCCCCGGAAAAGAACCACTTTCTCGGCTTGGTACACAATATACTATTATCCTACACAACAATATCGTAATAAAATCACCCGTTCCTAAAGACTAATCACTGACATATTGGCCTTTGACAAATAAAATCCGTTGACGTTCCGAATCGAAAACTGTGTTTTGACTGGTCAGGCCATTCGGTCGCCGCCTATATTATATGTATTATACACTGTGGGCAAAAAAAAAAAAACGGTACAAATGTTCAATTACTTCGATTTCCAAAGATTTTAAGTAAATTAAAGCAAGCATTTCTTTGAAGGACTAATAGCTTATGTTGTGAGGATTTAAAACATACCATATTCGCAATTCCACTTCTTCTTTTACAGTAAAAACAGCAAAAAACGATGTTTCAAAATTTCACCCTGTATGCAAAAAAATCACCCTGTATTCGATGCAATAAAATCTCTGCTGTCATTACCTACTAATTTTATTACAGCTTGCATTTCACATTAAATTGACACGATGTTATCAGAAATGTTGCATAGCCAAACACAAACCAACATAACTGTGGATTGAAACGTCCTGTTATTGCGAATATGGTACGGTTTCAATCTTCACACTACAGGCAATTCGTTTTTAAAAGAAATATTTGAATTGACAAAATATTATATTATAGGTGATCAAAAATTTCTACCGTTTTTTTTGGCCCACCGTGTATATATAATATACATATATTATATTCTGTACAATCATTTTCGTGGTTAGCGCCGAAAAGTATTCATTACAGGCCTAGCTGAGGCTAGCGGGCAAATAGCATCTTTCGTGTCTCCACAGAGACGCGAAAATGACATTTTCTCATCGTGAAGGGTAGAAATACATTTTATGTCCTACATGGTCATAAAGTGACATTTAACATCTTAGATACCGGGGCAAAAACTGCTTCCTAACGCCTGTGAGGGCGTTAAGAATCCTCAACGCCCGCGCGGGTATTAAAGGTTGCTATGGTTATATATCAAATATATCAAATATTTGTCATTCAAATTGTAAATTTTAAATCGTCAATGTCCATTATTGGTGATTAAATAAGGTAGACAATTAATTGTCTATATTGTCAATGTTCAATGTCAATTATTGCCGATTAAGGTTATAAGTTTGACAAATAATTGTCTGTATTGTCACTCAACTCCGAATTGTTTGTATTGTTATTCAACTGCGTAGATACGCATGTCACTTGATAACGTCAAAATATTTAATTATTCAAACGGAGGAAGAAACCCATTGTTGGACATAAAATTTTGTATGCACCTCGGGCATTACTTGATGTTTATACCCTCGGGGGGCTTAAAACGCTCTCGGGCCTATCGGCCCTCGAGCTTTTTAAACGGTCACCCTCGGGGCATACACATCCATGTAATGCCCTTGGTACATAAATAACTATTTCAGTATATAAATTATGGGTTATTCCAAATGTGGTATTATATGTTTTGTTTATTATCCACGCAAATGATTAAATAGTCTCGTATTCAGCGTAACAATGGCCCTATTAACAGTCATGCAATGTTGATATTAATTAGCGCCCGTATCATTAAAATTAGTTAGTTAAACGGCATGAAACATTACAAACAAGTTTGCAAAAGCTGAGCTGTAAATTTTCCAACTCGACCTAAGCGTTTCGAGTTGGTTTTCTCTATTTATAAACCACAGTCGAGGGGTAAATAATAAAAACAAAACTCTATTATACCCAGCCGTAATTACTCAATGACATTTAATTTCCAGGAAAACTAATTATTAACGAACACACGGCAAGCGAAATTATTCTGATAGTAATTACGTCTTGGTGGATTCCCTCGTCATATTTCGATGATTTTCGTGTCTAACGTGCACGATCACCACACAATGGCAATTGCTCTCGATAAATTGAACGGTAATAGTTCAATTATTAGAAAGTTGTTGATTTTTCAATCAATTCTTCTGCCGTCGTCAGACACATTCTGGGGAATTGTTTCCACTAAACAAACCTTCCTATATATTGGAGGCGTTTAACCTACACTTGATGAAACACGATATTACGTATCACATACTGCGTTTATGATACGTATATGAAAATAATCTATATATTTAGATACCAATGAATAATGAGTTCAATCTGAGACTGGGGATTTCAATGCCTGTTTAAACCACGAACCCAGCTCCGGTCTCAAAAGTTTTGTATTCCTACCTAAATTTTTTCTTTCAATGATGAAATTGTTTGAGAATACTTTCGATTTTCACAAATTTTTGTGAATGAGTTAAACATATGCGTTTACGCTTGATTTCTTTGTGCTTAATAAGTATCCGGACTCTTGAGTTCAAATACTAAGATTTACACAAGTGAAAATATGAAACATTAAGCGGTCTTGGTTTTGAATGTGTACTTGTTTTTTTGTAATCAACTACCAATTATACGGATTGTAATTTAAAAAATATTACACGTTTAAAGGATAAGGTCGGGCAAGTCAGCGGCGCAACTTTTCGAAAATGAAAATCATCATTATCATTTTTGGATAATAAAAAAAATTGCTGTCTTAGTTTTTGAGATAACGGCCGCCGCTGACGTTAGGATCTTAATAGAAAACTGCAATAATATACGGAGTGCACACAGAGAAATGGTTGTCTAATGTTAAGAAAATAACATCTTAATATAGGTACTTTGTTATTTTTAAGACAACACATACCTACTTGTTATAAGAATATTTCTTTAATATAAAACAACTTACATATTTGCTTTAAGAAAATGATTGTTTTGACCTAAATAAAATCTTTGTTTAGAAAATAATGTGAAAGATGCCGATAGATGGCGCTTTTCTCATCGTAAGAGGGTACTACTAGAGGGTATACAGTGTGTCTCATGGGACGTTGGATTGTATGGGCACTTTTGTTATTGATAGAGATAGAAAGTCAGTTAAATGGGCAAAGTAGTGCATATTTATGTGCTTTTTCATAATCTGTTCAGAAAACAGTTGAATTCCAAATGGTTTCCAAGCTACTTTGAAAAAAAAATATTATTTTTTAATTATAGTCATAACTTCTTTCTTTGTGATCCCACTAAAAAAGGGTTTTGTCAATATAAAGGCACGTTTTGTTTACAATTTGATAACGTCAGATTAATTTTTTTTTTCGCCAATGAATTCGTCAGATACAATTTGTTTTTTGGTTTTATACATGTTTGGATTAAGAATTTTTTTCTGAGTATTTTGGTATGCCACTTGCCATATTTAGAACTCAATAATCCGACAAAATTTGAATTTTTCTTTAATATTGAAAATTGCATGGTGCCATGAAAAACACATTTGAGTGATACAGTATTTATGTGCCCATAAACTAAACAATTAATTAATATAATTTTTATGGAGGTATTTTTACAGCATTCCGTAATATAGTGACCTTACCGAGGATTCTTCTGTCAATCGAATTGAAAGCGACGATGACGGTGTCACGTAACTCCCCTACGTTTCCAAAATTATAAACACCATACACCTTATTTATTTTTTAAGTCACTCAATAAATAAAACTCACAAGGGGTAACATCCGGCAATCTTGGTGGCCATGATACTTCTGAACTCTTCGATTATGTCTTATATCTAAATAGTTCTGTGCAGGTGCTTCGTCTTGTTGGAACCGCATACCTTATCGTAAGGCCAACGGTATATCGTCCATTCTTTCTTCCATATCCTCAGAGAGCAATATTGCCGATACATCTCCGAAGTTAAATTTTTGTTATAAAAAATTGGTCCGGTTAATCGGTTGGCCACTATACCGCACTATACATTAAAACCATACCGCACTATACATTAAAACCATACCGCACCTGATTATGGTGCGGGCCAAAAAGCTGCTAATTTTTGCGGGCCCAGTGCGCCTTCTTTCAGTTAAAAATACCGCAGTTCTGGGGTTCACCATTTATTTTTTTTTTCAACAGTTGGGTACAGATGGGTAGATATCACATTGTTTCACAAACCGTTTTCCATGGTACCATGCGATTTTCAGCAATTCTCAAAGTGTACAATTTTCAGTCGATTCTATTATCTTATTGTAATCAAAACATGGCATGTCGCACACAAAATTATTCAGAAAGAAATGATGAATACAAACACGTATAAAACCAATATGGCGAAAAACTGACGTAATGAAATTGTAGACAAAAAAAAGCTTTTATAATGTCAAAACGCCTTTTTTTATGGGATCACAAATAAAGAAGTTATGAGCATAATCAAAAAATGACATTTTTTGTTTTCTTGAAAATAGCTTGGCAACCATTTGGAATTCAACTGTTTTCTGAACATATTATGAAAGAGCACATAAATATGCACTACTTTGTCAATTTAAACGACTTTCTATCTCTAATAATAACTAAAGTACCCATACAATCCAACGTCCTGTGAGACACACTGTATAACCGCATACATGTCTATGCAGCATCAGTGATTGTGCTATTGTACCGTCAATGTACCTGACCTGAGACACACTGGATGTCATTTCTAGGTGGAAATTAACAATATTATTCTTTGGATGCGTTAATTGCAATCTATGTAAAATATTATGGCTTTCATAAAAACATGTTCACCTTTTTTTTTTGATGGTTGGATGTTTAATCCACGAATGTGAGCTGATTAATCTAACTACCCAACCTTTTGATTTAAAAGGTCAAATCCGTAACTCAAATAAATGTAGTATCCATTTAAAATTGTACAATCTTTAAGTAAGACAACTGGTCAAAACAACGGATTTCTTTAAAGAATGATATAATATATTCTTGCGTATATATGAAACAACCGACGTTTTGGATTATCAAGGGTTGCTTGAGACAACGTTACGTTGCGTGTGTTCCATTAAAAAAGAACATAAATTTGTGTTGGTGTGTCGTTGTGGGCTTAAAAGAAGAATTAGCGAAAAAAAAATACTGGCTGTGCACTTTTTTCAAATTTATTTGGTTTTAAATCTTGCGCCGCTGAGTTGCCAGGCCTGTCAGCGGCGCACCCATACACCTCACAAACCCTCAACACCTCCAAAAAATAATTTGTTGGTAAAAATACCAACAACATATGGTAATAACAAATTTAGTATGCCCGACTTTAAAGGATATGTGGATCACCATTTCTTGCAGGTGAATTATCCGATTCTATAATGTTATTCGATCGATATGACTATTCTTATATGATTCATAATTGCTCCCTACCTGCTTCTACCTGGCCTAAAATATGCTATTGCAAGTACAACATCACAAATAAAGTTTACAGAAGATTTACTAATTTATTCTTAACTTTAATTGAGAATATGAGGATTGTACTGATTTCATAATATATTAGCAGGCTTCAAAACAATTCTAAACACACTTCCCAGGACAAATAATTGTCGCCCAGATATTTCACGAGTGACACATTGGGGTAAGCCCTAGGTAGGGCATTCAAGCAGGTAGAAAGTCGGAAAGCGAAAGAGACAGAGAGGAAGTCCTATATAAAAGAAAAAAGGAGTGAGACAGGGCCTTTAATACTTCCTACTGTCAAACCACCCCTCAGACAACGTCTGTACGCTTACAGAGTAACTAAATTAAACTTAAGAATACTGTGGCAATTAAACTTGAAACGTTTTTGCATTAATATACTCTATTATGTCATTGCAACGCCGCTGAAACATACGTACGTAAACATTGTGATAATAAGTAAGAAAGCAGTATGATACAATCCTCGCAGCTGTTCATAAATTATACCTAGAATTTTAACTGTTTTCCTTAAATAATTGTCATTGCAAATTAATTGGTCTATAATTATTGAATGGTGCCTAGTCCATTAAAATAATCCTAAGCCGAAGTAATACAAAGTACTTACTGCTGTACAGTTTAATACAATCCTCTAGGGTAATATTACAATCCGTATTGATGTACACTCAACTTTACACATAACTTGCAAAATAAAACACACAAATCACTGCAAACTATTTTATTATTAACCACTGTGAACGAACTAAATAAATGCCTTGTACGTCGACATAGCGTGCTCAACGTGGTCCATACACACAACAGGCATATGAAACTGCGGGGGTGCCGTGCCGATGCTAGACGCTAGAGGGAGAATTTGGCGGGAACAGTTGAATGACTTCTATACAGATGTATTTAGAGTCTAGAATGACTAGGCCACCAGACTGAGCGTATTTTTATTCCGGAAACCGTTATAGGGCAATAAATAATACAATTCATTCAGTGTTGTTGCACGTTATAAATACCTACACATTAACTATAATCGGTAAAATTATTAGCTATTGTGGCTACATAAATGGGCTTATAAGCAGAACAAATAAGACTTTTCTTAGGAGATATGTATGTCTCTCCTTAACACATTTTTGGACTTAAAAGAGCGGTCAATTTGAAAGTAATGTGGAATATATAATAACAATTTATTGAGCAATGTAAAATGTAGTTCTGCAAAATATGATATTTGGGATTTCCTTAATATTTTCACCCAACATTTGTAAATAGTTTTTGTGATCTATCTTATTCCCTGATATACAGGTTTTTATAATAACATCTATAATAACGTTAATATAAGTCAATTTAACCCAAGTTATCTATATGGAATTCATTTTCATTTATCGGTACACTGCTAAGACATTTCACTTTTTAAAAGCACTATCATTATAAAAAATTATTTGTTATACCAATGGTGCCAATATTGCTCATATACCGAGCTCTAAATTAAGAAGTATCTGGTAGGGTTTAGAAAGAGAATAAAAATATTAATGCATACTATTTCTTAATTATGTATTTTTTACATTAAATCTATATTTAAATTTTTATCATAACAGAAGAATACCTATTTTTTCCAGATAGTCAAAATACTATTTGAAATAAATCGCAGTTAATAAATAAAAACGAAAAATATTGCGTTATAGTAATTTGTTTTAGCATAAATCTTGTCAAGCAATAGCTAGAAATAGTTTCATTAGATTACACGATCAAATAGCATGACAATTCATATTTTATTTATTTTCCTCTTAAACCGTACTAGATCTAAAAATTCAAGTATACAAAGCATAAAAACAAATTTGAATCGATCATTAAAAATTTTTTTTTTTTCGATTTGACCCATGCTTTGCGAACTAATGATTAGGCGACATGACTCAACATTATCACAAAAAATGTGTTCTATATGAAGACAATCGGTTCAGCAGCTCCTTCGTTATAACAAAAGCTCCCTTTTAAAAAGTGAACTTCTAAGCCGTATAACGACGAAATAGAAGGGAATAAATAAGTTGGGGTTAAAACATCTTAAATTCGTCCCAAGAATCTGTGGTTATGCCATCAAATTACGGGATGACCTGTATACTGTAAGGAAATATGAGGGGTGTGTATGCAACACGCGACATGACACAAATTCTAAATTTTTGCATCTTCCTAATGTAATTTTGAGTGCAAAATCCGACAAAACGATAGAGAATTCATCATTTGAAACCCATAGTGATACAAAGTGCGATATGTTCTTAATCATTCTGCTGCAAACTGCGACATTTCCAATGTCCATGTTAATATTGCCGATGTTTGTTCACAAATTAAAGAAAGGGATTTGGAAACTCATGGCGTCGATAAACTCACAAAATTATTTAAAATATTAAAGTTTGAGAGAGTATTTCTAATAATAATGACCAGTAAAGTATGGCATAATTTTTGTATATCGCCAAACTCACTTTCAGACCTTCAATTGTCTCTAACTGATGCCATAAGTCACATTTTTTAAGTGACTAGATACCCTTAATTTACTCTCATTGACTTAGTTATATTATTTTAGTAACTTCATATTCATTATGCTACATCTAAAATGGTGTTGTGCGCGCAAATGTAAATGCATTACTTAAGAAATACGTTTTTGAGTTATATGCTCTATGTGTGTGTGTGTGTGACTGGCAGTTATTTAGTGTAGAAAAATCTCACAATCCTCCAAGCAGTATGCCAAGCGGTGCAAATCCCTTTCACGCGAAAATGTTTGTGCATTTCTCTGTACAATTTCTTCTTGGTGAGCTTTACATAGGAAGGAACAGTCTTTAGCTAAATACATTGGTGGACCATGGATTTTGTGTATGTATAAAAAAATATTTGTTTTCATAGGCTTTTATCGCGTGGGTTTAGGGAAAATAATTACGTCAAAATGACAAACAAATTTTGCGAATTTATTATGGATGCACTGCATATAATATAAATCTTTTACATAGAGTCCTCAAAAGTACTAAAAAAGCAAACTAGCAAAAACTCCCGTCAAACATCTTTCAAGCACGGATTCGTACTAGCGTAAAGAAATCGATAAAAAAACATGTGATTACAAAATTAAAAATCTCCCTGTTTTATCAATATTTGTTAATTATTAATTAGGTTTTTTTCTAGTCTTTACTATTGCTATATTGCTGCTATATAAAGAAATAAAACCAAATAAGTAGAGATAAACGAAGATGCAAAAATATTGCAGCAGAATTACCAAAAACACATTTATTAAAAGAATCACAAGCACAAAACAAACGATGTAGGTATATATCAGCATACAATGGCTGGGTTGAACTTATTACATCAGCCATGATTAGTTTTGAAACAGTTAATGACAGAAAGAAAGCAAAGCGAGCTGGGAGAGCAAGCGCGAGTGTCGGCAAAAATAACACATTTCATTAAATTTATTTTCCGGCTGTTGTTTTTCAACCGTAAATGTATTTAGTCGGGACGGGGCGCTAGGATTAACTAAACTTTTATAATCCCTGTTAAAATATTGTCATACTGGCCAAACTTTCCCCAACAAGTTGAGATGAAAAAACACCCGTTGGTCTATTGCCGTCACCCGCCAACTTTTCGGTTTTAACATTGTCGGTCAAATAATATATCAAATTCCAGCGTTAATTATTTTATGTCATACATGATCATAAAGTGACTGACATTTTACATCTTAGATACCGGCAGTGGCGCGTTATCCCATGGGCAAAATGGGCATTTGCCCAGGGCCCCCAATAACATGGGGCCCCCAAAGCCATATTTTGGAAACTTATTTCCGTAATAGGCTACCACACCATGCCAGTCCTTATTATATATATGGATGTTTTGTAAACTATAAATTGGTTAGGTAATTAGTAAATTACCGTAGTAAGAATATCAAATTGAACTTTCGAGTAGTCTTGTCTATAGGGCCCCAAAGAGAGTGGAGCCAGTTTTAGCAGTTAAACTCATGTTTTGTTTTTACAATAAAAGAAACTATATGTGATACTGTACGAAACTAATGAGAAACTCTTGACTAAGTTAGAAGAGATAAACTGTATGAGTTCTTCGAAGATTTTCAGTCGACACATTTCCTTTTGTTCTGGTATTCTATTCTGTAAATATGAATGCCCCAAAAGAGTCTGTAAAAAAATCCGATCTGCAAAAGCTGTAAATCTTCCAAAGCCCTTATTATTACACATTGTGTATAAGAATAAACGTGACCACGATATATATTTCTTTCTAAATAATTGATAAGAAAAAGATTCCAATAAAGTTTTTTATAATTAAAGTTTTAGGAAATTGCTTAAGCTACAAATTTGAAATGCTTAGAAATGAAGCACACTTTATATAAAAAAGTATTTCGTATTTATAAATAACAAGTCATTTTTAAAAACGAGGCGTTATTGACACGCTAGAAATCCTTTTAACTTTAACCTTTTAATTGCTTTCTTTTAACATTTAATCGTCTTGTTATATTTACATCACAGCTCTGGGACATGCGGTTTTCGGAGTTCAATTTGTAATTCAAAAGTGTATAAAAACACGAAAAAAAATATGCGATGCTATATTTAAAAATATTGGAATTTGGCCTGCTTCTTACAAATACATAACCCTGTATATTCAAAAGTCATTCAAGTTTCTAGCTTAAGTCTTTTCCTAAACCTTTTATTTGGTTACTTTCTTCTAAACTTATAGAACCAGATATTGACACGTTACGTTTCTTCTTGTTAAAACTCATATAGCAGAAGGCGTTCGGAATAATTGTATTATTTTCTGATATGGAATCGGAATCTTAGGTAATGAGAAAAAGAAATAAAAATTACACTTTATCTAACATCTAACTCATCTAACTCAAAAAAACTATAAAACCTGCACCACAAATTTAGTACATATTCAGAAGAATGAACTATCGCAGTTTTTGAAATATTTAAAATATTAAAAACATATTTATTTGTTAAGAATACGCTTTATTTATTAAAATAATATATTTTGCTTACTACGAATGTTGGATTTTAAATTGTTAAGCTATTTATTAGTTATTTTGTAATTCTTAAGAATAAGCTGTTGTTATTTCAAATAATTAGGTAGGTACTTATATTAAATGTTGTTGCAAAAATGTCAATACCGTACCGTTATTTATGATTTTTGTTAATTGTTCCGAAATTTTATATCAGTTATATTGGTATATATTATTTTTGTATAAAAAAGTAATACTTCTTAATTCAACACTGTATATGGCGGCTCCCAAATTCAAAATTGCCCAGGGCCGCGTGATGGCATAACGCGCCGTTGGATACAGGCGCAAAAAATGCTTCTTAATGCCCGCGCGGGCGTTAAAGGTTGCCATGGTTATATGTCAAATATATCAAATACTTGTCATTCAAATCGTAAATTTTAAATCATCAATGTCAATTATTTGACAACTAATTGTCTGTACTTTCACTCGGCAATGTCAATTATTGGCGATTAAGGTTATAAGTTTGACAGTTAATTGTCTGTATTGTCACTCAACTCCGAATTGTTTGTATTGTTATTCAACTCCGTAGATACGCATGTCACTTGATAACGTCAAAATATTATTCAAACAGAGAAACAAAACCATTGTAGGACATAAAATGTTGTATGCACCTTGGGCATTACTCGATGTTTATACCCTCGGGCGAATTAAAAAGCTCTGGGGCCTATCGGCAATCGAGCTTTTTAAACGGTCACCGTCGGGGCATAAACATCCGTGTAATGCCCTTGGTACATAAATAACTATAATTGCTTCTCGACTGCTTGCTAAATTCTATAGATAGCGTATACTGTATAGGTACAGTATACAATCATATCTACTTTACAGAAACGTAAAATCCCCATATAAAGTTCTAAAATCACTCCACAAAAGTCATTGAACAAAGTGACATGAATTGCAGTAAAAGCCTTTCTCAAATAGTAAACTCCTCAAACAACCTCGTGGCTATTTGAGCGACCTTCATTCATTGTTGATCATCCTGTGTATGCTAGCTTGAGTTAAGGTATATGGTATTTATGAAAAATGCGACGTTCGAAATATAGCTACTATAATTTTGTCTACGTCATCAATTTACGAACATATCTACTTTCTTGTTTGCATGCCAACAGCGAGAAAATCCATTTTCTAATGAGTCGAAAAGAAACCGTATTGAGAAAACTAAGAATATTAAATGGTAGACCTTTGCACAATTTTATAACCACAACCACAGTAATTTAAATCTTGAAGGGGTAAACTTCCTTTAAATCCTTTAAAATACACCATACATATTTCTAGTATTACCTGCAAACAAACCAAAACAAATTAAAATGAACAATTTCGCGAAGTTTGAGTTTTAAAACGGTCGTCGCCTGCCAACTTTTCGGTTCTGGCGTTAAAAAAGCCATTTCGTGCGAAATAATTCTGTTGCGGACTCCTCTAATTGCGGTAATTTCGGTGTCGGTGGCCGCCCTGCGCAGCCCTCGCCACTTTCTAGCGATTTCGGGGCAATATCTTTAGTGTAAAAATTAATTTACATAATAGCGGCGGCGGATGTTGTAGATGGCGCTGCTGGGCGGTCGAGGGGGTGAAAAAAGGAAACGCTCTTTGTCCGTCGGAACGGCCGCCGGCATGTAATTTAATTAACGTGAACTAATATACCAATTTGCCGTGTAATTTCGATAATTAGTTGCTTTTTCATTAAGCCAGGAATTTAGATTGATTTTTTTCCACGTCAATTCCGAGTTTATGGCAACCTTATCTGTTTTATGAGTATAGCACCGGCGCACTTCTAGCGTATAGTTTTTACCTTTTATATACAGGTGTCCCAGGCCCGTTCCATAATAAATTAGTAGCTATTGTGTCCAAGTAAGTGTCTCTACACAGACATTCTTTACATTAAGTTAGAGATGTTAGAGATAATTAAATGAATATCTGTATTGGCAAGATTAGTAATGAACGTAACATTTATTTATCTCTACTTATTGATGATTTTTAAATATCAAACAATGGCATAAAATTCATACAAGAAGATAAAACGGAGATATTAGAATCCACGCTCTTCTAAAGCGAATGGTATATTGGCCCTATGCATACCTCGTGGAAGGGATTTGCGAAACGACCTAAGCGCCCGTAGCGGAGAAATACCGACCAACACTATGTGCAGTAGTGGACGGCGCATTATGTTTTGTTCCGATCTGTTAGAACTCAGAACAGATTGTTGGTACAAATAATCATAATGGGATTTAATAAGTGTGGCATTGTCAACTGTAATAATACAGGAAGAAATAATAACTAATCCAACATTGTAATAAATAATACAAATTTGATCGGACCACTTTATACACTACAGATAACTGTAACATTTAGTAGTAAACTGCACCATTTATGCTTCGTGGACATAGTACAGCCAACGAACGCCTGGACCTTATTTTTTTACGATCGAATTTTTTTCACGTCACCCTCTAGATTTGTTCTACTATGAATAAAAATAAGTCCTGCAAAAGCAAAACTTAATTCGACCACGGGAAGGGGTGCCTCAATCGATTTGAAGTTTGAAAATGTCAGTAATTTTTGCCATATTTGACGTATGACTTTAGTTTAACAATTTAAATAGGACAGTTATTGTTATTATATAAGGGTACCTTGCTTTGGTTGTCCAGTAACCATATTTGCTTATATAATTATTTTAATTAAGTAACTTATTCGATCCTTTAAGACGTTTACAACGCCGCGTGTTCGCACTGTCTACGCGCGACGCTCTTACACTACTTTGGATTAATTTCTAGTTTAGCCCTGTCCGAAACATTGTTCTGCCTCTTTCATATATATTTCATATTTAGAAAATAAACTGCTTCCGGGTTATGCCGTGTGTCAAGATTTGTTAATGCTGACGTTTCGCGAACCATGTTGCTCGCTTTTTCAAAGCTAATTGAATACTCGCGAAACGTCAGCATTAACAAATCTTGATATACGGCATAACCCGGCAGCAGTTTATTTTCTAAATGATTTTGGCCGTGAAAGCCTACGTATGTACTTAAATTTCATATTTCTTGTCGTTTATCAAGTAGACGCACACTCACCTTAGCATAGAGTTTGAGGTGTTCTCGGTATAAGGGTTTGAAGTGTATCAGTTACATACTGACCAAAAAATGGACACACGAAGTCGAGATAAATTGTTTTTATTGGTTTATTTCGAACAACAAATTGTTGGTGCTAAATTGCCGAGTATGGGTCAGGTTTTAAGACTGCTTTCTTATAACTTGCGAAAAGTTAACTTGAATCTTCGCACTAGTGCGGCTCTTGTTATAAAAGAAGAGGAAACATGTTGACAAAAGGCACGAATCCCTGTGAAGCTAACTGCACATAGTATTGCCAAATTAGAACCACTTTACCAGAAGTGGAGAACACTAAATTGGAATGCAAAACACCGAACTGCGTCTCAAATACAACGAGAAAACAAATTTACTGATTCGTTGAACGATTTATTCGATATCGGCCATGCAAATGCTTTGCAAATGATGACAATCGAAGAAGACAAAATATTTCTGTTGAAGCAGAAAAGGGCGAGTCGAAGTGATGGGTGTTGGTGATCGCATTTTAGCGGAAAAGGAGCTGCGAAAAACTCTTTGGCAGAACGGAAAGAGATGCTGGCAGAAAAGGCTCAACAATAATTTCTCAAGGTACATTTTAGTAATTTAATTAATTTATTTTGTTGTGTTTAATTTTATTTAAACCCTTTCGCTGGTGGTGTACAATGTATTGTAGATCACTTTTTTTTTATCTAAAATTGATTTTAAATATATAGTACACATTTTATTGTGAAATGAAACTTCTATAGGCGCGTTGGGTGTGAATTGGTTTGCCCGCATTTACGCATTTAACGAATAGTAGATAAGAAAACACTAAACGCCGAATTTTAAACAACTCCATAATTTGTTGCTGTGTATTACTATTATTATAATGAATACTATTGTTATACATTTCTTGTATTGTTCATATATTTATTTTTAATAAACATTTTTAGTAAACATTGTTATAATTCAGTTCTAATTAGTACCTAAGTCTCTATATATTATGCGTTTGTAAATAACAGAAATAATTATTAAATAGTTTATAAACAAAACAATGCTTATTTATATTTTTCCTTTTTTTATCAATTACCTAAAATGGTTTATCAAAAACATAAATATAATAAATTTTGTTTAAACAATTTTCTGTTTATTGATAAATATAATATAAATAACGTTTTTTTAGTTCATATAATAATTAGAATACAGCATTAGAATAATATCTAATGAGTAACGGATTGAAATGTGTGTATATTTTAATTTTAATAATGTCCCATTTTTTTGCATAAACAAAGCCCTTGCGGCACGTCGTCCCATTATCCGATCGACTTCAAAGTTGGAGGGAATTAGTTTTTTAGTATGTAGAACAAATTACAGGGGTGACGTGGACTTAATTTTGAAAATAATTTTTCGTTAAGAGTAACTAAGGTCCACCCTACTGTACACTGTACAGACGCTTGGCATCGCGCATCGCGCACGCGGCCAATAGGTACATCATCCTTTAGTTTAGATAGGTTCTGTCAAGTATGATATTACCAACCATCGTATTCCTGTTACCAACCTCTCAAAAACAGTTTTTTTTGGTCGGCCGGGCATCCATAACTAGCTTAAAAACAGTCTAAATAGGCAAAACCCGTTTTCAGGTACAACCAGTTTAACCTAGGTTAAACGCTATTATACTATTATACCGGGTGATATTTTGGTTATACTTGCTGTTAGTATTACTTTGTCTTTTTTCCGGCCTGGACTGGAATGTTATTTAACAAGGGATTAGGAAAAACACATACAGGTGAAAACATATTATAACTTGTATAACATGATCCTGTATTTGTTGCTGACTTAACAGCATGGATAGTTTTATGTTTTTTTTTTCTATTTCTATTTGTATTATTTCTATTTCTTAATAAATTTCTGTTCAGTTCACTAAATTACTTTTTATAAGGCCCCTAGTCACTGCTCAGTTTAACGAAGCTGGTTTGGATTATAAACTTTATTTGACATTTTCATTTGAGTTTCACACCTACTTTCATTTACCTCTACTAAAAAATGCGACTCACTCCGTCAACTACTGTTTACTATTTTTCATTTATAGAGTCAGACGATGTTTGGGCTCTTTAACCGTAAGTCACGAATAAATAGCGCAGATCGAACAGCAGCCAATCAGCTCGCAAGGACAATTTATTATTTGTGGAATTATTGATCTGGCGCCTGTCGGCCTAATCGAGATACTCATTACTAATCATTACATTTTGGGTTCAGAAAATCATCACGATTGAAAATACCGCTGACAAAGTATAGGCTGCAGTTTACAATGTAAAACATTGCGTCATTTCCGGAAAAACAGGAAGATGAAAAAAATTGCCAATCGATGTGTTTCGTTTTTAGAATATCATCCCTATTGAAACTACTGCATGCAAAGTATATGTGCAGATTGTAATTTCAAAGATAAAATCCATTCCGGAAAAGCACTAACACTAACATCAAGTATATCCTAAAACTTTAAATTTTTAGTCTTTTATAGCTCTCCAAATTTCATTCGTCTGCTTTGACTTGATTGATGAATTGATTATTCTGAAACGGCGATGTTTAGTGTGTCTTTTATTAGAGGCTATAAATTGTCGAGCAATGTTTAATAGTTATGGTGATTATCTGCTATTTGTATGTCGCCATTCTCTGGCATATCATTGACCTATATTACCTACTAAAATTTTGTACCGAACCATTAGTTGAATGTGTCATCAGTTTTGAGAACGGCTCAGGAAGTTTGAATCGGAAGACAAATTCAATACAAACTCAATATTGTGTGTTCCCATAATCGTGCATATAATAGGTACAGAAAGCAGACTTGTCTGACCGGTCATTTCAGACGCCTAAAACTTTATGACGCATGGATATGCTTTTAACAAATCAACTGTTATATAAGTGCATTTGTATTATATTGTCTTATTGTTGTCGTATTTGTCCTAGTTGTCCAATGTATTGATATTTATGCAATCGTCGATATTGAAGCGTGCAGATCATATTATATCAACAAGATTTATGTTAAAATTAACTCTAAATTTAAGTCTAAAAAATTAAGCGAGAAATATGGTTCACGAATATGGTATACAGAATTCTCGTACAAATCTACTTTTGATAAGGAACGGATCGTTTCGATGCTGTAGAGTATATGGAAAGTAGTAATATGAGGCATAATATCAAGTAAGATTTGTCTAAACCTTTTGTTTTATTGAAGAGTCATACTGAGACCCAGATGGTACCAAAGATGGTACAGCAGTTTTCCGTTCTCTTTAGGTTTTCTTTACCGAAGTTAAATATAAAAATTTGATATTTATCAACGCCCAGCTTAAACCTAGGAACGAGAACTTTGGAGGGTAAAATGGTTGTATTTGTACGAGTTAAGCTAAAACTGTCAAAAACAGAACCGTTACGGTCCTGAAAATTGGTATTTAAATACTGCGTTCAAAATAAAGAAATACGTGTTTTATCGTTGTCCGAAAATCTACTCAATGCCTTTGATTTTTTTAATGAACATGAATCTCAAAACCCATAATCGCCGCAAAAGCTTGAAAAGATTTCGTTTTAAAAAAGGGCAGGTGTTTCGCCCCGTTCCCGAAAAGTGTAAATAGAGACCTGCACATTATCTTTCGTAGAGTTTGAACAAACTATTTTAAAAACAATTGCACCAATTCCCAAAATCCACGCGAGCAAAGACGCGGACAACTGTAAAAAGAAAGCTATAAATATTTTGCATCAACCAGACAGGGGGTAGTTTTCAGAATACAGTTTCGTACGAAGTGACGCATGCGGCATTAAAAATAGAAGAATAAAAAGTGTCAACAAGAGTAGAAATGCCCTTACCGCAGACGGGTGTATATCACTCGGACAGACGACCGTTCAGTGAATTATGCATAATTACGCACGCTGCATTACGGTGTAGCACCACCACTGGTACGTTCTGTCGCTGCTACTGATCGCATGTGCCGCGATAATTTTTTATCATTCGTCCTCGCTAATGGTGTTGAAACATCAGCCTTACAACATGGCAAACAAAACTATGTACTCGGCTCTTCGACCAGCAGAAAAATGCCGCATGTTATCAGTTATTTATCGGAGTTATGATTAACAGAAACCATTAGCTTAATTTTTGAATCAGTTTTCCATAATAACGCTTTTTGAGGCTTTTTAAATTATAAATATGTGTTTGGTAGAATTCCTCTAAGCTAGTATGAGAAGAAGTTTTTCTTTATTGCAATGAAAACACTTATCCGTTAATCAGTTAATCCGACAGAGTTTGTTTATTTTAAAGATGCCAGGTTCGCATCTTGCCAAAAGTATTTATTATATCTGTTTAAAACAGTAATCAGATATCAGAACATTTCCATTTTTTGGGGTTTAACATGTACTTGTTGATAAAAGAATAAAAATAAGAGTCGAAAAAACTCAGCGATGACTTTTGCAACAATGAATATTTCAGTGATAATAATTTGTTTAAATTTTAAGAAAATTGATTACCCCATTCAAATGTAAGGAAAGAATAATACAAAAGAAACTGTGTTTCATTCTTTTACCCGATTTTTTTAGACTAATGCTATAAACATTAAATTAGAATAATAAAGCTTCAAATAAGCAAGAAAAATGATCATTGTTTGTCTTAGTATCAAAAAGTATCCAATACAACAGTTGTTGAGGTTACTGCCTATATAACATAACCCCAACACTTCCGAGAAAAATGCAAAAAAATTAAGAAACGTTTCAAGAAGATGAAGAAGAAATATATTCCAAGCATCGGATGACGATAAAGAGCAAGAAAATTTGCGAAAAATACATTGGCATAATATTATTACTTTATCATACGCAGTATGCTAAAGTATTGTAATCATGCCAAAAAAAAAAATTGAGATTTTAGCGGAAATAGGTCTTTTTGGGTCCCCTGAACATTTTTGACCAAGGTACAAAAAAATGTCTGTGTGTGTGTGTGTGTGTGTGTGTGTGTGTGTGTGTGTGTGTGTGTGTGTGTGTGTGTGTGTGTGTGTGTGTGTGTGTGTGTGTGTGTGTGTGTGTGTGTGTGTGTGTGTGCGTATGTATGTCTGTGTGTAAACGATTTTTGTGGCGACGATTCCGGAGAAACTACTAAAGGTATCGGAACGAAAGTTCATATTTAGAAGTTTTGTTACCAAACTTAGAGCTGAAAAGTTTTTGGTTGAAAGGGGTCCAAAGGAACTGGTAGTTTATTCTAAGCCTTTTTGAAAGATTTTGCAAATGTGCCGCCATTTCTGTAATTTCGACAAAATAGTTAAATAATAAATTAAAGTAGAGGAAATTTTGAATAATTTATGCCTATGATATTTTTTGGTAAAATTAATAGTTTAGCTTTAAGAGCAAATTCTATTTGATCGAGATCGGTCGCATCTGCATTGATATGAAACTTCAAAGTAGCCTGGATTTGACAAATATTTTTTTGTGCTGTCACCACAGAAATGTCTATGGCTGTCACACTCGAAAACAGCTGATTTCATCAGAGCTTGGAGAACCGCTATGGAACGTTGCCGCTCTACTGCGGCACAGTAGAAAATACAAAATTCAAATAAAATAAGATCGCCAATTTGATTGTTTGTTCATAAGAAATATCAACCCGTTGTTATCTAATTGTAAAAACGATAATTGAGAAAATTGTAAATAAAGTATAGCCATGAGTATAGTTACGTTTTAGTATGTTGGTACCGATGTGACATCTACAGTGTCATGAACGAATATAAATCTGTCAGAATTTGATTTAGCTTTTTAAACTTGACGTTTCGTAGAAGTGGTATCAACCTAACATTTCCTATCCAGAAATATAACCATTTTTAATTCTTTGTAAGTACGTATTTCTCAAAAAGCAACACAAAGAACGTTGATGTCACTCCTGCCGAAAACTACATAGCGCGACTCGCTCACATGCGACGGCGACGCTTCGCCTTCGGTGACGCGCCGCATCACCGGTCGCCGCGCTATTCCGTACTTTCGACACTTGTGACATAAATAACTATTATTCTAATGACGTAGTGTAGGTAGTGTCAAGTGCTGATGCTTTGACAATACCTACGATTTATCTCAATAAAATAGATTCTCATGCAGCTAAACTATTAATTTTATATATTGTATGATAAAGTCATGTGCCTGGCCACATCAGATTTTTTTTTTGTACTTTTGGTCCTGCAAATATACACTGTGGGCCAAAAGAATAACAAAGTTTTAATTACGCATATTTCCAAAGATATTAAATAAATTCAAGTATTTCTTTGGTACATTTATTTGCTTATGTTGTGAAGATTGAAAACATACCATTATTTGTAATAATTAGTCATTTCATGCAACATTTCTGTTAAAATCGGATCAATTTAATGTGAAATGAAAGGTGTAATAAAATTAGTAAGGAACAGTACAAATTCTAGCATCGTATACAGGATTTATTTGATTTTCAAGCGTTTTGGAACTAAAATCAACGTTTTTTTATAGAACTAAAATTATGGCAGGTTGATTTCACTTGTCTGGCGGTCAGGTCTTTGCTCTTCGTTTTTTACGTAAAAATTACATCTTTGAATAAAAAATATCGATGAAAATGGAGCAATACAATGTATTCAGGGTACAGGCTGATATTGGAAATGTACTTTATAGAAACATGACATAAAGATAAAAAAGAAGATTTAGTTTGAAATGATGTGACATACTCAAAAAACGTATATTCCAGCTTCGATCCAAAGCAAAAGAACAAATAACATTTGTTTAAAATTTACCGCTAAACAACAAGTGTGATATACAGAATAATCTATGTATCTATCTAATCGAAACTGACGAAAATACCACCTAAAATGATAAAATTAAACATGCCGCCCATAACAAGGCCATGGTTCCTGCACGATCTTTATAACTTAACTACACAATATTAGATTTCTCATGCCGTTGCAATTTTTTGCTACCATCGTCCAATTCAGCTGGTGTCTTAGTAAAAACAATAAAATACATTATTAAAAATTTCATCATGTATTTAATAAAATCACCTTGTCATAATAACTAAAAGACAAAATCAACGACGTCTAAACGCTGGATTTTCGCGTCTTTCTTCGCGAAAACCGCGAAACCGCGGACGCGGCCGCGGTTTTGCCTTCAAAATGCCGTTTCGCTGCTGTGTAGACTCGCGAATTGCGGATTTAGCGCCCATTTCTCTTAATTTTTAGCGAAAAATCGACGTACGGCAATTTCGCCGTTTGAATTACATTGCAAAAATTTTTTGGAGTGGGTACACTCCGTTCGGCACTTGCCCGAAAATTTTACCCTTTGTGTTTTCAAAGGATCCTAGGAGAAGCAACGATGGGCGGTCAACCGCGACATTTATTGCTCAAAACAGAAAGCTCTATCGCGTAGGCCAATCTATTTGTCGATATTTTGCCAAGTTTTCGAATTTATTTCCTTCAATTTGAGTCAATTTATGCATATCGATTTGTGGCTGTACTTCTACTAGAGTCTCCATGACGACGGCTCAATAAACTGACAGATCCTCTGTATCATGCTGAAAATGACAACGCTATTCGTCTTACTGCAATCGTTTTGGTCTAAATGGCTAAAAAAGCGGCCAGAAAATGTTATAAAATGTTGTCGCAGGCGTTCCCGGGTAACTACGCGACTATAATAAGTTTTAGTTTGAAGAATTTCCAACGGAAAATAATGGACATGTGCCGGGGAAACGCATGGCTTTCGCAGCGTAAAAATGTACGTGTTCCACACGGCCTCAATCAGAAGCGCCCTGCAATGGAAACGCCCGACAAAGACGTAATTCGTATACGTATATTTCGTATTTATACGTATATTTCGTATTTTGATATATGTATAACTAAACCGAATGTTTCTGGCGATTTTAGGTACGTTTGGTACGTTAGGGAATTTTCACGCGCTATGTTGGCATATCGGCATCTGTGAAAAGTGGTTATAACCTAAATTAGTTGGGAAATGTCAGCTGGTTCGGTTTTACGTGTTCGAGTCTCGGAGCTAAATTATCTGCAATTCTCTATTTACAATCAACGTAACAGTGCCTGGCTGGTATTAAAGTGCAATTTCATGATGATCGTAGTAAGTACATAATTTAACGTTCCGTATATTATTCTTTAGTTAATTGTTTGTTGTGTGCTTCTAGGCTAGAAATTCAGAAATGTTTCCAGATTGACGAAACTGTCTGGATGGTACGAAATCGAAAGATACGAAAGTGCACTGTGCACATTCAAGCAAATAGAACTAATCGATATTATCCCTTTGCTGTCATGTTGGTTGCATACCCGCACGTTGTTTTCAAGGACTGTCAAAAAAATATACCTGTGGAATTTTATTATTTTGATGGTTTTCTTCTTTTTATTTTGTTTTTGCTTTTGCATAGTTTGATATGAGTTTTTTCATTTTGTATTTTCCTTTGTTTTGCTAATATTTTAAACTTTTGTAACAAAATAACTTTATATCAAACTTTTTACTCTACTAGAAAAATATTTAAAAAACAAACAAAAATCATGGGGATTTATTTGTTTATTCAATTCATCTTTTAATTTGTTGGTAGTCAGTTCAACAAAAATCCTCAATACCCAATTTATTTACTGTTTATTATTTTGTTAATATTTCAAACGGCTGTAACTTTTCGCAATTGAAAAGATAAAGCAAGCAGATAATTGTATTCTAATAAATTTCTGGATTTTAGAATATTTCTAAAGAATTATTAAAAAGTGTCTTTGCTAATAGGTTTTTATTATACGCAGGGTCAAAGAAAATTATCAGAATAGAATCATCTTCTTATTTGAGGAATAACTATGTTTGAGGAACACGAAAACAGCAGCATTGGAGGAATATGAAGAAAGAAGCAATTGATCTTCATGAAGCAATATGATCTCTGTGAAGAAAAACTAACAACCGGAATACAAAAATAGATCGGCTCGATGCAAAATATACACAATCCGTGGAAAACGTGTACGACATTAGAATGGTGACAGAAATATGTAGATTATAAAAGTAAATTATCAAATGGGCTGGACAATAATTTTCCGAAATATAAAATAAATTTGTGCAGCAAATGTCAGAGTATCCATACATTAGCTGAATTACTCACTGCCAGTTAAAGTTTAGTTCAGATATTGTTTTTTATCAATTATATTAAACTTATTCATTATAGTCTTGCGAAGATGAAAAACGTCCAAGTGTTATATATCAATTCATTTAAAGTAGTCTTTCATTTATTAAATTATACAAATTTGGTTGAACTTTAGTAAGAAAGCTCAGTGACATAGGGTGGTAAATAATTAATTGCCTATCCTCTTTACCACATCATGTTCACATCAGGTTTGGCCTACTGAAAACTTCCATAAATCTAGAAAAGAGTGAAAATATAAAATAAACTATATAAAATAAACTAAGTTTGATAAAGATCGTTTCCCCTAACATTTTATTCTTTTTTTTGGATTAGTATGAATAAATTTTTAAAAATAAGGTATGTGGAAAATGTGAAGAGAAAACATTGCTTGGAATACTTATGGAGTAATTATTTTGTATTCAGGAACGGTGTGGTATGGTTGAGTATCTTGATTTGAGCATTTTTAAGATTTCTATTATTTCGGTAATATTTTTAATGATAACTTTTTAAGGAATTGAGAAACCAAGCTGTTTTTTATTGCAGCTAGCATTTTTGTCTTTATAGTAATCTGATTTTATAAATTAAAACAAACTTACATATTAAGCTTTTACTGCAGTATTTGTTAATATTCACTTTTTGAAAATTGTATTAAAATTTTTTCTCAGTAAAAGTTTTAGTAGAAAATTTATTTATGGATTTCTTTGTTTATTCTTAAATTTATTTATTTTTTGTTATTTTTATGGCTCTCATGTGTTATTTAACTTTGTTTGTTTTTGTAGTTTGATATGAATTTTAATTTTTCTTTGTTTTGCTAATATATCACACTTCTGTAATTTTACGAATAATGATACTTCACACAGAATGACATGTACTCTCTAAAAAAAAAACACTTAAAGTTCCATGGGATTTCTTTGTGCTTTCATTGTATGTTATAAATTTTAATTTGTTACTTTCTTTGTTTTATTAGTAGTTTACATTCCTGTAACTCTATAAAGAATTGAAAAACAAATAACTTCAAACTTTTTATTTGGAATAACATTTACTTTACTAAAAAAAACAGTAAATAGGAATGGTAATGTTTCATATGGACTAATTTGATTTTTTTAATTTATTCGTTTATTTTTGCATTTAATTTCTGTTCTTTAGGTTATTTACTTTTTATTATTGTAATATATACTGTTTGGTATACATTGCTGGTTATCCCATTGGTTGATGTGTTTTAAACTTTTACTCAAAATGATATTTAATTGGCAGAAAACTCAAAAGTAACCAAAGTTTTATTAATCAACGGTTTTTTTTTAAGTTTTAGTTGAAAGTTTATTTATGGATTTGTTTGTTTATTCCTACATTTATTTATTTTGTATTATTTTTATGGCTTTCTTTATTATTGCTTCTTCGTTTTGGCATTTTTTATGAATATTAATTTATTTTTGTTTTGTATATACTTTTCCCAAAATGGCATGTACTATGTGCGCAAAAAAAATCGTGCACCACATATGCAACCAAATACACTACTTTCCTTCAAGGACAATAATTATTGTCATCAAAATCCAATTGGTTGGTAAAGAACATGTTATTTATTTTAATATTGTGTTTCTTTATAAAATGAAACCAACACTTTACTATAATGTTTATTGTATTCGCTTCACTTAGTTACGTTACAACATTCGGTTCCGCATGTCCTATGCTGCATACATACGGTCGGTAACTCAGATAGTACAGTTACCTGTAATATCTGTGTACTTACAATACATAACAGTCGGTAACGCACGTATTACAGGTAACTGCAATACACATAAATGTTATTATTCGGAGAAATCACGGACTATAGGTGGCGCTGCGATTCATCAATATGGTGATTCTATGATAGATAGGTTATTTGGGTTATTTCTTAACTTATTGTGTTTATTACGAAAACACTACATTCGGTAAGTTTACTTGATTGTTATATCTTTATAACAAAGTTAAGGGTGCTGATCGACGTTGTTTTTGGTTATTATTACCACCACAGTTCTCGTGATAGTTGTAAACAATAAACACAACATAACCTCATTTATCTATCACAGACAAGTTCAGTTTTCTCCACTGCTGGGCGCCACCGTCGCTGGTTTTATGTCTATGGTTTTGCCGAATGCTTGTTTGGTTATCTTATTAATAGTAATAATTTTACTAGATTATTATTATTATTTGAACAAAAGGACATTTTTGTCATTTGTGTGTTTTAAATTTTAAACTGACATAATCAAATTGTAGACAAAAAAAGTGCCTTTATAATATAAAAATGCTTTTTTTGTGAGGATCCCAAATAAATAAGTTACGACCATAATTAAAATATAACGTTTTTTAGGGTTTTCAAAATAGCTTGGAAGCCATTGGCAATTCAACTGTTTTCTGAACAGATTATGAAAGAGCATATATCTCTAATAGTAACAAAAGTACGCATACAATCCAACGTCCCGTGGGACACACTGGATATTAAAAATACATTTAGCTGATAGCTACTTTAAAACAAAAAAAAAACCCTGTTGGAAAGTTTAATTGTTTCGGCACAAATTTTGATTAATTGTTTACACCAACGGTTGTTATGTTTACAACAGTGTTTTTAACATGTTTTAAAACAAATACTTTGTTTGAAGTATTTTGTTTTAAAAAAGAGTTTGTTGTGTTGTGTTTTAAACGTTTTTAAAACTACCGAAATTTGAACAGCTTTTGTTGTTTTTTAGAAAGTATAGTAATACAATATCAGTTGTTTTTTATTTTTGTAAAATAAGGAATGGAAAGACGTCGATTAAAATGCCGACAATAAAATGTTTGCGTGATTTAAAATGTTTCGATCTCTGTTTTATTTGTGTGTGATTTAAAACATGTTTTATTTCATGTTTAGAAGTTAGAACATTTTTTTGCGTAGTGTTTAAAAACATTGTTCCGTTAAAAAACATTTTATAAAAAAAACAATTTTTTGTAGATATTATTTTTAATAAAATTCGTTATTTTTTAATTATAAGCAAAACCCCAAATTAAGAATGTGTCTCCATACATACAAATTTATTTTAATTTGGCAGTTTCAACTTTAAATTTAATTCTATTTAATTTAATTTTTTTGTTTATTATTTTTTTAAATTAATAATTCGTTTGGTTAAAATGTAATTTCATGAGTTTTGATTAATTGCTTATAACTAAAAAATATGCAATTTTATAAAAAAAATGATTACCATAAAAAATTCTTAGATTTGATCTTGGAATTAAAAAATGTAAAAATATACAGCGTGTAGTATTAGAAAAAAATGTTACCAAGTTTTTAATAAAAAAGAACACCGTATATATTATAAATATAATTACCTGATACCCTCTTTAAAACAAAAAAAAACTATTAGAATTTTTTTTGAAAATTCTTTCCCTTTAATTGTTTCTGCACTTTCTTCTGCACAAATTTTGATTAATTGTTTATACCAACAGTTGTTATGTTTAAAACAGTTTGTTTTCAGTTTCTTTAAACGGTGTTTTAACATGTTTTAAAACAAATACTTTGTTTGAACTATTTTGTTTAAACATGTTTAAACAGTTTGATGAAAAGGATGCAGACAAATAAAATTTATGCGTGATATTTTTATTCTGTTTTTTTGTATGTGATTTAAAACATGTTTTATTTCATGTTTTGAACATGTTTTTTGCGTAGTGTTTAAAAACATCGTTCTATTAAACACATCATTTTATAAAAAAATTGTTTGTTTCCTTCAAAATAACAAAAAATGTTTGTCTAACATCCCTGTTTATAATTCAAAAATAAGGAGTTTATCCCCTGACAAAAGGGGTCACACATTTGTTTTACGCTTTGAATGAAAGCAAAAAACCATATGAAACTTTTTACTTGGTTGTTTTAAATTTGTGTTCTTTTATTTTTCAAACATTTTGAAAATCAATTATTCATTGTCAAAATGTTAAATAATTATTGCGAGCACTGTATACGGCAAAGTCGCGCTTGCGCGACTTTGCCCAGTACGACAGATGGTGAGAACCTACAGATTTCGGCGTCGGCGATCTATCCGTATCGGCGATCTACCTGCATCACCGAACTACCCGGATCGACGATCAACCCGGATCTGGGTTCTACCCGGATCGGAGATCTGCCCAGATCGGCGGTCTACCCGGATCGGCGATCTGCCCAAATCGGCGATCTGCCCAGATCGGCGATCTGGCCAGATCGGCGGTCCCCCCGTTTCAGCGATTTACCCGGATCGGCGATCTAGCCGGATCGGAGATCTACCGAGTCGGCAATCTACCCGGATCTGCGCTCTACCCGGTTCGGCGATCTACCAGCATCGGCGATCTACCCGCACCGGCGTTCTACCCGCATCGCCGATCTACCCGAATCGGCGATCTACCCGTCTAGGCGATGCGCAGACCTATTAGGTCTGCCCCGTTTCTAGTATACGATGCTAAAAAACCTCTATTGTCCTTTGTGACCAAAACAAGACAAATGTCATTACCTTTTGATTTTAATACACCTTTCATTTCATTGACACGAATTATAAGAAATTTTGTTTAGCCAAACATAATGCTATATACCATTGGATTGAAACGTATATTGCGAATAACGTATTGTTTCAGCAGTTTGTTTTTTAAAGAAATGTTTGCTTTGACAAATATTTTTGGAAATACGAGGGATTAAAAATTTGTACCGTTTATTTTTGGTCCACAGTGTATATTGTATATGTGTGATATGTGTATATCAATAAAGTTTCTAGTCAAACAACTAAGTACTGTTTCTACTGCATTGAAGTTATAACACGTTTAACTACTTTATTGTTTAACTACTTTTGTTTAACTTAAAACTAAACAAATTATCAATAATTATAATTTCAGTCGATCGTTTGTTTATTTATGAGTCAGTTTAGTGAATAGGAAATCGTTTATTAAGCAACTCCATTAATGCACGATTTCTATTAATGCATGATTTGTTATAGCCAATCACACGACATAATGACGTCGTTTGATTGGCCAATCGAACTATGTGAAATGAAACCTTCCAAGCTTCCAAGCAAAACATACCGCCCTCTAGAACTGTCAGTGTCAAGTTACATAATTTGTCAGATAACCTAAAAAGACATCGGCGAAGAAAAATCTATGTAGACGACGCTACAAGATTACGATCGGCGGCGACAATTAACAGTCTCGATCATTAAATGCTCTTTTTAATATACTTGTTGGTTAAATAACTATTACCGATGTGCAGAAAAATGTCAAAGATAAATAATACTATGCCAACCTTTGTATTTTTAGCAAATCCTCTTGCTCTTCATCTTCATCCGGTGCTTGGAAAGTAATACAATTTCCACTAAAATCGAAATTGTTATGAACAAAGTATCGACACATCGGTAGAATTCTTCTATAAGTTATACAGGTGTTCAAATTATAAGATCAAACTTGAATTCGAGAAAGGTACTAAATGTCGATTTTTTCAAATAGCAACCGTAACATATGAATACATTTCTCAATTCTATAGAAATTTTAGATCAACTTAATGTACAATGTCCTGTACCTAAAATGTACTTGTACCTACTGAAATCGATTTTTAAACATCACAGTAGAAATTGCAAACATTGACAAATCTAGATTGCGTTTGAAAATAACTTATTAATTTGGAATAAATACAACTTTATTAAACAAGTTTTTTATGTCATTTTTCATTATAATGAATTTAGTATTTATAAAATTATAAACCCACAATAAAACACAAATAAAAAATAAAACAAAATCGTAAAGTAGATTTAAAAAAACATTTTAAATCTATCTCAGTAACTGCAATCCACCGATCGTCGAACATCTCGTTAAGCAAGCCTCTTACTGCAACACTTGTGTGTGCTGGAGCACCGTCCATTTGAAACCACCCAATTATTGAGGGCACAATAACTGATTAGGAGAACACGAAACAGCATGTTTAGCGGAAAACAGCAACGATTTTAAACAGTTACTAAAATAGATAAGCAGTTTTTGTAATTTACATTACGATTTTATTTTATTTTTAATATTGTGTTTTGTTGTAGGCTTACAATTTTATAAATACTTAATTAATTATAATTCTCGAATTCAATTTTGATCTTATAATTTTAACAGCCTGTATAAGTTTTACAAGAATTCTACCGGCGATGTGTCGATAGCATGTTACCTTCACAACAATTTTGCCGGACAACTTTTTCCCAATTGTCACAGGGGATAATTTATAAGTAATTGAAAGTAACCGTACAGCTGCCATTTTCTAATGAAAAAAATTAATATCTCAAAAATGACACATGTTAGGTATAGGGAATGTAACATAAAATTGATCTAAAATTTAATGAAGATTTCAAAATTGTGATAAAACACAGGGTGTTCTATTAGAAATATAAAAGTTGACATCATTTCCGGTGTAACCGGAAGTAACAAAGAACTCAAAATATTTTAGTTGAGATTGTGTCGAACAATAAAAGTCCACAGATTTTCATTATCTCATTTTATCTGGTTCTCCATTTACTTCTAATGGCAGCTCGTCGTTGGAGACCCTGTATACTAAGGATTATCACAACAAATGCAGTTTAATAATACACATTTCGCAACTATGCGACCAAAGATTATAACTGAACTAGCGCAAAGTAAAGTTGGTGACATGCAATTAGTACAGCATAATAATTACGTATATGTATCACACTCCTACACAACGTCAAGTTTACTACAATGATTGGAATTTAGGATGAATACTGTTTGTAATTAAAAGAAATATACTTTTGTTTAATTTGAAATTAAACAGGCTGCGGGGTGTAAGACAAACAATAAAAGAAAATATGTGAAGTAATGGTCACATTGTTTTTTTTTTGTTTAATTTGAGATTAAGCAGACATAGAATCAGCGCCATCAAAGTAAGGTTAAATTGCAATATATAAATTGTAAATAACTTAAACTTATAGGCAGGAGGCATATTATGTGTCATGAACAAATATAAAACGTTACAAATATATAGGTACCAACCAGAGTTCGCGTCTGTTTTGCTACAATTTGAATAAAAAAATAACCGCACTTAAGGAAACATTTTCCTTTAGAATTGCTCCGGTGGGATCGCTTTTCTTACCAAAATCTGAAGAAAAACACAGCGAAGAGGATTTTGATGTCGACCTAGCACGCAAAAAAGTACGGAATGAAATGTTCTCGTCGGACAATTACACTCAGACATTCTTTGATAAATCTTTAGAAAATTATAATGATTCCGGCAACAATGGGGTTACAGTGCCCAGGAACAGAAAATTCAATTAGATAATAGTGATGGTTCTATTATTCCGACAGTTCGTAAGTATGCAATTTAAAATATTACATTTACCGTATTACGGGTTTATCTGCAATAAACGATAGAAAATAATCATAGAAAGTAAAAATGTCAACTCTATTGAATTAGGGGCCATTGAACGATGATAAAATAAATGGAACATTCTTATCGAAAACAGATATGTCCACGATAAAAAGCAGTATTAAAACCAGTAATTTGTCGTCCTGCAAACTACTAATAATATGGTTGAATGATGGGTAATGTACTCTTCAATCGATGGAAGTTAAATGCTTCGTTCCTTTATCAGCAAATAATGAACTACTCAGTTATGATTATCACAAACGATAAATGTGTTATTCGGTTTATTTTTTATTTTTGTAATACATAATCCGTAAAGTTTCGTTAATTAATGTTGTGTTACAAATTAATTTTAAGTAATAAATAAAAAAGCAACATTTAAGGTTTACAAAAACAAAGGTTCATTTTAAACAACAAACTGTGGCTAAACAAGATTAGAAAAGGACATTAAGATTAGAAAATATTGCAGAAGTCATCATGGAATTTTTATGGGTTTGGATCAGGTATTTATGTACATATATTGTTTGTTGGAAAATTTTAATTATGACACATATCGGTATGTATATTGATTTGTTGCACTTTTATCGTTTTCGAGGATTCTAATAAATAATTGTTTTTCGTGTTTTCATAACAATATATTTTCTAAATAGACTGAAATAGGTTGAATCACGAATATCACAGCTGTGAATAGAGAAAAAGCCACAACTTTGTGTTCTGGTCTTCCGTTATTGCCAAACGATGGCCTAGACGTGAAGAGTATTAACGTGTGTAACGAGTGTAAATCCTCTGTGTAACCCCAACATTAACACAAACCAAATAAATAAGAAGAGAAAATAGAAATAAAAAAATAACAAACCAGAACAAAATGGTGAGATTTAAGCGTGCATTAGATTTAATAAGTTGAGCTTTAGATTAATAAATATTGTCAATTAAACAAATCTGAATATGCTACAAAAAAATGTTAAAATGAGCAATATTTAATTTATATTGTGCGCTAAAATGATTAACTTGCGCATTAAAATAATAAATATTAAGCACTAAATCTACTGCGCATCAAAATTAACTCTGAACGCCCTTATTAATTTATTCAAATAGTTACTCTGCATATTATATTATATAAAAATCTCACATTAAGCAATAGTTTATGTATTTGTAATGTTACCTAGTAATGGAACGTATTAGTATTGTTATTATTGTTATATTAACTTGCTGTTTACGAGCATTACTACCCTCACATAAAGGCTTGCACTTACCTTTCAAAATTTTTTTTTTTACAAGTACGTAGATGTATATATCATTGATTTATTGAATATCTATTGAATAACTAAGATACGCAGAGTACGCCCTACGGGCGTACGTGCGTACCTACAGAAATGGGCGAAAAGCGTGGCGCTGATCAGTTATCACCGTTAGTAGACGATACACATAAGCGTTATTCGTGGGACCCTCAAGAACTGCTAAAGCAAAATAAATATCACGTCCTTAATACACTGAACAACGCCGAAAATAATGTCAACAATCCACCAATATCTAACGACACTAACAAATCAATAAAAATACCTCCGATCTTCGTCCACGAGGGAACAAACCATCAGAACATCATAAAAGATATCAAATCGCTTAACATAAATGATTTCACCACTGCGTATAAAAACCAAAATCTGAAAGTTGTGCTTACAACAACAGAGGACTATCGCAAACTAACCCATTATTACACCGAACATAAAATTCAATTCCATACATGTCAAGACCCTACCAAAAAGCCACTATCCGTAGTTCTGCGTAATGTGCCAATATCTCTCTCTGAGGAAGAGATTAAAACCGAGCTAACCAATGATCACTCATTACCAGTAATACGAGTTACAAGGTTACTCAACAAAACCAAATCACCGATGCCATTATGTGCAATAGAGTTAACTCCAACAGAAAAGGCCAAGGAGATTTTCAACGTCAAAGACATCCAAAAAGCCTTAATCATAGTAGAACCCAGGAAAAAGTCTCAAAACATCCCGCAATGTCATAATTGCCAAAGGTATGGACATACGAAGAACTACTGTTCACTCAAACCCAGATGCCTCAAATGCGGAAAGGAGCATAATCATAAAGAGTGTACAAAAAATGCGGCGGATCCACCAACATGTGCCAACTGCGAGGAACCGCATCCAGCAAATTATAGGGGTTGTCGCACACATACGGAATATCAACAACAACGACCCCGAACAATGCAACCTAGCCAACAACGTGCCAATCCTAACCAAGCTACCGTACAAAGATCATATCAAAACAAAACATCTCCCACAATACCTTATGCCCACATAGCTCGAAAACCACATCCACAAGATACACAAAATACGATCCCTCGGATTCATATCGATACAAACCACTCCTCATCCATCAACCAACAACAATCGTCACTATTATCATCTATCATCCAATTTATTAAACAGCTAATAAATCCTCTGATTCAACAACTCAAATCCTATATCATCAATGAAATTATACCTAATATTATCAATGTTTAATCCTCAACACCCTCACTTCCGCAACATCACAATTCTAAACTTCAACGCCAATGGAACCAAGAAGCAGAGAAGTCTAATTATAGCCTTTCTAGCAAGATATAGTATAGATGTCGCGTGTATCAGCGAAACGCACCTAGCACCAGGAGAAAACTTTACAATAGGCGGGTACAACTGTTATAGAACCGATAGAAACTCTAGAACGGCTGCTGGCGGTGTGGCAATTCTAATAAAAAGACGATTATCACACCACGAGCATATTCTCCAGACCGAAAGTATAGAAACTGTAGCAATCAATACACAGCTTACCAACTTAAGCGAACTTTCTATAATATGTGGATACCGACAGCCAAATAAAAGGATAAAAGAGGAAGATATCAGAACAATATTCAGCGGCGATGGACCAAAACTACTCATAGGAGACCTAAACTGCAAAAACTGGGGATGCAGGGCTGACAACCCAAATGGTATCTTCCTAAACAATATCTTAGTTCAATATCAACTAAACATTCTTACTCCCGATGAGTACACCTATTATCCGCACAGAAGCGACTACCAACCTGATATACTCGATGTGGTCATTACCAAGAATGTACACGTGCCGTTGCGTCAAACAGTAATAAACGAACTGAACTCAGATCATCTTCCCGTATTGATTTCGTTTTCTGAAAAATCAAAAGAATTTCCCCGTGTCCCGAGATTGCTGAATGGATTCGTGAATTGGGATACATTCAAATCAATTGTTGCAGAGCTGCGCGACGACATCTCCCTAAAAACCCCACATAGCATCGATAATGAAGTTAGAATTCTAACACAAAACATTACCGACGCAGTAAAAGTTACACTATGCCCAAAGAAGTCGACATCGAAGTACAATTTCTACCTACCACCCCAATATATAGTGGACTTAATAAAAGAGAAATCCATAAAAAGAAGACAATGGCAACGAACAAGAGACCCACACATAAAACAACAAGTGAACAACCTAACACATAAAATTACCCGTGAACTTGACCGTCAACGTATCAACAATTTTCAAGCACTAATATCTTCCATGGAAACAAGCGATCCAGGTATGTGGAAAACGACTAGGAGAATTCTGAAAAAGTATGAAAATATACCTACTTTGCACAATAACATTGCACAAGCTTCCACAGACCAAGAAAAGACTGACCTCTTTGCAGATCACCTAGAAAATACTTTTCTTCCACATATTCCTCTTCAAAACACTCAATTTGCTGCATCCATAAAGCTATTCAACGAAACACACCTACCAAAAAACGACGACCACCCCGATCTCACATCTCCCGACGAAATAACCCTAATAATCCAGACGCTCCCTACACGAAAAGCTCCAGGCCATGACTTAATACCAAATATAGTCCTAAAACACCTCCCTCCCAAGACAATCAGAAAAATCTCTCACATCTACAACGCCTGCTTCCAAATTGGATACTTCCCAATCTCGTGGAAAAAAGCGGAAATTTTAATGTTTTCGAAGCCAGGAAAAAGTAAAAATGACCATCGAAATTACCGTCCTATCAGCCTACTACCGACACTGGCAAAACTGTTTGAAAAAGTTATCCATCGACGCCTACTCGAAAAAACAGAGGAGCTGAAAATTATTCCAAACATACAATTTGGTTTTCGCAGAGGCCACTCCACTATCCATCAGCTAGTACGAATAACCGAAATTATTGGAAAGTCGCTCTTTTGCAGTCCGAATTAATGGGTACTTATCGACAACGAGACCAATCAAAGCAGGCGTTCCACAAGGAAGCATTTTGTCACCATTGCTCTACAACATCTTTATGCATGATATTCCATTGCAAGCTGCAGATCATATAGGAATGTTTGCTGATGATATGATTCTCGTTACCCAACACAGTAACCTGGAAGAGGCGATCGAACAACTCCAACGCGCTACCAATCAGCTAAACACTTGGTTATTGAAGTGGTGTGTACATCTAAATGCTAGAAAATGTGAAGCTAAGATTTTTACCTTAAAGAAAATAAGAAGGCCAAACAATATCTTATTAAACGACGTAGCCATAACCTGGAATCCAAAAGATAAAGCAGTAAAATACCTAGGCCTGCATTTGGACCAACGACTAACCTGGCGCTATCACATAAATCAAAAACTAAACCAAGGCTACAACCGATTAAAAGAACTTTATCCACTCATCAATAGAAAAACATCCCTTAAATGTGAGTGCTTCCTACTGCTCTATAAAGCTCTAATAAGATCTCTCATAACATACGCGTGCCCGGTATGGTGTAATACGTCAAAGACAAATATGAAGAAAATGGAAACACTGCAAAATAAAGTCCTAAGAATGGCAATTGACGCTCCATGGTTTGTTAGAAATCAGCAAATTCGCACAGAATTGAACATAATGCCGATAACAGACTTCATTCACAAGACATCGCAACAGTTCTTTTCTAAAATATCACAATGTCCTAGCGCAGATGAACACAGCCTGGGTGCCAGGAATATCCACATCCGACTCAAGAGAAGACTACCGCAAGATATTCTTCAAGATGACAGCGATTGAATACTCAAGGGACCAATTTACCCTTCGGATTTATATAATTTACTGATATATTGTGAAACAAACTATGCAAAACAATCTTTATATTGTTGATCTAGTTATTCTAATAAAAAAAAAAAAAAAAACCTTTCATTATTGTGCTTACAAACTAAACCTTCAATATTTTTAATATACAGTAATCCCTTCGTTTACGTGGTTAATTGGTTTCACAAATACAGTGCGTAAAAAATACAATTCTTTCTCATGTCTAAAGCGCCTTCACACGCTTTTTACATACTAAAACATCTATTTCTCTACCTCAACCAATCACTTAGAAAAAAAAATTATCTACCGAACTGAAACCATCGATTAGCCGACAAATATGCGACTACAATATGTGCGCTACGTACAATATGGGCTGCAGAACGTAAGGCATTATTTTTTTTTTCTCTAGCGCACATTAGTATATTGTGTACCAAGCCGAGAAAGTGGTTCCTTTCCGGGGCGAGAGAAGAGTTGCACAGGCGAGCGTAGCGAGCCTGGGCCTTCTTGAGGCTCGGAAAACCACTTTCTGGGCGTGGTGCACACTAAATTTTGTATCCTACACAACAATATCGTAATAAAATCACCCGCTTCTAAAGACTAATCTCAGACATATTGGCTTTCGACAAATAAAATCCGTTGACGTTTTAAACACAAACGTCAAACCGAATCGAAAACTGTGTTTTGATTGGACAGAGTTATTGAATTTTCAAATTTTCATTTACTCATATTTCCACAGATATTAAGTAAATTCAAGAATTTCTTTGAAAAACTAATTTTGCCTAATAGTGTACTAAAAGTGCCATATTCGCAATAATTGAACATTTGAATCCAATGTTATGTTGCTTTATATATGGCTATGCAACATTTCTGATAATGCCGGTTCACATTAATGTGAAACGAAAAGTGTATTAAAATTAGTAGGTGATTAAATTTGTGTTCTTTTGGTCAATAGGAACACTACAGATTTTATAGCATCGTATACAGGATGATTTTTTAGCATACATGAAGAAATTTTGAAACATTGCTTCTTTCCAGGTTTTATTTTTTAAAAACAGTGGGGATTAGACGTTTGCAACGATAACTTTGCATAGGCACGACCAATCCAATTGCGTACTTGAGTTATCTGTAAAGACGGTGGAGAAACTAACCCAACTTTCAGTTTTCTTATGGGGGCAATGTTAGATTTTCAAATATTTGTAGTGTATTTTATTAAACTTATTGGGCTGTACATTTTTTTTATAAATTTTCATGTTTTTCTTTTGCAGTGTTTTGGACTAAAATCAATATTTTTTTTAGATTTACATATGAAAAATATCGAAAAAAAGGAGGGGCAACACAATGTATTCACTTCAGGTGGGGTGATGTTGGACGTGGTTTCCATTCAAACATGACATAAAAAAATGAAAAAGAAGATTTGGTTTGAAGTGTTGTGACATACTCGAAAAACATTGACTGCAGCTCTGATTCAATCTTTGCAAAAACAAACGCAGGAACAAGAACAAGTAACATTCGTCTAAAATTTCAAGTTTCACAATTGAAACTGACAAAAAGACCACCTAAAATGTTTAAATCAAACATGCCGCCCATAACAAAACGAATGGTTTCTGCAGAATCTTTAAAGGTAACTCAAGTAGACAATTAGATATCTCGTGCCGTTGTAGCGTTTTTGTTACAAACATCCAATGACGCTGGTTTTAAATAAAAACAATAAAAAACATTGCTTAAAAATTTCATCCTGTATAAGACAAAAATCACACTGTATAAGATGCTCTACAATTCTTTTTGACCAAAACAAGACACATGTCATTACCTATTGATTTTATTACACATTTCATTACACATTAAAATGACTCGATATTATCAGAAATGTTGCATAGCCATACATAAAGCAACATAACTTTGGATTGAAACGTTCTGTTATTGCAAATATGGCAGGTAATATGGCATTGTTTCAATCTTTATACTACAATCAACTCGTTTAAAAAAAATATTTGAATTGACTAAATATTATTGCAGGTGATTAACAATTTGTACCGCTTTTATTAGCCCACGGAGTATAGTGCAATTTTGATTGCAAATGACACAAGGAACTGCTGTAGTCATTTCGCTGAGAGTCTTGCTGTTGACAAATCAATGAAAATTAAGTTTATATTTAGTACCTATGGTATGTAAATTACCTAGAATGATTAATTGATATTTTTGTTTGTAAAAAAATACTAATTTTGAAAACCGGTAGCGACCCCAGAATCTTGTTTTTAAATTATAAAAAATTTTATGGTCTTTCACCGAACCATTTGAAATAGAATGTTTATATTTCTCTAAAAATTCTGTAAATGCATTTTTAAAAGTGAGAAGCAGGCCAAATGTGAAAATAACTGTCCTGCCAAAAGCGGGATGTCTGGTTACCTAGTTATGTTGCATAATGGCGGACGTTAGAAGGTCGCTGTCGGTTAGTACGCTTGAAATAAGCGATTTAAGTGAAGTCAAGAACTGTTCTATTTGTGAAAACGAGATAGAATGTGATGATTTTAAGTGTTGTGTTTGCGAAATGAGTTTTCATCAATCATGTGCCAAGTCGGAAGACAAATATGGATTGAAAGCATGTTACAAATGTGAAAAGAATGGGATTCAGAAAACGTGTCTACAACTACTCATTGGAGTGAGGGGTCAAATTACAGCAATGAGAAGCCAACAACTAAGGTATGAAAAACTGATTGCACGAAAGGATCAGATTATAGAAAAATTGATAAATGAACAAAATAATGCCAAAGTGCAACAACAAGAACCAAAGGTAAACATTCCTGCGACATCTAGTATTCAAAGGAAGAACCAGTCTATGAGTACAGAGAGAGACACTTATTCAGCAACCTCTGCTCCTCCGAAACCTACATACAAGGATGTTACCACAACCAACACCTTGCCAGCAACCGATAAAGCAGGATACATGATAGCCGGTGAGGGTTCAAGAAAAAACATAAACAACCAGACGCGCGATGTAAATAATAAGAAACTGTTAAATCCAGTAAATTCAAGTGAGGCAGATAGTGAAATTGAGCAAAAGAAAATGGCACATTTTCCTGATGATCAAGACAATAACGGATGGACCACCGCAAGTAGAAAGAAGAAAAGAGTAAACAAGTCTTTTAATGGAACCGGAAATCAAGCATTGCCTGTTGCAGAAAGGACATCGTACTACTGGATATTTGTAAGCAGACTTGATGCATCAGTCTCCACGGAAAGCCTGAAAGAATTTCTGAAAGGGAGTGCTAAAGCGGACTACCTCATAGAGAAGCTGAAACCGAAAATTCCAGAAGCTAAATACGCGTCGTTTAAGGTGGGTGTACCTCTATCAGTTAAGGACTCGGTAATTAAACCAGAATTTTGGCCAAAAAATATTTTCATTAATAAGTTTTATTTTCCAAGAAGCCAAACACAAAATTTTCGGGGGGAGGTGCAGCCACCAATAAAAACCTGAGTAACTTGTCGCTTTATTATTTGAATGTTCAGTGTATTAGAAATAAGATTGAAAAAATTGAAATTCTTTTATATGATTTAAATGTTGATATATTTTGCGTTACGGAACACTGGCTTGTTGATAAAGAATTAGAACTTTTGCAGATTCACAATTATACTGTTGCGGATGGCTTTTGTAGGAAAGTTTTCGGGCATGGTGGTGTTTGCATCATAGTTAAAAAAGAACTCATATATACTAAATTGAATTTTGAACAAGCAATAAATCAAGAGAAAGACTTTGAAATTGCGGGTATTAAGGTGGATATTATGAGATTGGCAATCATAGTCTGCTACAGATCACCCACAGGAGATTTTGGTAATTTTGTGGATGGTTTGAATCAGGCTCTTTCAAGTATAGATGCTTTAAACTATAAGGTATTGCTTTTTGGCGACTTTAATGTGAATTTTCTGCGCCCCAACAACGACTGCGGGTTGTTGGTTGACATGGCTGGTGCTTTTGACTTGTTGCCCCTGATTGATCAGCCAACCCGAGTGAATAAGGAGTCAGCGACTTGCATTGACAACTGTTTTACAAATGATAACCTAAGTGTCATAGATCATGAGATTCATGACTCTTTAATGTCGGATCATTACGCCATTCGTGTAAAGTTCAGGAATCATAATGCGATTTCCAAAGGTAAAAAATGTATCTATCAGAGACAGATCAACGAGAGGACGGTATCCGCCTTCTGCGATGTTCTTGGGAGTATAGTATGGAGGAGGCACGGAGATGCTCCAGCGGATGTCATTGGCAACTTTTTTGAACACTTTCATGATGCTTTCGGCGCTACTTTTCCAATAAAAAGAAAAATTATTAACAACAAATTTATAAAGCCCAAATGGTACTCAGATGAGCTGAGAGGTAAAAATGAAATTCTGAAAGTCTTAAAAACAATCAAGGGCGTCACCAAAAGTCTAGAATCAGAAAACATATATAAGAAATATAGCGAGGAATATAGCCAATTGATTGTTAAAGCTAAACAGTCATACAATGCGTCTTTCTTGCTAAATGCCGATAATAAAACTAAAGCTAGTTGGTCTTTAATTAACACCTACCTAAATTTAAAATCACCAAGGGACGATATGGTTGAGTTTACACCTAATGACTTCAATGAATTTTTTACTCAGATTCCGGAATTAATAATTAAGGATATTCCTACATCAAGTGAAACGTATAGCGCATTTTTGAATAAAATACCGGTGCCACAGAGCCAATCTTTCTATTTAGAACCCACAAATGAATTTGAGGTATTTTCAGTTATTAACAACTTAAAGCACAGCAATACCGAAGACGCCTACGGTCTAAATTTCAAAATTATAAAGCTCACTGCACCTTACATAACCGTACAACTTGCTGAGGTAATAAATTTATGCTTTTCCTATGGAATCTTTCCAGATAGACTGAAACTGGCAAAAATCATCCCCATTTTTAAAGGTGGTTCAAGACATGATAAAAACAACTATAGACCAATAGCTATACAACCAATATTTTCAAAGATTATCGAGCAATTACTCAAGTCCAGACTAATCGACTATTTCGAAAAACGAAATCTTTTTAATTTAAATCAATACGGTTACATAAGGAACAGATCAACTATTAAGGCCCTTATAAGTCTGATACAAAATATAACAAGCAGTTTTGATAGAGCGAAAAAATGCTCGGCTACATGCCTCGATCTCTCTAAGGCTTTTGATTGTGTTAGTCATGCGGTTTTGGTTGATAAACTGGAGTACTATGGAATCAGGGGTATACCACTAAAACTCTTTCAATCATATCTTGGGGGGAGGAAACAGGTGGTTGCGGTGAATGGTGGGGTGTCTTCTCAGCTGTGTGCGTCTCATGGAGTTGTTCAGGGGTCTGTACTTGGTGCGATCTTGTTTATCATCTACATAAATGATCTTGCTCCCAACATCTCCTCGAATACGATTCTGTATGCTGATGACACGACCATTTTCGACATCGCCGATAACCAGATTACTTTGGAGGCGACGAGCGAACGGTCTTTTGGGGAAGCCCAAAACTGGTTCAATGCGAACAACTTAAAACTGAATGTACAAAAATCTCAAAATTTGTACTTTGATATCAGACCTGATCAGAAAAGTCAAATTAAGTTACTAGGTGTTTACATAGACAACTGTTTGGGCTGGGAGTATCAGGTTACCATGCTCTGCAAGAGACTGAACGCCGTCACCTTCCAAATTAGAAAAATTCTACAACTAGTAGATGTAAACACCGCCAAAATGCTTTACTTCTCAAATTTCCAAAGCGTTGTTAGCTACAGCATACTGCTGTGGGGTTCCTCGAGCCATGCCCCAAGAGTGTTTATCTCGCAAAAGAGAGTTATTCGCGCACTTTTTAAGATACCTCCTAGAGACAGCTGTAAGCCAGTGTTCGTTAGAGAAGGAATTCTCACTGTTCCTTGTTTGTATTTGTATAAATGTTTGGTATACGTTAAGGAAAATATGAAAGAATTTCACCGCCAACAAGAAGTCCATGCGTATGACACGAGGTTTAGAGATCATCTGACAATACCGTATCATCGATTAGTAACATCTCAACGATGTATAGGTTACCAGGGCACAAAAATTTTTAATATACTTAGAGACGATATAAAGCTGCTCCCAATTAAACTTTTTAAGGTAGCTGTCAGAAAGTTATTAGTGGAAGGTGCCTTTTATTCCATCGAGGAGTATCAGTGTACAATATAAGTTTTTCTGTTACAGTATGTATGTTTGATTTCTGTTACAGTATGTATGTTTGATTAGTGTAATTTTGTTATCTTTCATTGAATTTTGTTTTTTTTGACTTTCCTGTGTTATTTTTGAAGAGGAAATAAAATTTATTTATTTATTTATTTATTTATTTATTTATTTATTTAAACGGTTAGTCGTTTTTCTACAATTAAAGGCATTTCCTTCGTGCGGCTCGTTAGTACGGTAATTCCCTTACCGAGGGCGGCACCAAAAAGTGTTTCTAAAACGAACGCGCTCATTTAATTAGCCAATAATGAAGTACTTAGCTTAATTTGTGCAGGTGCACGTAGCCGCGCCAGTAACGAAACAATAATCAATAAACAAACGGTGTAGGTCTCGGGGTTGAGCCGCGGAAGGCTTTAACCCATTTATCAATTTCATTACTCAACGGCAGCGGCCGGCTTAAATTACATAATTATTACGAAGAGAAAAGTGTACGTATACAGATAGGTGCGCGAGCGCCATCTGCGGCGGCGACGCTGATGGCGCTCGCATCGCCAAGTTGGAAAAGCGTATCAAAAGTGCTCTGACGACGCCGTAAGTCACCGCGTAAATTTAATATCGCTTAATGGAAAGGGTAGATTATATAGATTTAGAACGCGTTTCTTGTACCTGAGGTCCTATGGAATTGGATAGGATGTAAAACATTTCTGCAAAACAAACAGGTCCATTATGGTTGTGCTTTTCAACTAATCACTAAGGATTGCTTTCTGCTACTTGTGTTACTAACCGGGTAAAATTTCAATGAAATAATAACCAGTAACCGTTCCGTTAATGTATTTAGTACTTATATGAATTTTTAGGATAAAACAGAAAACCCAAACAAGCTTTATTTATCAATATGATTTTGATTCAAGTAAAATCAAATACATCTCTATTGGTGCTATCCACAGAAATTGTGCACAGTCAAATAATATATATTTTTTTAAAATGAAAATCCTAACATAATTCTATTTCAAATTGAAAATACATTTAATTAGATTATATTAATTTGTCTAGTATTTTTTTAATCAAAAGAAAGTAAGGTAGATAAAAAACCGAAAGGAAGTGTCATCAAAAAAATCGAAAGATTTTGTCAAGAAAATTGAGGTCTTTTTTATACAGATAAATATTTCGTTTTAAAAAACAGTAAATTTTTAAATTTTTAAAATATTTTTAACTAGAATAACATAGTAATAAATTATCTCATATTTATAATTTTAATAAAATATCTAAATTTTTAATTATTTTGAATAAAATTTTAAAATAATTAGTTAGAATTTCAATTGAAATTGATATAATTATATCAATTTATAATTCAATATTTTTATAAAAATTAAAATATATGACCTAACCATGATTTTAATACTTTTTCTATTTAGTGTAGAATTAGTAGTCAATTAGAGTTAAAACATATCCATATAAAAAAAATATAAAGAATAGATTTTCAAATATATAATTTATATGATTTATATCAAAATTAAAGGTAATATTTATTTTTTGTTTAAATAACTTTGTAATAAATAAAAATTTACTAAACATTAATAATTTAATATTAGAAATTTGTGAGCTAACCATAGATTTTCATACTCTTCTTCTATGTAGAGTAGAGGACCTAGTTTTTCTTTATTAAAAAATAGAATTTAAACATATTCATATTAAAAAATTAAAAGAGTAGATTTTCAAATATATAATTTATGTAGTTTGTATCTGTCATTGCTTTTTCTGTCACCTCCTCAATATTTTGATTCTGATTCACAATGCGGAAATAGTGGCGAACAAACCAATTATATTATACAATCGTATACCGTGTAGGGCAGAAAATTGTATAATAATGGGAAACCTAAAATACAAATATTAGAACGTAATTATCTGATTGCATGTACCGCGTGTTAGCAAAACTATGTTATTTGAAAAAAGTGTTTAGAAGGCATTAAATACGAATTATAATCTCCTTCGTCTTGCATGAATATCCGGTTTATGGAACGTTGACAGGTGACTACAATTTCATATTTAATGCCTTCTAATATGTTGAAATACTGTTTCAAAAAATGTTTTTGCAATGCTGGAAGATAAAGGCACTTTACTCTTATCTCATTTTCATCTTTTTGGCAATATGCTGTATATGCAATGGAGAAGGTGATTATAATTTCGTATTCCAAATAAATTTTTCAAATAAAATTTTACTCTTTAGTGTTTTTTCATAGTTTTGCTAATAATCGGTACATGCAAATAAATAGTTACATTCTAATCTTTGTATTATAGCTTTAAAATAACCCAGCCACTTTTACGAAGAATGAAATTTTCTGAGGAATTGATAATAAAAATGTTAATTGCTAATAAAAACACCTGGTATATGCAATGGATGGTGATTATAATTTTGTATTTGATGACCACTAATATTTCCAAATACTTAAAAAAAATTAATGCAAAGCTTTGAACATACAGGTCCTTTACTGTTATGAGTTTTTCATAGTTTTGGCAACACTACGTACATTCAAGCAGATAATTACATACTAATATTTGCATTTTACGTTTAAAAATTCAGTACTTTTATGAAGAATAAAATTTTCGGAAAACTTCGTTCAGTTTATTTTATTGCAAATGCACAAGTTTTCAATAAACTGATGTCAGGGCCATGACAGAAGAAATCGAAAAGCAGCATCAAATAAATTATGCAAATCAAAAGGTAGGTCCAAAGAGATCCATTTACTACCCACCTCAACTCAAAATACAGGAAGTTACACCTTAATAATTAATTACATTCAGAAAGAAAGGACCGGACAATATTTAATGAACATGTTGACAGTAGCAGTTCGGCAGTGTAATATATGACCGAGAAGGGCAATCTCTTCATCGTCAGCAATATGAAATTACTAAAACAACTTCCAAAATCGAAACTTATGGACTATGCTGGTACCCGATAATATATTCAGTGATAGAGCAAATCTACACCAAATCTACTTAACAACATCGCCGAGGGTGGGAGCTATTTGTTCACGCTTAAAAATTACAACGATACACACGAGAAGGTACTGAGAAAATGCTTAAAAGACCTTTTTATGTTCGATTACTCAAAAAAACTGAAAACACACAATAAATATGATAATTAGATATCAAATTTTAAGATTTCTACATAAATCAATGAATACTATCGTGTTTTCATAATTTTATCATAGTTCTTTTTGTAACCTTTGTTGATTATTTGAATGGAAACGTTTCAAAAATTTCAATAGACTAAAAAACTCGTTTTTGTTTACAAGTTGCGAAAGTAACGTTTATTTTCATTTAATAAAATAAACGTTTGTAGAAATATATAATGAGAAAAATAAACAACTGAGCGCTTTATGTTATTACTATTTCGCTTTTATAGCTGCGTTTCATACGAAGGAAACTGATGCATGCCTCAAGGTATTAATTATCTCGTCTAATGCGATAATTGCGCATTGACATAATATTATTCGGAGATCCAGTAACGGAGATAGGGCACGATCAAATAATACATGTCTAGAGGAAGCTTTGATGGCATAATCGAAGCAGGAAACTCGGCTTTAGGGCTGCTTTGAGAGTTACCTTTGGAGTATGTGTGAAAAGCGTTCATCTGCATAAGCTACAATCGAACAAACCAACCTCCTTATGTAGGTACTCCCGTCTCGTCGTAATAATTATTACACGTTAGGTTTGCTTCCAGCACTCTCTCAACGTGTAAAATGTATATAGATTGGTATAGTATGTACGAACTAAAATGCACAAACGATCTGATAGAGAACTAACTGATATCCCGTTTAAAATGATATCGTTAAAGATAAGTAGTACCATTTTGTAAGCGTGCAGGGTGGAGGGGTGGTATCAAGAAAAATGAAACAGTAGTAGTTTTGAAGTGCCCAGAAACCTACATCGACGTGCTTTTCTTAACATCATTACGTCACCACATTGAACATTATTGAAGGTGGGTCACTTTGAGACAGAACATTTTTGATGTTCTTTAAGTAAACCAATTTGTTGCTTACTGATTGTACAAGTACAGCCATACTTTTTAGCTTTTCGTGAGTAACCAATATTTAATATATTTAATCAATATTAAACCATACATTTTATTAGGTTATTATAATACATTATAATAAAATAGTAGACTATATGAGATACGGTGATCACCTGGCCATGTAACTGAGACAAATGAGAGTATGAAAAATGAGAGTGACATCTTTGAGAGCAACATTAGTATTTTGATCATTAATGTTAATTAATGGTAAATTAATGATACTAAACTCCCAATCTGGCAGAGACGGATTTAGGCGGGGGTTTTGTGGGTCAGGACCCCCGAAATATTCAACTTTCATTTTTATATATGTACATTAAAAAATAAATTAATTAAAAATAAAAAATATTCGTGCACATGCCAATTTCAAGTAATTCAAATAAAATTACGGCTTTTTCAATTTAGGTTATAGCCAGCGGGAAACATAAAACAGTCTCCATAAAGATTGTAGTTGTTAGGCCAACACATATAGGTCTATCAAAATTTATTTTGAATGCAAAGTCACCATGCTAAATATTGAGTAACATGCATAAATTGGTATCTCATAGCAGTTTATATACCCAATTTTGAACATTTATTGAGCCTAATTTTATAGGCGGTGCCAACTGTGTTTTTTGAGACATCCTTCTACATGTGCTGTCATTTGATTCCTGTGATCTACCGACTTCACTGTTCTACTTAAATAGGCGGTCTGCAGGTCCAATAGTTACAACTGTATAGTATTGATATAATTATATAATAAAACTAACACTGTTCGAACGAACATTTTCGGTCTATCTAAAAACGGAAAAGACCGATCAGAAATATGTAAATTAGTATCCGCAATTAATTATTATTAACTGATTAGGTTACACATAATATTTGCAAAAATCGGGATATTCAATAGGCTGTATCTCGTTGACCCTTCCATCAATCTTAATAAAACCAACACCATTCGATTGCCCTTTTCTTAAACTATAGGAATGTCAAAAAGACCGACCGCAATTATATAGCCTTGAGGTAGCAGGCGTGGACCGGTCGGCGTGTTATGCGATTATTTGCGGCCTTAACTGGATGGCCGGCTTCAGCCTCCCTTATGGGAATTTACGTGTATAGAAAAACGCTAATTACTCGGTACCCTTGGAGATTTTACAATAAACTTAACACTGTTCGAACAAGCATTCTTCGGCCAATCTAATAATAGAAAAGTTTGCTCTGAAATATGTACATTAGTATCCGAAATTAATTAATTAATAACTAATTAGGTTACAAGGAATATCTGCAAAAATCTGGATATTCAATAGGCTGTATCTCGTTGACCCTTTGTTCAATCTTAATAAAACCAACACCATTCGATTGCCCTCTTCTTAAACTATAGGAATGTCGAAAAGTCCGATCGCGATTATATAGCCTTGAAGTAGCAGGCGTGGACCGTGAAGTCATAGTAAATACAAAAGGTTTTTTTTGGGGGAATGAAAAGATGTTCGTACAGTACAATTCAGTAATTTTCAAACAAAAACAAAAACAACTACAATATCTCTCGGTGGCGACCATTTCAATTCTATAGGTATACTGAAATAAAGGCCAAACTAGTGAGAACTCAGCGGACTGATATGTTATTGCTGTCAAAAGTAAAACGAAGTGTCTTCCGCGACTTCACACAGTTCTAATATGGCTTTTAGATTCTTATCTTTTATGGTTTAGATTAGACTTTTAACGGAAGTAACCTGTGCGGATGCCGATGCGGAAGTCAAATGGTGGACTTCGGCGGTAGCGGAAATGAGAGCGGAAGCGGAAGTAAAAAGAACATTTGTTATAGTAACACAAAAACAATATCAAATTACAACAAAACGTACAACAGAAAATTGAGAAATTCAAGAACCAATAAAATTAAATTACTCATGTTCATGTAGTGTACAAAGACTTGTGGAACTGTATGTTATTAAAGAAAAAACAACAAAATGTTTTTGCCATTCCGCCACCCAACTTAAAAACGGTACAAACATTTCGGCAGTAAACAACAAAAAGCTTAACGGCATCCAGTTATCTATCAAACGTAATCACCAACGTCGGAAATCTCTTATGTTCTTTGTCGGCACCGGCGGCGGCGATACAAATGCTCGGCATCCCTAACTTCCGCAATAGATGTGTTTACAAAAGTGCGGATGCGGAAGCGGGAGTTGAAAATAATGCGAAAGTTCCGCAGTTGCGGAAGCGGATCCGGAATTCCGTTACAACCTCATGTTTCAAGACCGTTTTTCGAAACGAAAATTATTTTTTGGTTTAGACAGACACAAAACGCTGTTTAGAACATACAAAATACCTTCGCTATATTCAGATTAATAGGCCAGTGACATGAAGAAAACACCCATGCACTGGGAATCCCTGCATGGGTGTTTCATATTATTCGCGTAATAAAAAAAAACATTTATTTATAAAAGACACAATTAAACATTTATGTCAGATATAAGATAGATAATGCTAACCTCAGCATTAGTTTCCCTTCTAACTAAACTAGTAAAAAAATATTCATAGCAGCACGCATATTCCTTTGTACTATCATCAATTACTCTTAAGAAAAAGGTTCTTAATCGTTTCTAGTCGAAATGCAGTTTTGTTCTTGAAAAGTATAAACTACCCTTACTACAAGGATAATTGAATTGAAAAGTTCCGATAAATTTACTACGACGATGTTGATCAGTGGATCAGTTTGTGACGCGCTCGGGTGCACATTTCTGCTAAATAAATTCTATCGTGTCACAGGGGGATGGTCGACCAGCGGGACAATTATGTATAAAACTCGCAGCAACAAAAACGGAAGAAGTTTTAATGGAATCGAAACACGGACACAAATAATCGGACCGATTTAAAAGAGATCAATCCCTCAAAGTGTTCCAGAGTTCCGAGATAGATAGATAGATACGTTGGGAAACCAGTCAATCGTATCGTTACGGATCGCGCAAATAAGAACTGCACGCAGTCTGCGGAACATCAAAGAGCTTGTTGTTTTAGAAATGGCGAAAGAGATTCCATCCAACGATAGGTACGCATCTGATCCTCGGAGCACGACAGAAATTCTCCGTTACTACAATGCGGGAATTTTATTTTCATTTCATCACTTGCGATGGAATCACATCGATTTGGGTATTAAGATTTCTAAATGCACATGACCAGAACGTTGTCAGAATTGAAGATCCTGCAGCAGGGATATGTACAAGGAGGTATATGTACATTTCATGGCAATGTTAATTCAAATATTGGCCCTGTGCAGTGTGCATACCTTGTGGAAGGGAGTTACGAAACGATATAAGTGCCCGTAGCGTAGAAATACCGGCCAACACTTTGCACAGTAGTAGTGCAAGGCACATTATGTTTTGTTCTGATTTGTCAGAGCTGATAAAACCACGTTTGTCTAAATCATCGTAATGGAACACAATAAGCGTTGCATTGTCAACTGTAATAAATGCAGGAAAAATAATAACAAATGCAACATCGTAATAAATAATATAAATTTGAGTGGACCATTTTATACACTACAGATAACTGTAACATTTAGTAGCGAACTGCACTATTTACGCCTATTTACAACAACTGTAGACACGCTTGCTTTGGGCACCCGGCCAATACAGCATGCACTGCGATTATTAGTCATTCCACTTTGGGACACTATTATTATAATAGAGGACATAATATTGGTTGAAATAAAAATTATGGCATAAAAGAAATCTCGTACACTCTGCCAAATCTCGTTTCCCAATGCGAATTATCGCATTTCTAGCTCTATGGTTCTTATAACGTTTCTTATAAGATCTTTATGTGGATATTTTATTGCAGATCTACATCGTAAGTAGATGTTGTTTCTTGCATAGCTGCAGAAACGATTAAGTTCAAATTACATTAAGTTAAGATTACGTTAAGTTCAAAATTAAACATTCTTACTTTTATTGAAGTAAAAAAACATTAAGGTGCATCTTATTGGGTCAAAAGTATTTCAAAGGGGTTTCAAAAGTACGTTTTCCACTAATTAACACCATAATATCGTTGTTATAGTTTCTTTCTGTATTTTATACTTACAGCCATGATCGGGAAAACAAATAATTACATACCTATTTCTTTCATACTTAAATAAAAATATGATGACATTGCTACTAATTTAGGAACTATATTAACAAAAATTTATTTTTTAACTACAAACACTTTGCGCATCAAAATAAATACAGCAGAAAAATCTTCAGTAGATTGCAGATTGCCTATTTTTATGTAGTAAAAACGAGTGTCGAAGACAAATGATTACACAAGACAAATTATAAAGCAAACTACTACAACTGATTCTAGTATGTTTCCTTTTCCGTAGAATGGAAATGTGGAAGGTGAAATTGAAGGTGAAGGAAAATCTACTTTACGAGTAAGTAAATCAGTTTCTAGTTCTATGGATTCTTAAATTGTTCAGTGAAACATTCGTAACTTTGGCAGCAAAAGTAAAAAGTACACCAAAGTAAACTTTGGAATTATTTATTATTATAATATGTTTGTGACTTCATTGAAGATTATATTATCTCAAGAGGCATCAAGTCTAATGATGATATTATAGTATATTACATTACAAGAGCTGTAACTTGCATATTACGTGCCAGTGGAAAGATAACATACGAGCCGCGAAGCGGCGAGTATTGTTATTTTTCACGAGCACGTAATATGCGTGTACAGCACGAGTATTGCACATAATTGTACCTATGATCGACAATTTGAATAAATTGTATCAACATTGTCAAATAAATAAAGGTAAGAAAAAAAGTTGTAGGTTTTTTCTTATCTATGGCATTTATTCATATTCAAATATATGAATTGTATTGTATTGTATTGTATTGTATTGTAATTGTCGAGCGGAGGTGGCCGAGTGGATAAGGCGAATGCCTTCCACTCAGAAGTCCAGGGTTCAAGCCCAGGTTAGGCAGGGGATTTTTCAAATACTCCGTCTCCCCGACTGCCGCACAGACAAGCCACTGGCTTTGTGCACATGGCAACATCCCCAAAAAAAAAAAAAAAAAAAAAAAAATTGTAATTGTATTGTAATATTGGGATATTGAAAAACACCTCTTAATCCTTTGATGGGTTTATTTATATCATATTGTTGTTGAGTACTTTCGTCTAGTATTACAGGGATCGTCAGAACCTAAAAATATAAAGGTACAAAAAGCGACGCTAGAAAGTCAATCCACTACAACTTAATAGATCTACCAAACAGCGCATCAGCCATCTAGAGTCCAAAAAAAGGGTTGAGAGACATGTATCCTAACAGCGGTAGCATTCAGCGAATACGATAGCGAATAATTCAGATCACAAAACTGACTATAATAAAGTAATCACCCGTCCAATTTGCATCATGTGTTTTTTACCACACTATCATATTAATTAGTATACATTTTGCATTGAAACCAAATTATTATTGCTTATTCCAGTCATATGTAGTCTCAAACGTACCACTATAAATCTCGTTGGCAACACGGGGTAGTACTCGAAAGCAATTTTTTAGTGGACATAAGAATGTATTTTTCTGTGTAGCATTTACGTTATTCGACCTTATAGCAATGTCACAGATAAATTCAAATTAAAAGTCGTTGCCGAAGAAATTTTCCAGCTATGAAATGAATATTTTTCTGCGTTTCGCAAACTTGAAACGCTTTTTGTCGAATACAATGTTTTCAACTCTATATCTGGAAACGCACATGTCTGATGTTTGAAAATATTTTATTATGTCGATTGATATTGTACAGTTGATAAATTATTCATGAGTGTTCTACTTTTAATAAGGAAAACGAAAATACACATCCAACCATGCGACAACAATGTATGCAAACAGTACCCTTTAATATTGATTCTTCCCCCGAAATTGTAGGTTTGTTGATTGCCCTATAACTCCACCAAAATTTGCCGATTGATCTCGGATAAATTGCAAGTTAAAGATATAAGATTCCAGCATTCCGAATCTGTCAAAATCCCAAAATTGATAATTTAGCCGTCACATATGTAGATACCAATCCAAAAACTTTTTTTTTTGCAAAAAAGAGCAGATTCGTCAGATGTTTGAGAAATTTCTCTTGTACTGGTAATACAAAGGGCTCTTTGGTTCGAAAAAAGACCGTACTTGTATTTTTTTAAATTTATTTATACAATTTCATTTAATATTTACATCCCACCTTATTCCTTTATCGCTATCATAATAAAATTACTTTCAAGATGCCAATGTCAACTTCTCTTCGTGACCGACTACCTATTTATTACGCTTTCCTAAAGTCGAATTAATACCAGGCTAACAGTGGGCAACATATAGCATGCTTTATTGTGATGGGCCTTATCTGGTCAATGATATTTTTATTTGAATTATCATCATCAATAATGTATCTGGTCCGATGCCCTGGTCTAAACTAGTCTTTGGACTTTAGCGGTACAACAAAAAGTACAGGTAGCCTAAGACGACATATCCTAAGAATATACACCATGGCGGACCAACACAAAATTAAATTTAATTCATGACTTCGTAATCAGATTTTAATCAATTTCTTAGTGCATCCTCTTGAATCTGTATGCCTTTCTACGTATTTTTTTATGTCACTCCATATATAAAATATATTCAATTGATAATCCTTTAATACATCCAAGAGGCCCGCTGTAAAGGATATTTTGCTGGATCCAGGAATTTAATATTGCAATATTTAGTATCTTGGATCGCAATACTTCAAGATGTAGTGCGGCGCCATACGAATTTATTACAGTTGTTTATATCGCATCAGAGCATCAGAGGCTGTATATCATAGAGAGATCCTTGGCATTGCGACAACTCCTGGTCGAACACACTATGCAGCCATATTTCACTTTGCTTATTGAGAGTTATGATCAGTGAACTTTGATGCATACCTACCTACTATCGATTTCTGATGCGTTGTCGTTTCTGAAGGTCCGTCCCTGAGTTCGCATAAAAGAGCGGCTGTCAGTATGGCTGGGACAACTGGAAATGTGGGTGAATATAATATATGGATAAGATAGGGGAAGATTTACGCGCGGGACTGTCATAAATACCTGGATCCCGATTAGCTTTTTGAAAAGAACACTTAGGTAGGTCAAGAAGACAGGATACACTTATAGATTGGTTATAGACGTTTTATTTCGACGCTGACAGTGCTATAGTATATGTCCAGCATTACATCTTAGCTCCGCCCCACTTAGAGTAGTTTTCGCTAAAAATTCCAAGCAGCCTTCCAAAGGGCAAATAAAAACAAAATGGCAAAAAAAAACAATGACTTTCTTTCCTAAAAAGGTCGATATCGGCAGTATAAGTTAGGACAAGAATATGCCGGCCCGGCGCGTGACTTTTTCTACTGCGTGCAAAAAAATTCTGGCGCTTTTCGGAAAAAAAATCAGTTGCCAATCCACCGGTTTTGTGGCACGATTAAAATAGTCACCTTGGTATCAATCGGCTCTAAAATATAATCTGACATTTTATAATTTGCATGTAGACCTGAAATACTACAAGGCAATATCATAAAAATAGTTTTTGTTTAAATCAAAATGAGATGTCACAAAATAACGTAAAACCCCCTTAAAAACTTTAACTTTTTTATGACTTTTTATTCCATGACGTAGTTTTAATCTACTATATCTATATATAATTAGGAAAATATTTGTGTGACATTGTCAGGTAGTACTTTGAATTTAACTTCCATTATTCTTATTAATGTCTTTGACAAGATCATTGGCTTATTTATATGCTTCTTCTAGCTACTACACGTGATGAAACCACATGGTGCAACTAGTAGCTAGCCTAAATTTCACGTTAAAACTAGAATTGCTTGTTAAGTTTATTAGAATAGAAGGTTTACACTAGGGTTATTCCGCAAATTTTTAATTTTATGTTGCCAAAGCCAAGAGATCGCTGTGCTGTTAGCAACCGTCACAGCATTTTAAAAACGCACAAAACTTTTCATAAAACTTATCAGTTTGATCATCTATCTACAACAATTCGTCTTTTTATGTTATAATGATGCATAAAAATAATAAAAAAACCTATTGCTTATGTATAGTCGTTAAGGGGGCGTAGCGGGTGTGAGACGTTACTGCGGAAGAACCGTCAACTAGGAGTTTGTCATTTTGAACAATCACAATTTCCTCTGTTACCTCAATCCGTGGAGATATACTGTTTATTTATTTGTAAGGAACATATCCAACTTTAATTTTAAAAATTATCTGGTACTTTGTCGTTTCTATTTGACAGTACAATCGCCTCTTCAACTAAAATAATTGCCCTAACTATTCTAGTTTTCCTGGTCCATTTACATCTGAATATGGGAAACACCATTATTGTTAAATCATCATCATTGATTTTTACCCTAAATAGGTACATTTCTAATTTTTTTAACGTCTGTTGGATTAGGGTTTTATGCTTATTTTGTACCTATTTTTAAATTCAGTTTATGGTTTATACTGGCATTGAAAAGTTTAGCGTCCTTTTATTACGGCGCCTATGTGTACCTCGCACACACTGTTAAAAACGTATGGAAATTTACATAGATTTTACCTAATATATAATGTTAAAATAACATGAAATTTCTGTAAATGTCCATATTTCATAAATTTTCTGTAAGTGTCAATGAAACTATGTAAAAATATACAACAAACTTGTAGAAAAGCATCTCCGCTAGTAAAACTACATATTTTCTATTTTGCTTGTAAATTTTCACGAACAAAAATGGAAAATATACATGAATTACCGGTAAAACTACATTTTAATTGTATGTTAAGTAGTTTTCAATAATAATATGTGTAAACACATAATATTATTGTAAAATGTCCATAGTGTGATCATCAATTACAGAAAATGTGGAATTAATAACCTGAAAAAGTGGAATAATAAATTTATAATGTATATTTAATAAATTTTTTATGTGTAACACTCAACTGTAGTGTAAAAGATTACATAGTGTGATATAAAATTACACAAAACGTGAATTAATAAACACAAAATATTAAATATTAAATATTTAGTGTAATGTAATACATTTTGCATGTATTATATTACATAAAGTGTGTAGGTCTAGGTAGCACTATCTCTGTCGGCTAAGCGGTAGATACCCGTCTTGTGTCGACAACCGTCGTGGCCGTCGTGCTTCTATATTTACTAATCACATCGCCCTTCGCAGTTTGGTGTGGTTGCTGTATTATAATATTTAGGTAAGTAGATTCTTTGTTTTAAATGTACTATGCATGTTCACATTGTGGTGTTCGCTTTACGAACAACCACGACATTGAAGACCCTGCGGCCACATCCTTAGAAATAATAGCGAACCATTTTAACGAAGACATGGGTGCGATGATCTTCACCGCGAAGGTATGTTAGTATAGCATATTATGTTTAAATATTTTTTATACATGTATGTTGATTTTGTTACAGGATGAAGAACTAGCAGATACACAGAATCTTCCGTTAACTCCCTGTGTTGTCAAATCAGGTAATAATAATAGCACTCTTAATTTACGGACATGTTTATTGATTTTTTTTAGATACCTCCAATTACAGAGTTGTTTTTGAGAGAACACCAATTAATGATACCACATATAGCACTTATACATTGGCATTTGGCGTGGCATTTGCAGTATACTTTATCGCCAATTTACAATACCCAAAGAATTTATGCCAGACGATGGAATTTGTTCAACGATACTATGGAAAGATCCACCCTGATGCTGGATCCAAAAGTTCCAAGAAAAATGCGTCGAAGTCTCGTGTATTAAGATTAATTAGTCGGTTGCACGATATTGTATAGAAAGACACATTCTTTTAAGTTTGAAAGTAGGAGCTACATAAATCGTATGCTAATCTTATTTTTCTAGCACAAAAGCTACAGTGTTTTGTTCATTTATACAATTAAGTTTATTTTGGTTTCATATGTTTTTAATGTCGAAAATCTGCTGATTTTCAATAAAAAACAAGGTATTTTGAGTACATGAAAAACTACTGTGACGTAACATTTTTGACAAAATAACTTATCTAGTTACTGTATTCTGGAAGTTATTTCAAATGTGTTTATGTTTTAGTTTTTGTTTTTATTTTTATTTTTATTTAAATATAACATGTTCACAGCTTGTGCCGTCACATGAATTTAAAAAAATGTATTTTTTATTTATTCGAAAATTTGAGATGTGTCATTTCCTCAGATAAGTTTGGTTACGGACTTGGTATAGATTTGCATTTTTATTTTATAGATCACATTAGAATGATATTTTGTTTTATGTTAATATAAATAACAAACGTAGAATATGTTATTTGTAGAATATTTATTATATTATATTTTATATATTACATTATTATTATATGTATATAATATAGGTATATTTATATTAGAATATATTTTTGTTTTAAGTAATACAGATTTTTAAAGTTGACGTTGTTTAATATTGTTCTTTGTATTATTAGAAGTGCACTTTTTACATACGTTTTAAAATAATATTAAATGGCGGTAGGTAAGTATCATTTATTTATATATTTGCATTAACTTATTTTAATCATATTGATCAATATAAGAACATTATGATGTAAGTTTTGTTCTACAGTAGTTGATGACGCATGCATAGTTACACAATGGATTGAGTCATTTGCTATTAGTATACAAACAAATACTAATAGCAAATGCGCCCAATCTATTGTGAATCTATACGGGTGTCAATTACTTACTCTAAAAGTGAATTCTTACATAATATAAATAGGTAACTACATAATATTACATGTAAATTAATACACAAAAACATGTAAACTGCTTTACATACATTTATGTACGATACACATTTATGTGTAATAATACTTCTGTCATGTAAACTGGTTTACACATACATTATGTACGTTACACTTTAATATGTATTAATACTTTTGCCATGTAAACACATTTACATACTTTTATGTATGTTACACATTGTTCTGTATTGATACTTATAATTATGGAAAATGGTTTTACATAGTTTATGTAATATACACTTGGACATGTAAAAAATACGTATTATCTTGTGATAATTACAGTTTTTTCGTGGCAACAAAAAACCGCTTATATATCGTGTAAATTCTGCTAACAGTGCACTTCGCACACGCCTTTCGCCGGCCCTGAGAATATGTAATTAAATTTGTATTAAAAAAATATGTTTTTAAACTAAATACCTACTTATGAAGATTTGCATACCACAACAATTATTGTTAATAGAAAAAATCAATAAATTTATACCATATCTTCAGCAGTATTTAGTTAGGTACCTCAAAACACTCACCATTCTAAGTAATTCATATTAAAATTATATGTATAAGTATGTTCTTTCGGCAAACATTAACGTCGCGTCGGAACCGATATAACTATGTTTTAAAATCGGTTCTGCATATTTATGCAAAGTATATAAATTATAATTGATACAGCCCAAGGCGTAATCGAAATTTTCGGTACATCTATCTACATACAATATGGAAATTACACGTTCTGAAATAGCAAAGAGTTATGGACGAGTCGGCGTATAGGTTTACAAAATAAGCACAATCGGTGGGGGGTCTCTCACCGTTAGCTATATTTTCAGATAGCGTGTACCTATATGCAAACAAACGTACGCTGGAACCATATCTAGGTGCCGAGTGTAATGTGTTATTACATGATTTATGCGTAGTTTAATGCGACTGTAAAGTGGGGAAAATTTGCGCAGTTCATGGAAATGAGCGGTATGAACGGTTTTTGTACGTAACGACAAACCATGGAATCGTTATTTCGTGCATGCTCCCATTTTAAGCAAATTTGTAACAAACGTATGTAAACTGATGTTTTATGCACATTAATCAAATGTTCCAAAGCAATAAGGAATTTATGACGTAGTATAGCAGCACTTTAACAAACATTGTAGTGACATAAAGGGTGCGTTCACATTTTGTTGAGCATTTATCTACAAAAATGTTTGTCGTAGGCCGCACCTACATGCAGCGATGTATGTCGCCAACGTTGGTCATCGAAGTGCTCCGCCTAGCGTATGCCAGCTAACTATATCAATGCCAATATGTTGGCGAAGTGAATGCGCGGAGTTGAGTTTTGGTATGCACGTAGCACTCCGATGACCGACGTTGTGTGTGATGCTACTTCTAATAAAAAATAATGTTCTTTTCAAAACAAAATAATGTTCTTTTGGCCCTTTAAGAGATATACAAGTGAGGTTAAAGGTCGATTATCTTGATCATGTATCCAAAAAGAAACATACCTGTTATAAAACCGACTGCAAACAATGAGAAGGTTATCAATTCGACATATAAAGTATATTTATATGTAGGAATATTTTTTGTCGGTATGTTCTTCTCTTGTCTTGTTTAAAATGCATTTTTTTACTGGTGGTACCCTATAAATCGAAATCGAAATACAACCATCAACTTGGAAGTTGGTGGATTTTACAAGCAGACAAGACAAAACTTTTTAAAACAGAACGTATTACAAAGGTTGATGTTCGGGTGGTAGATACCAAAATAAGTCAAAAAGTCTCATCAAAAAGTTTAATCAGTTTTAATAAAAATGCGCAACTTTATCTAATTTATACTCGGTATGAAAATAGATTAACAAGTTGTAGGTTGTCAGCTTAAGATTAAGCAACTAATGCAGATGAGAATTGCTTCCGTACACACAGAGAAATGTTTAAGACATTCGTTGTCTTGCCGAAATTTACTTCGAAGAAATCAATAAAGTTTTCAATTTAGATGAGCTTTTTGAATCAAAACTCACAAATTTCTCCTTTGAAGCGACAACATTTTGTTTCCAAGTAAAACTACATTGGATAATTTTAAAAGTTCTTATGAGTTCTTTTAAGAATATAGTGTGTTGCATTGAACAATTCAATATATTCCAATGAAAACAACTATTGCATTGAAACAAGATCATATATGTAAAATATGGTGTTCAAAACAAGTAAAATTAGTTGGTTGATGCAAGAGACGTTTTGTGTGAACCAAGTAACCAAATGATTAGTTTAAAATATCGGGTGGTTTCATTGTGCGGAAAACTTAAGAGTTTGCGCGGTTTGTGGCACCAAACTGACGCGACGTAGAACGGCGACAGTTTTTAGATACGCAGTATATGAGGACTACATTCTCCAGTCTCACTCACAACCCTCACAACGTTAACTCCATGCAAATATATTGGTTATAGTGGTAAGCAGTGTCGCTTTGATATACGCTTGATTGTATCTGCAGTTTTACATGTGATAATGGACAGCGTGGATGATTTTTCAATTTCATCAGATCATCTTAAAACGATATTTGACAGTAAGTATATGCGTATATCTACTTTTTATGCGAATGTTAATACACTATGTGCATTCTATGTTTGCAGACCATAAAATAACTGTGCAAAACATAACAAAACTTACAGAAGAAGAGATAAAAGAACTTATTCCGGCTATTGGAGATCGGATTGTTTTCCGGGAAGCGGTGAAGCTAAGAGGAGATTTAGAAACATCTAAGGTGAGAAACCGTATTATAATGGCCAGTTGCAGAAAGGCCCATCAAGTCTTGTTGACTGTTTAGTGTAAGCAAATTAGTTCGAAAAACAAGGAATAGAAGAAAAAATTTATAAAGTTTTGAAATTTTGGTTATGAACTCTCAGTAAGGACCCAAATACAGATCCGAAGAGTTCCCACCTCTCCGGTGGGAGCTTCATCCCCTTTTGCTCAAAAAACTACCCCCAATCGTGACGTCGCGGTCTTTTTCGGCGTTTTGCTCGTAAACCGCAATTTTTACGAAAACATGTTACAGGACTTTTTATATTATCTATTAAATTCTCTATAAAAATGTCTCTTACTGTTTTTTGCGTATCTCCCACCAAACGCTCGTAAATGACCTTCGAATATAGGCATAGTTTTCAGCGCGAAGCGAAAAATGAGCGCAGCACCGTTTTTGCGGTGATTAACTTTAAAAATGTTAGTCTAAGCAAAAAAATGTATAGAATCAAAATTAAAGAGCTGTTTTCTCTCTACAAGGTGCATATAAAATAAGATTCTTATGATCAAGTGTGCATAATGATGATTTTATTATATTTATGCATTCTGTAGTTTGAGCCCGTTTCCACACCACCATTGAGGTAGAGCTCTGTGCGCGTTTTTTAACGTGGTTTCCCCTATAGGTCTATTCCACTAATAAAATATATCTATTTATTAATTTTCCCCTGCAAAGTCGTCCTCCTGGATCGAATTGAAACAACTTTGCCCATGACAACTAGAGCACATTGTGGAGCAGCGCAAACCAACTTTTACACAGGTACATCGCTTTCCACATCCTTTTTTACAGCCGAAGGATATAAGCTGATGAATTGAAGTTGGAGCTGGCGCTTCAGGCATAACCACTGGCATTAGAATGTTTTTTTACTTTTTCTCCAACCTCATTCAGTTGTCGTTAAAGTTTTTCCTCGCCACGTCTGAATTTGATGTAAACCCCGATATGAATGTTGTGCTAATGCAGCAGATGTAGGTGGTAGTCTAGGCAAAATTACTGCGTGACTGGATTGGCCAACTAACTTATTAAATGAAATGAATAATGATTCAAAGATGTCTGTTTTCGGGGTGCCTTGTATAAGACAAATGTAAATTTCTCACCAGCTCTTGCTATGTCATCTTTTGCCGATGAAGGATTATTGAATATTTCAACTACTTCTTGTAAATTCTTTCTTGATTTTATTAAGTTTATAGTCTGCGATTTTCCTTTCCCAAAAAAGGCAGACGTGGTGTCGCAGCCACTAAACGCATGGGCAAATAAAATGTTTTCTTTGCAACCCTTTAAAACTTCCGAAATTTGTAAGTCATAGGAACTATACGCCCTTTTCTTAATATTTCCTTGAGCATCTCTCAAAAAGCGAATGTCTTTGTCCGATGGAGAACGAGCGACGAGGAGTGTGAGCAATCAGCAGGTATTTCTACTTTCGCTGCTACCGATGATGCCGGCTTGTTAATTGTTAAGACTGCGATCGACGCAGCCAACAATTTTGAAAAATCTGTTGTTTTGCAACATATTGATTTGCTAACACTCCTCATCGCTCTTTCTCGATCGGACAAAGACATTCGCTTTTTGAGAGATGCTCAAGGAAATATTAAGAAAAGGGCGTATAGTTCCCATGACTTACAAATTTCGTTTTAAAGGGTTGCAAAGATAACATTTTATTTGCCCATGCGTTTAGTGGGTACGAACGTCTGCCTTTTTTGGGAATGGAAAATCGCAGACTATAAACTTAATAAAATCAAGAAAGGATTTACAAGAAGTGGTTGAAATATTCAATAATCCTTCATCGGCGAAAGATGACATAGCAAGAGCTGGTGAGAAATTTACTCTTGCCTTATACAAGGCACCCCAAAAAGAGACATCTTTGAATTATTACCGGTTCATTTCATTTAATAAGTTAGTTGACCAATCCAGTCACGCACTAATTTTGCCTACCACCTACATCTGTTGCATCAGCACAACATTCATATCGGGTTTTTCGACAAATTCAAACGTGGCGAGGAAAAACTTTAACGACAACTGAATGGGGCTGGAGAAAAAGTAAAAACATTCTAATGCCGGTGGTTATGACTGAAGCGCCAGCTCCAACTTCAATTGTTCAGTTTATATCCTACTGCTGTAAAAAAGGATGTGGAAAGCGATGTACCTGTGTAAAAGTTGGTTTGCGCTGCTCCACAATGTGCTCTAGTTGTCATGGGCAAAATTGTTTCAATTCGATCGAGGAGGACGACTTTGCAGGGGAAAATTAATAATAAGATATATTTTATTAGTGGAATAGACCTACAGGGGAAACCACGTAAAAAAAACGCGCCCAGACCGCTACCTCAAAGGTGGTGTGACAACGGGCTCAAAGTACAGACTGCATAAATATAATAAAATCATCATATGCACACTAACACTTGATCATAAGGATCTTATTTTATATGCAGCTTGTAGAGAGAAAACAGCTCTTTAATTTTGATTCTATACATTTTTTTGCTTAGACTAACATTTTAAAAGATAATCACCGCAAAAAACGGCGCTGGGCTCATTTTTCACTTCGCGCTGAAAACTATGCCTATATTCCAAGGTCATTTACGAGCGTTTGGTGGTAAATACGCAAAACACAGTAAAGGACATTTTTATAGAGAATTTAATAGAGAATATAAAAAGTCCTGTAACATTTTTTCATAAAAATTGCGGTTTACGAGCAAAACGCCGAAAAAGACCGCGACGTCACGATTGGGGGTAGTTTTTTGAGCAAAAGGGGATGAAGCTCCCACCGGAGAGGTGGGAACTCTTCGGATCTGTATTTGGATCCTTACTGAGAGTTCATAACCAAAATTTCAAAACTTTATAAATTTTTTTCTTCTAAAAAAGCTAATTTTCCTACACTAGTTTAGCTCTTAACTGTACTAATTACTGTATCAGGATTACATTTTTTTGTATTCTTGATTCTATTTTAAATGTTTTTTTTTTCTTTTATAACAAGTTATTGGGTTTATATCAGTATGACACCTACTTGTTTGAAATGTATTTTTATTTTTATAATAAATTAATGTATTGGTATATATGAACTTTTTTACCCATTGTCTTTGCTACATGACTAAAAAAAATATATGTCTTACAAAATAATTGCTTAAAGAACTTTGATGTTATACCACATATTATGTTTTGATTAGATTTGTCAGCCAGAAGAATTATTCTTGCTAGTAAATATGATTAAGAAAGTAATGTGCTATTATAATCGTGTAGTTCTTTCTGCATTTGTTTTGATAGACTTATTTTTTATGTAACCTTTGCAGCAGCGGTAGATAGTTTTAACAAAACAACAAAAACATTCACTTCAAATCAATATATTATGTTGAATGTAAATTACTATTACTTGCTTTGAATTTTTAACGCACTTCGTTTAAAATGACAGTTACTTGCTTTGAGAACAAAATACTCTATTCAGAACACTAAAGGTGTTGAACCAAAATTACAAATGTTTCTCTGAAACATTGGTTCTTCCAAGCAAAATAACCTATTACTTATTCCGATAGCTCTATTACTCTCTTTAAGACATCATATGGTTGCATTAAAACAATATTACTTTGGTGCAAATGTTGAAATATTTGAAATAATACTACAAAGTTTCATTCAAAACAACATTATAGTCCTTTCGAGTTGATGACGATTTGGTGCAAGTCAATAGTTTACTAGTTGCAACTAATTTTATCTCGAACGAAGCACTTAACACATTTGTACTGACAAAATATTGTCTCGGTTGAAGTGGATAGTTATTTCGTGGATATGGAAATCAACCGTTGTTTTGATGCAAAGCAATTTTATTTGAATTGAGCATTCCTTTCTCTGTGTGTATATTTGTTTGCGCAAAATTATGGCTCTGGTTTATTAGGTAAGTTCAGTCGTTGAAATAGTTCTTTGACCACCACAATACCACAAATAGGCATTTTCGGCAAATATGCAGTTCACCATGTGAATGTAGCTGCAAACTCCAGTTATCTTTCATTATCTTTAGTTGTGGTACGTCATGTTTTTCGGCCCTGAAAGAGAAACATGAAACTTAGCAATCAATAAGTTAGTCATAGATTACACGTTTGCACAGATACAAATACTACATATGTAGTTAAGTCAGGAGAGTATTTGTCAACGTTCTAAAAACTTATTAGCTAGCAGACTTACGAGCAATATTTTAATGAATTCATATGTAGCGCACACACTTATAGATCCACAAACGGGGCGATTAGAAACACAAATAAGCTTGAAACGGGTTTGAACCGCAAAAACACCTGTACCAATCGAACGGAGAGTTTGGAATATTTGTGTTCCCGCCAATATTTGTGTATGTGTGTGTAGGGTGGAATCGATGTACCGGAGGAAATATCTCGCCAATGCCGGTTTAAATATCAAACCTCAAAGCTGGGCGCGACGGTTTGCTTGCCTACTTCTCTGCCCGTAAATAGAAAGACCGCCCATTCCATGTAGTGCTATATATAAACATTTATTAGATGCAAACACGTACGAATCAGTCAGGTTGAAATTTATGTGAGCGCGTTCGCAGGTACGGAAAATGTTTAATTAATTCCCAGTTCAAATATGTTACTTTCTAATTGCCCGCTGTTTGAGGGTGTGGATTCGGGTCGTTCCGCTTCATGGATAAAAAGGTTCCCTGACGGGAAAATGTATGATCCCAGAGCTATAGACTCGGGCAACATTAACCAATGTTTGTTACGAAAGCTAAGTTGCTTTCATGCATCCCTGTCCAAATGGCTATTATTAACTCAGATTGTACGCATACGTGATCGTAGTCCTAGCAGTTCAACAGGACAACAGGTCAACAGTGTGAACAGTTCAAGGATTCCTCATTGTTTTAGTTCACGGATGGGCAAAACACAGAGCAGGGAGTTATATAGACATAAGTAGATCTGGCTTTTCATTATCCAAAGCCATAGGCCATAGTTCAACCATTTTTGGGCGGAAAGTACTCTATCGACCACTGTGTCCAAAAATGCATCCGTGGTACCCAAAAGGACAAACATCCACATTTATGGTTTAAGCCGACTGGGACTGAAGGCTACTCCAGGTTAATTTAGCAAAATCTAACAAGGTATCATTGATGTGAGTATGGAAGCTATTGAAGCTATTGAAAAGGAAACACTGAATCTCAGTTTTTGTGTATAATCTCAATTAAAAGGTAAAATTTGAGACGAAAATCTGTAGAATGTACTTATAGGTACCTAACTAAGTTAAAATGTTTCAAAATTGACAATTTTGATTTCGACGTTTTTGTCAATATTGGTAAAACAATGAATCAAATCTTAATAAAACTTAGTTTTCGCGAAAAAGAATTTTGTTGTTAAGAACTATAATGAAGAAAATACTTAGAAAACACAAAAAAAATGTGTCTGTGAAACAAGAAGATATCTCCAAAACACCTCTTTCCACAACAACGTCTAATTTTAGGAAACCAGATCAAGTCTATGCAACGTTCAAATAAAAGCTTGCTTCTCTAATAATTTAAACTGCGTATTCTGATAATGTTTTTCCTGGCCTAGGATCACATCAATTACTCTCTTTTATTCCGACCGGTAACAAAACACAGTGTGGAAAATACACTGCTTCCACAGAGTTAATTGAATTTGCAATATAGAACCTTCCTAATCGAACACGTTAAAAGATAAAGAAGGAAAAGAAACATTCATTCACAAAGCACCTTCAATATGTCAGAGACGAGGTGAAGTCACTTAGAAAGGACCCCGATATGTCGGTACTTAGTGCTCTACTCGCCACATGTCGTGACATTGTCCTTTTTAAGAGATAAACTTGTATACCAAATTTCAGATCAATTACAATTACGGCAGTTATCGTGTACACAGACAGCTGATAGACGGATAGATGGACAGACAGACGGACATAGCTTAATCAATTCAGTTTTCAATGCTTATCAAGTCTATATCTGCCACACCTCCTTAAGGGTGTGTACACATATTGTGGCAAACTGAATATACCCTACCACAGTAATTGTGGTGGGTATACAAATATTGTTAGTAGGGTTCTTTTTTCTGTAGGAGCGAATGATACTTCACTGCCAAAAGTACAAACTGTTAATTCGCCGTTATCCCAGGCGTAAGTTTCACACAAAATTAAACTCCGATTACAAAAAAGTAAAATTACGACGGCTAGACTCTTTAAGCCGTAATTAATAACTGGCGGTACTTGCAAACGATTGCAATCTAGAAAAATATTACGAGCACAGTTTGGCGGAGTGTCGCAGTTTCCCTTGCGTCCTTCCCGCGAGACATTAACTGCGACGCGCGACCGAAAATATAATTAACTCGAATAACTTTAAATTAGATATGAAAGTACGAAATTTATGTAATAGAGGGCTAAACTTATAGCTGTCGCGGTGAAACTGCTAACGTACCCAAGCAACAAATTTAATAAACTTGGAGCAGACAACCAACAAACCAACATTCTGACTAAAAAGCTGTTATGTCATATTCCTTCCTTATTATTTGACAATAGAGAACTAATCTTAATAAAATAAGATTCACCAAAACTTGCCTAGTAGTTACTTTTAGCTAGAGTGCAGCACAACTATCAGAAGTGCACTTTAATCTTTTTTCTCACAAAAATATAACTACCCAACGAATTTCCTTGGGACATATATGTTTTTAATTTCCCAGTGGATGTATAATCTAGTAAAAACCATATCATAATTCCATGCATGGTCTTTGAGTTAGCGAAAATATATATCCCAATATAATTATAGGGTAGGGTAGGGTAGGGCACATTGGGACATAGGGCACATTTGGACAACTCTAATTTCCCTCTCCTATTACACTGTGACGTTTGTTGTTTGCATACTTGGGAAGACTTAAGTGTCTAGTAGTCGCGTCCCTAGAATGTTTTCACAAATCCCGCAAGAACTAAGAAAATACCGACAAGAAATAATTTAAATACATATGTAAGTATGAATACCTTAGTTCATATGGTTGTAACCACGGAGTAGGAAGGGAGGAGTTCGCAGATACCGTACCTACGATTTGAAATCTGACCATAATCTGACCCAAATGACTGCATGATAAGTACCGGCAACTTTGTGGACCTACGCTGTGCGCACATATTGCTATCTCTTTTCTCTCATTAATAAATTGAGAGACAGAGCGCGTTTACGAACGCCAACAGCTGACAGAAATAATAAAGTCGACTAAAGCGGCTTTGCGTGTAGAAAACTTCTGGCGGATACATATTCCGCCACGGGCGCGTAATACGTTTATAACTCCCCCACTCTATACTGTGCACGGGGCCAATACCCCCATTTGGAGGACAAAGTCAATCACTGGTGCACCATGTATTTTTCGGTGGCAACTGTCACTTTTCATACTAATGAAAAGTGACTCGCGCTACAGTTTCTGGAAATACAATTCATCCTGTTGTAATTTGTAACCAGAAACAAGCCTATTTATGCCTTGTTTGCGTAATGTTGTTTGATTTTATTTGCTTGTTGGACGTTTTACACGTATATAGTCCAATCAAATGGTGTTTTGGCCAGGAAAAAAATACAGAAGTATTTTTTTCTTTCATTCTATATGTATTTTGGGGTGCTGAATCCGAATTTCAACTTTGCTACTTCCCACGGATATGGCTTCACAACGAAAATCGCAAAAAACCTCAAAATTTTCGACTCATCTTCAGATTTTTGAAAAACATCCTAGAACTATGCACTTTTGACGTAGACCACAATATACAAAAATAAAGTACACCAAATTTCCTATAAAAGGCAACCTCAAGTGAAGTTTTTGGTTGAATGGTTTGGCTGCTAGAGCGCGCGAAAAAGGGCCAAATTTTTCTACTTTATATAATGTGCGTGTAATTAAAACAAGCTTAGATTATGATAAAACTACATTAAATTTACTGCAAATTGCACTTATTAATCAGTTTTATTGACCAGGCCGTGTAGCCGCGGGTTCTGGTTTATACTTCATGTCACATTACGCAAAACTGTTAAGTCAAGAGCCCTACACCAAAAATTGAGTAGAGACCTAAATGATCACTATTTATTTATTACAAACTATATATTAGCTCTTTTTAATGAATACTTATTGTATTATGTAATTTTCTAATTAAGCGACGCTTGGCGGTTGAAGGGCCTGGATTAGATTCTGAAATATAAAAGGGAAACAACATTATTAGCAATGACTGCAGTGAATTCACTATTGAATACGTCTCTCATCTGCAACCACTACCTGGGTGCAGGCTCGCTGGTGCGCTGTGAAGGCCCAGGGGGTAACTCTTCATCTCCAAAATGAAAGAAGACATGATGGTGTAAGGGAAACTGCATGATAATTTTATTAAATTTATAGGTACTAGAGAAGTGGATATTTCAAAAGTGTGAAGCAATGAATGAGCTTGCATTTTCGAATTGTGTTGGATTTGTGGTGTGTCGTCCGTTACGTCCAAACCCATATTTTTTTCAGTTTGTTACAACCTCCCACAGTATTGGCAAAGCCGGGAGCAATATAGGCCAGCCTTCTTACAACCACAATGCCCTAGCCAGTCTTTCTTGCATTTACAAGAAATAAACTGAAGCACTCCAACTGTATAGGATCTTTCACGAACCCCAGCCACGCCTGAACTTGGAGTTAGACCCAAACTGACATCTAACATCCCCATTCTACCCCCAACAGAGACCGCAGCAAGGCAGTACACACTGAGGGCCTACATCCAAGTTCAGGCATGGCTGGGGTTTGGGAAAGATCCTATACTGTTGGGGTAGATGAAGAACAGATATGGTCTTTAGCCCACCACCACCCTCGAGCCCACTGCACCTGACAAACTGCTTCTATTTTTTTTTTGTAAATGCAAGATAGTTTGTAAAGAGCATTGTAGTTGTAAGAAGGCTGGCTTATATTGCTCCCGGCTTTGCCAATACTGTTGGATGTTGTAACAACCTGCAAAAATATGTAGCTAATAATGACTAGGAGTTGGAGGTAACGGACGACACACCACAAATCCAACACAATTCGAAAATACAAGATAATTTTCATTGCTGCACACATTTGAAATATCCACTTTTCTAGTACCTATAAATTTAATAAAATTATCATGCAGTCAGTTTCCACTACACCATCATGTCTTCTTTCATTTTGGAGATGAAGAGTTACCCCCTGTGCCTTCACAGCGCACCAGTGAGCCTGCACCCAGGTAGTGGTTGCAGATGACAGACGTATTCAATAGTGAATTCACTGCAGTCATTGCTAATAGTGTTGTTTCCCTTTTATTTTTCAGAAGCGAAACCAGGCCCTTCAACCGCCAAGCGTCGCTTAATTAAAAAAATACATAATACAATAAGTATTCATTAAAAAGAGCTAATATATAGTTTGTAATAAATGAATAGTGATGGTCTCTACTCAATTTTTGGTGTAGGGCTCTTGACTTAACAGTTTTGCGTAATGTGACATGAAGTATAAACCCGAACCCGCGGCTACACGGTCTGGCCAATAAAACTGATTAATAAGTGCAATTTGCAGTAAAATTAATGTAGTTTTATCAGAATCTAAGCTTGTTTTAATTACACGCACATTATATAAAGTAGAAAATAATTTGACCTTTTTCGCACGCTCTAGCAGCCAAACCATTCAACCAAAAAATACACTTGAGGTTGCCTTTTATAGGAAATTTAGTGTACTTTATTTTTGTATATTGTGGTCTACGTCGAAAAGTGCATAGTTTTATGATTTTTTGTAAAAAACTGAAGATGAGTCGAAAATTTTGAGGTTTTTTGCGATTTTCGTTGTGAAGCCATATCCGTGGGAAGTAGCAAAGTTGAAATTCGGATTCAGCACCCCAAAATACATATAGAATGAAAGAAAAAAATACTTCTATATTTTTTTTCTGGAACAGGCACCATCGGAAACGATTTGACTGGACTAATAGCAAACAGCACTTTATCGTAAAAACCAGTGAATTATAAATTTAGTTTATTGTCAGTATCACAGTCAGTACCTATGATAATAAACATGTAATCAAATAACTGTCACTATTCACTCGTACTAGACGACATAACCACCATAACTGCACACACATACACAACATACACAACATACAGGCCGATTCGTCGCTGAAATTATGAATGAGACCAGTATGTACGTACTGTGCATGTCCAAACTGTACAAACTTAACCTTTTTCGGACTTATCGTGCAGTGATTTGGGTTAGATTTTGCCTATAGAGTGCGGTCTCCTCATATTCCTCCCTGGTTATAACAATCATTATATTGGTAGTTGATAAGTCATTTTGAAGTGTACGTAGAACGTATTCGGTGTTGCTGAACATAACCAAATACACAATGCATATTCGTGATGCGTATATTTCGTATGGACCGGTTTAGTTGAGGAAAATAGGACATTTGACGAAAATGGGAATTTTGATAAAAATTGGACATTTGAGGGAAATTGAAAATTAGAAGAAAATTGGAGATTTGGGGGGAATTGGAAATTTGAGGAAAATTGGAAATATCAGGAAAATTGGAAATTTGAGGAAATTAGTTATTTGAGGAAAATCGGAAATTTGAGGAAAACTCTAATTTTGATACCGGTTTATGAATATTGTACGTGTGTGACACATTTGTACAAAAAAAGCCCCCACGGGTGCGCGGGGCGGGAATCGCGGGGCGGGAATCGCGGGGCGGCTGAGGTAGCGGGGGCGGCGGGGCGGAAATATAAGGAAATGTGTAATTTTGAGGAAAATAGGACATTTGACGAAAATGGGAACTTTGATAAAAATTGGACATTTGAGGGAAATTGAAAATTAGAAGAAAATTGGAGATTTGATGGAAACTGGAAGTTTGAGGAAAATTGGAAATTTGACGAAATTGGATATTTGAGGAAAATTGGATATTTGAGGAAAATTCTAATTTTGATATGTGTACTACCACCACCTAACAAGCCAAGGGGACGTCCAGACATGCTACTTATCTACAATTCCAAGTTTCATTTATTCATTCAATACAATCTTCAATAGAATGTTTTTTGGTTTATTAGTGAATATAATGTAGGAATAATAAGGCATATTATAATGAGTTCTTTCCAATAAATATTATTCAAAGGCACGAGTTTTTTAATAAATTTGTCCCAAATAAGGCTTCAATTAACTTATTATACAACTGTCCAAATGTACACAATTGGGGCACAATTGGACAAATGCACATCTGACGAAAAACCAATATTTCTTAAGAGCTGTTTTACACGACCAAGAATTATAACGAAAATAATAGCCAAAATTATCGCTATAATTTTGGTGAGAAATATTGGCAAATTAATTTCGAGTAGTCATGCGCATGCGTAGTATAGCAGATTTTCTGATATACGAGGTTGTAACCAAAAGTTGGATAAAATAAACATAACCTATACAAGTTGTATTTCTACCAATGGAGGGAGGAAAAGCATGATAGAAGGTAAGAAGCTTATATATTAATTATTTGCATTTTTCATGTGGGGGTTTCATGAGGTGTTTACATAATCATAATCGCATGCAATGCCGGTTTTCTGAGGTGGCGATTTTTATAGTTCAAGGACTTCGATTTATATAGATTAGGCTAGTTCTTGTATTCCTCAATTAAAACAATCACCATGACACGGATTCCCGACGTCATAATGCCGTAACAAATCCTCACTGAACAACGATTCCTTCTCGGCAATACATGCACAATACGAGCGTGCCGCGTGGTTTGTTGTCACTGTTTTGAGGTTACGCGCACAATCTCGCGGTGAATAGAGCAAGTTTGGTGTTTTTCTCACAAAAAGTTTCGCTATTATTTTCGTTATATAATAGTGGCTTTAGACGTCCAATTTTCACCGACAAAACTTTTGGTTATTATTTTCGTTACAATTCTTGGTAGTGTAAAACAGCTCTAACTAATAGTCGCACCCTGGTAATTTCGGTAGCAGTATTTAGAGATATCTTTCAACACTACCGATCAATGCAGTCATCAGTCATAAATATCTAAAAGAAAGTGTGACTGCTTCAAAGTCCTCAACGCGGTTTCCACCCGGAAAGTGTCCTAATCTGCCCCCCCCCCCCCCCCCCCCGCTACTAAATACCAGCGCCAAACTATTTTCTGGTTTGTAAACTCTATTCTTCAAATAAAAAAATAAACAAAAATATATCGATTTTATTTATAGATACAAACTTTTCTTTTCATCTCGGCGCGGTGTAGTGAATACGCCTACGAAGTTTGTCACCTTCAATTTGCTTAGTTCTTGATTTTGGAGGCATGTGAGAGCATCGTGCCTTTGGAACTATATAATACGTTCGTACAACGGTGATGAGAAAGCTTTTGCCTCATTCGGTTCATGATTTCTATGAAAATACTGCAAAAGCAAAAATTCTGATCATTATGAATGCATATACCTACCATGGACTTTCAAAAACCAATGAAGTTATATGCAAACTCAATACTGGCCCCAGACGACATCATTTTACTGAAGTACTCCTGACGCGACTTCTACGATGATTGCCTGTGGAAACTTATCTTACAGGCGCAGTATTTCTACTATGAGGATATACTTTGACCTGAAGTCAAGCGAAGGACATTAAAAGAAACAACATTCTGGTTTCAACGTAGGCGCGAAGGGTCGAGCAAGGCAAAATAATCGTAGCAGCCGCTGACATTTCGAATATTGAACGCCGCAGGCGACGTCCAGTCAACATTTCCAGCGAAGGCTGAAATGCTAAATACCGAGATTTAACTCATTTGATTTTAATGTCCGTGTCGGAGTCCAAATGTCAGCCGATAACTCGATTTGGACTGTCAACCGGCACCGCCGCCATTCTCTGGTCGGTCCGCCGCTCCGTGATGGGCAGCAGGGTAAAACAACAAAACGAGAATTTCCGCGACAGCCAGCAAAAGATTTAATAAAGCACCCGTACAGCATCCGAAATCTTACAACAATTGCGAGATTACACGGCAAGGCAAACGCTTTTATTAAGCTCAAAAGCGTCTCCGAACTGCCTTCAAACGGCGCGGCCCCCACCCGGTTTTGCCGGTGGTACCGCGCCCGGTTAACGTCCAAGTTTTCCCCAACTTAGCGGGCGTCCGCTCGTAATACTTTAAGCTCTATCGCCATTGTCACACGGTCGGCCGCAAAAGTGGGAATCACCGATGCGGGCGGAATTTCTAGTATTGTGTTCGGGTTTCGGATCGCCGCACCACCAGTAGGAACAGCGTGGCTGTCTGTAGCGGAACGCTGGTGTGTAAATGGAGATAAATATCCGGTCCGTCATGTTTCTGTAATTATAACGTATGGTGGCCTGTACCCTTTTAGCCGGGCGCTGCGTTTCGTCCGCGTCGACGGAAATTATATTTATTACGGGCTTGTCTTACCGCAGCAGTTTGTAAATCTTCCCTTGTCACTTATCTTATCAGTGCTATTTGTTATCAACGACAGAAAGGTGTTATTGAGGATATAAAAGTTCCGAATTAATTTTCTATTTGAGATATATTTGTAATCCAGTGGATAAATTTAATAACTGCGAACTTGCTGCGAAAAATTTACTACCACCCAACGATTTCTATTCTCAAATGTATGTCTTTTCTATTCGTCTATATCGTAGAATAGAAATCAGTGTTGATGAAAGTATGTTCACGACTATAAGAGCCGGTCTTCTTTCTTTTAATAATAATTTGGACATCAAGTAATAATTGAGAAAAATACTATGGATTGTTATTTACTGTTCTCGCAGACTGATACTATGTCTCGTGAACAGAATATTAAGTTTTTTTTATAACACAGTGTAATTAATAACTAACTGATAATACAATAATAATAATAATAATATTCCACGCCTTAACATCCTCCAACAGCTTTCGCCACTACAGGGGCATCGACAGGCCCGAATTATGATTATTATGGCCCGCGTCTGTGGCACGTTTTAAGTAGTTTGGCTTTCGGCATTCGCCGAGGATTAAAGAAAAACCACAGAAAAACCTTCACTCTGAAAGCAGGGCGCGAGAGTCGAACTCACGCCCCCCAGATAGACAAAATTTCCTACCAGTGCCGAGACGAAGTACATAATCGGCCTTAAGAAATCTAATTACATGTGACTTTCATATAAGAAAGTTGTAGATAATCATTTGCTCAACAGCCAGAAAATATGGATACAGGATGCATGCATACAGGATATTCCACAATTATCTACCAACACAACTCACGCTTCTTTAAATAAAACACTAGGTATAGTGATGGTTTTTGATTGATTTGTATGTTTAAACTATTTCTGATCATTGATTTGCTGGTTGGAGGACGTTTGACAAATATCAAATAACTTAAGAATTTTAAATGAAACAATTTGTATGTATATCTTAACATTCTTCGCAAGATCAGTAAACCAACTTTCCAAAAGTGCATAGCAAAAGTGCGTCTATCGTCAACAGCTAAAAAGTTATTATGCATCTAATTTAACATTTATAACTTATCCACAAAAAAATATGAAAAACTGGAATCATATATAACTTGAAGTTTAGTCCAGTCAATAGGGGTAGGGCAGAGTTTGACAGAAGGTATTTAGTTCCGGGTCCCGATAAAATATACAAGTTTTTGGCCTTGGGGGAGGTCTTTGCGGTCCGCCATCTTGTATAGAACGACCAATAATTATTTAAAAAAATGCCCCAACGGTTGACCGTAGAACAAAAATGTCTAAAACAATTTTGAAGAAAGTTCAATTTCCTAAATTTTTTATTTGAACAGTTTTTTTTGTACTTCTGATTTGTAATGAGTTACAGCTGCGGAAACGTGAACATTTATAATTTGCAAAGACCTATATATATATATATATATATATATATATATATATATATATTGGAGAAAAACTTCTTTGATCGTGATATTGTAGAGAGTGGATTGGTTGGGTGTTCGATCAATTAAATATTAGGAAAACTCACTTTCTTTGTTAAATGCTATATTTCGAACCTTTATAGGTTCTTCTTCAGGCATTAAAAAATCTACAATAAGAGAACAAGCATAGAATGAGCAGTCAGAACAATCGTAATAAAAAACAAAATACTACACTCACGTGGAGTTATATGAGGCGGCAAGAACTGCGTGATGAAACATTAACATTCCTGGACACTACGACATAATACTTTTAAGAAGTCTGTGACTTCGAACAAAACACATTTATACACATCACATTCTTCCGCCTCATATAACTCCACGTGAGTGTAGTATTTTGTTTTTTATTACGATTGTTCTGACTGCTCATTCTATGCTTGTTCTCTTATTGTAGATTTTTTAATGCCTGAAG